>CM034146.1:272217041-273436207 GCA_019776745.2 Taxus chinensis | reverse complement strand
GATGGAAGAGATGATCTACTGCATTCTTGAAAAAAATAGTGATGTCATCCAAATAGATCAGCACTATTTGGTTAATTAATCCCTTGAATGACATATCCATCGCCCTTTGGAAAGTGGATCCGGCATTAGACAACTCAAATGGCATTTTCCTATAGGCATGGGTGCCCCACTTGGTGGTGAAGGTTGTTTTGAATTGATCATCCTCTTTCACCATTATCTGATTGTATCCCAAATATCCATCTAGGAGAGAGAACCTCTCTGATCCAAACACCACTTGCAAAATCTACTCCATTGAGGGGAGTGGGTAGTGATCCTTGAGAGATGCTTTGTTCAAATCCTTGAAGTCAACACACAACCTGATTTCTCCATTTTTCTTCCTAACTGGGAACATATTTGTAACCCAGCTTGAGTGTTTGATTGGAAATATGATTCTTTCCTCTATCAGCTTGTTCAACTCCTTCTTCATCAGAGGCTCAATATGTGGGTTGACTAGTCTCTGCTTCTACCTAATGGGCTAGGTAGCCAGATCTAGTTCTATTGTATGTTGTGCTAGCTTTGGATTGAACCACCTTAGGTCTTCATAACTTCAAGAAAACACATCAGGGAATTCTTGGCAAAGTTGTGTGAATTCATACCTTTCTTGTTTGGTGGCCACTTTGCCAATTTGAAGTGTTTTATCTTCTCCAACTGGGATTGACTTTGAATCTTCTCCTTTAATCTACATGTTAGCATTATCTTTTATGAGCTGATCATTAGGATTGAAAATAGATTCCAGTGTCACTAAGCCTTTGGGAAGCTTGTTTGTATGCAGCTATACTATTTGATTCTTGTACTGCTGCTCAAGTTTGCTCTAGTTTATAGCTGAGAATTCAGCTTCTTCTTATAGAAATTTAATGATCTGTTGATCATTCTCAAACACCTACCAGTATGTATTATTATCTGGCACTTTTGGCCTCACAACCACATGGATATGCGGCTATTCTCTGTCCCTCTTGATGTTTTCAACCACATCAAACGTTGCTCGAATTGCTGTAAGTTTATCAACAGCTTCATTCTCCTTCTTGGGTATGGATACAATACTGAAGGCCTTAAAATCCTCCATGAGGTCCCATACCCTACTCTTGTAGGTTTTTAGTAGGTCATTTTTGACAGCATTAAGTCCTCTGACTTGATTGGCAACTAGATCACTGTCACCAAATATTTGCAAATTATTAATTCCCAGCTTCCTTGTCCAATGAAGACCTTGGACTAAAGCCTCATATTCAGTAATGTTATTTGAGAAAGCAAATTGGAATCTGAAGGCTGAATAATATCTCATACCTCTGGGGGACACAATCATGGCTCCTCCTCCAGCTCCGTGTCTACTCCTTGAACCATCGAAGAACAATTGCCACACCTCATTGTCATACTTGTATTCTGGCTTGATTAGGTCAGGAAGAGGCTGGTTCTCTTCATGTAGGCAGTAGACACCTAACTCAAATTCTTCCATCTCCATATAGGGGTCAAAAGCATGAATTTTGTTAGACCAATCATCAAGAGTCAAGTCTGGGATACATCCCACCTTGGTATTTGCTTCAAAAGTGCTTAGGAGGTCCTCTTGATCAAAAGCTAAGAAGTTGGCGTTGATTGGGCTAGGCACATAGGATTTAATATGATAATCAACAATAGGTTCAAATCTGATTATGGCCTTTGCTCCATACCTTGTTCTAAAGAGCATATGTGACCAATCAGCAGATAGGTAGCCTCCAATTTTGGCAGTGAATTCCCTAGACAGACACAAAGTGAAATGTGGTGGCAAGTCTATGATTGACATGTTCAGTTACAAACAGTCACATAATGATATTCTATTAAAAGAGAGTTACTTTTACCTAATAATGACTTCATTTTAGCATGAATTAGCATGTGACCCATACAAATTGGACCTAATTACACTACAGACTTACCTCATATTGGAGACCCTATTGATCAGCTATTTGTTTGGGCAGTCTCAAGAACTACTAGCCCCAGAAGCTTTCATACAACCGCGCCACTAATTTGACCTTACAATAATTAAACTGAGACATTTTGAAGGGAGGATGCCTCAGGTTTGAAATTTGAAAATCCTATAAACTCAACATGGTTCCTACTAAGTTGACACTACATTGGCAAGCACTCTTTCTAGTTGACTCATGGGACACATCTAGAACTTGACCAAATTTGCAGTGACTTCATGTTTTATTTAGATACCTAGAGTGATGTTCTTGGAATGGCCAGTGACTCCCAGGGGTAGTGAAAATATTAGACTTCATAACTCTGCCTTTTTCATCTACTCAATAATATCCAATGTCTTTTACTTATGTTGCCCCTTCACTCTAGATCTACATTTCTTTCTTGCATTCACGGGCTGGTACAACCAGTGCTTGACTGGTTCTTCAGTCACGTGGTCTAGATTGAACTTCAACTTGTATGGGATTTGTTTTTGGATAACCAGAAACTTGTGGCATGATCCAAGATTGAGGCTCACTTCTTCATTTATTGGTTGGTTCTCTTCAATAATCATATTTGCTTCTTAAACATGTTGTTACTGGCTTTTACACTTTGCTTAGGGATCTAATTCATCCCATAGAAGTCTTTGTCTTTCCAGTTCATCATTCACTTAATTTCTTTTGGGGGGCCATCTTATATCATGATTCTCTTCATCTTTTAACTCCATTCCTCTTGGTCAATAAATTCTTGTGGTGCCATACTGGTTTGCACTATTCAAGGCATGATTTCCAGAGGTTCCATCTAAAGCACATTGATTGGTTAAATGGCTCATCTACATCTTGGTCAATACATCCAACTCCACATGCCTATGAGATATTTCAATGATCTCTATCATAAGAACTAATTACCTTGCATTTTCATCCATATTGCGATTCGCAGCGAGCTTGATCTGGCCCGACAATCATCTACTTCTATCTTGGGGTCTGTCACTCTGGTTCTTTTTCTCCTCATTCACAGGCATCATCTCTTGCCTCTATTGTCTTAATCCATTGTGGTACCTGCATTCACGCATTCAGCCTGGGGCTAATAAAATTTGAAAAGTTTGAGGCTCTGTTGACCCCTTTAGAAGCTCTATTAATGAGCTCATTCCTCTTCAGTCACTCTGAAATTGCTTCACTTCATCATTATCTTCCTCATACACTATCTCTTAGGGGCACTTATTTTTCTTGTCTTTTCAGTATCTTCTCTTCTTGCTTTAACTCCTGAGGGTGGATCTAAGAGCTAATCTAGGCACTTGGCTCAATTGTTATCTGGGCTTTTTATTTCAGGGTCACAGAGTAACTCTAATGGCCACCTAACCCAGTGATTTTTCTATCTCAAATACAAGTATGATGCACATCCTTCATCTATGGAGAGGCTATCAGCTGCTAGGTAATGTAGTGCTCCCTATCTCTCTTGAATCATCCTTGAGAAATATCCTGAATGCATAGCCCTAAGAAATCTTTCCTTAGGCACCTTCATCTATCTTCCATTCTTCTTTCTCTCTGGACTTTCTCATCCTATTTTCTTTGGAATTTGACCTTGAAGTTTCTCAGTTACCAAATTCTGGGGATTTACTAGGGAATCTTGTTACCCATGGTCCAATAATTGATAAGTTCAATCTCATTCTCTTCACCCATACTCACTATCACTTTTACTATAGCACACTTCCACAACACGGTTCTAATTCTACAAAGTATGCCTACTGTAAGGCTATCTGAACAATTGTAAATCCATGCTCTGATACGAAATGATGCAGAGATCAGCAACTTAATTGCAATATGTCAAGCATATACTTACTTTAACAATAATGGATTTTAACAAGTAATTTTCCTTTACTCTACTCTTGGAGGATAGTACAACAAGCCTATATAGGCTTACAACTTCCAATACTGACTTAAATATCATTATAGATGGTCTTGTAATTCTGCATACCCTAATTAGGTATCCTTTTCTAACCTCAATGCAAGTCAGACTACTGCCGGTATCAATTTGACAAAGTTGCAATAAACCTTACCTTGTTCCATATCTAATTGGCTCTTTGAACTCTTATACACTAAAAATAGAAGTCTCTGGTCCTCAAGTGGATCTATTTGACAAGGTTGTTCCCTGGTGTGCTCATAAAGATCTCTGAATTCTTAGAGCGATAATAGTTATCTTCCTAGGGACTAGAGTCTACAGCGTATACCAAATATATCTTCTTTCCAAAACTCTAGACCTTAGGTCCTCTTACACTATGGTTATCCCATAGCATGAATAGCTGAAACTAGTAGATTAGTCTCTGATGGAGTTCTTCAGATTGTTCACACCCTAAGACTTCATGACAAGCCAGGTTATATCACAGCACAGTGTACATTCAATCCCAAATATAACTAAGATGGAGACTTCTTAGTCCCATTGGGTGTGCCAAAACTGTTAATGTGAAATCACAGCACCCCCAAATGAGTTTTAAAAATCTACTTTTCTAAGGCAGACTCATTTGGTGTGATTGCATAACATTGAACTTTCCCTAAGGTGTGGGACCTTGCAAAATGGAAAAGCTCTCCAGATTAAAGATTGGTTCCTTATTCCTGTATCTAGGTGCATGCATGGGATCTTGTAGAGGATTTATCTCTAAACCTAATCTAAAACTTGCCAAGGAGACAGGGATAAGAAAGGGGTACAAGAAATAAACAATAACTAAACTACCAGGTGATGCACCAAAGGAATGATGAACACTTATTTTGCTAATAGACACAAACCAACAAAATGCATACAATAAACAAGCACAGATAGCCAGATATGTAATGGGAGACCAGATGAAAGCAAAAGAGACAAGAGAGGATCTAAAATCGATCACAGACATGTTTTATTGCTCTGTAGATTGATACAGTCCATTACAAAGTAGCTAAGAGGTAGAAAAATATTACAATTTTAGTGGAAGGCCTGAACCCCACAGATCCCTTTGCTAGAAGGAGGAGGGAGACCTACAAAATAAAGAATGTCTAACCCTTTACAACGAATCCTGCCCCCGTATTTATAGATTCAACCTAAAATAAGGAAAAAGCGAGAAGCGGGAAAAGTAGGTTGAAGTTCAACCACCACTGTTAATTACTCTGATGAAATATCTCCCCCAAATCCTATCTTTACTGCATCAATCCTTGGTTCAATGCCTTGAAGGAAGAGGAAACGATGGAAACAGATCAAATCCGACCTATGGTTATTGAGACAAATGGATCCTGCATTAAAAGTCCGAAGATGTTTCCTCCATTTTTCTTCACTTAACCTCTTCAAAATTAAAGTTCCATACCTCCATGACATGGGTGAGGCCGGGATCTTTCCAACAGCAGCAGATTTGCAATATTTTGAGCCCTGAGTTAAAAGATACACCCCTTGAAGTTTGTATCAAGCATGTACAGGAGGGTAGGAAAAACAACTCAAAAAATGGGTCCCCTTTCTTCTGATTCCCACTTGGCTTTGACTTGGGCCTAGATGCTGACTTTTTCCTTGGGTGGAGTTGTGGGCCATTTTGTAACTTTTACTCCTTTTGAGATAACAAGGGGCAAAGAACCAACTTTTTCCCTGACGGTCCGCTTTTGATTCTATTTCCTCTTATGTGGGATCATGGTTGATCCAATATTTGGCATGGGGGTGAATTATGCACAATAGTTCTCTTCATCTAATTTCATAATCAACCACGAAAAGGCCGACCACAAGAAAAATAAAGATGCTAAATGGCTAGAAAGAGCCCAACAAGTGGTGGGAAAGTGTAAAAAGGACCGGGGTAACCCTAGTGGGACCAAGGCACCCACGGGCACCCCAGTACTTTCCTGGGCACCCCAACTAAGGATAAAATGATAGGAGAAGGTGGAAAAATATAGGGCATTTGGCTGAAAAGGGGCGGTAATGATGAAATAAAATAAAACAAGATGACCAAAAGACATGGGTTAATTAGTAATTTCTTCACTCAAGAACCTTCTAAATAGTAGTATGAAACCGGGATAAATAAATTTCTAAAGTGCATGATTTTGTGACTATAATATATAGAAGGCGATGAAATATGAGAAGGATCAAGTTGGATGAAATTTGAACATGGAAGTGTGATGGTGGAATATGTGGAGGGAAAAATGAAATGTGTGGCAAGGATGTAGGATTCCTAAGATGGACATCCTCGAGGTGTTGTGTCATGTGTATGACCTAGGCAAATGTGTATAGTGGATGAATTTGTAAGTGGTGGGAGATGTGAGGGACATACATCTTTGAAAATAGGTCAATCAACTGTGTAATTATTCCACTGGACAGATGGAAAATCTGGTGAACTTATGTAGAACCTTTGGGTGAAGATTACCTGAAACAATAGAATCGTTATGGGATTACCAAAGCTATGTGAGGGTACCCATTAGTGTTTCTTTGAGTGCAATCAAGGATGAAGGAGTCAGATCAATGGGATGATTCGTCATTCCATGTTGTGATACGACTAGCATTGTAAATGCTGATAATGTGGGCACATGGGAATACTAGTGAAGTGCTTTGATAGTGAGTGAAAGAGGGAAGGTGTATAGGAGTGAGTGTGACATCATGTTGAATAAGGTGACATTCAATTAAGCACTTGAGAGGAAGACAATGCACCAAGTGGTACACTAGAGAAGGTAACCCTAGATGTCGTTGAATTTGTGCGCTATGCAAGAAGTATAGTGGACATGTGTAGTAGAGTAGAGGAATCATGTTTATTTATACCTTGTGTGGTGACAAAAACGCATTATTAGATGACCCATCGTGATAATATTATGGAGTGGGTGTGAAGTCCCCCCAAGTGATTGGGACTTATTCTCTGTTAATGATTTCAATCCAGGTGTTAATGCACCATATTGGAGATTATATGAAGGTTATGATGGGAAGGGATCCGCTTCGTACCATGGTTCATAGAGTGCAAGAGATCTTGGATGGATGTCCCAGAAGCTTGTAGGGAGGTTTCATTATGGGTGCATAATCTATATTCAACCTTCCAAGATTGTTTAAGCACATGGTATATCCATTCAGAGTTACGACATCAAACATCAAATTGGTAAGAGTTGACGACCAGTATTATTGAAGATTTTGAGTAACTATCTTCTTAACCATCAGTGAATGATGCCTTACAGGTATTCAAGCATTTTACTCTGGGATATAGTGTCATAGATGAGGACCTCATTATATATTTGTTAAGGGGTAGACTATAGCGTGGGAGGTGAGCTTCACAGGAAGAAGAAGAAATGGATCATATGTAAATTAGTTTGAGCACTGCCTGCCTAGAACTGTGTGAAAGATGAAAGGAAAGAATTGTGTACCTAGGATAACCAAAATGGAAAAAATGAGAAAATGATTTGAATGAAAACCACAGGGAAATCATGCCTACGAGTGACTCTGGGAAAAATGTGAGATGAAAAATCATAGGGCAGACACACCTACAATCGAGACCGGAAAATCTAAACTCAAGAAAATATGTCATAAACATATGTGGGAATATGGGAGAATGTTGTGGTTAACCTAAATAGTCATAGATGTGACTCAGAAGTAGTGAAAATGTTTGGGATGAGGTATTCAAACAATAATTGAGCTACTACGTGACTTATAGGCTTTGTTCCCACTATGGATGGATCATGAACTTAAGTTGAGTTCATACTTCCTCATTGGGTTTGAAGGATTCTCTCTGGCACTAATGTTATTCTGAAGGAAGGTGCGTGCCTGATTAGGAAGAGACCTTATAGGTCATGAATCCTAATATGCGCGTGAAGGTTAAAGAAGAGATTGAGAAAATGTTGGAATCTGAGGGATCATTGAGGCATATTGAAGATTCTGAATTAGGTGAATTATCCCTCACACATGGTGATTAATATCAAGAAGGATGGAAGGATCATGAAGTCTGTAGGTGAGCCTATTAGGAGATATATGAATGTTTGACAAATTCTGTGATAGAATATGTCATTGTGTCCAACACCTTTTATATGAGGAGTTATATTAAAAGGTGTAGCTGGGACTACAAGATATCCATCTCTTATTATAGATGGTATGACTTAGGATATAACCATGGTGAGGATTGCAAAAGAACTACATACTAGAAGAAATTTTTTTGACCTATGAGAATGGGGATACCGTTTCACTTACATGATTGCATGCCCAATCTGGACTTAGTGATTAATGTACCTGCTTGTAATTCTTGGAGCTACTTCATGGTTGAAGTATTGAGTAAGACTTCGTTGATTCATACACATTACATTTTAATCCTCATGCTCTAACTGAGATGATTGAGACATTGTATGGATTAGTAAAAGACCATGTATGCACAACAACGAGGTTGCATGTTTGACGAGATGCAGATAGTTAAGTATCTCTTTCAAGAAACAAATAAGACAATGTAATCACCAAGAAATTGCTGACTGCATTTTAGAACGGGTCCTAGGTCATATTCATTTGATAAAGAAAATTACATATAAGAGTGTGGTGGAACTCCCATGCCATAGTTGACTTGTCATACCCCCAAAATAGGAGTTTGGAGGAGTTATAGTCCAATCATGGAAGTGTAACTGCCATATGACATATGACACAATGAGGCATATGATAGATTTTACTGACAGAAAATCTCATCATACAGGTCATATAACTCAGGATTGACTCATGCCTTTAGAAGACTTGTTGAAGCACCTAAAGTGAGAGGTTTCACCATAGATGAGGCGCAATAGGTGGCTAATTAATGACAAAAATATGAATGAGAAGCTATACTACTGCACACCATTTTGCACTTTCCCTCCTTTAGAAAAGCCCTTTCACGTGTATGTGGCATGTCCAGATCAGGTATGAGAAATTGGAGCAGTTCTAACAGCTACGCCTAATGGAGAAGTACCCATGTATTAATCACCCTTTCAAGTTTTGCAAGCAGACAAAGTTAGAAAAACATCTACACTACAAGAGATTGAAGACTACACAAAATGGACCATGAAGGGTGTGTTATATTCCAAATGTTATACTAATGTTATAAGTTTGAGGAATTACTAAGTCGGGGGGAGGGGGGGGGTCAATTAATGATTTTGGATCACAAATCACATCTTGAAACTGTAATAATGTTGGTCCTTTGAGGCTATGATTTTGACTAGATCATGGTTTATATGCCAGTGGATCTTCGTTATTTTAGAAATTCAAATTTTCGGTGGATAGTCAACACCAAGGAATGTGTAATATCAGGACCTCTTACCATGGATTCTAAGATGAATTTATTCAAGTGAGGATGCGTAGAGCATTTGAAGACACAACTGTGACAATGTTTCCTCCATTCATTCATTTATTTCGTTTGATACTTATTGAAAATATTATATAATTTGTGGGAGGTATAGAGTGCCATTATGATGTATTTTTATTACTATTATAAACTTAGACTATCCATTTCAATTGATTTATATATGTGATGTTTATGGATGCCTAGCATGTTCATTTCAATATTGTACATCATGAGTCTTGGTAATTGATATTTGATGTTATGATCTACTACAAACTTGTATCGAGATTACAATATATTATGCCCTGGTATGTATTAGAGATAATGATGGAAATTTTGGGTGTTATTGGGAGGAATATCATGACAGGGATTTCTATGATGAATCATGTTATGCATTATTCGAGCTCACAGCTTACCAAAGATTATGATGGTTGCTTTGATGGTGGGAGACATACCATATGCAAATTCAATGGATTGTACAAAATGAGTGTCTAAGGTTATAAAAATGACCAATGCCAGGTGCCTTGGAAGCCTTGGGACATATAGATAAAATGACATATGCAGGCCTGATCCATCCTTTAGCATGGAACCATTTGAATGTTTTATGGGAATATTCAAATTTTGGACCTTAGTTTCATTTACCAGTTTTGCATTTTTGACAATTATCGTGTCTACATCCACTTACTTATGCCTATCCTAATAAAAATCTAATCTCACAAGGTGGATCTAATTGAAGCAAATTACCTCTCCCAAGGATTGCACTTCATAGCTCCTGTACAACAAGGTTCACTTCTGGGATTGAGTTTAGGACTCATAAACATTGTCATGGATGCTCTATTGATTCCTACACACATACCCATGATAGGGGTAGTCATTTCTCTGAAGTTGATGACCTTATTAGGATATTGTTGGCAAAGTTTATGGTATCCCTTAGTCATGTTCTAGGATGCCACTGTACAATGGAAAAGTGACAAGCAAGCGTGGGAATCTACAAGTAGCTTTTCCTCGCACCCGACCTCCCGAGGTCATGCCAAGACAACTGGTGGGGATTGAATATGCGTGGGATGCAGACAAACTAGTTAGGCAATCTGATGTCTTCGACACGCACTAGTGGAAATTGTGAATCTAAGGCAAAGAAGGCCCTCCTAACCTGAACTGGTGTGATAGATCGATCAGCAAGGATGACTGCTCGAAGGCTCCAATCAATATCAAGCTCTGGCGTGATTCGGTCTATGGGTTGTGGAATACGTGGAAAATGACCTGGGATAGTTTCGTGTATATCTCCAGATAAGGTCATAGGGCGGATGGTAAATATAATTGACTCTATGGGTGATTCTCTGGCCTAGTCCAGAACTCCTTAGCTTTGTTAGCTGCTATGTCTAGCAAGGATAACTGTTCGATGATGATAGGTGGAAGTGGAGTAGATCTGAAATACTAGTGTCAGATTGACCTATAGATTCATGTAGGCCAACCTACTCTATGTCCCTAATGATTCACCTATGGGAGCTCAAAGTTGGGCTGTGGGATTTGTGGGTCTCCTGCAACCGGATCACAACCAAATGTCTGCTCTCTTTCAAACCCTTCCACAGTCATGCGGACATGTATCTAGGGTAATCTGTAGTTTGCTGATTTGACCAAAATGTATGTGCTTGGTCGTCTTCTATGTTTAACCCGCTTAACTAGGAATTGATTTGTTGTAAGTTTACCATTGTTCGGAGGACTTAGATCCTAAGATTATGATCTATATCAGTTATTACTGTGACGAGATTGGGTTGGGACATGATTGGATCGAATAGGTATTCTCTGGGCTCTCTAGGTCCCGTGATTGTCATACAAAAGTAAGTTAATAAATAAACTAAATGCAGCAAAATAAAATTAACTATGTGAAGTATGTCTATAGTACATATATTTCTATATTTTTGTTATTTTTCTGATGAATTTTACTAAATGAATTTGAAAGAGCAACTATTTTAATATATCTAGAAATTGACAATTAATCTAGTGTAACAAATTTTAAAACAAACAAAGTAACCGAGTATAGCTACTTGTCTGTGCAGTTGTAAATCTATTCTAAACAATGAAATAACTGATCTAATCTATTTGAAAGACTCTCGATCCTACCTCAGAAGTGAGGAGTGAATCATAGTTTCTCAGAAACTATCAATCCCCACAGCTTCCCTGGCAATATCGAAAATAAAATTGACTGAAATAAAGTGATTGGCTACTCTATTTGATATGCTTCTAATTAGAACTTTGAAAGCTAGAACCTGGATTCTACAGAACAGTGGCGAATCTGATGGTGTGTGTGATCTATGTCCCCTCAGTGTGATCTCCTCCTTCCTTCATGTTCACGTGGATCCAGAAAAGCATGTAATGCTAGCATCAATAGAAGTAGATATTGGGACAAAGGTAGCTTAGGATACAGACTGAATACAATGCGAGTAGGAGAGAGATAGCGCAAGAGTACAGAGCTTGGCTTATGCAATTCCTAGCGGGATTTATTGTGAGTCATGCAACATAAAACGTCCAGAACCTGAAACTATCCTGTTTGAAGAACAAAACCTGCAACTTTAATGGCTTCCTATTGAAAAACAAACTATCTTACTCCAATGGATTGGATGAAATATCAACAGCACTTGCACAAGATGGATATGTGGCTTCCTAACAGCAAAACAACACTAACTAGGCATGTAATGAAAGAAACTAAGAATTCTAAGCAAAATGAAAGACTAATCTATTGCAATGAGAAATTCAGAGGAAAATTTGAGGGGCCATTTTCTTGAGCACAAGCCAACTATTTATAGCATTTGCATTTACCCAAGGTAAAAACCAAATTGATCTCTTAAACTATAAACAATGGCAAAACACTATTCCAGGGAACCAAAATCATTAATGCAAGCTCATGGAAGTGAAAAAAAGCTGGTAAATCGTTGAAATTTACATGAGTCGTGTTAAAAGAGAATTCTTGAAAATGCGTAAAGGACCGCTACCATGCAGGGCGGCAGTTACAGGACCGCCGCACTGCTTAGGGCAGCGGTCATGAGACCGCCGCCCAGGCAGGGCGGGTGGTTTCGTAACTGAAGAGAAAAAGGCCAAGAAAAGAGGGAAAAGAGAAAAGACAAAGCACACGGGGGCTAAGCGGGGCATGCGGGATGTTAACGCACACTTGGGGAGCTTTTCTAGATCCCGAACACCTTGCGAGGAGACTTGTATCATCATTGGGGCACGTGTTACGTTGTTCCGGCAGGTGCAGTACCCTACAATTTTGGGTACGTACATATTGCCCCCTTGGAGAAGCGTTTTAGCCATGAAGAGGCGTAAAACGGTGGGTCCGAGTATGGTGGTCCCGAAATGGGAAGTTGGAAGTTATACCTGATACGTCCGTGTGTCGAAATGACGCCATCCAAAATTCCCGCTCCCTGCAAAACGAAAAGAGAACTCAAGTGTAGATAGACAAGATAGATTAGGAAAATAAACGCTAAAATAATGGGAAATGAGGAATGTACCATTTATGCGGGGGTAAGAACTTACCTTCGTCGGCACTCCAAACCTGCGAAAAAGGGCATTTTAAAACAAGTCAGGTTGCTATATATATGAAAGTGGGCCCATTTTCCTATTCATTTGCGCGTGTTGATTTGATTGATTCTGAGCTCTGGGACCCACGGTGATGGTTTCTTACGAGAGTAGAGTCAAAACGTTTGTGACGGGATAGTGATCATGCCTCCACAAGTGGAACATCATCCCGTGAGATCACAGGTTAGTTTTCCTCAATTTATCGTTTTTACCCCCTCAAACTTTTAAAATGTTAAAATCTTTGTCATGGGGGGGTTATTTTTGAAAATGTTAGGTTCAAAAGGTCCATCTAGGGGGGGTACCTACTGGGTAGGCCTTGTTTTTAGCTAAAATGGTCCCTTTTTGGCGTTTTTAGGCTTTTTAAGTTGTAAAACCTGCGTGGGTTTTCGGGACACGACCGCCGCCCTGCCCAGGGCTGCGGTTACACAACACCCTGTTCAAGGCGGGGTGGTTACCCGCTGCCCTTAAGGCAGTGGTTACAAAACCACCTCCTTGCTCAGGGCGGCGGTTCTGCACAGAATGCCAAAAGAACATCTATTTGAGATTGTTTTTGCATTTTTAGCATTTCTATGTGTTTTCATGATTTTTCCAATGTTACTTGGATGCTAACTTGCTTTGTTTTGTGTGTATGCAGGTGACAGAGGAGTATATTCGGTGGAGCCGAGAGAGGGAGTGTGACTGGCTCTTAACAGTGTTAGATGCACTTTCACAGGATGAGCAGGACACTCTTCAAAGGGCCGGGATACTGCGTATCTCATGGGTTCCACATGTTGCACCATCTAGTCACATACTCTGTGACTTATTTTCCTATTGGGATGCTGATCGGAACACCTTCCGATTACCAGGGGTCCGCGGTGAGTGGACCATCACACTAGAGGATGTTTACCATATCCTGGGGGTCCCGATCATCGGGAGACGACTCACCCTCGAGACAGCAGGTTCACAGGCCCAGATAGCACAGTGGACTTCTTACATGGGAGATGCAGTCATCTCCATGGGTTCGAAGAAGGGGGTCAGAAGTTTGGTCCATTCCTAGTTTTCCCATCCCCTTGATTCACCAGGCTATTATGGGGATCCTTGCCTCAAGAGTGATCGGGGATAAGGGAGGCGACACACTGTTATACTGTTGGTCCCCCATCATTACACCGATCGAGGGCCATGGCTGGATTTACGCCTGGGGAGCGGATATACTTGGGACTACCTACCATGACTTATATAGGGTAGTCTGTTTATAGGGGCAGTCTTTGAGCCACCCAACCCTGGTCATGAGTTGGGTCTATGAGCACTTCATCCCCTATGGTAGAGGTGTAGAGGTGATAGATCCCAGAGCTGTGAGGGCAGCTAGATGGACAGATATGTCGGTGCTCAGAGCACCTCATCAGCCAGTTGCTTCTCTGACCACCGATGACATGGAGGCCACACCATATCAGACCATGGCAGGCATATGGGGCGAGGAGGCTCTTACTTTGATCTCCTACTCCACCACAGGGCAGCTTATTGACAGAGTGGGGCGAGTGGAGATACACCCCTTTGGCCGAGTTCCTCAGCAGTTTGGCCTGCCTTACATGGGCATGCTTCCCCTGGTAGTTCCAGTATACAGGTCAGTTCGAGAGGCCAGAGGGGGTCCTAGAGGTCGGGGTTGGACAGTTGTTACTCCTGGCATTCCTATTGCGGCCAGGAGGTAGTACGTGCCCGAGGGAGAGCCGGTGCACCTCAGGCACCCTTGCTTCAGATTTGCCACGGGTCCTTGCCCATAGCAGTGATGACCCCATCGAACATAGACTCCGAGTCTGAGGAGTTTACAGGGGGAGAGACTGAGGAGGAGACTGAGGAGGACAGTGATCCTGAGTGGCATGACACTCAGGATATCATGCACGCAGAGAGGGCCGAGTAGAGTGCAGAGAGAGTTACTTTGGTTTCAAAGGAGTCACTCTCCCAGGGCCATGGTGGGGAGGATGAGTCCGTTGTAGGACGCCACATTGCTCCAACCACGAGGGGAGCACCTCAGTCAGCGGCGGCATCTGTGGCAGGTGCTGACCCTAGAGATCCATCCTGGAGGCCTGGTGATCCGAGTAAGTTACCACCCTTCTTTTTAATACTTGTTTTTAATTAGGATTTCCTTAGTTACTATTTCTCCTCTTGTTTTCTTTTGTATTTTATCTCTTGTTTTGTTTCTAACTTGTTTTCTCCTTTGTTTGCAGAGACCGCTGATGAGTGGCGAGGACCTGATTCGCAGGGTATGCACTGATACCCTGATGATCCCCATGGAGAGGACCCACGCAGAGTTGTCTGTGGATGCTGGGGAGCCCTCAGCAGCTGGTAGACACACTGACGTCTTTTCCCCAGTCTGGCATGTGGCCAGGATGGTATTGACTCTCCGCATGGAGCTAGCGGGGTATAGGACAGCCGAGCGCCTGATGAGGAGTCATTCTCGTGGCGAGACTGTGGCTGCCCCTCGGGATCCTGAGCCCTCCATGCACTCAGAGCACCGGCGTAGCCGGAGTCCTAGGCATGGGTGTGCACCTTCAGAGGGGTCTCATAGGGGTTGAGAAGCCACTTGGCTCTCCTAGATTTTGTATGATATATTCTTTTGTATATCCCGGGCTCTTTGAGCATTTTGACCATGCTTAGCGCATGATGGCATTGTACAGAAACTTTGATTATCTATATATTTATATTCTCTTTGGATCATACTTTTGGCATTTATGGCATTTGTTTCCTTTCCAGTTTCCTCATGTAAATTATGATGTTATGCTTGTATGCTCTTTAGAATGTATGCAATGGAGAACAAATGATGCAAGTGTTTACTTTCTTTTTGTATTTCATGATGCTGATATATGATAATGTAGATACAATGTGATTTTGAATCTTAGTTTTTGTAAGCAATTTTGGATACTTCATATTTGTTTTGGCAAAGTGGTGAAGATAAGCTGGTATGATGAGTAGATAGACTTGCCCCACTCCTAACCCCACACAACTAGTAAGATGCGAGGGCTCATCACCGAGAGCTGAAAAGGGTACAAGTTATGAAATGTGTTGAAATGATATTGATGAAAGATAGACAAAGCTTTGGTGGAACCAAATTAGGATGCCACAAGCCTACTCCACTCGAGTGACTTCCATAGTTTTTGGGATGTAACTTCCTTTGCGGTTTATCTAGACTTAGATCCTTAGATGGCCACATGGTAGACAAAATCTGGGTTTTTTAGGATTTTTAACTCTCTTGGAATTTTGAACATCCGATTCATTTGTTTTTGACTCAAGACTTCAAGATTTGAATTGTTTGTCTATGACCTTTTGCATTTGTTTGTCAAGAGGACCCCCTATACTTTGCCCCATGCTATTATCAAGAAGTGTGGGTTTATCACCATAGGCAACACATAGGTGAGTAAGGGCATTTCCATCCTTTCCCAACCCTACGTCACTAGTAAGAGATGCAAGCTCATCACGAAAGGTTGGTGGGGCAAGGAAATGTGTAAAATTAAACAAGCTCATCACCAAAGGTTGGTGGGACGAGGAAATGTGTAAAATTAAAATTTTCTGTTTGATCTATATTTGACTTGTTTACTTGAGTAAAATGTCAGTATGTGCTTATTTCCAAAGAGATGTACATATGGGTTAGATTGACACGATGAAGCTTCTAGAATAGACCATAGGCAAGACACCCATCCTAAGAAGAAACCAAAAGTGAGAATAAACCTGCAGATCTTGGCATGGTTACTGTTAAGAATTTGTCAAAATCTAGCAGCATTTAATGAAATGATTCCAAAATAGTTTGATGATATCATGGAAATGGATAAGTATGATTAGGAGTGTTTATGCCAACAACATCATGAGTGTGTAATGAATTGCTTTGAGAACAAATTCCTTGATCACAACCTCTCTATGAAACAAGCATGACAACTTGATCCTAATCTATATGCAAATGCAATGTAGATATAATTATAAGTAGTGCTAGTTGCTTACACGTAGAATCATTTAAGGCTGTATGGAATTCCTTGTTTCACCAAACTTCTTGCCACAAGATATTCTAGTGCATATAAGCTAGGTATGCACCATTTCCTATAGTCCTAACCATGCCACTCGAGACAGATGAGAGCCCAAAGGAAAAGGGCCGGAAGCCTCCTTCCTAAAACGATCTTTTTGATACGATCCAGGCTGTCTAACCTTAGAACTAGAACACCTATCATATACTGTTGCGTTTATAGACAAAGAGAGGTATACTGCCATTGGGAAGGATGGATCAGAAGCAGTCAGCATAGACCCAAGTGCTGTTAGATTTCAGCATATAACCTAGTCCCAAATCTCCATGAATTTCTAGCTCCGGAGAGACGTGCCTGCTCTATGAAGTGTCTTCAAACATGCACAGAACACCTGCAATGTAATGAGATGCGGAGACTGGGTATTTCAACCTCAAGCAGGACGAGATGCTTCTGGACCCTAGATACATCAGAGAGAAAGGAGTCGCTCCTGTTGGTGTTCTTATTGAGGTTCGGTGGGCCCATAACATCATTCCATTAGATGGTATAAAGGCAGGAACGCCATTACATGAGAAAGGGAGGAGGTTCGAACTCCATTTTCAACCCTAGAGAAGAAAAGAAGGGAGAATGGAGAGCAGAAATGAATGAACAACTTTTCGCCTCAGTCTATGCCACTGGCTTGAGGGTAATATAATGGAAGTCGTATTGTGGCTTATTTTAAATTTAAGAAAGAGGCAAGTCAGATCTACACCAACCACCTCCAGGTCATATTTTAAAAGAAGTTCTCATTATCTGAGATAGATGATTTGCGGGACGGATAGCTGGAAATGATTTGGCGGGCAAAATGAACTTGACGATTACAGAGCCCGGTTGTTGAAGCAGTCACTTCTGCTGGCATCACGCCTCAGAGCCATTTCTTAAAATTTTCTCTCTCCAAACTGCACCAAAACTCAAGATTATGGCTATCTGTGGATGTAGGGAGAGAATTTCCCTATCAAATCTAAGCTTTCACGTTGATATAAAGAACCATGGAGTAGTCCGATTGGTCTAGATCAAAAGATATGTGCTAGCATCTGAATATCGTGCGGAGTATTCTTGGCACTTATGACCAGGTTTCGGATTTTAAAATGACCTCTTGCTCTTCACCATCTGGACGAATACGTGGCACGTGCTGATCCCCAGGACCGAGAAATTCTCTGGGAAGTCCTCCAATTTTTTCGTGGGCTGTATGAAAAAATTTCACCTGATTGTGAAGTGCTACAACCTTAAACTTGGACAGACGCACGGCGCCAGATTTTGCTATCACGCATCGGTTCAAATGCTCGATAACTGCGCATCACTTTAGACCTCAGTGATGCGCAATTTTCAACCTGTGTTGACACGTGTCACAGAGGTCTGAGTGGTCCTCAGCTCCTTCGTGTACTTCGACCTCCATTGACACGTGTCAACACGGTTGTTAACACGCGTCACTGAGGTCTAGTGACGCGCGTCTTCTGTGCTCATTTTGACACGCTGACAGTAAAATCTCGGGTTGCATTTCTGCAGCCTCAGCCCTTTTGCTTTCTCATCAGAAAATCCCAGTGTCATGCGTCAACAAACTCTTTGTCGTGCATCTACTATGCGACAATATCTGTTGCCGACCTCCTTGTCACGGTTCGCGCCTCAACCATCCGCTTAAGGTCAGACATTTTGCCTCAGTGACTATCTGCGTCACTTTTTCGCTCTGGTGACGGCACGGTTCAACAACCTTGTTGACACAAACGTCCTGAGCAGGTCTAGTGAGCGCAATGTCACTAAATCCTCTTTGACGGCCGCGTCAATAGGGTTATTCGACGCCCGCCGCGTACTTTGATGTCCCACTGACACGCGTCACTGCATTGCTTAGTGGGCCGCCTGGACTCATTTCGGCCAGTTCGGGCGGTTCGCGTACATCTTGTCCCAGCCTTGTCCGCACCTCTGCTTTCTGGACATAAAAAAATCTCCGTGCACGCATCATCACCGAATCTTTGTCGTGGCCCAAGGACTATGTAAATCATCTATAATTTTCTGTACCTTTGTTCTCATCAACTTGACTCTGTTTCCTCTCAGACAACACCCTCAGTGTACGCGCATATTTGACCCCCGGTGATGAGCATCAACAACCGTGTTGAACGCGCGATAAAGATGTCTAGTGACACCATGAAGACCTCTTTGATCAAAACCTTGGGACAAGACACCCATGTCTAACGATGCATGTTATCAAAAGGTACCCTAGTGATGTGAGTCATTGGATATTTACCGTTAAGACCTTGTCATATCTAGCTTTATTTGATGAAATGATTCCGAAATAGTTTGATGATATCATGGAAATAGAGAAGTATGATTAGAGTGTTTATGCCAACAACATCATGAGTTTGTAATGAATTGCTTTGA
This sequence comes from Taxus chinensis, assembly GCA_019776745.2. Lineage (NCBI taxonomy): Eukaryota > Viridiplantae > Streptophyta > Pinopsida > Cupressales > Taxaceae > Taxus > Taxus chinensis. Next base: position 273,417,010 of record CM034146.1, on the reverse strand, counting down.
GAACAAATTCCTTGATCACAATTTTGTACGAAACAAGTGGACAAAATGATCCTAACTATATGAAGATGCAATGTAGATATAATTATACAAGTAGTTCTAATTGATTACACGTAGAATCGTTTGAGGTGTAGGGAATTGACCGTTTCACCAAATTCCTCACCTTCCAGCGTACATAAGAGGTATGCACCATTTCATATTCCTTCATGACTCGGTATGGGCCCAACCATTTGGGCCGGAGCTTCCTTCCTTCGCCAGTCTTCTTGTCAATCCGGCTGTCTAGCCTTAGAACTAGATCACCCTCATATATGTCACGTTCATAGACCTTCTTGTTATACTACCGATCACATCCAGTCAGCATAGACTCTGTGCCGCTGTTCAGCATCTAACCTAGCTTCATCTAGGATTTCTAGTTGGGAGAGACGTGCTTCTCTATAAGCGTCTTCATCTAGAATCCCTTGTAATGAAATGCGGAGACTGGGTATTTCAACCTTAAGCGGGAGAACTGCTTCTACCCCAAATACTAGCGAGAAAGGAGTCATCCTATTGGTGTTCTTATTGAGGTTTGGTGGGCCCATAAGGCCGGATATAACTTCAAATGCCAATCTCATTCTTTTTCTTTCACCGTTTTAAGGAGAATGGCTTTTAATGTTTTGTTTGTCACCTCAGCCTGTCCATTGGCCTTGAGGGTAATACAAGGAGCCTGTATGATGGCTTATTTTAAATTTATTGTCATAATTCAATGAACTTCGTCATTCTTAAAAGAAGTCCCATTATCTGAGATAATGATTTGTGGGACACTGTACCTGCAAATGATTTGGTTCAAAATGAACTTGGCGATTACAGAACCCGGTATAGTAGTAAGAGGTATAGCCTCTACCCACTTGGTAAAATATTTGGTGGCCATGATTATAAAATTATGGCCATCTGTGGACGAGGGAGAGAATTTCCCTATCAAATCTAGGCCCCATGTGGAAAAGGGCCACGGAATAGCGATTGGTTGTAGAGCTTGTGCTGGCATGTGAATCTCGTGGTAGAATTCTTGACACTTATGACATCTGCGTACAAACTCTACTGTGTCGTGTTCTAGAGTGGGCCAGAAATAGCCCATTCGATGTATTTTATGAGTGGTGGCATGGCCACCGAAGTGGCCTCCACACATTCCACTGTGAGATTCATGGAGAATCTTCTTGGATTCTTCTGTGTCGACACATCTTAGAAGCATTCCATCGAATGCCTTTCGATAGAGGACTTGTTCTATAATGACGTATTTCGCTACGATAATGCGTAACCGCCTTCTTCGTTGTGGTGTAGCACCTTCTGGATACGTATGGCCCATGATATAATTAATGATATCAGTGTACCAAGGACACTCAGAGATAGGAGGTCTGGGTTTTCAATGTAGTATACGCATTCATCCGAAAATTCCAGATCTACTAGATTACCTCCATCTAGCAGGTTATCAGCTAACCAATCCACGATGATTTGTCCTTTAATAGACTTTTGATTTATGAATGTTAATTCAAATTCACCCATTAAGGTTATAAAGCGTCCAACCTTCTTAGACAAGGACCCTTGCGTGAGGAAAGTTTGTAAATGGTCTGTTTTTACCATGAACCTTTGTTTCTTGATTTAACATGTAATGTCTTAAGCATTTGGTTGCAAAGACTATGGCGAGGCATTCTCGTTCTGCTTGTGTGTAGTGTGTTTCATAGTCGAGCAATGTCTAGCTAATGAAATAGATCACACGTTCTCTCTTGTCATCATCTTCTTGAGCCAGCATACAGGCTAGCGAGACATTAGTGGCTCGCGAATATAAAATTAACAGGCGATCTGGCTTAGGTGGCATTAGCATAGGTGGTGATAACAAGAAACGCTTAACTGCATGTGAAAGCTTCATTGCAGTCTTCAGTCCAATCAATGCTATAATCTTTCTTGAGTAAATTGTTGATTGGATGAATGGCGAAGCTTAAGTCCGGGATGAATCTCCGGATCGCACCAAGTTTTCCGAGAAATGATCTGATTCCAGATTCATCTGAAGGTGGGACCATTTCAAGAATAACTTTAATTTTAGTTGGGTCAACATCGATCCTGCGTGATGATATAATGTAACCTAGGAGCTTCCCTCCTGTCACACCAAAGACACATTTTTCTGGATTTAGCGTGACTCTGTATTCTATCAGACGTGAAAGAATGATGCGAAGCACTTCCGGATGGTCACAACGCTTCTTGGCCTTAGCCAACAAGTCATCTACATAGGATTCCACAATTTTGTGAATAAGATCATGAAATATATATGTCATAGCCCGCTGGTATGTAGTGCCAGCATTCTTGAGACCGAATGGCATAACAGCATAGCAATAGGTTCCCTAAGGAGTTATAAATGTGGTTTTAGCTTGATCTTGTTCAGATATTCTGATTTGATTGTATCCCGAGAATCCATCCATGAGAGATAAAATCTCAAATCCAACTGTTGCATCAACAATGACATCTATGGATGGTAATGGGAAGTCATCTTTAGGACATGCTTTGTTAATGTCTCAGAAGTCTATGCAGATGCATATCTTTCCATTCTTTTTGAGAACGAGAATGATATTAGATACCCACTGAGAGTAATCGACTGGTTTGATGAATCCTACTTGGAGGAGCTTTATTACCTCCTCTTTTACCATGAGAGCTACCTTGGGTTTCATTGGTCTCAATTTTTGTTTAATCGGTTTTGCATCTGATTTAGTGACGAGGTTGTGCACCGCAATGTGTGGTGCAACCCCTGTCATTTCTTTATAATTAAATGCAAAAGCCTTCTGATGTTCCTTGAGGATCCCGAGTGTGTATTTCTACTTCTAATGGAGTTAGACGAGGATCCTAACTTCAATATCCTTGGTTCATCTTCTGTTCCGATGTTAATATCAATTGTTTCTTCGATTAAAGAGGCGTTACCTTCTTCAAAATCAGGCAGGGCTGGAGGTAGTTCTAGATCGTCTCCATTCTCGACTGTGTATATGTTGAGTTCCTTTTGTGGGGGAAGCTCTGTCATGGGATTCCCGAAGTAAGAAGATGAATGTGGAATTAAAGATAAATCTATTGCATGATGGGCAAGATGTAATGCCGCATAGGCATTTAAGAAATCAAGAGTGGTTGTATCACTATCGATGTGGTCTAGGATAGCAGATTTATTTTCATTTCCATTTAAAAGAGGATTTGACATTTTTTTTTATCAATGGTTCATCACGAAGGGATACCATGAAACGAGTATCCTCTAACTTACTATTTGGAGTAAACGTGACGTTGAGGTTGTTATTGAATCGGCAAGAATATTTTGTTCACACGGGATTACTTCAATTGATATGAAGTAAAATTCCTTGCTTAAATTCAATACAGCCGTTTTGTAGAGCTGTAAGTGCTCGACTTTGGTTTCATATACTCTCAGCAGACTTGATTTGCTACCAATTGCGAGTCTCCTAACACTCTGATGTTATCAACACCGATTCTCTTAGCTAGGATGAGGCCAAGGAGAAGGGCTTCATACTCGGCACCATTGTTTGTGCATTTGAAATTTAGTTTAAAGGAAAATGGTAGGACTTTTCCCTCGGGAGAAGTAAGGATTACACCTGCCCCAGCTCCGTAATGACATCTAGCTCCATCGAAATGGAGAGTCCAATACTTAGCTAGGAATATGGGTGCTGGGATATTTGTTGTGTTAACATCTTCTACCTCTACCATGTAGAGATCTACTGCTGGGAGAGAACCGACACCTAGGGTGTACCCCATGCCTACAGAATCAAATGGTAGGAACATTGGTAGATCCTATTCTAGTAATTCAACAATTTTTGCAGTAGTTCCTAATGATACTATTTCTACAGTGTTAGCCTCATCTTTGGGGGCTGGGGTTGCCTTGGCTAGGCTCATAGTTTCAAGATCTGTCGTAGGTACCAACTTTTCTTCTGGTTTCACATCGATAGGTTTATTAAGTTGGTTTGTTGGGAGTTCAAACTCTGAGTGCATGCCTGGTCTTCTTTTTAGGTCAGCTAGGTGTATATTGAATGGTTTTGGATCACCTTTGGCTATGAACACCTTTCCTAGATGCATGAATCTTACTTCTTGAAATAGCGTAGAAGGGATTGCCTTCATACGGTATATCCATGGTCAGCCGAGGATCATATTATAGTTAGTTTCCCGATCTATAATATAAAACTCAGTCAGGATTGTTTTGGGTCCTAAGGTGACCGGTAGTATTATAGTTCCAATTGAAGTGGCTTTAAGGCTGTCATAGCCTCTTAGCGTATTTCGAGTTGTGGAACAATTAGTTTCTCCATACCCTAGCTTTTGAAGGAAAGAGAAGGGGACTATGTTAATTGCTGCCCCATCATCAACCATCTACGCGTTTCACATAATTGTTATAAACCCACACTTGCAAGTGTAAGGCCGGATCACCTCGGCGTGCAATCTCAGCGTCTGTTGGCATTTTGTTTATTTCGAATATGAATTCGGTGTCCCTATCCGGCTGCCCCAGAGGATGGATATCAAAGTCTATATGATTTACCTATGTTTCGGGAGGTGGAGTGAATGTTAATTAAATGACCTAAACCTAATGCCTCTAAAAGAGCAGCCCTGTGAGCAGGGGAGTTCTTTAATAAATCCAAAAAGGAGATGTGTGAGAAGGTTTTTGTTAGATCATTAATTAAATCATAAGCACCCACAGGTTTTATTAATATTTGTTGGATATTATCTGTTTCTAGGCGGGTAGCTTGGACTTAGCTGAGAGGAATACTCTCATGTCCTTGTTACAGCTTCTATGGGTAGTTCGGCATCTAACTCCACTAAACCGACTATCTTAGGTCGTGGCTGACTTCCTAGTTGTGGCGCAACTAATGGATTTAGTGAAGTTGAGGCTTCATGATCATTGTTTCTTGTAATTACACCCTTGTTTGTCCCACTTGGATTTAACTTGTTATTGTTGTGATTTGGGAGTGGATCATTGAAGATCTTGAGGGGTGCATTTTGAGGGGAAACTGCCCCTGTAAAAGTATTCGGTGTTAGTGACGTAGGATCTGCCAAGAACATATCTATGAAAAGTTGTCTTTGTTCATCTGGCAAGACGTTGCATAAATTTATTATAGTCATGGCACATTCTAGTGTCATGGCCTCGGATTTTGTGGAAAACCACAATAGGAGTTAGGATTGTAATTCCTAGTTTGTTGGCTCGGTGTATATTGTGGCCTAAAACTTTGATCAAACCGTTGCCTATTAAAGTTTTGTGTTTGTTGTTTTTGGTTTGAATTCTGGTTTTGATACCTAGTTGAATTTTGATTTGGATCCCTCTGTAGGGCTTCGCCATTGTTGTTTTTTTGTTGTTGTTGTGGATGATTAAAATCCACTGTATTGATTGTTGGGGTAAAGTTGTTGTTTCGTTGGTTGTTTATTTGTGGTGGAGTATTCACAACATTTACCTTTCTAGCTGATCAGTTACTCCATCCGTTGTCACTCCGTGATTTTTATTAAGGATTTTAGGTCCTTGATTGACATTCGTGATAGTAGGATAAGTTGTAGTGTTTTGGTTGGAGGTGATTAACCTCCCGTTTGCTCCATATGTTTTGCGACCACTATCAATTGCCGCTTGATCTATTCGGAGAGCACTCTCAAGTACTTCATCGTAAGTTCTTAGTGGAAACTTCTGGACTTCTTCCTTCACTTCTCTGCTGAGAGAATGAAGGAATAAATCACATAGTTCCATCTGATCCATATTTGGAGCACTTACTGAAGAATAAAGAACTGTACGCCACCTCTGGATGAAATGGGTGACAGATTCATTGTGTTCTTGCTTAATGTGCAAGAATTCCCTGATTCTTGTCCTTAATAGTTTGTTCATGTCAAAGGCCTTGATGAACTCTGAAACGAGTTGCTTGAACGAATGGATGGAAGCCTCAGGTATTCTATAATACCAATCGAGAGCGATACCTTCCAAGGTTTTGGGAAATATTTTAGCAACAACCCCATCCCAAGGGAGTAATTCTCGGATGGCTGTAGCGTAAGCCTTGATATGTGCATTCGGATCTCCCTCACCTTTGTACTTGGGAAAATCGAGAAGAGGTCTTGGAAGCATGACGCTTCGTATGGTGAAATCTAAGGGCTCTTTCAAGTATTCTGAATATGTCCCTATCGCATAGGTTTCGACCATTGATGGTGCCTACTGAGGGAGTGGGCAGGTGGAATGGGTTGTTGACATGGCATTGCATATGCATTGGTAGGAGCATAAGGGAACCCCTGTGGTTGAGTAAAAATACTGGGAGAGGAGAACATATCCCCTTGTGGTGATTTGGAGTACATGTTTAAGTATGAAGGGGTATTGTCCAAGAATGGATTATTTTGTACTAGACCGGGAGGTATTGGAACGGTGTTAGAAATGGTGGTTCTAATCGGCGTTTTTTGTGAATACTGAGGAGTCATACCTAACGTGCCTATTCCTGTGAGGAGGTCTACCTGGCTAGGATGATGTGGAGGATTAGGATTTCCTGCCTGCATGAACTGAGAATGGTGATTTTCCTGAGCAAGTTCTAACCCCCTAACTTTTTCTACTAACGTTGAAATGACTTCATTTGGTGAAGTCACGGTATTTTACCTTAGCGGCATTTGTTGTATACCCTGATGTTGTATAGGCATGTGATATCCTGCTATGAATTGATCGCTGCCCTGCCAAGTTTCCCTGAGGGCATTTCCTATATGTAGTGGCATGGAGGTATTTCCTTGAAAAGAGACCTCGGGTTGTGTTTGTAAACCTCCTATAGGTGGGTACATACTTTGAGAATGTTGTTCATTCCTGGCATAACGTACCGAATGTTCATCATCTAAACCCAGGTATGAGTCTGATTGTCTACTAATTTGTGGTCTAAGTAGTACCTGAGGAGACGAACTTGATTCTCCTGTGAGCATCATATTGTTCGAGCCTGAAGGCTCTGTTTGCCATGTTTGAGTGAACTGATCCAACTCTTTTGTTTGGAAAGATGAGTTATATCTGATCCTTGGAGATGGATTTTGTGTTGATAATTGGTTATCTGAATAGTTTTCACCCCATACCGAGAGCGAGGGCGATGACTGTCTATTCAGTTGAGCGTAGTATGCCTCAAGACCTAAGAGAGGCCTACCATATGCATCGAATCCCGACATATTCAGGGGGTATATGAATACCCGCAAAATAATGGGAAGGAGCGAAGGTGATGGTGAAAGCTAATGAGGTAGTAAAGATGAAAGAGTCATTTTTAATTTAAAAGAACCAGTAGAAATCTGACTCCAGACCAAAAAGTAGAAAGTTCACGTTGGGTTCACCAATTTTGTACGATGGAAAAGTGACAAGCAAGCATGGGAATCTACAAGTAACTTTTCCTCGCACCCGACCTCCCGAGGTCATGCCGAGACAGCCGATGGGGATTAAATATATGTGGGATGCAGACAAGCTAATTGGGCAATCTGATGTCTTCGACACGCACTAGTGGAAATTACGAATCTAAGGCAAAGAAGGCCCTCCTAACCTGAACCGGTGTGATAGATCAATCAGAAAGGATGATTACTCGAAGGCTCCAATCAATATCAAGCTCTGGCGTGATTCAGTCTATAGGTTGTGGAATACGTGGAAAATGACCTGGGATAGTTTCGTGTATATCTCCAGATAAGGTCATAGGGCGGATGGTAAATATAATTGACTCTATGGGTGATTCTTTGGCCTAGTCTAGAACTCCTTAGCTTTGTTAGCTGTTGTGTCTAGCAAGGATAACTGTTCGATGATGATAGGTGGAAGTGGGGTAGATCTGAATACTAGTGTACGTAGGCCAGCATCTATGTCTGATTCACCTATGGGCTTGTTGGGCTGTGGGATTTGTGGGTCACAACCGTAGATTCGTATTTGTTGTGGTCCTGCTATGGTCATGTGCGGAATCAATCCCTAATCCCTAGTATCCAATAGTCATATGCCTTTTCAGCTTCTATATTCAGAATTAATAATTGTGTGATCTTTTCATAATATCTTACAGGCGTTTGTGCAACCTGAATTCTCAAGCTGGTATCTATATCTGTGAGAGTGTCTCCTGCGTCTGGCTGTGGGACCAAAGGATCACAACCAAAGGTCTGCTCTCTTTCAAACCCTTCCACAGTCATGTGGATATGAATCTAGGGTAATCTGTAGTTTGGTTGATTTGACCAAAACGTGTGCGCTTTGTCATCTTCTATGTTTAACCCGCTTAACTGGAAACTAATTTGTTGTAAGTTTACCGTTGTTCGGAAGACTTGGATCCTGAGATTCTGATCTATATCAGTTATGGCTGTGACGAGATTGGGTTGGGGCACGATTGGCTCAAATACGTATTCCCTGGGCTCTCTAGGTCCCGTGATTGTCATACAAAAGCAATAATGTAAACTAAATGCAGCAAAATAAAATTAACTATGTGAAGTATGTCTATAACATATATAACTTCTATATTTTTGTTATTTTCTGATGAATTTTATAAATGAATTTGAAAGAGCAGCTATTTTAATATATCTAGAAATTGACAATTAACCTAGTGTCGAATTTTAAAACAAACAAAGTAACCGAGTATAGCTACTTGTCTGTGCAGTTGTAAATCTATTCTAAACAATGAAATAACTGATCTAATCTATTTGAAAGACTCTCGATCCTACCTCAGAAGTGAGGAAAGAATCATAGTCTCTCAGAAACTATCAATCCCCATAGCTTCCCTGGCAATATTGAAAGTAAGATTGACTGAAATAAAGTAATTAACTACTCTATTTGATATGATTCTAATTAGAAATTTGAAAGCTAGAACCTAGATTCTGCAGAACAGTGGAGAATCCGATGGTGTGTGTGATCTTGTCCCCTCAGTGTGATCTCCTCGTTCCTTCATGTTCACGTGGATCCAGAAAAGCATGTAATGCTAGCATCAACAGAAGTAGATATTGGGACAAAGGCAGCTTAGGATACAGACTGAATACAATGCGAGTAGGAGAGAGATAGCGTAAGAGTACAGAGCTTGGCTTATGTAATTCCTAGCGGGATTTATTGCGAGTCATGCAACATAAAACATCCAGAACCTGAAACTATCCTGTTTGAAGAACAAAACCTGCAACTTTAATGGCTTCCTATTGAAAATAAACTACTCTACTCCAATGGATTGGATGAAATATCAATAGCACTTGCACAAGATGGATATGTGGCTTCCTAACAGCAAAACAACACTAACTAAGCATGCAATGAAAGAAACTAAGAATTCTAAACAAAATGAAAGACTAATCTATTGCAATGAGAAATTCAGAGGAAAATTTGAGGGGCCATTTGCTTGAGCACAAGCCAACTATTTATAGCATTTGCATTTACCCAAGGTAAAAACCAAATTGATCTCTTAAACTATAAACAATGGCAAAACACTATTCCAGGGAACCAAAATCATTAATGCAAGCTCATGGCGGTGAAAAAAAGTTGGTAAACATTGAAATTTATGTGAGTCGTGTTAAAAGAGCATTCTGGAAAACACGTAAAGGACCGCCGCCCTGAGCAGGGTGGCGGTTACAGGACCGCCGCCCTGCTTAGGGCGGCGGTCACGAGACCACCACCCAGGTAGGGCGGCGGTTTCGTAACTAAAGAGCAAAAGGCCAAGAAAAGAGGGAAAAAGAGAAAAAAACAAAGTACGCGGGGGCTAAGCGGGGCATGCGGGATGTTAACGCACACTTGGGGAGATTTTCTGGATCCCGAACACCTTACGAGGAGACTTGTATCATCATTGGGGCACGTGTTACGTTGTTCCGATAGCGCAGTACCCTACAATTTTGGGTACGTACAGATACCATGCCACATACAAACATTTTTTTAGGGTCTATTTGGTCTGAAAGTACTTGATAATAATCATTTTAATTTTATTTCAAAATGATCCCATTACACATGCATTGATTTAATCCAAAGGAATCTCACTCAATTATCACACTCTAAATCCACTAGGTTAACAATTTTTCTTAAAATTAAAACATATGGAAGAACCCCAACTATTCACCTCATGTCTCTGATCAAGTTACATCTTAATCCTAGGAAGAACCACTGAAAGAGGATATAATCAGCTAGTTTCTATCCAAGGTTGATGATTTGATCTGTTGTACTTGAAATGACCATGTTTTCAAATGAATAATTTACCTCAACCATCTTAGGATAAATTTAGTGGAAAATCATTCACACAAGTAAACTATATAAGTATATTCACCATAAAATATAAGGGGAAACTAGGGATCTCACAATCAAACACACTTTAAAAAGGACTTCATGCCCTAATCATTAAAACATAAATTAATTAAAGCACTACAAAAATCTACAAGTTTGAATACATCATCATTTACTTCCCTAAATAGTTATGCACTACAATTGAATTCAAATTCGATTATCAAGTGTTAAAGGCCTTATTAGGGTCTTATCAAGTCACATTATTCATGATCATTCACACACATGTACACTAGGAAGGAGAACTACATGGGTATAAATAATCTTCATAGAATTTTTATGTTAGTATCATTGAAATGAATTGAATAAAATCCATACTAATCCCTTTATATTCATGAGTGGGGAGTGAGAGATTGAAGATAAGAAGAAACCATTTGCAAGTATAAAAGTGCGATCACTAGATTTCAACTGTATATATCATATCTAAATACACATTTGCACTAGGTTCCATAGTCGTTTCACATATCATAGTAGCAAAGGATGAAATCATTGAGTGATTCTGTTAGGAACATGTGATTTTATCTATATCTTATATTCAAGTCCTCAAAATTTACAAACATATTTATAACAATATGCAAAACCTATTTTCATAGTTTCATATTACTATCACATCTCTATACTTGATAGAATGGTGCAATATTTTAAAACTCTAACCCTAGTCTCTATGTTTCTATTTTTAGAAGTTAATGAATTTGTTGATTGAATATTCATTCTCACATGATTTAAGATTAATGTATTTACTTTTTTTATTGTATTTACTATTATGAATTATAATATAAACATTGAAGTAATACTATTAATTATATTTTCCGTATGTGTGGTATTATATCTTGGTGAATCTATTTTTTTACAGAATGCACCTAAAGCTTCAATTCTTTCCCTTATGGTTTCATATTTCTAATTTGATCTATAATACCACATATTTTCTATGATTCATTTTATAAATCCTAATTTGATTTTGTGTCTTCTACATAACTACAATGGTTGACATTAATGGTTCTTATGATTATTATGATCACTCAATATATAGCCAAACTTGGAATAAAATTAGGAGGTACTATTAAAATGCACTCTAGATATCCATTTTTTGCAAACACATGTGAGATGGTGAATCTCATGGGTGATTTGGCTGGGTAGAATAAAATCTCTTGAAGTAAAATGTTTTACAAAGTAGATTTTTTCTTAGATAACCTCAGTGAATCATTCATATCAATCTATAAACAATGGAAGGATCACCTATGTAACCACCCCTAAATCCTAGCATATTTTACACTCCTAATCTTAAGTGTTATTATTGTAGTGTGTTCCTAATGTCAACGTGGTTAGGAATCCAAATGATGATCTTCCTTAGACCACACAACCCCAAGAGATTTGTGTGGAAGTATAAAAACACAAAATTGAAATAACTAATAGGAATATATAAATATATTTATTGAGTTAACTAAGAGGAATAAAAAACACATGTATATCGATCTCCAATGATGCATCATCCAGAATACATTATGAAAATAATAGTAGACCAAAATTTATGCTCAAACAAGCTATCTCACTTGTGAGTTCAACTCTCACCAAACATCAGTTACCTTCCTGAGGAAAATTTGATTTTTTTATATAGTAATGTGAGCCACCTAAATGTTTCCTTGAACTTAGTTATACACTACTACTACACTCCAAAAATTATGGTAAATTACAAAGATAAGGTCCTAAAGGACCCAGCACAAGACTCAAATCATAACCAATTAATTTAATCGATATCTTCATAGTGTTGACATGTCTCCATGTTTATTTACGTCATCCCATAATATTCCATGGATTTGACAAATACTTCAAGGATTTGAACAAACACATTTTATTCTACATCTTCAAATAGCCTTTCACAACTTCCAAACGACTTGTAGTAGTGTGCAACTTCTTCTACTACATTGTGGATTCAATAGATTTGCGTGTCTTATGTTAGGATCATGTGGCCTATGCTAGGATTGCACATCCCACCCTTAAGAAAAATTACTACATGTCAAAACTAACTTATATATTTTTGGTCGATATAGGATTTCTTGTGAACTTAGATGCTCTTGTATCATACACCTTAGGTAATTTTAAAAACTTGAGATCTAGCTCAAGCAAGCTAGTTTTCCATAATTGCATGTCTAGCAAAATTTGTTGCAATCAACAAAGTTGCTTCCTTAATCTCACGTCATTTCCATTTGAGAAAATACTCCTTATACTCCTTGTGGGTTTTCTCTATTTTGGTGTTAATCAATCTTTTTTCCTCCTTGTTAACCTTTTCTAGAATATGTTGTCTCTAGTCCACTATGCCCTCTTCTTTGTTTGAGTTCTTGAAATTTTGATGGTCTTCACAGTATGGATATAGATCCTCTACATTGAATATTATTGATATGTCTATGCCTTCTAAAAAATCAATCTTATATGCATTGTTTGTAAACTTCTTCAAAACCTTACATGGCCTTATTTTCTTTAACATTAGCTTATGATAGGTTCCCTTATAATCTATTTATTTTCGTAAATGGGATAATACCAATTCTCCCACTTGAAATTCAACTTACCTTATCCTTTCATCTATGAGTTACTTGTTTGTGCAGTCATTTTCCTAATTGTTTGTGCAAATTTTATGTGTATTTTGAAAAATATTTTTATTCTAAAATCCTTTTTTATTTGTAAGGTAAGTATTGTAATTTCAAATATCCTTAGAGATTAGTCCCAAACACAACTTGAAATAATGCTTTTCTTGTGCTCTGATTAATTGATTTGTTATAAGAAAAATTCACTTTCCCTAGTGCCAAGTCATATGTTCCTAGTTTATCCCCTACCTAACATCTGAGAAAATCATCAAGACTTATATTCACTACTTTCTTCTATCCATCATTACGTGGATGATATGATAAAATAAATTGTAGCTCCATTCTTAAATACTTCCACAATTTCCACAAAAAATGACAAAGGAAATTTGTATCCTTGTTTGACACAATGTTGCATGTAATCCATGCAGTCTAACAACATCCTTGAAGAGAATTTTTGCAATGTGAGTTGCATCACTAGTATTATTGAAACCAATAAAATGTACCATTTTTAAAAATATTTCCACCACAACATAGAGGGAATTAATTCCTCTTTACATTTTAGGTAAGTCTAAAATAAAATCATGCATATATCATCCAAAGTATTCTCCAATATGGGAAAAGGTTGGTGCAACCCCGTGTTCTGAGATATGATAAAGGACAATTGACATGTTATACATTCCTATACAAATATTCATGCATAAACACTCATCCTTGGCCAAAAGTGACTCTCTACTAGCTATGTTAAGATCTTATCCAATATGAAGTGTATTTCCAATCCACCACAATGATTTTCCTTGAATGAATTTTCTCGTATTGATCCTTTGGCAATGCACAACCATTTTCCTTTGAACCATAAACCTTCTTACACAAAATAGTCCAACCAAATGGTGTTATCGACACATCTAGGTGTTGCGCATGCTTCCCATGCTTACTAAAGTTTTCATCTTACACGTACAACTCTTGGATGGATTCAAAATCCACAACTTTCACTCTCATTTTTGTCAATATAAGATTTCACCTACCCAATGCATCAATAACCCTATTAGATTTTTCACTTTATAGATTTAACATAAAGTTGCATCCTTGTAAGTAATGTACCCACTTCATATTCCTAAAATTTAGTTGTAGACAATTAAATTTGGTAATTTATCACTTGGAAATGAGAAAATTAGATTTATTATAAATCATGACTTGTGTGCACATTCTTGTTTTAATTACCTATCATGAATCCAGTGCATGAATCTCTCCTCAATAGAATTTATCATTCACTCAAAAAAATATTTTTATTAATCCACAACAATATATTCCCTAGGCATCATTCCTAAAAATTTGTAGAATTCCATCACCTTCCTATACTAAATAAGGACCAAATCATCCAATGGTTTGGTTTGAAACTAGAAATTTCATCCCTAATAATCCAATGATCATTTTATCAATTTGATATCCTTTTTTGGGTTAGTAATTTCCTCACAGGTCGGCCTTAATGTGAAATTATACCTATGAACAGCTTTCTAATCAAGTCAAATGTACTCATTTACTCACGTGGCATCCACATGGAACTTTCAAGAGAACCTACTGTAAAATAATTCCTAAAACCCTCCAAGCTCTCCTAAATTCCTAAATAATAGTTGCACACTCTAGGATAAGCTCCTACACAAGTTTGAAGCATACTCAACCAAATTATACACTTGCAATTCTCGAGCTAAAGACCATCCAAGCCAAGTCGAGCTAAGCATACCAATTCATTTTTGCATTATTGAGTGATCAAATTTCTAAAGATAGATACATCCATATAGATATCACATGTTAGGTGGAGAAATATGTATGGTTTGAGGCCTCTTCAAAGAAATGTAAACATAGGTGGTGTATGGATTACACTTAAACCCAACCACTAACCATTTTGTACGGTCTCCTAACCATGGTTAGGGTTTGAAGCTATTTTTTATCATACATAGGGTTTCACACATGTCTGACACCTAGGGTTTCATATTGCACCACATCAGAGTCATTTACAAGGTCACATAAAGTTTCAAAACACCATCTTATCACCATACATAACTATTCGCTAGGTATATAACCATATGATGGTTCCAGATAACCCAATGGTTCCATCCTCACTCAGTTTGCACTCCCATATACATCGATGAAGCACTTGAAAGGAATGATAAGAAGATTGTTCCAATCCATGATCTTAGATGATAATAGCACACCACATTAGATTTTCTAAATAGAAAATCTAAAATACCATATATAGAAATCCATCTTAATCCATAAAGCTCAATACATTACAATACAATGACTTGAATTACTCAATAAGAAAGATGTACATATAGGAGGAAGGAAGTGCAACTACTACCTAAATTAGTGGTGAAGAACTACCACTAACTGATACTGGTAGTTGAGTTAACTCTAGAAGACTAATAAGTTAACTCCACATAACTGAGAAGCTAACTCAACACAACTAGTAAGCTAACTCCACACAACTATTACACCTAAGAAAGCTAACCCAAAAATTATAAGGATAACCCAAGTGTAAAAATTATCCTAGTAAACAAATAAAATGATAAATAATAACCTACACTAACACCCTCCCGTAAGCATAGCTTAGGTGGGTGGAAAAGAAGGTGGGTCCTGGTAACAAGGCCTGATAAGGTACCCATGTACAAAAAATAGGAAAAATTGGACATTGCGTAAAAGTACCCAAAACCAGTAATAAGAAAGTAGAGAGAGAAAAATACCTGCTGCAAGATATCCTTAGAAGCTTGGCTCAAAAAACTCATACAATGCTGAAGAAGTGTGGTGCACAATGTGGTCTAAATCCACTTCTCGATCATAGAACTCAAAAACAACTGACATTGGGCTTCATCAGAATAGCTCCATGTAAGGAGATTGTCAATAGAGTGATGTCAAAATGTAAAAACAAAACACCAAACATAATTTGATCAATTGCTACAAATAGGTGTGCCACAATCCAAAAATAACCAAGGCAACAAGGCAATGACACTTGATCCAAATAAATAGGAGTGCCACGATCCAAGAAAAACCAAGGTAACAAGGCAAGGACACAACATCTAAAGAAGCAAGATCGACTGCTACAAATAGGTGTGTCACGATCCAAGAAAAATAACCAAGGAAACAAGGCAATGCCACAAGATCCGAAATAAATATGAGTGCCACAATCCAAGAAAATCCAAGGTAACAAGGCAAGGACACAAAACCCAAAGAAGTAGTATCAACATCACACCCTCCCATATTGCTGAATGAGTAGAGTGATACCACATATCTGTATGAGTTGCCAAAATCAACTACTCGAACACTGACAAACTAACACTGGGTTTCACCAGAATAGCTCCCCCATAAGAGAGACTGTCAACATGCCAAAAGATTTTCAAAAATATAGATCCAAAATATCTCAACAAACAAGAGAGATATAAATGTATACACTCATAGATACAATAATGCAACACCCAAAAGTTTAGGACATCTGGCTCAACCGAAATTGCGTCCACAAGTGATCACAACACCCTCCCAAATTTGGCACTTTATAATTAAGTGCATATAAATATTACAATGAGTAACAATACCTTTTACATTTGAAATATGTGTATAAAAATGTCACCAATGCGTAGATCTCGAAAAATACACAATTTGAAAAAAAAGATCACGTTAATCTGAGCTACAAATCAAAAGTTATGAGCTTTAGAAGATTTTGCTATTAAAATAATATTTTAATGCTGATCTTTTTGTAAAGGTACACGTGACACCCAAATGTCCAAATGGTAAAAGAGTGCATCCACACGATACAGGCTTGCGACAAAAGGATAACAAGCCTACGCCCCTAAACCTAAATGTCCAGAGGGTAAATCATTGCATCTAGAGGGTACATGTCAATATCCAATGGATAAAAGATTGCACCCAGAGGGTACAAATCTGCATTAAGTGGATAAAAGACTGCATCCAAAACAAAAATATCCAGAGGGTAAAAGAATGCATCCAAAACCTTATATTTAATATCTAGAGGGTACATATCTGCGTCCAACAAATGCGTCCAGAAGGTACACGCTTATATCCAATGGATAAAAAGAATGCACCCAAAAAGTATTTGACTGTCTCAAAACATGGTCCCAGAGTTTATAGTCGATTCTAGGGTTTTGACACCTCCCAAATCCAATGCCGCACTTCGTTTTTTCATAAAAATGTATCTTGCAGAAAATTGCCAACAAATTCCAAATACATGACAATAATAAACCCTTGCTTGCAAAGAAAAACTTACAGACGGATGTCTACATCGTCTATAGCTCTGATACCATGAAAGGAACGATAAGAAGATTGTTCCAAGCCACGATCTCAGATGATAATAGCACACCACATTAGCTTTGCAAAATAGAAGAGCTAAAATACCATATATGGAAATCCATCATAATCCATAATGCTCAATAAATTACAATACAATGACTTGAATTATTCAATAAGAAAGATGTACATATAGGAGGAGGGAAGTGCAAATACTACCTAAATCAATGGGGAAGAACACCCACTAACTGATATTGGTAGTTAAGTTAACTCCATAAGACTAGTAAGCTAACTCCACATAACTGAGAAGCTAACTCAACATAACTAGTAAGCTAACTCCACACAACTAGTACACCTAAGCAAGCTAACCCAATAAGTGTAAGGCTAACACAAGTGTAAGAATTATCCTAATAAATAAATAAAAGGATAAATAATAACGTACACTAACAAAGTTTGTTGTTGATGTGCATGCATTGTTGTTTAAGTTCTTTAGATTCAAAAGAAAGAAGAAGAAGTGAGAAGCTTTGTGAAAAAAACTTAATAAAATTCTAAGGATGATTCGTCATGATGAAAAAAACCTAACATTTATAACCAGATTTCCTTCTTTATTTATTGATTCTTCATCTAGAAGTCCATTTACATTTTGAGAAGAGATATTTTTTTTTGATATAGAGACGACACAATGAAAATTAGTTGAGATTAAAGGTGCTATGATTTTTTTTGAGAAATTGAGGAGATATGTTTCAAACACTAACATAGCTAATCCAAAATAGGATCTATCAGAAAGATTTTGAAAATTCATTAGAAAAGAATTCATATTCTCTATAGAAGAAAAAATAGGAGATAATTCCCCAGTCCCACATAGTAGTATTGAAAAGGAAGGATCCAAAATGTTGCCATCATCTCTTGATTGTTTCAATTATAAAGTCTTTAGCAAATAACATTTTTCCTTAGAACCATTGATAAAAATGCAAGATAAAAAATTGTTGAAGTATATCATTTGTAGTGTGAAGTTGGTGATGATGGGTTGGAGGTTTTTCTTGAAGAAGATAAAAATTGTTTTCCTCTCTGGAAAAGCATTGATTGCTATCATTTTTCAACCATAAATTCTAATGGATTGTTTCTCTTCTTTAAAAATTAGTAGTTGAAATATATTCTAATAATGTATCCTACAAGAAATAAGACAAAATAAACTCCATGCAAATTATTTTCTCAACCACATAAATAATATAATCCATTAAAGTGTTTCAAAATGACATGCACACATTTCAATCTTTTTTTCTATGTTTGCTTATAGAGATGGAAGTTTTAAATATGGAGTTTGGTTAATAACATAATGAAATGGAAGAGTTAAAGGGTGAAGGTTGTGTGCATGAAAAAATCTCAATGAATGATGTGACATGAATAATAACTAAAGACCAATTTGAGGTTGGATTTACAATGCAACATGTGTATCTGTGGTTGGTTGAAGACTACAAAAGTGAACCACAAAAGGTTTGTCTTCCAATGTTCTTGTAGTATGAGTATGGGATATTTACAGTTCCTGAATAAGATGGAGAAAGGTGAAATCTAAATGAAAATGTAAATAATCTGATCCTAATTTTTTATTTATTTATATTTTTAAGGTCTCGTTATACCTGACCCTATGGTTTCATTACAATATCTTGTCCTAATCACCTTTTCCATCCATGATAGAAAGTTGTTTGTTAAATTTCTCTCATTTCATATTCATGTCATTGTAATTTTATTTTTCAATCTTCTTCTAAATAATTATCTACCATATAATCTTAATTCAAAATTCAAAATGTGGTTAATTTCATTTCTCTTAAGTTGCGTCAAGCTCAATGTAATTCATACCAAGTTATCTTTGTTTTGTAAAGGCATATACTTTTCCTAACCTATGAATAGGTTCGCGTAGTCCTTTTATTCTCCTTAGCTCCTTGTAAATAGCCTTGATTTTCCCAAATTTGATTTACTTTTTGTTTTCAATTTTTTTTAATGGGTGTGTACAATTTTCAATAAATACAACTAATTATTTTTTGTTCCCCCTTTTTCAATGTTTCATCCATTTTTCACCCACACAAGTTTGTAGTTGTATTATCTCCTCGAAAAATATCAGTAGAAAATCATATGATTTGCATAAAGAAGTCAAGACATCTAATCATTTTTAGAAGGAAGGGCCTTGAAGCATTTCAGCCAAGGTCTCCAAGTCAAAATATTTGACAACATATTCAAATGATGACATTTGTAGTCATAATAAAGAAAATGGTGATGTGAATTCTTGTTCCTCAAATTTCATATTTGATATGAAAACATTCTCATGCTAGGTTTTCAAAGTAGTGATTTGGCCAGAAAACATGTGTTCATTTATTACATGATTAAGATATGTGAACTAGTTCTTAGTTGGCTAGGTCTAGAAATGCAAGTTTGGGATACACACAATGATGTACAAAGTGAAGACACATGTTACCAAAGATAATGGATTTATTTTGCATTCCAATAAGGATTGTAGTCCCACAATCAAAACTAGCCATTTTTTCGTGAACTTTTACATTTAACAAGTAATTGGAGGATAATCAAAGATAAAAATAGAAAAAACATTTCAAATTGATGATATTAACTTCATAGCCCAATGGACAAGGCTAAGCGAAATCATTAGTTTTCTATTCTCACAAATAAATCAGACAAATGAAGTCATAAAAACATACAGTAACATTTATTTAGTCTCATGTTAGAATTACACGATCAAATTAAATTTACTGAAACCTCTCAAAATTATATTTTGATGAGATGCCCAAGCCTAAAAAGATTCCAATTTCGAGTATAAACACTAGATGGAAAATATTTATTCTCTACATTCATTTTGGTCCTACTATGATAAATAACCTCCAAAAAATGGAGTCTTATTTTGATTCAAGTTCTAAGTCATCCCTCATGGTGTAAACAAGTCATGATTGGTGTAGGTTCTAAAGAGATTTAAAGATCCTGATCCAATCTTGTTCCATGTTGGTCTCCAAAACCTGCCATAATCTCATTGCAATTTTTTTGTAAGCCTGCTCACAAAAGTCAACCAAGTCTCAATTATTGATTTTTAAAATTTTTTTTATTCCATTCATTTGTCCTAAGTTAGCAACAAGGGCATGAATAACTCAGTCATGCTCATTTCCACATTGGTCTCATAAATCATAATTGAACATAAATCTAAAATTTGTTCAAAATATAATCCAGGTTTGATTATTTTAAAAATTAAACACTTGTATTTTTATTAGTGTTGCTTCACTGCTTTATTGGTGACATTAAAAAAGATTTATGAGGTTCTGTTAATACTGCAATGAGGTGATAAGACTGATTGAGTTTTATTTTGACCTAAGTTTTGAGTCAGCCTCCACAATGTGACCAATTAGGTTTTGGATTCTTATGACATGGATTTTAGGTATGATGTATCCTTTTGCTATGGTTTGTTGTAGAGTACATGGTTTAAAATTCTATTTTTTGAGATGAAGGGTGAAGGAAAATATTCTTGTATGTTGGTTGGAAATATTATGAAGAGAGCTATTATAGAGATAAAAATAGGGAATAAATATGGATTTCTAGGATCGAGTAGAGGAACATTGAAGTTAGGGAAGAATAATGGTGTTAACTATTATAAGAAGGTTAGGGGTGGTCCCATTAATTACCATTTACTTTTTTAATACCAAACAATGATCTAGTTATGTGGCTCTTGAAGTTGAACACTTGGGTGAAAAATTGATTGAATCAATGGATACTGATGAAGGGTTCATAGTTGTACAAAAGTTTTTCCTTTCTAGCCTAAGTAAATTTGTACTTACAACATATGTTACTTATATTCATTGGAATACACATATAGGTAAGTAGGGATATGCAAGAATGCAATCCATTTTAAGAATCAAGTTGAACTAACCAAATATTATCATGGTAATACAAATGTTAAAAATACTTGGTATGGGACATATAATATGTGTTTATCAATAAGCATGTTCCATTATCTTAATAATAACATAATATTGGATGAGTTTTACTATATGGTGTTGATGTTTATCTTACACCTAATGATTGCTCCTATTTGAGTGTTCCATTCTTAGAATTCGACAACAATAATGAAAAATATGTTGTGTTATCATATTAAATGTTGAGGAAGTTCTTCACGGATCTCATCAGTTTCATCTTATTTGAAGGTTTCTATCCCTTTGAATCCAATGTCACCTCATCACATCACATAAGGAACTTTAGAACCTATTACCAAGGTTCACTTGTTCCAAGATGGAATGAATAATGACTGGCTAGGTCATGCTCAAATATTTTATTCCAAAGAACATCCAACTTGGTGCTAGCTCATGATATAAGTTATTTTCTTTACCAAATGTCTCCTTTACCTCATTATAAGTATGCCATGCTTTCTTCACACACTTTTGTAAGGGTGATACTTATGATGTTCACTTCAAGCCTCTTTTAGATCTCCAATACTTTTTGACTAATAGTGTCTCCAAATACATCACCCAATTTAATGAACCATTATCATACCTAGCCTAATAACTAAATGGTATGGAATAATTGTAATTATTTAGTTAAAATTTACGCCACCGTATTTTATATAGCTCCTTTGCACAAACTATTCATTATTTGATCAATAAAGTGTCAAATTCATCAAGTTTGAGAAATATATGATTGAGTCTTATTCCCTTATCCCTAAAATTGAGGTACTACAAAAATCCTATAATATCGAGACTATCACATACACTTTCACATGATCATCTACGCTTAGAAACCCTTTCACCAAGTCATGAAACTCCCATGGATCCAAAAAATATAAAACTAGACACATCTTTGTAAACACCTAAGAAACATATTGATGCTCACACGAGTGATACTCCTATTATATTTTGTGCCCACATTATACAATATAGGTATGTCCATAAGTATAAATACTAATGTCATCAAGCCACTGCCACTGCCTCTTCCCAAGGAGTGTATGTTTAGTATTACCTCTATCGACATACAACATTACAATGCACTAATACATAATAATAATAATTACAAGTGCAATATTGAATTTTATAAGATACTAGGACACCCTTTATTATTATGGACTAAATTGATACAAAAAAAAATTCTAAGGTTATATAAGAGATAATATCACCCTTGGTATTAGATACACTTGTGTATTGATCGTGGTGATGTCTACACCCCCAGAACACCCGCGTGTTATCATATAGTGTTACTTAGAAAACATAGGGATAATAATATATTATCTCGCCCATTGCCTCACATATACCTCCCATTTTGTATACATAAAATACACCCTTATGGATAATACAAAATACCCAAACGTAGAGTTGACCCTGACCTAGATAACTTGTTAGACAAAGACCCTCATGAGATTTTTGAGTAATAAAATCACACCTATTGCTACAATACCTCCATAATTTTATCCAATAAATACCATATTTATTTAACATACACATATTCAAGTTGTACATAGCTCCTCACATACACATATATTTCACATATCTCGCCATAAATAACTTATGCTCTTAACACAATTATCAATAATTCAAAATCTTATCCTCTAGTCCATGATTAGGAAGCCACCCAATGATGCAGAACATTTCACATGTCTGATGTGATTTTTGAGGTAAAAATTACTACCCAAGACCCCACCTCATCTCTTCTACATTTTATAATCCACAACCTAAGGCCATTAGTACATATTCTCGTTGGCAATTTTCTCTTTCTCAGTATCATATGGAAAAAATACAAAAACAATATAATATGACAAAAATACAAAACGAAGACTTACATGTGACTTGTTAATCCTTACATAGATATAAACATTGAGGTTACTTGGATTCAACACTCCATCTATCATATCATTTTGTACTCGATTTCTATAGTAAAAATAAGACACTCAAAGACACCATAATCCATGGACATCATACACTATACAACTTCTTAAGCCCGTGCCTTGGGAAAGCTCACAACATTAGGGACATGCCTACATTGGTGGAATTTTACATATTTTTCCTAATTAGATCATATATTTCATATTGTGTGGCTCATTATGGCCATATATCCTTGGGGATACATTTTTCCTTCTTTGTATAGGACTGAACTAGACCTAGTTCTAGGACCTAGCTATGCAAGTCATGATGGTTAAGAATATACAGGGTTGAGTATGATTATGAGAGCATTTGAGAAGTTGATAGAGGATTTCCTAGAGTTGTGGGAAAAATTTTAGGTTGGGATGATGAGAATATTACATGATATGGTGTTTTTAGTCCTACAGTTTCTTAACTCGATATAAGATAAATCATCTTGGTTGGCACGCACAAAGTTTGCATGGGGACCTGAGCCTTTTAGGGATGTTGAGGCATGGATCTAATAATATCTCAAAGTTTTAATGAAGTTAAATAGGGGCATAAACTTTATGAATGATTGTTAAGAAGCCAAGGTGAGGTCAAAAAACCCTACCATTAAACCCTAGTTCATAAGTGATGGAGGAAAGCATTTATGGTGTGATCTCAAAATGCATTTGATCATAAATTTGATTATTGGAGGATGGAAAGGACTCTCCCATATTTCATATGGTGGTGATTTTGAGTCTTGAATGTAGGTGGAGCCCACTCAGATTTTACTTTTTTCAAGGAAAGTTTGTATTTACTCTTAGGTTTTCCATTTGACCTACTGATACTAAATTGATGTTCTGAGTATATGGGGATACTTAGTTACAGGTTTTTAAGGTGATTTTAGATATTTTGAATCCATTTAGATTTTTGCATAGGTTCCAAATAGCAAAGAGCTGGTTTTTAGACCTAATAGGAAGTTTTGGAGCAGTCATGGAGAAAGAAGTTTATTGGGCATGCGTGGCCTAAGTATAAGTATCTAATGACTATATGGAGGTGTTTTAAACATCCAATATGACATGTTTCATGATTTTTTTGAGGTCCTACAGGTCACTTTGGTTGGCAATAGGTTGAGGTCACAAGTTGACCTACTTGACAGAGTTTAAGGACAATAAAGGTTCCTTGATGAAATTGATCAGAAAGACCAATATCTTAGCTTATTTCATGATTCCTATCCATTGGAGAGTGATTAGGGGTAAAATTTTATTGTATTCCATGCTTTGAGAAGGTTTTAAAGTTTTAGAACATGTGTGAGAAGCTCAAGTTTTCAAAACTGGTTTCTGGGTAGCATATATATCCTGAAGGGATAAGTTATTTTGATGACTCTATGAGGTGATTCATGATGTATAAAGTGGTTAGAAGTGTTTCTTGGATCATTTTATTTCCAAAAAGTGTTTGCATGCCATATTTGGGGTGTTGAAGTGAAGCTAGGTCTTCATCTTTAAATATTGATTTGTTGAAAGTGTCTAGATTGAGTAGGAAATAGTCATATTTGTTAGTGTTATGAGATGAATGGATGATGCAGAGGTCCCATATCTTATGGAAGATGGTTATAGGATGTATTTGACATGGTTTTATCCTTTAGATTCATGATGAAGCTTTTTTTTTCCTTTGGAGTCCATGGAGTCCTCGGTGGAGATGAAACTAGCCTTTTAGGCCTAATTGTGCATGTATTAATGTGTCTTGGTCCATTTACCGACCTATATGGGTCTTTCATATGATTTAATATGACTGTTTAAGTGTATTTTGGTTGTTGTTATGACTGTCCTTAATTGTTATAGCTGACCTATAGGTGTTTAGGAATCATGATCATGTATAAAAGGTCATTCTAATTGTCATTTGAGCTAGTAAAGTGTGAGGAATGTGCGAGCTAAGAGAGATAATTTGATTAGAGGTGTGATGGATTTAGGAAAGAGTTAAAAGAAGGTATGAATGTTTTAGAAATATAGAATAGTATAGTAATCAAGGTAAATATACCTAATCAGCCCATGAAGAGTAAAGATTGAGCGAAGTAGGAGAGAGTATGTTTGAAGAGGGTTTTGAGGTGTATGAGTTAAAATTGTGATCACTATCTATTGTAGGAGCAAATATACATCAGTGGTCTTCATTCTTTAGGTCATGTGATTGATTGGGTCTTGATCATCTTTAGGGGTTAGTATCCTCCTTGTAAGGTTTGTTCCTTTCTAAATAGGGTTGGTGCTCCTTTTGGGGTTGGTGCCTCACTAAACAAATCTTGTGTGATGTGTAATATTCATGCAAGTATTTTGGATTGAGTAATTTATTCAAAAGTTTCAATATATTTTCTTCCCCTTGATGGTTTCCCACTTCATATTTGTTTTCTTGTGTACTCTCTTGGTTTTATGTCTTATGGTTGATCATGCTTCATATTATTCTCAATTACTGTTAATGAATGTTAATTTGATGATTTGAATGGTATATGCAAATTAAAGAAATTAAGTAAATGTTTTAGAAGGACTGATTCACCCCCCTCTCAGTCCATTGTGCTTCTAATAATTGGTATCAGAGAAAGGTCCTTTTGAATAATTTTGATCACTTGAAGGAGATCCTTCTTGAAGCACAGATATGGCAAGCAGTTGAGTACAATGTGGAAACATATTTTTACTCAGAACAAGGAGTTTCCTAAAACTCTTGATGATTGACATATGGTTGTCAATCCTTAATATCTCCACTACAACAAATACACTTGATAGAGAGAACTACGAATATAACAAAGAAGAAAAGAAGGAATGGGCTATGATGTTAAGTCTTGTGGATGATAAGATAGAACATAAGGTAAAGGAAGAAGGATGTCAAATAGCTCAAACTGATTTTCACACTCAAAATGAAGGCTTGATATGGTACATTGACAATGGTTTTTTTGACCATATGGCTGGTGAAAAGAGTAAGTTTATCTCACTTGAAAAACATGCATCTGGTTCACTCATATTTTGGAGACAATACAACTATAAGCATTTTTACGAAAGGCACATTAAGCTTAGATAATGGAAAGAACATACCTAAGAATTTTCTATATGTTGAGGGACTGAAACATAATCTTTAGCATGAGTCAAATGTACAAACAAGGGTATACATCTAAACCTTTGATGATAAAAGTTGTAAGATCACAAAAAGGGAAACAGGAAAGCTTGTAGCCAAAGCCAAGAGGACTGAAAGTAACATGTACATTTTGAAAGATATCAACAAAGAGAAATGGCTTATGAGAAAATTAGATGACAGTTGGTTGTGGCATAGGATATTAGGACATGTGATTTTGATAATATTGTCAAGATAAGCTCCAAAAATTGTGTGAATAACATGCCAAGAATCAGCAAACCAGAAGATACTCTATGCAAAGCATGCCTACATGGAAAGTATACAAGGAGAAAATTCAAGACCAAAGAACATGATTCTACCACAAGGCCTTTACAGTTGATTCACACTAATATTTGTGGACCTATGAGGATTGAAAGTACCTCATGAGATTATTACTTTATGTTGCTAATAGATGATTATACAAGATACACTTGGGTTACTTGTTTAAGGATCAAATCAGAAGCACTTGAGGTATTCAAGTCATTTAAGGCACTTATAGAAAATGAGAAGAATAGAAAGATAAAAAGCATTAGATCAGATAAAGGAGGTGAGTTTTGGTGTAATTATTTTTATGATTTTTGTGAAACTTGTGGTATTAAGAGGTAGTTCTCATCTTCTAGAACACCTTAGCAGAATGGTGTAGTGGAAATACAGAATAGGATTGTTTAGGATATGGATAGGACCATACTAAATGAATCCAAATTACCTTATGGATTTTGGAAAGAATAATTTTTTATAGTTGTGTACGTACTCAATAGATGTCAGATGAGGGTAAATAGTGATAAGACTCCATATGAATTATGGAAAGGTAGACCTGTAAATGTAAAACACTTTAGAGTCTTTGGATGTAGATGCTTCATCAAGAGGACTGAAGAATAGATCATTAGATCAGGAAAATTCTTTCAATTTGACTCAAGAGGTATTCTCATGATGATGTAGGTATATTCTTAGGATACTCCTCAAGGAGTTCAAATTTACATATGCTACAATAATAGACTACAAATAATAACTAGTGAAAGTGCAAGTGTAAAGTTTGATGAGTCTTATCCCATGAGGACTGAGGAGAACAAAAATATAAGATCTGTCAAAAGAAACACCACAAGTGACGGATTCCAAAGAAGAAGAAAAGGCTATGAAGATAGGTGAAGAAGAAGAAGATGAAGATGAAGAATAAGAAAGACAAAACACCAAAGCTCCATCAAGACAGATCAGAAGAGACCATCCTCAAGATCAAATCGTATGGAAGAAGGATACTGGAATAATAAAAAGGAGAAAGTTGGTAAGTCTTCAAAACCAAGAGAATATTGCCTTTTTATCTAAATTTGAGCCTTAAAATGTTGAAGAGGAAAGAAAGGATGAGTGTTGGATCAAAGCCATGAATGAAGAACTTGATCATATTGAGAAAAATAGAACTTGGGAATTAGTGCCTAGACCTAAGGATAAGAATGTTATTGGAACTAAATGGGTGCTTAGAAATAAACTTAATGAGGATGGAGAAGTTACAAGAAACAAAGCTAGGTTAGTCTATAAAGGGTATGCACATGTTGAGGGAGTTGACTTTGATGAAAAATTTTCACCAATAGATAGAATGGAAGCCATTAGATTGTTTCTAGCATATATAGGGTATAAAGGTTTTAAGGTGTACCAAATGGATGTCAAATCTGCCTTCTTGAATGGAAATCTAGAAGCAGTGTACATTGAGTATCTGATGGATTCTCATTAACAAATGAGAAGGATTATGTATGCAACTAAAAAGGAACTTTATGGATTAAAGAAAGCCCCCAGGGCCTGGTATGGAAGACTAGATAAGTACTTGATTGAACAAGGTTTCAAGAAAGGAGTTGTTGATAGTAACGTATATACCAAGAATGAAGGAGGACATCTATTTATTGTAGTATTGTATGTGGATGATATCGTATTCGGAGGAAATAATGAACATATGACTCATAAATTTATAGATGTTATGACAAGGGAATTTGAAATGTCCATGCTTGGATAATTGTCTTTCTTCCTAGGACTACAAGTAAATCAGTCTAAGGAGGGTATATTCATATCATAAGCAAAATGCATAAAGGAAAGGCTGAAAAAAGTTCCAAATGGAATATTGCAAGCTTGTTGGGACTCCTATGGTCATAGGGTGAAAACTGAGCAAGGAATATAACTCACCCAAAGTGAATCAAACTAAGTACATGTCCATAATTGGAATTCTATTGTATGATATTACTTCTAGACCTAACATTTTGTAGGCTGTAGGTCTTGTAAGAAAGGTTTCAAGAGATTTCAAAGGAGATACACTTGCAAGTGGGTAAAGAGAATATTCATATATCTTAAAGGAACTATAGAGTATGGGCTATGGTATCCAAATAGTAAAAAAATTGAATTGAAGGATTTTACTGATGTTGATTGGGTAGGTAGTCTTGATGACAGAGGAAGTACTAGTGGATTAGCATTTTTTTTGGTAAGTGTCTTGTTTCTTAGATGAGTAAAAATAATATTTAGTATCCCTTTCCACATGTGAAGCTGAGTATGTTGCAACATCACTATGTTGTGCACAAGTTTTGTGGATGAGACAAACTCTAGAAGACTATAAGGTGGAGTGTGATGGGCCTACCCCTATCTACTGTGACAGTACAAGTGTTATTAGTGTATCTAAGAACCATGTATTGCATTCCAAAACCAAGCACATTCCAATCAAATATCATTTTTTGATAGATCAAGTGAGTGAGAAAAGGATCAAATTAGAGCATGTGTCCACCAAGGAGGAGATGGTTGAAATATTGACAAAGTGACTCCCAAAAGAAAAAAATTAACTCCTAAGGCTAAAGTTAGGTGTGATTCCTACCCCTGGAAGTCATTAAAATGCCAAGACTTTGAAGGGGAGCAAGGAAAATGAACAATCTGCTCCAAGAAACTATGAAGAAGTGTAAAATAGGAGAGGACTGTGGAAACTATGCAAGTACTTCAAGATAAGGTATGTCTTGAGTTTGTTTTTAGAAATTAGTTATAGCAAAGTAGTAAGGCTAAGTCTGTACATGATTTTACTCATGGCATTTTTCAAGATGAAAATGTGTTGAGAGGGAGTTAAGGGGAGCTAGGTATTTGAGGATTATCCTTGAGAGTGGTGAAGGGATTGTATTTGTATGAATTGGATATGAGTGAAAATGAACATCATGACAGGGTAATGTAGATGTTGTGTACTGTAATGGTGAAACTACAAGTATATGAAGGTGTTTAAAGTCAAGGAAAGTTGAGGTTGATCTTCAAACAGGTGTTTAGGTGTCATGAAGGACTAGTTAGGAAAATTGATGATTGTTTTGAAAGTATAGTTGCAGGGGGAGCTTGTATAAGATCAAACAATATGATAGCATGCAAAGAAGGTAATGAACACTAAAAAGTTAACTTAGGAAAAAGGTGTTCATTTTAACCCATCTCCATGGCATATGTGCAAGGTATGTGCTTTTGTTTTTACATAAATAGTTAAAGGTTGATGGTATGATTCCAGTGGGAGAAATAAGCAGGATGTTTCATGTGATGAGTATGGGCTTCCATGGTAGAAAGAAAGAATTGGGAATTTTTGGTCTAAAGAGGATGTTTAGGGATCTTGGTCCTAAAGTTGGTAGTATTCCATATATGGCAGTAAAATCTATGTTTTGGGTGTATTCAGTTGAGATATGTCTAAAAGGAAGTCAAGCATGATTTTTTTTCTCAATTGAATGACATTTGCATGTGTGTGTGCTATGATATGCTTCTTCCCAGGGGGAGCTTCTCAAATGCTCTCATGAAGCCAAAAACAGAGTCAAGAAAGGAAAACATGATCTGTGTGCTTTATTTATGAGTTTGGTTGATGTTTCAAACCAAGAGGTGTCTCTAAATAAGTTGATGAAGATGAAGAATGTGTGTTATAGGTATGTGCTTTGTCATTAATGTAAAAAGGGGGAGAAGAACTAGGTTCTTTTCCATCAATGAAAAAGGGGGAGATTGTTGAGGATGTGTGTTCTTCTGTTGTCATTTATGTAAAAGGTCATTAATGAAAAATGGTGATGCACATTAATGACGAGGAAGTGATGTAATGATGATGACATGGCAAGAGGTGTGGCATGAGTTCATGATGTTGATTGAGATCACATGGTAAACAATGTTTCTTGAGTAGCTGTGTGTACAAGAGATGGTGATAAGTTGGTGAGATGTCCTAGGTTTAAGTAGGCCTAATGATGATAGGTCTATGGTTTGCACAAGTGTGCATGAGTGGCAGTATGGAGTTGTTAGTCTAGATGGCCTAATTAAGAAGCATGTCAGCAGGTTGGCTTAATGGATGTCAGAAGGTGATATATGAGCATGTTAAAGGTATGGAGAGCATGAGGAGAGGTGTTGATACACTCAGGTGTGAGAGTGTAGGTAGTTTGAGCATGGCTTGTAGGTGATCATCTAGACCTAGTCTAGGTGCTTGGTTGGCCAATGGAGCATGATTATCAGTGAGTTAGGTAGTGGGCTATGAGGGCATGCAGAGGTGTGAGACATGTTGTCTCAAAGTGTGTTAGGGAATTTTGAAGAAGTTTTGAAGTTGAAGGTATGAGGTTCTCATGCTTTGTGTTGGTCTAAACTATGAGCTATTTCCTATGACCTAGTTATGAAAGTCCTAGTGGTTGAAGAAGATGTGGGGCTAAGTATGATCAAATAAGCATTGAAGAAGTTAGAGAGGTTGTCTTGGAGCTATGGGAGAAAATTCAAGTTGCAATGATGAAGATTTTGTAAGATATGGTGTTTTTAGATTCCTACCAAGCTCTAGAAGGCATGTTTCTTAGCTCGATATGAGTTGAAATTTCTTGGTTGGCACATGAAAATTTGCATGGGAAAATGAGCCTTTAGGGATATTGAGGCATGGATTTAAGAATATCTCAAAAGTTGGAATGAAGTTTAAATAAGGGCCATGTTCTTTATGAACGATTGTTAAGAAGCCAAGAGGTCAAAAACCTCCAGTTAAACCTAGTTCACTAGTGATGGAGGAAATCTTGATGGTTGTGAGATCTTAATGAATTTATTTATCATAAATTTTATGATTGGAGAATGGAGAGGACTCTTCAGGCTATTTCAGATGGTGGTGTTTGAGGTCTTGATTGTAGGTGGACCCCACTCTAGATTTGCATGTTTTCCTTAGGAAAGTTTGATTTTCTATCATGTTTTCCATTATAACTTATGTCTAAATCAATTTGTTATGAGTTTTTGGGGAGAAATTAGCTAGATATCTTAGAGTTATTTTAGAGCTTGGTGAAGTCCATTTTGATGATCTACACATGTCCAATCTTTGAAGACTAGTTTTTAGGGCTTGAGAAGGCAATTTTAGCAGTCTTGGAGAATGCAAGGTTGCTTAAGCACTATTTGATCTTAAGGTGATGATTGTATAATAGGATTTTAAGGTGTTATAGACATCTCATATGATGTTTTGGATGAATT
This sequence comes from Taxus chinensis, assembly GCA_019776745.2. Taxonomy (NCBI): domain Eukaryota; kingdom Viridiplantae; phylum Streptophyta; class Pinopsida; order Cupressales; family Taxaceae; genus Taxus; species Taxus chinensis. The sequence continues at coordinate 273,385,424 of CM034146.1, read as the reverse complement.
TTTTGAGCTCTATATTTGATATGAGGTGGCAATGAAGGTCACAAGTTGACCTCACTTGACAAGGGTTTCAGACCCAGTTTGACTAGTTCAGGAAAACATGGCTTTGGTCTGAAGATTGGTCTGAAAGACCAATATCTTGGATTAATTGATGATTCATATCCTTTGGAGAGTGAATATGGATGAAAATTTATCCTATTCCATGAATATTTAAGTCTTGAAAGTGACAAGAAGGGTGCAAAAAGGTCTTACTTCCTAAACTGATTTATGGGAAGTCTGAAGTTGTAGAAAGGAGAAAGTTGTTTTAGATGGCTTTAGGAGTTGATGTCATGATGTTCTAAAGTGCTTGATGGTGTTACTTGGAGTATTTATATTTCCATTGATTGGTTAAATTCCATGGTTGAGGTGTTTTGTGGATGATAGGTCTTCATCTTAGAAGATTGGTCAGCTGGAGTTTCCTGGAATGAGTAGGAATTGGTCCTACTTAATGGCATCATGAGAAGAATAGATGATGCAGAGTTCCTTGATGAGATGATGGACTATGTTTTGAGAGGTGTGTATTAAAATTACATGTGTAGCCTTTGGAGGCATGCATGAATATGGATTGAATCCCTTGGAATTCATGGAGTGCTCAATGAAGGAGAAACTAACCTTTTAGGCCTAGTTGTGCAATGTTAGGTGTTTTAGTGCATTACCAACCTATATGGGTCCTTTTTGTGATTTTATATGATATTGTAAGTCTATTTTTAATTTGGAATGATTGAACCTTAGGTGTCATGGATGACCAATAGATGTTTTTAGGAGTTGAACAATCTTATATTTAAGAAATTATAATGTGTTCATTTTGAACTAGTTGAGTGAGAGGGAAAAGTGCGAGCTAGGTGTGAGTGTGAAATAGGTATGAGGGAATTCAAGACATATCTGAGAGAAGGCATGAATGTGTTGAGAAAGTTGAAGAACTAGTGTGCAATGGAAATTTTCCAAATCATCCCATGAAAGAGAAAGATTAAATGAAGTAGGAAAGAGTGTGTTTGAAGAGGGTTTTGAAGTGTGTGAGCTGAAATTGTGATCGCTATCAATTGTAGCAAAAAAATATCTTCAACGGTCATCATATTTAGGTGGTTGAGTTGGCTCTTGATCATCTTAGGGGGTTGTAGCCTCCTTGCAGGGTTGGTGCCTTGCTAAATAGGGGTTGGTACTCCTTGTGGGGTTGGTGCCTCACTAAACAAATCTTGTGTGATGTGTAATATCCATGCAAGTATTTTTGAATGTGTGTAATATAGTCAAAAACATTTAGTGGGTTTTCTTCCCCATGAGGGTTTCCCACTTTATATATTGTGTCGTGTTTACTCTCTCATTCATGTGTATGGTTGGTCTCGTTTGATGCTTTGAATGGTATATGCAAATTGAATTAATTAAGTAAAGGTATTTGAAGGAATAATTCATCCCTCAATCCATTTTTCTTTTAACAAATATATTGGTGCAACTCACAATATCATTGTTTTGGTGATTGGTTTAATCTAATTATGAATTAAATCTTTATTTTAGTGTAACTATTGTAATGAATGATATTCTAATAATTATGTAGGGTGTGCACAATAAATGAACATTCAATATATGTGAAATCCTAAGAAAGCAAGAGATCTATAATGACTTAGTTGATTCTGTGTGATCCGTGAGTGACCAGGATTGTGTGTTTGCTGGAGCAGGCTGGAAATAGTATCAACAAAGCTCGCCAAGGGTTTGAGAAATCAAAAATGTGTCCGACAAGAGTTCCCATAGGTGGATAAGAGCACCCCAAGTGCTAGTGATTGGTCTGGGTGCCTGTGTCTACTAAGGTTTTGATATTTTCTGGATAAAAAAGTCTTTACTCCAATATTCACTTTGTCACTCTAACTTCACTATTAGATTTTCGATCACACCTATAATGACTGAGCACTGCACTACATCTCAAACTCCATGTAGTTCTTTATAATGTGTGTGTGTCTTTTTGATGAAATAGAATGAACTCCCCTCGTATGTTGTGTATGTAGGTCAATACATCCCTTGTCCCTTTTTTAAATGTGCTAGATGTATGCCTTGTAGTGCTCTTGTGCATTTATGCAAGCTTATGTGGTGATAGATAATGTTTATTATGTTTGGAACCTTATTTGAGAGAAGTAACTAAGTATATATATGACTCCCTTGTTTGAATTTTGTAATTGGCAACTGAAATGATGACTCAAAGTGTTAAAAGGTGATCAATAAGTGAAAAGGACCCAAAATGGTAAGAAGAAAGAGATGGACAGGGGCACCCAAGAGAGATAGGAGCTCCTAGGCAATTCTATCATAACTAGGCACTAGTGTTCGAGGCCATCAAAAGATAAATCAATCAAGTGCTAAAAAATCTATAAAATGTGTAAATTCAGTAAAGTGCAAGAGATAAAGGAACTAAAAGGCCAAAATGAGTTTCCAACCACTAGTTTTCTTACTTAGGAATCATGTATACATTAATATGCTTTATGACCTAGAAATGTACCCAAGTGCATAGATTTTGTATTTATATTTGTCCCCAATTTATGTTGTTGAGTGAACACTCGATAGCATAAATTAGATAGAATATGTGTACCTTGTAAATTGAAGAGTAGTGTAGTCGATAGCGCGTCGAGTAGACAAGTAGCCATGTGAAGTGTGATGTGTTTGGAATGTGAAGCGTGAAAACTAGGAAAAGGAGGTAGACCCTTGGGTGAATCATATGCATAGTAGCATGGTGTTTGATCTTATTCTTGTTGATGTGAGTTGCTTCTTGTTGCTTGTAAGGATGGACCTGTAAAAGAAGAACAAAAGAGTAGTCAAAGTCACGTATATGAAAAATCATAGTAATGTATGTATAAATATGTAAAAGTAGTAGCTAAGGAAAGAGTGCACCTGATGCATGAGAGAGTATAAGATAGAAATTTGTCTTGTTTATCTTAGATATATTATCGGATGGAGTTGAGCCATATATTTGAGCATCCTACCGCCAAAGATGAGGTTTATGGGTAAACTCATGTCAAGAGCATGTTTTTTGTGTGATCTCATGCTAAGGATGAGTTTTTTGGGTGATCTCACACCAAGGATGAGTGCTTTGGGTGACTCATGCCAAGAGAAGAGTGTTGGGGAGAGAGGTCTATTTTTCTCTCCTTCCATGATGCTTCTCAAATGATAAGTGTCACTGCAGATTGCCACGTCCCGATTTGTAACCGAATTGTAATTAAATTGTTACCGAATTGTAACTAAATTTTGACTGAATTATAAATGAATTTTAGCTAAATTGTAACCAAATTTTAACTAAATTGATTGAATTCTATAGCTGAAGCCAAGTGTCTGATACTATAAATCCGTATTGTAAAATAGTAGAAATTGTGTTGAACTGAGAAACTGTTTTATTTTTCCCCCATGACACTAGCACTTAGGTGGGACACAAGTGCCCACCATTCATGTCTGCTACTGGGTTTTAATTTTTTCTTGTGTTTGTGATCCAAGTCTCATTCTAGACCACTTTGTAACTATGTGCCTTTACCAATCCTATACTGTGTTGTTCTGTTCTGGAACTCTGTGTTACTATAAGGTTGATTTGTTCACCCAATAGTTACCCCCTTGTTTGGGGTGTATGTGATGAAGGTAGGATCATGTAGCCTAAATGAGAGGACCTAAATTTGATATGCATATCGTATGTTATACCTACAGAGGGTAGGGGATGTGCATGGTAAAAACCAAGGCACATGCAAATAATGTAGGCTAGAAACAAGTGCTAGTGTAAAGGAGCTAACATGAAATAGAAAACAATGTAGCAAGAAAATATGAAGACAATAGGTACCTCGAAAATTGGGTTTCATATATGGGACATTATTCACAATGTCACAAGACAATCAAGGCCAAAGCAGCCATAAGAAAATAATGAGAAAGCATAACATAGGGCATAGCCCATAAATAATGGAAAAAAAATAAAAAACAAGAAGTAATAGATAACCATGGATGTATAGAGTCTTGGAAGGCAAATGTTGCACATGAAGCACCCATTAGCATGTTAGAAAGATAAATATTCTGTAAAATCATGTATAGATTAGTGAAAAATAAGTGACAGTAGTGAAAATTAGTAAAGACTAATTATAGGACCTATGATGTGGAGTAGGAGAATAATAAAGGTAGATTCCCTTAGGAGCCTCGGTGGGACTGGTAAAGAACAACGTTGAGCATCATGCATCATGTAAGAATCTATAAAAGTCTTGTATTCACCTCAAAATACCATGTGGACCCATATGTGTGTATAGAAAAAGATGATGACATACTTAGAATCCAGCTAGCATAAGAAACAAAGTACATCATGTATATAATATAAGCAAACAAGAGTAAAGACAACCAATATGTGCATATGTTTTGTGAAAGTGACAGTGTGTTTTGATATGTATGCAGATGATCAGGTGTTGTGTTTCCCCTAATAAGATGTGTGTGATGTGAGGTTTGATTAGGAATTGCACCCTCAATAGTCAATTATGAACCATAGAACAAGAGTGTGTCATTGGGTAATGAAGGGAGAGTATGTGTACCAAAGATGTGGCAAAGCTTAAAAAGGTATTCGTGAAGCACAGAGCATTAGAAATAGCAAAAGAGAACCACCGGGATGTGACAAGTGAGGTTCATTGAGAAATTATACCCTCAATAGTCAAGTATGAACCATAGAACAAGAGTGTGTCATCGAGTAATGAAGGGAGAGTATGTGATTTTGATTAGATGCTAGTTATATGAAGTACAGAACGTGAAGTGTAGTAGAGAATTTTTTAGTAGACTATAGAGACAACAAGTAGTGATGGTGGGGGAAGAAAGTGTGATGCCCCCAAGTATGTGAGTAATGGAAAGCTAACTGATAATAGTGAAGAGCGAGGGCCCCTTATATGGTATCCAAGGAGGAGAAGGCATATGACCATGGTCTATGACCAGCGGTATAAAAGAGTAAATATGTGTATATGAAGGAGACTAGTGTAGTGAAGGAGGTGGAAAACACCTAGATGAATGGGCTACCCAAGTAGGGGACTTAGTCTGATGAGGTGGACTAATTGACCGACGAGAATGGCGGGGTCATGATGTAGGTCGTGTACGAATGGGAGAGCTAGGTGCATAGATAGATTTAGGTTTGAGAGGTGTTGGAGGACTAGATGTCATGACTGGAGATGAAGTAGAAGGGAGGATGTGGTGAGGTAATGGTGTGCGTGGTGAAATACATTTGATGGTGACAACTTGCTTGTTATGGATGAAGTTAAGGCATGGGTGGAGCATGGAAGGAATGGCTTAGGTAGCCAGAAGCCAAGGGAGACCTAAGACCATGTCACAACGCTTGACTTTAGATGTAATGAGGAACAATGTGAGTATGATAAGGGACCCAAAATTAATGGGAAGGATGACATGTCAGTATGAATTGGGGACTAGAAACATGATTTGAGAGGTTGGGAATTTGATAACTAGTCAGAGTGCCCTAGAGCATGTATTGGAAGGGTTCGATGATGGACCATAGTATTGTTGACTATATGAGTACCAATAGAAGCAACGATATGCAATGAATTAGAGGAAAATCTAGCATGGTAGTCACGATCCAAGAATGTAATAAGTGGTGGTGGCATGTCAGCAGTAGAAATGAGAAAATCAAGTGGTGTCGATGAGGGAGTAGGTGTCGCATGATATGGTGATTGGCAGAGAAATCAAGAGTCAATTTTTCATTATTTGGTAATGGGTCATTGAACATTTTAACCTTTTGATTAGTGTTGACCAGTTTATAAGTAGACGGTTAAGGAAGCTCGATAGCATTGTTGTCAATAATATCTTGAATAAGATGTTTGAGCTTAAAGTAGTGATCATTAGAATGCCCATTGCACTGGTGATAATCATAGTGTACCTTCTCATCGTAATTACGTCCATGTGGTCGAGAAGGATATAGATTAAGCGGTGGAGGTAAAGCAATCAGATTGCTTTGAATGAGTTATGGTAATAGGAGCTGAAGTTCGTAAGGTAGCTTAGTAAAAGTGTGCCTCATGGATTGTAATTAAATCATGGTTTGTGTAGAAACAACATTGATAGTAACTTTATAATTGGTAGTGTGTTCAATGGAAAGTTGCAAAAGTCATGGACATAGGGTAAGAATCTCTAAAGAAACCCTAAAGGCTTTTAACAAACTAGTCAGTGGACCATCAGAAAAGAAATAAACAAGGATTTGTCACTTTGCATACATTAAAATTTACAGAAACAAGCAACCTAACGTATTTCGTAATCCCCTATTCTTGAAAGATTTAACAAATGAACCTAGTAAGGATTCTAAGCAATCAATTTGTGATTATGAGAATGGGAGCTCACCATTAATGGCTTCAAGGCCAATGGTTCTTCCCATTTACTCAATGCTTGGTGTGTGTAGTGCAATGGCAAAGTAATAGCTCAATAAACAAATAAAATAAGCTCTAAACCCTAAGCAAAATGCTATATTTTATGTTAGGAAGAAGGAGAGTTCTTAGAAATGGTCTAGGGGTAGTGGGCTATTTATAGTTTTCCATTTGGGAAAGTGGGGGAATTTTGGTGCATGTGGGACTAGAAGGGATTCAACAAGTTGATTAGTGAGTCAAAGTATGCTTTGATAAGGTTTAGAAGAGGTTAGTCATGGTTAGGACTAGTTAAACTAGGTTAGGCTAGTTAATCTTGTTTAGAGAGGAATTAGGGTTTTGAGAGGTCTAATCGATCCAATGAAATGGATTGATAGTCTAGGAAGTTAGTGAAAGTGGTATAGAAGAGAATTAGAAGATGGTTTAGCCAATAAAGGATTATATCAGCCCCATTAGTTGGTTTATAGGAGAAATATAACCAAAAGAATGTCGTAAACAATGAGTTAGAGGAGCCTAATTAACGAGGTGTCATCAATTTGCAAGGAGGGGGATAGTTAGCACAATATTAGGAATAATAGTGCTTTGATAAAACTACAAGTCTCTACAGGTAGGCTTATTAGATGGTTTGAATGCAGATTTATCTTGAAACTTGTTGGAAGATGAAGTGGAGGAATTGTCATAATACTTCGATTTTCCATAGATAGTAGTTTGTTTTCACGTAATTTGAGCGTGTCACACAATTGATCAAAATGAATAGTATTGAAAATAACACACTCTTAGAGTGAAGGAAAAAGGATTTAAATGAATAAGTCTTGTAATTTTGAATTAGCTAGAACATTGGTCATTTTGGTAAGGTTATTCTTATACCAAAAAACATATTATGCAAGGTGTTCATTGGATCCTTGTTTAATTGTAGCTAGTTGTGCATAGGAAATTTTAGTGCCAATATTCATGGAAAAATGAGCAAGGAATGCATCAGGTAAAGATGTAAAATATGTTACCAAATGGATAGGTAGATCATAGAACCATCAAATAGCAAAATCTTGTAAGCTTTAAGGGAACAATTTTGCTAATAGTGTATGGTCATCAGCATAGTTGAGACATGCAGTGAGAAAGGAATGAAGGTGTTCCTGAGGGTCGTCGTGGGCATTGAAGGTAGGAATCTTAGGTGTGACAAAGTTAGGAGGCAATGGATAAGAGGAGATGGTAGGTGTAAAGGGGCTATGAAGGAAGAGTGAGAAATCTAGAGATGGAGAGTAGGATGAAGATGCTTTTTGTAATTATCGAATTTGAGTTTTTAACTCATTTTATAATGAGGCAAGGTCATGACTATCTGAAGAGGATTTAGGTCATGTGTGAGAAGTAGTGGGGAGGGTAAAGTGATTTTTTGGGGTAGGCATAGAAACGAGGATAGTATATGTGGGCAGAAGAAGGGGCAAGTGTCACAATGGGAACATAAGTATCATTGTTGAGCTCGGCTAACCGTTTTGCGTCATTACAAGAAGTGAATAATAAGATATCTAGGTCTTGAGAGTTTTCTACAATATGAGTCTTGAGGTCATAAAGATCATTGTCAGTAAAGGGGGCATGAGTCTCAGCCATGGAAGAAGATCATAAGAATGTTCGAGGCGAAGTGGGTTTCACCAAATGATTTAATCTAATTAGGAATTAAATATTTATTTCAGAGTAACTACTGTAATGAATGGTATTTTGATAATTATGTACAGTATGCACAAGTAATAAGCATTCAATAGATGTGAAATCCTAAGCAAGTAAGTGATTTAATCTAAATTGAATTAAATATAATTTCAGAGTAACTAATGCAGAAAATTATATTCAACTGGTAAAACACAACAATATACAAGCAATGAGCATTCCATAATATAAAATCCTAAACACATAAGAGAGGAATGATGACTTAGCTGATTTTGAGTGATTTAGAAGTAATTACAACTATCAAAATGTTGGATCTAGCTAGAAATGGTGTCACAATGGCTTCTAGAGAATTCAGGGGCTCTGAATTGTGTTAAACAGAAGTTCCCACAAGAGGAAAGGAGTGCACGAGTGTCAGTGATAGTTTTGGGTGTTAATGACTGCATGAATATTCATGATATGATCCTTTTCTGGGTCTGAAGGTCTTCACTCCAATGTTTTCTTTATCACTCTAACTTCATTGTTAGGGTTCTGATCACACCTGTAACCTACAAAACAAACCCTAACTATCTACACAAGCTCACAAACACATTAGGTTTGAATAAAATATTCAATATGTGAAGTCAAACTGACCCCAACAGTCACCCGATGAGTGAACTTAGTACTGAGTGTTGCACTATATCTCAGACTTTGTGTAGTTCTTTGTGTTTATGTGTGAAATAGTGTCCTTAAGTTTTCCCTCACGCCAATGATGCCAAGATAATAGACTATAGATAGCTTTGATGCAAATTTGTGATATATAATTCAACACTTCCCTTACTATGTAGTGTATGCAGCCCAAAATTTATTCCCTTTGAATAGTAGTGGTAGTATGTAGATATGATAGCCCCTTTTGAATTTCCAGCTAGAATAATAGTTAGTATGTTGTGTATATATATGAATCTCTTGCTTGAATTTTGACACTAGTGACATCAAAGGCCGACTAAGAATGCGGGATAAGGATAAGAAAAGTAACAAGGCCGACCACAAATGTGTAAAAGAACAAATAGGACAGGAGCACCCAGAAGGGACACAAGTGCTTGGGCACTAGTGTCCAGAGATCAATAACAATAGATGTGAAAATACAGACAGACATGGATCCCTGTGAGATGACCAGAAGTGGATACAAAAATGAGAGATGTAGAAGAGAGTCATAATAGAAATCAATCAAAGAATGTAGATGGACAAAGGACTGGACAAAGGACAGTGTCGCCATTGATTACTTTTCTTACTTAAGATTCATGCATATAACAACATATTGATGACATAGTAAAGTAATACTATGTGCATACTTTTGTGTCTACATTCACCCATTTATGTTATTTGAAGGAAATTCAAGTAGTGTAAAGGAAGTAAGGAACATACCTGTATAGGTTTCGAAGAAGCCATATTGCAGAGTGTGAGTAGAACATAGAAACTTGTAGCATGGTGAACCATGGATCAACGCTTTGACCCACATGGCATAGAAGAAGATAAAAAACTTTTGTAAGGAGTACCTTAGAGAAATAGTTGTGATGATATTGGAGATTTTGAATTTTTTCCAAAGGTGATAGAAGAGGTAGCGAGTGATCAATTCCCAACCTAAGTTGTTGATAATTTAAGGATTTGGGCATCCTTCCACTATAGGAAGAGTGTTAGGGAGAGAGGTATGTTTTTCTCTCCTTCAATGACACTTCCCCAAAAGGTCCAACCACTGCAGACAGATAAGGACCGGATTTTTGCTTGTTTTGTTCATCGAAACTTGTTTATCCCAATTGAAGAACCCACATAGGAGTAGTACAGGAAAGGCAATGGCATCTCATTACCTCCACTCCTACATTAATGGGTTATCCTTATTTGAATAGTGTTGGATGGTTCCTAAGTTAGGTCATCTAGAAGTGATGGTGATATATTGAGGCTCCCAAGTAAGGTCATCTGGAAGCGATAGTAATTGTGATTATTATATTGATTGATTCGAATATTGGGAGTTGATTTGAATAAGATTTATTTCGAAGATTACTCAATAAGAGGTTTTTTTCCCCCATATTAGGTCATTTGGGGGGAATCGATTTGAAATTGCAAAAAGTATTGAATGTTGTATAGAATAAATGTAACCATGTTTGAATGAGATCAGAGAAAATGTGATAGTAACGTATTAGGAGTGTCAATTGATTGTGTTGTATCCTAAGAGGGATTATAAGATGATCCCAATTATATGCCCCCCTTTCAGTGAAAGGGCAAGGTGTGGAGAAATGAGTACTGAGTCTGAAAGCAAGGTTGTGATTTATTGTAATAGTAACCAAGAGATAGTATAGGAGAGGTAGTAGTATTGACAAAGTATGTGGTATTGATAGTGTACATGTGCAGAATTTGAAGATGGAATGGTTAGAATTATATAGTACGGTGTTAGACGAGACCGTGATCTAGATTCCACAAATAGGGAGAGAAACTAAGTAACGAGGCTCAAATATATGAGCCAAACCGTGTGCTTGTATTAGTTGACAAGAATGGTAGTGAGTAACAACTATAGTATAGAAAAATTGAATTATATATATATATAATATGAAATAAGGTGAATAGTAACTTCGTTTGAACTCAGAGTGATTGTAATTTTGAGCTCGGAGCTATGAGGATGCCATGTGTTAGAGAGGCTATTCAGATGAGATTCAAGAGGGTGACAGTGGTGGTGCACGTAGACAACCGGGGAGCTCATATGTATGATCAAATTTGGAAGTTTTTGTCAAATACGCTTGTTTTTATTAGTTTTAACAAAAATTGAAATTTGTAAAATTTGGTATTTCTGACCTAGACAGGAAGTGGAAAGGGCATTTTTGTCCACCGGGACACTAGCGCCAGTTCCTTGATGCAGCTAGTGACCTGTTAATGGGGCAGCTAGTGTCTAGCTCCTAGGTGCTAGTGTCTAGGGGTTGATTTTTTGCTATTTTTGTGAATTTAGTTATTTTGAATGTTGTTAGTGATTGATTTTGAATTATGGATGCATGCTAATATTTTTTTTCTTGTTTATGCTATGAAGAGAGATATACACTCGAGGGAGTTCCATGTGTGGGCACGTCATTTGAGCACATTGCTTGGTTTGGGGTTTGATCTGATGATGAGTGGGATATCTTGGACCATGTCTGACTTGCAACACATCACTAGATTGGGGGAGATACCCCATAATATGTCATTCTTGAAAACTTTATGTGAGAGATGGTGTTACATGTACATTTTGGTTATCAATAAGAGAGATGACAGTGACATTGGAGGATGTATATGGGATATTGTGGTTATCTATCGTTGAAGAGAGGGTACAAGTTATGGCCGTATTGGATTTCCATGGTCAAATGAGGGCAACATGGTAGTATTTTACAGGGTCTCGAGTGCATAGGCCAAGACATATATCAGTTTGATATGATTGTGAGGTCTTGGGGTTCCGAGGTTACTGTAGAAATTCATTGTAGTATTTCTAGCTTCATCAGTGGACATAGAGGGTGGTGGAGTTGGCATTTTATATAAGATGCATGATATTTGTCGGAGTATAGAGGAGCATGGTATTAGATATGCATGGGCACGATGTGTGTTGGCCCATTTATACAGGGATTTGTATCGGTTCACACATGAGGACCATGGTGGTAGAGTAGGAGCTGAACTCCTTATTGTATGTATGGGCATATGATCATATAGGTATATTGAGGCCACTTAGTGGGCCATGGAGCCGATTGGGCTTGACCAGAGATATTTGTAGTGAGGTGGGTGGGGACCCAGAGTAGGAGGATGGACATGACCACATATAGGTCGATGTTAGATCAGATGGGCCCTATGGACATTATATGGAGGTTATATAGAGATTATGGAGGATGGGTGGAGGATGGTGTTGAGTTGTCATTATGATTCATGCACCATGTGGTTGGAGGATCAGTTTATTAGGAGTATTAGAGTTATTCCAGGGTGAGCGAGTGTATCGATAGTTTGGGATGGCCCAGGATATGCCCCTAGAGCCATATATATGGTGTTGATCTACTAGGGTAGTGAGATGAACCAGGGTCGAGACCAGGCCCCACAAGAGCACAAACTAGTGCCCCTAGGTCTAGATGAGGTAGATCCGGCCATAGGGCCTGTACAAGTGGATGATGTGGGGTGAACTGAGGCATATATTTAGTGGTGGGTGACACACCGATGGATGTTGTTGTTTCCAATAGTTGTATATGTGGTGGGTGGACAAGTGAGAGGAGTTGGGGTCATGTGCACCAATCCTGAGGTAGATGATGTAGCAACAATGCAGATTAGAGCGTAAGTATCATAATTTATTTATTTGTTGGTTTGTTAATTTAGTTGACAAATACGAAGATGTGTAGTGGCTAATATGAGTTGTTTGTTGTGTGTTGTAGGTGATGCTTATTGGACATTGATTGTGGATACCTCCATATGCACGTTGACTCAGAATGTGCCCCTAGATGTGCTTGTGGGTGGAGGGATGTTAGAGTGGGTGGATGCGATTGCGGGTGAGCATGCCCATTTATTTGATCTTGTGGCGATAGTGGTGGCAACATGTACAATGTTGTTGAGTGAGTGTGATGAGGCTCACGCAGAGATGGAGTGAGTCAAGACAAGTATGGGAGGGGGTGGCCTAGATTCAGGATGTATTTGCATGATATGTGGAGCTCCAGGGCCGATTTTTGGAGGAGACAGAAGAGAATTTCATATTGTGGATCCATTTTGAGAGATTTAGAGCCCAAGACTGATGACATAGGGTTAGCGGTGAAGCTTCAAGTTCTAGAGCTCCCACAATTGTAGATAGTGATAGTGAGGATGACATATGATGTATCATATAGGATGTATTGAGGCATGGTGGATTTCCCCCTAGCAATTGTATTGTTGTAACTTTGATTATGGATTTGAGATATATATATATATGAGTGTCTTTATGCCTATATGGTTTGATGTTATTGTATACTATGTGATGATTGTGATTTGTTACTATGGTAGTGATTGTATGTTTTGTTGGTTTTGTGTGCATTATTGGTATGATTAATTTGATAGATAATGTAATTTGAAATTCGTTTATGATGCAAATAATGTTAAGTAATTGAGGAATTGATAAAATTAATTGTATTTGGAAAGCAATGAATAATATATCATATAGTAAATAGAGATATATATGTGATGACAATGTAATGGTAGTACAATGAGTATATAATATATATAGATAATGGTATGTGATGATATAATTACATAAGAATGTAGGTTGATATGATAATGTAAAATAATGATACGATAGTGGGATGTGTAATGACGTAGATTTTAATGTGATGAGGATGGAAGGGGGAAGAGAACGATTGTCCCCAAGTGTGAGAGTAAGGTTCATTTAAGTAACAATTCCTCAACAATCATGTATGAACCTTGAGAACATGAGTGCGTCATCGGGTAATGATATGGAGATGGGGATCATCTACCATAGGTGAAGAGGCCTTCGATGTACATTAGGGGCATGTGGAATAGCAAAAGCATGTGTATAGGTACAAAATTAGATGTTAGAGGAGATGGTGCCAACAATGGGAGGTGTGATGGTGGGAAATTTAGAAGTGGGATTCTTAGGAATCCAAATTGGTGATATAACAATGTGGGGTAGGTTGAGAGGATGTGGCAAGAGGGTGGGACAGCTGGAGGAGGTGGATGAATGATGACCTTAAGAGGTGGACGAATAATAACCTTAGGAGGGGGTGAATGAGACAAGCTACCGGTTGCAGAGGCTTTCCTACATGGAAAGGGAGAGAGAGAGAAAGAGAGAATGATCATGAGAGCTGGTGTGGAAGGAAATGACACCCTTATCTTCTAATTTTTGGAGTCTATCATGAAGGGCATAACAATCATTGTCATGGTGGCCATTAATGTGGTGAAAATTGTAAAAAGGATGGTCACGATGGTAGTGCATCCGGTGAGGGGATGATGTTGGTTGGAAGGTAAATGAATTAGTCTCTTATCAAGTAAAGTACGTAAGACATCATGTGGTTTAGTAGCATGTGAGAAGTATAATGGTTCATGGTGGGAGGTGGAGGAATATCTATGTGGATGTCGATGCACTAGTGGAGGATAAGGATGCTTATATGGAGGAGGAGATGACAACCATGAAGGGGATTCAATAGATGTGAGAGTAGAGGACTTAGTAGGTGAGAGAGTAGTAGAAGAAGTAGAAGTGGGTACTATAAAATGATTTGCAATTAAGTATTTTTCTAACTCAATAACCTTATAACAAAGAAGAGTAAAGGAACCACATGTATCATATAACAAAGTTTCTTTTAATGGAGGAATCAAGCCACGAAAAAAGATATATTACATTTATAGATTAATACTGATGAAAAAGTAAATGGTGCATGCAAGAATTAAAGCATAAAATGTAATCTAAAATAGGTTTTGTCTTTCCTTGATGCAAATAATGTAAGCGTTCATATGTAACTTTAGGCCCATTATTAGAAAAAAAAACATCTAAGGAATGTGTCCTCCATATCATAATAAGTGCTAATATATCCATTAGGTAAATGATATCATACCATTAGGTAAAGAGCAATACCATTGAAGAGAAATATTGACAAGAAAAAGGATTTTAATAAAAATATCATTGGAATATGAATCCATGGCTAATCAAAAAGTTTAGATGTAAATAGGGATTTCCCATGCCATCAAAACATGAGAAAGTAGGCATAGTGAAACCCTTGGGAAAAAATAGAATTTTGAATTTTCTTAGGAATGTGATTTTCAAGAAGGGTATTATTGTCAATGGAAGCATAATAAGATTTTCTCTCTAAGGTAAGGGTGTGGACCTTTATTTTCAAATCACCAACAACATGCATGAGATAAAGGATGATCTTGTGAAGGAATGGTTTAGGCAGTGAGAGGCACATTTAGTGTTGAATATTTCCATTATGAGTGATCATAGGAGCTTGAGAAGGGGGGTGGGATGTGAAAGAAGGGGATGAATATGGAAGCTCTATAGGTGTACTACGTGAGGAGTCAATTAGTGTATGATCATCATGAATAGTAAGAGGTTACTAGGATTAGCATTGGTGTCAACATGGAATAATTGGAAACAATTTCAGAAGTAGAAGAGAGATGAGGTGTAGATTCACATTCAACAATCTTAATGGAAGAAACATCATCATTAACATGTGCATTATCATTATCATAATCATAGTCACTATCATCCATATTTTTGCAAGCAAGAATTTCATGAAGACTAGTATCAGTATACAAAGAATCTACATTAGTGTTATCATTTACTATAGTACTTGGGAGGAGAGGATGGAGCAATGATCATGTCATAACAGGGTGGATGAAGAAACTATTCATCAAGTGTTTGAATGGGGGATAGATGAAAGAATTAGAACTTGAGATATCATCAGGAGTAGATGCTTGGAATGCAAGGAGTTGTTGGATGACATGGGGATCATATTCAATATTTTTCATAAAAGTGCAAAATTTAGATTCTTCACAATTAGTTGGAAAAAATTGGTTGCATGCTCATAAAGGTCATAGGGTGATATGGGGATGGGTACCTTTTATTAGCCATAAGGGATTTGGATCCTAGAGCAAGGAGTTCAAGTAAGGAAGGGGTTCACTAAATTATTTAATCTAAATTGAATTAAATCTAATTTCAGAGTAACTAATGCAGCAAATGATATTCAACTAGTAAAATACAGTAATATACAAGCAATAAGCATTCAAAATGTAAAACCCTAAACAAATGGAGAGGAGAAAGATGAATTAGCTGGTTTCAAGTAATCTAGAAGTGATTGCAACTGTTTGAATGTTGAATCTGGATGGAAATGGTGTCACAATGACTTGCAGAGAGTTCTATGGGACTTTAAACTGTGTTGGACAGAAGTGCCCACAAGAGGACATGAGTGCCCTAGGTGCTAGTGATTGTTCTGAGCGCTAGTGATTACGTGAATATTCAGGATCTTATATTTTTCCATGTCTAAAGGCCTTCGCTCTAATATCTTCTTTATCAATTTGACTTTTCTGTTAGGGTTCCGATCGTACCTATAACCTAAAGAAAAAACAATAGCTATCTACACAAGCTCACACACACATTAGGTTTGAATAAAATATGCAATATGTGAAGTCAGACTGACCCCGACGGTCACCCAATGAGTGAACTTAGTACCGAGCACTACACTACATTTCAGACTCCATGTAGTTCTTTGTGCTTGTGTGTGAAATAGTTTCCTTAGGTTTTCCCTCACGCCAATGACGCCAAGATAGTGGGCTATAGCTAGCTTTGTTGTAAGATGTGTGATATGGAATTCAACACTTCACTTACTATGTAGTGTATACAGCCCAAAATGTAGTCCCTTTAAATAATAGTAGTACTATGTAGATATGATAGTCCCTTTTTGATTTGTCATCCAGAATAATAGTTAGTATGTTGTGTATATATATGAGTCTTTTGCTTGAATTTTGACACTAGTGACACAAAAGGCCAACTAAGAATGCAGATAAGGATAAGAAAAGTAACAAGCCCGACCACAAATATCAAAAATTTGTAAAAAGAACAAAGAGGAACAAGAGCGCCCAGAATTGACACAAGCACATGGGTACTAGTGTCTAGAGTGGGCGCTAGTGTCTTGAGACCAATAACGACAGATGTGAAAAGACAAAGATAGGGATCCATGTGACCTGACCAGAAGTACATACAAAAATGAGAGATGTAGAAAAGAGTCACACTATAAATCAATCAAAGAACATAAATGGAAAAAGGATAGTGTCACTAGTGAGTACTTTTCTTACTTAAGATTCATGCATATAACAACATAGTGATGACATAGTAAAGTGATGACATGTGCATAATTTTGTGTCTACAGTAAGAGAGGGATAATGACTTAGATGATTTTGTGTGATCTGTGAGTGACCAAGACTGTGTGTCTATTAGAGTAGGTTGGAAACAATTCAATAGAGCTCGTTGATAGTTTGAGAAATCAGAAATGTTCCAGATAGAAGTTCTCATAGGAGAACATGAGCACCCCGAGTGCTAGTGACTAGTATGGGTGCATGTTTTTTCTCAGGTGCTCAGGTTATGATCTTTTTGGATTGAAAGGTCTTCACTCCAATATTTTCTTTGTCACTCTGACTTCATTGTTAGGGTTCCGATCACACCTGTAACAACTGAGCCTTGCAATACATCTCATACTCCATGTAGTTATTTGTTTGTGTATTCATGCCCCAGGTTGCCCTTGTGTAAGTTGCACAATGATAGAGAGCTAGATCTAGACTTTTACCGAGTATGCAATATGTGTGTGATGAAATAAATGAACTCCCCTCCTATGATGTGTATGCAGATCAATGCAGCCCTTGTCCCTTGTATGAATGCGCTATATGTATACCTTGTAGTGCTCTTGTGCCTTTGTGCAAGCTTAAGTGGTGATAAATAATGTTTGTGATGCTTGGCCGCTTATTTGAGAGAAACAACTAAGTATATATATGATTCCCTTGTTTGAATTTTGTAATTGAAAACTGAAAGGCTGACCCAAAGTGTTAAAAGGTGATCAATAAGAGAAAAGGACCCAAAAGGGTAAGATGAAGAAAGAAAGGGACAAGGGAGCCTGAGAGGGATAAGAGCACTAGGGTGCTTCTGGCCTAACGGGCACTAGTGTCTGAGGCCATAAAAATATAAATCACTCAAATGTCAGGAGAGGTGTAAGACATGTAAAGAGAAAGTGTAAGAGATAAAGGAACCAAAAGGCTAAAAGGAGTTTTCAACCACTAATTTTCTCACTTAGGAATCATGTATACATTAGTATGCTTCAAGACCTAGAAATGTACCCAAGTGCATATATTTTTTGTCTATGGTAATATTTTAACGTAGATGTCAATCGTGTCTGTGACTAGCATGTAACCTCCGTGCATTTTTTTGTGAATCACACCCGCGACTGGTTTGTAACTGTGTCAAGTATACCATTTGTTTCCATGCATTGTTTTGTGATTTTTATTCAATAAAATATCTTTTATCCCCTTAATTGGTTAGGGATATAACCGAGGCAAGTCCCCTAACCACCAAAAATAACTAACATTTTCTAAGTGTGTTTATGTGCAAGTTATAGATTTAGATCAGGAATTTTACCCACTTTATTCATTAAAAGAACCCACAATTGTCCTTCTCTTTTATATGGCAACATAAGCCAATTTATTTAGTAGCATTGATATGGAGATTTGTATATCAACTAACACATCTCATAGGTGATCCAAAGCTAGGCATGCAATAATGAACTCTTATATCGAGGGTATATTCATGTGTAATTGATACTTATTACTATCATCCTTTGTTGTATAATGTGGATCTATGCTCAAGTCACTAGAATTCGTATTAACTATAGGATCTCATTGTGAATGAGAGTGTATCTGTGTCCTCTAAGGGTCATGCGTGCAAGATAAATTTTGAACTACAATGTGTCGTGGATAGCTAGATGACATACCATGTATATGAGGATAACTAAGATTCATTATGTGTTCATGTTGATGCTCTCTTGTAGAGTGTTGCATAATATGTCTATGACTATGAGTTAAAATTAGTATAATATATTGGAACTATAGTGTCTCAGTACAAGGCACCATTTAATGAGTATGAACTAAAGAAATTGTTGAAATATAATTAATGATGTACTCATATAGTATACTAGGAACAATCAACACCATTTTGTAGTGTATCAAATTCAATCATCGATGTCTTGTGGATGGAATGACATGCATATCATAAATCTAAGGGCATCTAAGTTGCATATAAACTATTTTATTAAAAGGGACTGGCTATAAGGAACTAGGTTGTCATCCTCTTAAGTTCAACTTATATGGGTAAAATAATGCCCCTGAATGGGATTTTTTGTTATTCATCAAAGACTTTAATGGTTTTTCATACCTATGAGATCTCATTTATCATAGAAGATAGATTTAAGAAGTGCAATCATGTAAATGTTATGACTAGATCATTTGTCTACCATAACACTTTAAATTGGTTATGAATCAACATGGGGGAAAATGAATACAGGTCTAGATGTTTCATCCTCGTCTAGAGGAATATTTGAATTGAAAAAGGTAACATGTGATGTAACTAAAGGTGCATCGTGTGTGACACCAATGATGCTTGAATTTTTAATTATAAATAGTAAAAATAGTCATATTAGGCATATGTAATGTATTAGGTCCTAGTATGAAAGCCATATGATGTGTATGTTTAGTAGCTTTAGGGACCATGGGTAAGCACTTGAGTAGTAACACTTAAATGGGTAAAAGAACCTATGGATTGGGGGGTTGTATTATTGAGGGTTCACCTTGAGTTTCCCCTATTTTATCTTTATCGAAAAAAATCCTTTTATATTTTGGAATCATATAGTAAATAAGGTACTTGAGTATGATTATCCCTCATGAATTGTGTTCATTCCCTCATTATGGCATCATCATGAATTTTTCCTCCAAACAAGGCTATAGAGGATGATGTCTTAATATCAACCATTTTAGATAATGTAAATGATCTAAAATAAATTTAGGGTTTTAAGAAACCCTAAAATCAATATGATAATATAGATTAGATTTGATGTAAAAATTCATGTGATGTGTGTGATTTAAAATAAGCAAGTTCACCAAAATGTAATATCAAAACTAGGGGTTTACTAATTAAGAATATTATTAATGTATCAACATCAATTCAAAATAAAAATACAATAATGACAATAAATCACGTATCCTAAATTCATTGATTGTAGTTGTATAATTTATAAAAACTCTATAAATTTATATTTAGAAGTCAAAGTTTAGATTTTAAAACATATTCACCCAAATTTGGATGATACAAAGTGATAATAATCTAAAAGTGTATAAACAGGATATGTTGATTGTCATTGAGCTATCCTAAAAACATAGGAGGTTGAAACTAAAGGGAGGAAGAATTGACCCATGTGGATCTGTTCTCTTTGGGTGCTTTTTTCTTGTGTAGGGTTTCATTGGATTCTAATTCTAGCACAAATATCTTCTTTTTCTTTAGCTTTTTTTCCTATGTTTAAAATTTCACAATCGTAATTATGCAGCTCTTAAGGATTCTTCTTCTCCAAACCCTAACTCACTCTCTCCTTTGTTTGATGACCTAAAAATGGGTTAGTATATAATCTTTAAGATTCCTCAACCCCTTATTGAGTTAAGATCTTCTTGCATAACAATATTCCAAAGAAGGCTAAAATTGATGTAATTGTCTCGACTAATGAATGGGTGCATAATGCCCAATAGTGACATGTTTGGAGATGAATGCCCCAACATGACCTCTAACACTTGGCAATTCTTTGGTGTATAATATAACATATAAAAATAGTCTAGGGTAGTCGTATAGGATGTAAGTAGACTTAGTGGTAGTTGATGTACTTGAAAGAGTAATTTAGCAATTGGATGCATTGTTGTGATTTCCTAGATAACCCCCAATTATATGAGAGAAGAGTCCATTTGAATGGATGGGGTAAGTGTGATTTTATATGTGACTATTGAGAAAGGTTTTTACACTCAAGTGACACTAAGCCATCTGGAATAACTTTTGAATTAAAAAACGTGATTGTTAAGATTGTGGAGTATAAAACCATTGGCATTAGGACAAAACTATTGACCATTTTTTCCCATCATTGGAGAATTTTCTCTATGAGGATGAAAATTGAATTCTTTAAGTCGAAGAAGGTGGCTATATGTATGAAAATGTGCTCTATATTTGGAAAATGGGTTTTTGGACTGGTCAAGGATGAGTATAAGTGTGACTTAATGGCCAATAAGTGATAAATTGGGTGACAAGTGTGCATGAATAAGTAAATTAAGTGCATAGATGGAAATGTGCATATACAAATGCCAAGGATGATTTCAAAACACCATTGGTATAGACTTAGAGTACTACACACATCTATAATTGTACTTATAAATTGTATTTATCTTTGTGAAAGGAAAAATGAGGTTTTGTTTTTTAAAACCTAAGAATGTGAATAGTGCTTAGATGAATAGACTTTTTTAGGAAAATGATAACATTTTAGTACTTGAATATTGAAAATACATGTTGACATTTGGGAATATCTACAAGAAAAATGGGTGTTGTTGTTGAATTTATGATTACCTTGTACTTTCTTTGAGATTGGGAAAAAGAAATGCATGCTTTCTAAAGAATGTAATGAACCGTTACACCAAAACCTCAAGGCATTAGTGAAATCCACACATGAGGATCATAACATCCCACCACACTTCCATAGATCCCGACTCAGGTTGGGTTTGCGCCCACACTCCCATACATACGAGCCCCACTTCACTGATGTTTAGGTGCCCCATAGGCCCTGGCTACACGACGTAACCAACCAAGCAGGATTTGAACATGGGTGGTTGCGCTGATACCAAATGTAACGAACCGTTACACCAAAACGTCAAGGAATTAGTGAAATCCACACATGAGGATCATAACAAAGAACATATGAATTTGTTACCTAGTTTAATAAGTTATTGAATTAAAACTTGATGTTGAATGTAAAACGAGTGTTTAAAAATACTAGTTAGATATGATGGATTTATATAGTAATGTACTCATGATTAAGAAATTGTTGGTCGTTGTTGTTTTAGTTTCACTTGTCAAGTGTGTGCATAATTATTTCCTGAATAGTGACCATATACTCAATCTTGTAATGAAATACTTATGAGTTGGAAATTTGGTTATGCCCATGTATAATGTACCCTAGGGGTCGGTATGTGGTGTCCAATCATGTAAATTTATTCTAAATACCTTGTGTGAGAGATTGGGATGTAAAGAGTAGTATTATAAGATCGTGTTTGTAAATGGTGAATCACTAAAATCAAAAATAATATTTTTTGTCAAAATGGTTGTTATCTTCTTGTGACGATTCCTATTATGGGATTAATTTAAAACTATTTGAGGGTTAAAGCAAGTTTAACCTTAGCAACCAATATAAGAATGTTTATGATATTTGTGTTGGTAGCATTTAATCATTAGGGATTAATGAGAGCTAATTATAGGTTCAAACTGAATATCGATATAATTTTATTTATCTTCTTGTTTTGGTTATGTATTAAATGTGGTCCTTAATAAAATGGTCTTATAAATATCTCTCATCAAAAAAAGGTTACTTGTACTTACATAAGAACCTCTAACAAAATTTGATAATTGTATCTCTTTAATGTTTATCTATAACTAAATTAGGATATGTCCTTCAAAAAATGCCTCATAAGATATTACTTGGAATTTGGGTTGAAAATTATGAGTATGATATATGGTATTAGAACTGATATTTAAGTTGTGGAACCTTCAAGACAACTTGCATTTAAATAAATGTGTGTGATTATATAAATGAGATATATGTGTTATGATTTTTTAATGTCATTTCAATTGTATAAAAAATCTATACTTGTGGTGATTATGGATGCACTTGTATTGTCATACCACCCATTTTTGTATTGAACCCCGTGCACTTTGTAAAAATTGTTGTGTAATCAATTCATCAGATTTTGTTTTTCTTTTGCATTGTGTGACACTACATCATTAATCCTACAAGTAGAGTGTAAGATGCATGTGCAGGTTTGAAGGAGTTGTGAGCATTGTCCATACTTTCTTAGATCGAGTTATAGGCTAGGAAGTGGGGATTTATGTAAGTTAAAAATCTACTTTCCCCTTTACAAGCATAATGCCCTTTTATATCAATACATGTTGTATGTGTGTGCACCTTGGTACGCTCCTTACATAATGGCCAAATTATGGATGACATGTTCCTTTGATCCCCATTTACTAGTTGTCTATGAGGTAATCTTGTGATGGGCATTATATGTTGAGCCTTATGGAAGCATTTTCTTGATCTTCAAATTGTCATCAAGGATGACTATTGGATTTATTATTACCTTTGGGATATTTTATTAACTTTACCTATTGGATATTGTGGTGGCATGGACATCATGAACATATTGTGTAGTAATTTAAAATTGTCGCTTATTTTGTTTTGATTTTGGAACCAACAATAATTCATTTTATTATATTAGATTGACAAGGCTACTTAGCCACTTTCTTGATCTCTTTTAATAAATTTTGAGAAATTGATTTTTATTCATCTCCATTGCTTGAAAAATTTAATATTTTTGAATTTAGTTAAATTTCTTGTGATTTTCTAATTTCACTAGGATTATGGTGGCTACTTGGGCTACATTTTATCTCAACTTCACTCCTTGGATTTCAAAAACTTCCATTTTCTTTGGTTAAAAAATTTTAGTTCTTCATGTATTATATTGTGTGTTGGCATACAAAATGTTGGTAGTCATTTTGTTTGACAACCCTAAAAAACATCTTCTTTTGAGAAATTTGGCCTACATTGTAGATTTTTCCCCTTGGGAGTGTTAACTTGTAATCAACCGTGTGTGATTTTAAGTGTGTTTTGTGTAGTTGTGGGAAATTTCTAAGACCCTACTTGACACTGGTATACTTAAATTAAGATTATGGGAGCATTGGATATGTTCTGGGATTAAAAATTGTCCAAGCCTTAGGGTGTTTTGGTCCTAATAAAGAAGTGATCTTGTACAGAGGATTGCAGTAATTTCGGATGGATTTATAATCCCTACAACAAGTCAAATGAAATATCATTTAGTCCCCCACATGATCCCATCATTGGTTTTGATCCTAATCATTCCAATATTTCATGATAGCCAAAAACAATTTGTTGCCTCTTTATGGTCATTTATAGGTTTTCACCTAAAACTCAAAATACAAGCACTTGCATCTCTTTAGAATTGTGGTAATTTATTTTTGGCTTATTTCCAATCAAAATCATATATAATAACCCCATAAACTCTCATTTCTTATTCAGGTGGAGGAACTTCACTATTAAGTGCACTTTTGAACTCCTTGTTCCGGGAACCACTCGCAAGTTCACTTTTGCACATTCCTTGTTCTAAATTATAGTTGGAGGTGTAATTTTTTGCTTAAGTTTCCTTTCTCGTGTGCTTTTTTGGTCTTTTTCACTTTCCATGTTTTAATTTGAAGTTGGGATTGCACATGTTGCACTTGTATGTTCTTGAGAACACCATAAAGTGTGCTTTTGCACTAGTCATTTTTCTAATTTTCTATTGGATATACGCTTTTTCACTTCCTTGTTCTTTCCTACCATGAAAAATGTACTTTTTCACTTGAATTTATTCCCATGGACCTCATAAAGTGTGCTCTTGTACTCATATGTTCCCAACATCCTCATAAATTGCACTTAAGGTTATATGCCTTTGCATTTAACTTGTTTCCCCTCCCAAAAGCATTTTCAAAATTAAGTAAGGTACCTCTCCTACTATAAAAATAATTTCAAAAGCACAACTTGGAAAATTGCTCATCATTTTTCTCTAAAACTCAATGAAAACCAACTACATGCCCTGGGTTGTCAAGTGTAGACACAAAATCACGTAGTTTTGGTATTATTTAGTCTTGGTCTCATACTACTATTCATATGGTTTTTGAGTGAAGAAAGTACTAATTAACCCATATCCTTTAGCCATTTTACTTTTCTTTCTGTCGTCACTGCCAACCTCTCGCACATACTTTCCCAGTTTCTTTTTTCATTCTGCATTATTCTACCCCTGACTGGGGTGTTCAGGCCAGTACTGGGGTGCCCCAGGTGCCTTGGTCCCATTCGAGGTGCCCTGATCCTTTTCCTACTTTATCTCCATATTTTGGGCACTTTCTAGCTATTTGATATTTCTATCTTTTTGGTGGTCTACCTCTTCGGGGTTAATTACGAAATTAGGTCAAGAGAACCATGTAAATATAAAGTTATGTGACCATAATGAGGGACCAAGCACTGGGCACTACTATCATAACCTAAGGTTGCATCCATCAAAGGATCCATTTGCATTCATCCAACTCCATCATAAGGGACGAGGTTGGTTCATCAGCATCACATTACATAGGAGGAAATTTCATTTTATTCCATCCACCATTTATTTACATTTCTACATCTAGTTATTGCTTGTTACTTCAAAAAGTGCGCCTAGCACAAGAGCACCTACGGCACAATTTGTACACACACACACACACACCTAGAACTACATTTTGGTTTGAAATGTAGTGCAGTGCTCAATTAATAAGTCCACCATTATGGCCACTAAGGACAGTCTAACCCCTTCATATACATCTTTATTTTTAGGGTTTTTATGTTTGGCTTGGTCTTTTGTAGGTCTTTCCTTCATCACTAATTACCAGCGATGTATAGCTCAGTACAATGACATCGACGTGATATGTAGTGAAGGCTTTGTATCACTTAGCAACCCTGTGAATTTGGTTTTTGGACCTCCTGCACTAACCAAGACACCTAGATCTTAGACCAGGGTGCCCTAGGAGCCCTCATCCCTCTCTAAGCTCCCCAATCCAGCCAGATAGCTTAGATCTATATTTTCTAGAGCTCCTGCATGGTCATTTCTACATTCTATTCATCCAGTTTATTTTGTGACACAGTCCCGAATAACCATCGAATCAGCTAAGCTCTTTCTAACCCTTCTTTTCATATTTCATTTAATTAGTTATTTGGGTCATTTACTTTATTTATTTAGTTGTTATTTACTACTTTGCATAGCATTTAGATTAAACTAAATTAGGCCCCCATATTTCCATTTTAGTTTAATCACTTAGGTGAGCTTGTACTCGATCTTCACACTTAGGATCCTCATTTTTCCTCTATCACGGGTCAAATTTCTTTCTCTGATTTACTTAAGATGCATCCTAATTACCAGGTTTTATGAAAAAATCCCTAGACACCATGTATCTTCCTAAAAATACCCCATCGCATGCAATAATCCCTATTTTTTATCATTTATTTGACGACCCTAGTCTTTGTGATCCTCCATCTAATCAATCTATGTTGGACTTAATTCAAGTTTTACATTCTTTGTTTCAAGAAAAATTTAAGGCTACGGAATCCAAGATTACATCTCTCAAATTTGAAATCCAACATCTTATGGACGCTTCTCAAGCTCATGTTTGTTCTCCTTCTACATCTCATATTCATTCTATATCTACTATATGTGCTCATATTAATGAGCCTCAAGTCATACCATTACCAGAGCCTCTCACCCTTGATCACAATACTATTCAACATGACATTCTTACTGAGCTCCTTAATCATCAATTGATCACTTTACTGCCTACTCATTACCATCCTCCTTATCAGCTAGAAAAATATTCGGTTCATCCATATTGCCATTATCATCAAATCAATGGACATAATGACAATGATTTCTCCACTTTACAATGAAGAATCAAACATCTTGAGTGTCAAGGGTTTATCTCATTCACTACACAACATTTTGTTGCATGGCCATCTAGAAATGCTACATCTCAGTGGGCTCTTAAATCTGATTTGTCTATGTCTAATGAGCATCACACCATCACTTCTAATGTTACCTCTTATGTCATTCAAGCACCACCTATGAAGTCTACTCAATTCAAGCAACCACCTCTCCAAATTAGTCTAACACTTCCTCCTACTAAGTCACCTACAACATTACCCATCCAAAGTAAGCAACCCACTCTAAAGATCAATGAAATCCTCCACCTCTCAAGTCATCTGTTATCAACAACCAACCACTCGTTACACAAGACAAACACACTTCAAGTGAGATCTTTTGATTCTTGCAATTTAAGGACCATATCCAGTCCTCGCTTCAGCATCCAATCACTTTTGTCAAAGAAACTACTCCTTACATTGATCTACTTAGTATCTTTTGACTAAATCTCCATCACTTACATACTTGGGGAGCATGACATTTATCATCCCCCTCCCTCTTCTAAACAACAAACATGTGTCTTACATTTTCATCACATAAAAATCCAACATCCGCTCATTACACTCATTCATCACACTCACACTATCATCGTCATTACCCAATGACACACTCTTGTGCTTTGGTTCACACTTGACTGTTGAGGGCATACTACACATGAACCCCACACATTGCACAATAAGTACTACACATAGCATCTCTTCACACATTTTACAATACATCTCGCATTTCTCATAGTACATCTTCAAGTTACTCTACATCATTCATGTTTTGACATTTGTGCATCTACACATTCTACACATCATGCTATTATTCATCACATATGTGTCACACTCCTATTGTTTACAAGTATAACATCATATACAACTCATCCTACATACCACATAGGGCGCACTTCATGCTATTAGTCTACCTACACATCTTGCATTGTACATTGCACATCACACATCTTACACATCACATGGTCGGCTATCATCATCATACATCCTACATCTTCTATGTGTTTCACTCATTACCCTATGATGCACTCTAGTTCCTTGGTCAATACTCGACTACCAAGGATTTACAAATAAAATGGGCCTTATCATGCTCACACGTTCATCATTAAACCATCTATCATGTGACATTACTAGGTTAGTGGTATACATTATAGGCTAAATAGTCACCTACTCCTTCATCTTGTAGTGGTATACGCTTAAGGCTACATCACCACTGCCTCTATTCATATCAACATGATTTATGCTTTAGGTTGCATTATCACACATTCATCTCTAGGTCACATATCATCACCACTACACATACACATTCATCACAATGTGTTAGAGACAAAACACACTTCGACCATTTTTTGATGACGCACTCTCATTTACGGTTCATTCTTGACTGTTGAGGGGGCAAACCAAATGAACCTCATTACATACAACTCCATTCACTCAGGGGGTACGTGGCTCCTATCATCCATTTTACATTCCATTTAATTCTATCCATTTATAACATGTTGCATATCTTGGTCACTTTTACTATATGTTCACTTTACTAGACATGCTAGATAGATATCTTGTATGTCATTATCTTTACCATACACACGTGCGCGTTCACTTTCTTTCTAGTTGTGATCGAAGATACAGAGATTCTACATGTAGCATGGAAACTTGACATACTACCTCGTGGGGGCATCCACATTCGTACGCTATAGATGTTATTGTTTCATTTTTGTTCATAGCACACTACTTTGGTTTATACACAATTTAACATACACTTTATATTTCTATCATGTTAATGGGTGCTTCATGTGCAACCTTTGTTTTAAAAGGATACGTGTTTCCATACTTGTTTTTTATATTGTCTGCTATTTATTTTTTGTGTTTGCGGGTTATGCGCTTTATTTTTTGTGCACACTTGTTTGTTTGCGTCCACTGCAGCCTTGATTGTCTTGTGATATCGTGAGGGGTGTCCCATGTTTGTAACCCCCTTTGTGTGGCCCACATTGTCTTCTTGGTTGTTTAAATTATGTGTTTATGTTCTAGCTTACACATTGTTTGTTTGGATTACACTTGTTTTCTACATGCATGCTTTCTTGTACTAACACTTGTTTCATAGCCACTTGTTTGTGTGTGTCGTGGTCTTTACCAAGCACATTCCCTTCCTCTTATAGGGAAGAGTTTCAGTTTATGCAGTCATTCCTCTTTTGGGGATGCATTCTCCTATCTGCGACATCGCATGCACCCCCAAAGAGGGGGGAATCATTTGGTTTTACACATGGTACTAGTAGAGTTCAGCTTTCAGTTATCATCCATGACACAATGGGTTACATAGTGAATGAGTTAAGACCAGTCTACAGAACTCCATACACAACAGATTTTATAGGGAAAATTGTCCTTAGAATTTTGGGGAGCCGTTACAGGATGGAGTAACATTGGACTTTCCTCCCTACACTACTTTGGCCAGTGGCGTCGGATCACCCAAAAAACTAGGTAGTACAGATATCTCTTTATACACTCTCAGGGAAACAGTTATAGGTTGGAGAATAATGTAACGTTCTCCCTACACTTATTTGGCCATGGTGGCGTGAGATCACCCAAAAAACTTGCAGTCACAGGATATCCTCTTCTACAACCTTTTCTCTCATCACAGATTAGGTGTATATGTTCCTTTTTGCATTTTTCATACTTCTATTTCAGTATTTTTATTATATACATGTGGTTTTTACACATATACATGCTTGTTTGACTACTTGATCTTATTATCCTTTTCAATTCCATCTGTATGACAAGAAAGTAATCAAAAACAAAAACAATGGTGTCAACAACAACAACATTACGCGGCAGCACACACCTCATACTAATATGAAGGTACACACATCGACAACTACACACGTGTTTATGCCCTGTTGGCATGGTGTCCTAATAGGTGTTTTCATTGATGGAAAACCACATTAATGAAAAATTGAATGTTGTATGATGATGTTATTGATGATAACATACTGGTTCAAATGTATATCAGTTGTTATAGTGAGATTCAATGAGGTGTGTTTGCTCTAGTAAGCCTATACAGGTGCCTAGGAGGTGTAGCTTGGTAGTGTGAACTTATTAATTGCTTGGGAAGAATTTTTACATGTTGGCTAGCATGTTTTGAGGGTGATTGATCACTCACATCAGTGACATAGTGTAGGTACATGTGATTCTCTTGGTTACAGGTGCTCATGGGAGCAGGTATGGTAGCTTGGAGGTGTGAGAGAGTGTTTTAGAGCTATATCAGCTCATGGAAGATTTTATCCAAGTATATCATGGCATATAAGGTATTTTTGGGTCATTTTTAGAGGTTTCTTGTTCAGTTATTACATTATTTTAGTTGAACCTAGCTTCTATAGTGAGGATCTAGCATGTAAGCATAGGTAAGTCATAGTGAATGGAGATATTGAGCTATGGAATTAACATTATGATGATTGGAGATGTTATAAGGATGAGTCACAGTGCTCTCAAAAAAAATTCAGGTTCTGATGATGTGAATTTTGTAAGATATGACTGATTTTGTGAGACAAGGTGAAAATCAAGTCAAATTCCAGTTCAAAGTTGATCTTTTGATGCTCGTTGTGAATAGTGTGATTTGCATGGGACATTTCAGATTTCAGGTAAGATTATATGGTGAGTTTATAAGGTTTCAAAAAAATAATGAGGTCAGTTGATTGTCAGGTTTTTATGAATGAATGTTAAGAAGGTAAAGAGGTCTAAAACCCTAGTTAAACCCTAGCTAGGAGCAGTTTGCAAATAATGAAGTATTTCGACCCAGTTTTGATTGGTTAATCAAAATTGATGATTGGATTTTGTATAGGAATCCTTATTATTTATAGAAATGTATGGTTGAGGCTATGGTGATGAGTGGGCCCCACCTAAAAATAGTAGTTTCTAGAGAAGAAGGTTTTAGGATAAGATGGTCCAAAGGAGTAGCATTAAAAATTGACGGTGCATGATTTTTGGGAGTTTTTATTGATGTACATGGAGGTTATAGAGAAATTTAATACAAGTTAATAGTTTTTTGAGTTCCAAACAAGTTGATTGGTCAAAGGGAAGTTTTGGGATCTCAAATAGTGGGGTCTAGTAAAATGAGCATAACTTGAGCTACATGTAGATTTTTGAGATGATTAAAGTTATGTTACAAACTATATTCAAATATATTTATATTTAAATATGTATTTCCTCATGATGAGGTAATTTTATATGGTTTCTAGGTCATTCTTTGAGCAAGAATATTTTTGGTAGTTCAAGACAACATCTGTTTTGGTGCAAGTTTGATGTTGTTTGAAGCATGAGATGGATTGGGTGATGATTCCTATCACTTGTAATGTGAAGAGGGACTAATTTTTCATCCAATTAATCCATTTTTGGTCTTTAATTCATGTATAAATAATTTTATGAGCTTATCTTTGGAAATAGTTTTTTTGGTAGGTTGATTTTGTAAAGGCAAAAGTAGTTGTGGTCTGAGAATGAGGTTTATTAAAGGATTATAACTTGCTTAGGAGTGTGATACAAGTTCCTAAATTTCCATTGAGTTGTCACATGGAATTTTTTGGATCAATACAATATATTTGGTGATCAAATGATGTTTCCAAGGTGTTAAAAGGTGTAGAAAACAACTGTTTTGAGATTTTCAAAGTGAATTGGGCCCATTAAATGAAATAATTTGATTGGTTGAGCTAAATTGTGACCATATATGGATGTTAAATGTTATTTTAATCATGCATGATGGATTATGGGTCATGAATAAGTATGGTTTTGATGTAAGGGCATTTTTAAGATTGTGCCCTTGGGGTTTTGAGCCATTTTTGGCGCATGTATGGAGGATTTTAGCCAGGCCGACCTATTTGGGTCATATGTAAATGTTGTAATTAAAATTTATGAATTTTATAGATATTTATGGGTTGAAATTATCATAAGGTACTGACCTCTTTTGGTTTGGAAGGAAGAGAAATATATTTAAGTGTTTGTTTAGTTCATTTTTGAACTAGTGCTCTTGGGGGGGTAGTGCGACCTAGAGGAGTGTTATTTTCAGGTATGTGTGCATAATTTTAAGGTTGAGGAAGATATGATATCATGAGATAAAGATATTAGAGGCAAGACAAGTGAAAAAAGAAGGAGAAGGAGTAAGGTTGAAAACCTAGGGTTTGTGAGCTGAATTTGTGTTCTCCATCACTTGTGGTAGCAACATTATTAGAGATAAAACATCTTCAAGTGGCTGAGTTGGTGCTTAATCATCCTTAGGGGGTTGTATCCTCCTTGTGGAGTTGGTGCTTCACTAAATTAGGGGTTGGTGTTCCTTGTAGGGTTGGTGCTCTACTAAACTAGGGGTTGGTGTTCCTTATGAAGTTTGTGCTTCACTAAATTAATTTCATTTGAGTAATATAAGAATATATTCAGTGGTTCTTCTTCCCCATGAGTGTTTCCCACTTACATATGGTGTTCTTGTGTTGAGTACTTTAATTTCTTGCTCTTGTAGTTGATTTTGCATGTCTTAATAAGCACACATGATCATGGATGTTGTATAAACAATCTAATGGATGAATGTATGTTTTCAGAAATGAAAATAAATTTATTGTAGGACTCATTCACCCCCCCTCTCAATCATTGTGCTTCTAGCATGCCCTAGGTTCAAACTCATCACTTTTTTCTCTTTTGCATCTTTAGTCGCTAGGCTCCATCATTTTGTCACTCCACACTTTGTCTAGTCCTTTGACATGCTTTCTACATCACTCTACATGGAAATCAAGTATGCATCTCTATCTACTTTATGTTACCAAGTGTTCCGCTCACCAACATAAAGTGGGGGTAAATATAGGCACAAAATCATGCACTTTGGGTATTATTCGGTCTTGGTCTCATACTACTAGTCGTATGGTTTGTGAGTGAAGAAAATACTAATTAACCTGAGTCCTTTAGCCATTTTA
The DNA here is from genome assembly GCA_019776745.2 of Taxus chinensis. Lineage (NCBI taxonomy): Eukaryota > Viridiplantae > Streptophyta > Pinopsida > Cupressales > Taxaceae > Taxus > Taxus chinensis. Next base: position 273,353,114 of record CM034146.1, on the reverse strand, counting down.
CTTTTCTTTTTGTCATCACCACCAACCTCCTGCACATACTTTCCCAAAAAAAATTGTCATTTTACTTTATTTTACCCTTGACTATGGCACTCGGGCTAGTACTGGTGCACCCCAGGTGCCCTGGTCCCAATCGGGGTGCCCTAATCTTTTTCCTACTTTATCTCCATATTTTGGGCACTTTCTATCCGTTTGAGCTTTCTATCTTTTTAGTGGTCTACCTCTTCGAGGTTAATTATGAAATTAGATCAAGAGAACCATATAAATATAAAGTTATGTGACCATAATGAGGGACCAAGCACTAGGCACTACTATCACCACCTAAGGTTGCATCCATCAAAGGCTCCATTTGCATCCATCTAGCTCCATCACAAGGGACAAGGTTGGTTCATCCGCATCACACTACATAAGAGGGGAGTTTATTTTATTCCATCCACAATTTATTTACATTTCTACATCTAGTTATTGCTCGCTACTTCACAAAGTGTGACTAGCACAAGAGCACCTAGGGCACAATTTGCACACACACACACACACACACACACACACACACACACACCTAGAACTACATTTGGGTCTGAAATGTAGTGCAGTGCTCAGTTAGTAAGTCCACCATTATGGTCGTTGAGGATAGTGCGGCCCCTTCATATGCATCTTTCTTTTTTTAGGTTTTTGATGTTTGGCTTGTGGTTTTTCAGGTCTCTCCTTCGTCACTAATTACTAGTGACATACATCTCGGACTAGCGAGATCGACATGATAAACAACGAAGGCTTCACATCACTTAGCGACCCTGTGAGTTTGGTTTTTGGACTTCCTGCATAGACCAAGGTGCCCAGATCTTAGACCAGGGTACCCCAGGCACCCTCATCTCTCTCTCCAGGCACCCCAATCTAGCTAGATATCTTGGATCTATATTTTCTGGAGCTCCTGCATGGTTGTTTCTGCATTTTGTTCATCTATTTTATTCTACAACACAGTCCCGAACAATTGTCGAATCAGCTAAGATCTTTCCAACCCTTCTTTGCACATTAGAGTTTCATATTTCATTTACTTATTTCTTTAGGTCATTTACTTTATTTATTTAGCAATTATTTACTGCTTTACATAGCATTTAGATTAAACTAAATTAGGCCCCCATAGTTCCATTTTAGTTTAATCATCAAGAAACATTTTTTCTCATTCTCATTGATTCCATGGGCAAAAATCCACCAAATTTTGACCAAGTGATCCTAGTATAAACAAATTGCATTTGATCATAGCCTTGTATACTACCACATACTAGATTATTTTTAATCCGCAGAAGAATTTTTTAGTTGGAAAAGCTAATTTTCACCCTAGTTAGCCAAAAACCATTCTGCACATTCCAAGAGATTCCACGGGCCAAATTTCTTGAACTTTTGACTGATGCTCCCTCTCCAACATTCCTATAATTTGATTCCTATCTTGATTTATGACGTGGATTATTCCATTTGTTATTATCAAATTTTTCTGCATCCAAGCTCCATTAAAATAATCAGTTTTGTCTCTTTGTGACCAGAAACTCTTTTGCATTTTTCCATTGACTACAACGGTCTAAAATTTGGATCATAACTTAATTTTTCCTATAGATTTCAGTTTAATCCATTATTTCTTGGCTTGGTTGAGTATTTCATTTGTAGTGACCACATTCATTCAAAAACATTATTGAAGACCTTCAAAGAAAAGCCATTTATGATATTTCATAACACTTGAGCAGGAGGTAAGAGATTGTGTTTGTGAACATGAGATGATTTATGTGCTCTAAGATATTCACCATTATTTATAAATACAAAGAGTTGAAAGATAACTTCAGAGGCATGACCAATGATGATGATTATGGATAATATGTGGAGCATTATTTCCGAGTCCAAGAAAATACTCATTATGATTAGGGAAATAGCTGAGGAAGATCCCATTTGGTTACAAAATTCATCTCCACAGTGATGGAAGATCAGAATTCCATCCTAGATCACCTTCACTTTATTAAATCTTCTCTCTCCTCTTTTATTTCTCTCACTTTTGTAAAAATGACTTAAGTCACTTAGAGTTTCTATTTCATCATTGGGGGTGTTCTTTTTCCAATTTCATCTTAAGTGACTTCATATTCTTTCATTGTAAAAGGAATTTTCTCAAAATAAGGAAAAACATCTTTTTTTAATAAAAATATGAAAATTTACACGGGAATGTGAAAAGACATGTAAAAGGGATATATATTTGAATGGCTTATCCATTGTAAAGGATTGTTATTTAGTCTCCCTAACATGTTGTATTCTTCCATTTATCCATAATATTTTCCTCCATTTTCTCACTTGATACTCAGTTGAACATATTGTAGATTTTTTAAGGAGTGAGGGATTTGTACCTACTAAATGAAATGAGAATCATTGGTTGAACTTTGTGTCAATTTGTGTCATTGTTTCATGTTCCTTATTTGATTACATATGTTTTCCTATTTCTTCCAATTGAGATGGAAAACTATTCTAAGTTATTGGTTAATGAAATCTACATTTGTCTCATGTACATAACTCCCCTCCTATTGTTCCCCTATTTTTCATGCACTTCTTTACCCTCCTACTTACACATTCTCTCATCTCTAATCTATTCATGCAGTTAAAACTAGGGTCTTTATGAGAATTCCTTGGTATTTGACCACCCTTAAGGCTAGAATTAGTGTATATAATTTCTAATTTTCAATAATTTGGAGCTGTCACATTCATTCGTAGAGGGTCTTAGTCCTGCAAGTGTTAAAAATTCCCATTTTTTCCTCGATAAAATATTTCACCAACACTGCGTAAATTATGATACAAGATGGAGGGATAAGGATTCATACAAACAAATTAATATGTGAATGGGGAGATAAGTGTATGAAAAATTGTTATATGAGTGGAGGGATAAGATAATGTATAAACAAATTGATATCTGAATGACGGTGTGTGGGGATAAGGTGGTGTATAAACAAATTGAAACATGAATAGCGGGTAAGATGGTGTGTATAAAAATAGATATTCATTCTTATGAAATTTTGTTAGTTTTCATGGGGTAATTCTACCCCCTTTTTAATCTAGAGGATTGCATAGTGTGTCAAATGGACCTTGCCCGTGTGAATGTGTTTATGTTCATGTAAATGTGTTTTACATGTTGTTTCCAAGTTATATGTTGTTCATTGGTGATAATACATGTGTTTTTCTAGTACCCATGATGATCATGAGAAAAAATAATCGAAGTATCTAAGTATGTTAGAAATTATGTGGTCATTGATGATCATTGTTGAGAAGTGTGCTTATAACACTGTAATGTTATGATTAAATTAACACTAAATTATTCTCATTAAAGTGAACTCCTTATCTCAAGAATGTGTGTGTCTCTCTCTTATGAGACTAGTTAAGGAATTCTTGTTGGTAATTTAGTCGTGTTCATAAATTAAAGGATTAAGTTATTGTTTGGACCACCAAATTGTATACGATTTCTCTAAAATGGTAGCAGTCACATGTCATTCCTAAATGAAAGCATGGAGTGTAAAAATTCTAACCCTATTGAATACTTAAAATAAGTGATGGATGTGGTAGTAATAATAGAAATATATGTAAAATGGTTGGAAAGTGAAATTAGTCATGTTCTTCCTGAAAATTTTAAGAGGAAAATCACATAAATGGCCCTTGGAATTAGGAATTCCTTAAAAATTTATGTGCATTCTTAAGAATTACATTACTAAAACCTATTATGAAGTGGTTGGCTACTACAAAGTAAGTTCTCAGAGAAATTATAGATAACCGCCAACCTTCACATAAAATGAATATTTTGAGATATTTAATTCTTCTATGCTCCCAAGTGGCTTGCACTTTAGTGACGAGGTCCACTCGCATCATTGCATTACTAACCCTTACCTTCCCTCCTCCCATTTATTCCTTTCGAATTTTTTTTGGCTAGGTCGTCACATCAAGGACAATGCTCTTATAAGGGGAAAGAGATGTAATGTCTCTTCTTATCTAGTGTTTCTCCCTTAGGGATTTTGGATCGTTATTTTCTTTTAAGTGTGTTTGCACCCCCTTCTGTATGTGAGTCAATGAATGTCTCTTAGGAGTCATAGTCCACAAATTCTTGAAGGCTTTTTTGACACATAATTTGTCTTATTTTAGAATGTACATAAAATTTACTTTCACAAATAAGTTTGATACAAGAATAATGGAATGATATTGATAATAAAAGTAATTAAGCAGTTACTAATGACATGAAGAATGTTATCTCGTCTGAGTAATGAGTTATAATGTAAATGATACATATCATTATTTTGAAAGGTAGTTGGAAATGACCATTGGTGAGTGGTGTTTGTTTGATCATCGATAAGTATCCCTTTATTAAATTGTAGAGGTCAATTGAAAATCATAATACCCCTGCCCTAAGGTGGAGTTTGGAGCCCAAGTGAAGATATAGATTTAGCATGGTTGTGAAAAGTACAAGATAAGGGCCCCAACCTTTCCCTCTATCGACATTATTCTTTTAATAGTTAAGTATTGATGTTTTCATAACTTATTGTTCATACAAGTGCATAGAAATATATCTTCTAAGAAATAATGTTTAAATGATAAATGTGGCTGTGAAATGAAATTTGAGGTAGACAAGGATTTACGAATAATTTTAATTGAAGGAATAAAAAGAATCGTGGAAATAATAAATAAACATGATTAATATAATATTAAAATAAAAAAATTATATATAGACTGTGACACCAGGTACGCCAAATTTTATCAAAAGTTTGAACTTCGACTGAATCGTATTCTTGTCAGCTTGAACTCAAGAAGAAAATTGGAAACATGGTATGTGGATATAAATAAGTTTTTCCTTTTCATTTGTAGTTATAAGTGACCACCTCCCTTTAATTTTTATTCTCACTCAAAGCCTTTAAATTGCCACTAATGAATGATAGGAATTCCCTAACAGTTGTGTATACAAACAAGGAATCCTACATAGGATACACAGATCATTTGAAATTTTCTTAAAAGGAATGCAAGCTAGTGGATGGCAAGGGCTATAGGATCTACACAAAATGGGTTCATTGAAAAGGCCTTGGAAACTTTCATGTAAATGTATTTGACAAGTTTGAATCCAAATGCTACTATCGTCATCTACATCCTTCCAACTTGTATTGAAATGAGAGCCTCGTACCACAACAAAAGAAGGTCAAGAGTTTTGAATCAAACAAATGCATAAGAAAATTCTTAAGTAGTTGTATGTTAGAAATTAATTGAAAGTGCATAATTTTTTGGGGGATATAATCCAAGATCATATTATAGCAGACACAAAGATGGAGAATAATATAAGTGATATTTATATTATTTATCTCAGGTCTTGAGATGGAAGAATATGAAGCTACCTAAAATAGATAATATAAGATGGAGATATCTCTTGGAATATTAAAGAGGAAAGATTAAATATAGATCTATGATAAAGTTACTTGTGAGGTAAAAACCTGAGATGGAAGAGCATATCTATCACATATGCTTATAAGGTTGGTCGGTCAACCAACCATTGGGTTGTTTACCACTTTTTGAGAGGATTGATTATTGGTTGGTTGACTGGTCAGCCTGACATACATATCCGATTTTTAGGCTAAGTGGAAATAGATGATATAAGATGAAGACCACTGTTGGAATATGACTGAAGGAGGAAATATTAAATATAGATCCTGAGAGTGAGGAGATAATATCTACAGAAAGTAAAGTGAATTCATGCTTATCTAGTGGAGGATGGATCTAAATACTTTAATTGTGTGAGTGACACTTTAAATCATATGTAAGGTTGACCTTATTTATGACATTGAGTAGTTTATGGAAGTTCTAAACTTACCAATAAAATGTTGAGGAAATATGGCGTGGTCGAGTTTTAGGAAACTATTTAGGACCTCTTTTAGACTCACCCTCTCTTCCTGATGTTGTGAGGCTAAGTTTTTCTTGGCAGCAAAAAGAGATGAGCAAAAAAAATGGTGGCATGAGGGAGTGGTTTTTGCATGACCTACCCTCTTTTAACTAGGCATGGTTTTTTCTCTTCTCCTTATTTGGAACCTATATATTTTAATTTGATTATCTATTTAGATTAAATAAGCCCTAAAAATAGTGTTAACTATTTTCTTAGGTAGTATATATTGTTGTGGTTATATACTACCTAAGAATATAGTGTTAAGTGAGACTTTGCATTTATTAGATTATTTGAGATATTTTGAACGCATTAGGGAAACCTTGACATTAATATTAAAATACTTACAAACTATGATGTATTAGAATTTATAGACATGTTCTTTGTTTATGTAAAAACCTTAAGACTATAGCCCACAATTGCATGTATATACACGTGAAACATAAAAGTAATATAAACACAAAGATGATCAAGTTAGAATGAATACCATAATATGAATCTCAAATGTGAGGGACGGCCAATGGCCATCCTTAAAGAAAATTTATAATGAATCTCTCTTCTACAAATGATTCTTCACATACTAGATTTATGCTCTTATAAATAAAAGCTAAGAGGATACGGTTATAGGTTGGAGAGTAGTGGCTTACAAATAAAGTCTTAGAAAAAACTATTAATAGAAAAAATAAATAGTTTAATTGGTACTCTTGCATATTAATAGGTGTGAATAATCACGCACTAATATGTGAATTATCCACATATTAAATTGCAAATAATATTAGAAGTACATCTTTAAATCATACAAGGGTGTATGGAAACTAAATATAATAGTCTCCCTCCTTAACATGTACTCCGTAAAAAAGAGGATAAAGTAAGTTATAATAGCCTAAGTAATCTTACAAGAAGAAAGGTGATGTATGAACCAGCAACTCCCCTCCCACAAACCCCCTTAAGATCAACTTAGATAAAGTAAGCAAGAAAAACCTCATATATGGGTCCCGAAAACTAGGCCATGTGTTAGGTACCCATGTATAATAAGTAAAAACAACATACTACATCAAATAGTGACTAGAGACAGTGCAAAGTTATACAACAATCACACCAACAAGAAGCAATATATATGTTCATGGAAATGTTGACTAAAAGTAGTGCATAATTACACCATAACATCAAAACTCAAAGGTATACGTGTAGCGAAATCATCACTATATCAAAATGTATATGCTTGAAGGTATGGAAATGACAATTGAATCACAAATTAGAAGCACATAGTCATCAAAATCACAACTCAAAGCACATATAATCACGTACATATCCATATATGTTCCTCCATAATGTTGAATTGGGCAAGATAAAATAAAATACAGGTGTCACTAGAAGAACAACTATAAAGTATATGTTGACCACTTAGATTGTAAGAGCTCCAAAATATAATAAGAGTGATGAAAAAATATTAACACTACATGTGGTGATGGTACACGCACTAAAGTAGACAATCTAATCATACTAGATATTTAGAAGTTACTACAAACATCTTTTGGTGCTAAGGGAACTATGTAATGACAAATTTATTTACACCCTAATTAATTTTTTTGGGGTTATTGTACAACAACTAAGAAGGGTATAGGGGCTACAAACATGTAGAATATTTTGATCTAATTAACTTCCAACATCAATTATACATGACCAAAATAATGCATTCAAACTTGAAATGAACTAAATGATTGATAAACAATAAGTAACTTGCTTAAAACATGATAGGAGAGTGAATTGGTTGCTTAGAATGATTCCAGAATGATCTAGGTGTGCAGGGCAACAAAACTAGAAGATTTAAAGATGTAGATTTTCCAATGAAATAGGGGAATGCAAAGGTGTAGGATTGTACAAAAATTGTATGACTTAGGAAGGAACTGTATAGTCTAGGACAAAGACTATATGGTTTAAACCAAGAGAAAAAAATGTTCAAAAACTTTCCATGTGCTTTAATTTTCTATAAATGGTGCTCATTGTGTGTCACTCTTTCTCGCATAACCTCATATGTTTCTAAAATAAAGTAGAAACATGTAGAACCCTTCATCAGAGCATTAGAAAACAAAAGGAGAAAAATATGTGTCTGTGTGTGTTTGAGGTTATACCACCCTATACATTCAGACTCTCAGTGTTTGAACCACTCCTAGTGATGCACTACATATGCTCATTATGAAAATCAAGCCTTATGTAGTTCTCGTAAGTTCTTGTGCAAGTGTGTATAAAAAACCAACCCCCTACAAGTTCCATTGTGTCTCTTGACACCAAGATATCATGTTAATTATGCAGTATCAAATGTATACACCATGGTAGTAGTGAGTTATAGTGTGCCTCAACCATGTGACCTAACCCTTGCATTAATTAAAACCCTTGTGCAATTCTTGGAGTGAATTTATTCCTGCCTAGGAAATGGCTCTATGATCTTTGCATGTTACTAAATGGATAAAGCTAAACTCTCTGGCCTAGTTGAGTTTTAAATACTAGTAATAGGGATTGTTTTAGATTATTTTCAGCTATTTTAGGAACCCTTTGAGTGCTTTTTGAATGAATTTTCAATAATAGTTTGTAATAATGTCGAGTGAATTATAAGGTGATAATTACTTGCTTATATAGTCTTTTATAGGCGAGATATTATGATAAGGCCAACCTTAGGAAGATGAAATGACCCAAAAATGATTTAGACTTGAAAACAGTTGGTGATTGAGAATAGGTGTGACCTTACAGGTTGTTCAAGACCAAACCCCGCATTCTGACCCTTCCATATCGTTTCGGACGAGAGAGAGAGAAACATCAAAACTAAAATTTGTGATATGAATGTCAAATGTTTTATGTTTCTTTAATAGAATACTATTTCCAAAATTGACGACAGAGCATAGTGTGAAGATATGAAAAAATTAAAATGACTAGAGTGAGGAGGATATTGAATTCTAAATGTGAGAATTTTGTCTTAAAAAGGATACAAGGTCAAACTTGGCATTACACAAGGACAAGTTACAAGATTTTAGTGTTTACTTCGCCCCCTTTAAGTGTGTAATTGAAAATTATATTCTTAAAGGAAAAACATACTTCAACATGCACACACATTATGCCTTTACTTGAAGGGACTTTGTGATGTGTCGGTGTTGGCAGGCTCTATGATGACACCTGCAATATAGAGTGTATTCAATGTCTATGATAAAAACCAAACTTAAACTCAAAATAGATATGTTGTATTATAACCTAGAACATTGCAAAAAGTACACAATGGTGATGTAATACATGGAAAAAAATACACATGTTTGTTTTGTGAACAGATGAACTCCCATTATTGGTGTGCCTTGGAGAGTTGGAATTTACTTTGGAGATATTAGAGGCTTAGGGGTGATCAATCCTCAGTGTTATACCATAGGAGAGATAATAGAGAGGATGAAGGATTAAACTATGAATAACCCATGTGTTTCAATGACTTCTCCATTTTTAGAATGTGAATAGAGAGGAGGGAAAATCATTCTATGAAGCTTTGATGTAGTTTTGCTTCAATGTTTTCCTTACTTTGAGAATCTAGTGAGAGAAGATGAAAGATAAGTCTATGAATCTCAAAATATTACTTTGACACTTTCCACTAAACCTAAGGGCCACGCCATTATTGAAAAATATAAGCCCAATGTTGATAGGGTTCTTCATCAAGTTTTGGGATGAACCATAGATCAAGGAAGAAAGTTGCCTAAGATTGAATAAGCATCTGCGGACCCACAGAAGAAAACTACCAAAGAATAAAGAGACCCACAAGTAGAACAGAGGAAACCGTGGTAAACACCAGGAGAAAGCCGTGGTACATAGGAGCCTATCCGTGTAAGAGCGACAAACTAAAGCCACATATCAAACAAAAGATAGAAATGGAATAAGATATAAGCTGACAAAGGCATGACCAAAAGAAGTGTCTTTTGGATTCTTTTGTAAGAGATATATCTATTATACTTAATCCATTGAATATAGTGTACCCCATGTAATCACATGAGATGGAGATACTATGTGGACTAGATAAGATATTATATGATATGTAAAGATTTAGAGAAAAGCTATGAGTGTTCCTTATGAGACATAATATATATTACATTTTAGAACATAGAGATTTTAAGAATGATGATTGAAACAATGGCTAATTATGTGATCTTAAATTCTTTCTGTTCACCGTTTAGAGGTATCATTTACTTTTTCCTTTGATTGCACATCCTTAATAAGAGGACAAACATATTAACCCTCACATTGTTGTTGAGGATTAAGGTCAACATTTTGGTGTTCGAGCCTAGGTTCCTTTTGTTAATCGGATGTCCAAAAAAAATTCACCACTAGGGTATTGGAGACCATCACTGAAAAAAATTGAGGATTGGTGGGATAATTAAATTGATCTATTTGTCAAAGGAGAAGCAAAGAGACTCAAAGCATCATACAAAGAAACTGAGGTAGAAGTATTTGGAGAGTATCCAGAGAAGAATTTTTGCTCTCAATTCCCACATTTACTATGGCCTTACACATTAGCGTATGCATAAAAGAACATGAGTGGTCACGATAGTTACATTTGAGGAAACCTTTTGAGTGGACTCGAGAAAAACTAAGCATACTTAGAAATCTCGACGAACCCTGGACCAGAGCAATTAATTCTTAGTTTGAGACAACATTATATTTATACATAATTACTTGGGCCATCCAAGGGTAGACCAAGCTTCGATCATAAGAAAGAATGAAGTTCTAAGTAGAGCATGAGGTATGATTTCTCAAACAAAAATATCATTCTTAATTAAAATTTTACTAGTAGATTTAAGGATTAATTAGGATGTGTGGAAAAGTTCCTTCATGGAACATGCACCGCGAGATGGCGTACGTGAAGGGGGGCCATCCAAGAGACGTAACTAATCAAAATTAATGGGGTGATGTTTGAGACAACAAAAATAGGAGGACATGAAGAAAAATAAAAAAACAAATTACATAATTGACAATAAAGAGGATTAGCCGTATTAAGAGAACTATTAACTAAAAGAGAAAGAATAATCATGATGAGGAGATCAAAAGAGAAAGCCAAGATAGCTGTAGAAAATAAGGAGTGAAAAAGATGGAAAAATAAAGGTTAGCAAGGGAGGAAAGGGCGAAAAATTTAAATGAAATAAAAGAGAAATTGAACAAAATTTAGAAAGTAGGAAAGAAAGAAAAACCCACTTCGTGTGGAGGCCAGCAATTGGCTAACCTGGAAACGGAGGCAGACACTCAGAATCTCGCTATAATTCCTGCATCAAGCGGAGACTAACAAGTTTTGGTCACGCCACAGTTCCCCATGGTACAAAATATTTTAAATGGTCCAATACAACAAGCATTATCAAGGCAAACTATGCTAGTAACATATTTACATGAATTAGTAGGAGGATTAAGACCAAGAATCAAAGAAATAATATGTACAATAGAATGGGAGGAAATAAGGAAAAAAACTCCATTATTGATTAAGGAAAAAGGTGAAGGGGAAGAAGAGGTTACTAGTATGAAAAAATTGATTGAAGAGTTTGGACATATAATAAAAATAATAGAGGAGGAAGACAAAGAGAAAGATAATTCAGAGAAACAAGAGAAAGAGAAGGAAAAACAAAATAAGAAAAGAAGAAGTGACGAAGGATTTGAAAACAATTATAAATTAAGAAATGTTAAAGGTAGAGATTTATTTGTTAAAAAAGATAATTATGAAGAATCGTTAATAAAAGATGCATCCCCCAACCACCACACTAGCCCGAAGGAGATGACCCTCCCGGATCAATCATCATTTTTATGTGTCACTTCACATACCTAACATGAAATTATAAAAGGGAGAAAGTTTGATGGAAAGATATCAACAATTACATGAAGAGAGCAAGATGTGAGAAGAGATTATGAGAGATTTTAGAGAACTATTGGGAGATCTATATTTTGATATTAAGTTATCCAAAGACAAAGGAAGGGAAGGCACTTGGGAAAAATTTCATAATCAATCTAAGAAGGTAAAAACCTCTAAACAACAACCAATTACTCAATCCCGCCCAAATACCCACCGAGTAAGAAAGATGGCTCAGAATATTAAGTTACCAGTATTTGGAAAAGACGCCAAAGATGTTGAGGAACACCTATTCATTTTAGATTCATATTGGAAGAGAAACAACATAATGGAAAACATAGCAAAATTATATGATTTTATAGGCACTTTGAGAGAAGATACCCTACACTGGCATATGAAAACAAACGCACAAGGAGCCAAATATTGGGATGTAATTCAGAAGGAATTTAAGATAGATTCCCATATCCTAGAATCACCCTTTGAAGGTGTTAGCAAAATGAGATAACTTGTTCAGAAAGAAGATGAAACATTCAAAGAATTTAGCCACATATTTAAAAAGGTTACCAGAAAATTGGAAGAACCAATTACGAACAAACAACGTATTGAATGGTTCACTTCAGGACTTCTATCGTACATCTGAGCATCATTAGGTGGAAAACCATTCCAAACTCTCTCAGATGCAATAGAAATGGCCATTACGTTAAAAGCGCAACCTTGGAGAAGAGAAAGAGAGAATTCACTTAAAATAGAATTGGAAAGAGTCCAATTAGAACTAGAAAAATTAAAATTCCAACAAGAAATTCAGAGAAAATAAGATCTCAGAAATATCTCACCACCAAGGAACACAGTCAAACCTAATATTTGGTGTCCAGTGTATTGTGTCGAAGGACAAAGTAAAATTTACTATCCTTACTTATAAAAATCAAAGAGATTTGTGGCTATCAAACAAAATTCATCAAAAATAGCTTCCTCCAATACCATATCTCCTACAGACAGAACTTGGTGTGAAATATACATATTATGGGATCAACACACCTTAGATACTTTCCCCTTATTAGAAGTAACTCCCCATACCAACCAATTGATGTACTACATGGTTTTCGGATCCTACAACCATTACCACCATACATGTCTTTAAGTTGACGCACTTAAAGAGTTAAAAGAATATAATACTTGAAGGATTATGGCAGCAAGACAAAATACAGGACTGACCCCCCACCTCCACAACAACCAACACCTATAATTACGACTCCACAAACCTCACATCCAACCATTACTACTCCACAATATCTAAGCTATCAAGGAGGACAACCTCACTTTGGAGGCAGTTACCAAGGCAATAATTATAATCCTAACTATCAAGGATACAATGGTGGAGGATATTAAGGAGGATAATTATAATAACCATTATGGAGGAAGAGGATATCAAGGATACCAAGGAATGGATAATCAAAATAATTCAGGGGTTGATTACTAAGACAAAAGACCGATGCACTATTACAAATGTGGACAAGATGAACATCTAGCCAGAAATTATACAGAACCTGACCCCTGCGGATTCTTCCATGAATGAGGACATGACTCATTTAGTTGTCCCAAAGCTTCTCAATTTTACCGTAATGGGGGAACGAAGACAGGATCCCTTGGGAGGGATGCTCAGAAAAAATGTACAACACTTAACTAAGATCACTTGGGACAATGAATAAATAGGAGAGAACAATGAGAAGATATCTAGCTCACGAAGTAAATCAGATAAGGAAAAGAGGAAGGAAGAAGCCAAATAAAATTACTTTAAAAGAAAATCTACCAAACCAAATAAATATCATGAAGAGCCAAAGTATAGAGCTACATTAATAACTAGAAGTGTAGCTAGGAAAGAACATGCACCATGGAAGAAGAAGATTATCATATTACCTATAGAAACAAGATTCCTCTAATAGTGAAGAATGTGACTTTAAGGAAATCGAACCAGATCTTCATGACAAAGAAGTATAGAAAAGCAGGGTAGTCATTAATAAGGCACAATCTCAAGACAAAACCGAGAAAAATTGTTTCATGGAGGATGAAATCATTACTCTAAAGGAGATAACAAGGCTAACCATCAAATGCGGCCTTGTAGACAAGTTGAAGCGATTTAGCAAATATTGGAATAAATAAGATAAAAAATTCCATGTTTAAAGAATTGAGGCTAGACATAATAAGAAAAATAAAAATATTTTCATGACACAACGAACATTGCGGAAGTCCACCATATACTTAGACGTCGATATATTCCACACTACAATTACAAAAGTGCTTCTAAATCTTGGCGCAGATGTAAACATGATATCTAAAACTACTTGGGAGAAGTTAGGGAGACCTCCCTTAGAACCCGCCAGATATTTCATCAAGTTGGCAAATGACTCATTAAAAAAACTAGCCAGAGCACTGAAGAATGTAGGAGTCAACTTCATGGGAATAAAAAATATGGTAAATTTTGAAGTTGTCTAAAATGTTGCTTTTAAACCCACATACAATGCCATTTTGGCCCTAGAATGGTTTGTCGATTGCAACGACACCTTAAACTCAGAAGAAGAAGAGGTTACTTTATAGTCAGATGAAATTTGTGTCCATGTACCATTACACACAGGAATGAGTGTCGTATGGTCTACAGAAATCTGGCATGACACCGAAGAAGAAGATTTCAATGACATTCAAGGGGTAAATGATCTAAATCGATTCACTAATATTGATAGAGAATTTGAAGCAAATTCTGAAGGAGAGATTTCAGTAAAAGTGAGTCCACAAACGAGATTTCAAACAATATTGTTGAAGCACGGGTACATGGGTTCCTGAGGTGCAAAGTAATAAAGTTACACTACGCAAGGAGAGTACCACCCCGTGTGATCACCTTAGATAATGATGAGCTCGATTTTGTGGACCTCGTAAATGATAATTTTTGGCCCACACGAGAAAATCTCAAAGAAGACAACGAAAAATACTATTCCACCAGTGGAGAACCAAAAAATAAACCAATCAAAAGAGTTTACAGATCAAGTCGCGGAGTATCCCACCAAACTCTACCAAAATACTCAAGATTTAGAGATTTAGAAGGTTATCTGGAACAAATAGAAAGAATCTTCCCCAATGAGAAAGCAAGGATGTAGGCCCTAGATGATACCCTAATAATAAACAATGTGGGATGGTGGGAAACACATAAAGTCAATATTTCTCATTAGAACTCTTTAACCACACTATTAAAAATAAGATTCTTAAAAAATGAGGGTTATTATGCGGTCATACCTGAATACACAGGTGAAGGAGATCCTTAGAAACACATTAAAACATGTGAAATATATTGGCAACAAATTAGGATCACATATACCTCTGCTACCCTATAAAGCTTCATATGAGTTGGTGGCTACATCCATAGAAGCAATAATAATCTTCATGTGGACCCTAGGAAAGCAACACCACCAAATATCAATAAAATAATTGAAAAAACCTGGGAAGAATATAGGAACAAATACCTGGAATAATATGGCAAAGTAGAAACAAGAAGAACAAGACTCAAAACATACAAAAGAAGGCCAAATAGAGGAATATTTCTTTAGGCCCAGCTACCAAACGCCAAAAGACAATGGCATCAAAGAGAAAATTGAAAGAAACAAAGGATAGTGAAGAAGAAGAAGAAGACTCACAAGAAATAGAGCAAATTTCTAAATTTGAAGAAGAGAGAACCCACTCTTACCCACTTTCACCGCCAACATTACCACGAGAGAAATCGGGACTGCAATTTTCAAAAGAATCTGAACCTTAGGAAGAGACACAACTATCCAAACTTGTTTGTGGATACTACAAGATATGCTTAACTACAGGTGGTATTTCTCAAGTGGCACAACAATATGAGGTGAGTATAGGTATGGAACAAATGGCTATAGCAGAGGCTATCATTCATTACATGGAAAAATTTTATTTGGTAGTAGGGGATATCATTCATCTCCTCCCCCATGAATTAGTAAAGGAAAACCAAGAACAAGTATATATGGAAGAGGCAAACATATTGTTATCTCTTCAACAAGAAATTATATAATTAAAACAAAAGAAGAAGAAGACCGTTGAGGACCAAAATCACATGGAAGAGGTAGAAAAATTAATTAGGCTTATTAAAAAATAAGAAAAAAGAAGAAGAGGAAGCCAATAAACCTATAGAGCAATACAAACCTAAGCAAGAGCCAAGGGAAACATATGAGGAACAAATAAAAGAAGAGCATAATACAAAAGAAACCAAGGAGGTAACAACTAGGAAGCGACAAAAAGAGAAGGAGAGAAAAATAGAGGAGGACAAACAAAAAAAGAAAACCCAGGAGGAAGAAATAAGGAAAAAGGAAATGGAAGAAAAGAATAGGAAGGCAGGTGGAGTTAAGATGGAAAAGTAACAAGAAGACGAAAAGAAAAGAAAAAGAAGATAAGAGGAAGAACAAAAGAATGTCGTGGAAAAAGCTAAACACAAAGAAAAGAAGAAGAAGGAGATGGAAGAAGAGAAAAGGAAATAAAAGGAAGAAAAGGAGAAGGCTAAACAAAAACAGAAAGATGCAGAAGAAAAGGAGAAGAAAAAGAAGGAATCAGTGCGAAGGGAACAAGAATAAGAAGTGAACACAAGAACCACGAAACAGGAACAAGAAGACAGAGAAACAAAGAAGAAAGGAGCAGGGATTTTTTTAGTGGCAAAAATTCCACTTTAGGAAAATTTGAAATGGCAATTTTTTCGGAACAGGTCAGTGTCATGTTACCTAAAATTTCTAATATAATTATTGTTAGGGCTCGGCTTTGCCTACCATTGAAAACTACTCCTATATAAACCTAGGTAATTTGTCGAGTAGTATACTAGTAACTTATTACTAGCTTACTGAGGTACCAACATACCAAGTACTGTGAACTTACAGGGTAGGTTATTGACGCATGATAGGAGGTTGTTGACACATAGAAGGAAGTTGTTGATGCACGACAAGAGGTTGTTGATGCACGACAGGAAGTTATTGACACACGATAAGAGGTTGTTGACATGTGATAATCTGATGTTTTTGTCGCATGAAAGGAGGCTGTAGACACACGATAAGAGATTTGTTGTCATGCGAAAATAAGTTTGATGTCATGCGACAAAAAACTTGTTGTTGCACGACAACAAACTTGTTATCGCACGACATCAATCTTGTTGTCGCATGACAGCAACCTTGTTGTCGCACGACAGCAACCTTGTTGTCGCACGACAGCAACCTTGCTAAGTGTAAAAATCAACACAATAGCAAAACTTGTTGTATATGATGTAAAATCAAAATTATAACCACACTAATAAATCCCTCTAAGAAAAATATGTTGTTTGAAAAATATTCCATAAAGAAATCTCACATATGTGAAAGTTATCATAGATTTAAGAATGAAATTTCTAGGTGACATCTGAAAAAATTGTAAAAAACTAGATAGATAAAATATGTAAAACTAGACACATTGGTATACATATCTATAAAAAAATAAGCACTTTGAAAATAACACTAGAAAATCAGGAGCAAGTATGAACAAGATTTGGCCTGTCGAAGTTAAGTGGGCCAAAAACGGAGCAAACCTTGAGGGAATGTCTGGAAAAACTATCAAAAGATGTAAAAACATATCCAAAACCTACAATAATATTTGTCATGCAACTCAAGAATTAGAAAACATGTTTGACCCATTTTTAAAAATCTACAATACTTTATAAAGATAAGAAAGTAATTTAAAATTTGCATGCCTATATTTTTAAAATGTTGTTTTTATTTTTTAAACACTTTTTAACCAAAGCTATGAACTAGAGGGTTGATGGGGCCCCACCCTTACAAACATGGAAGGATATTATAATACAACACAAACTTAAACAATCAAGTTACAAAAGAGAGTAAGACAACAAAACTCACTGCCAAAAAAACCATTACATCTAACCAAAATACCAAACCAACTAATTGTTGTCTGAGATGTTGATGACCTCCACTTTGACACTTACAAAAGAAGAAACATGACCCACTAAGCTCCCCCGAGTTTCCATTCTAGAGCATCTGCCCCTAGCAGTGGTCATTTTTAGTAGGAGAGAGTAAGTAAGACCCATTTTATCCCTTAACGTAGAATCCCAAGTAGGCACAAGACCGAGTGGGGTAGTGACCTTTTACAAGTCCATGAGAGGGAGATGACACGACTCAGGGATTGAAGATTCATAGAAGTCAAAAATAGCTTACGCAAACTAAGTGAGAGAAAGGTTTCACTATGTCAATTGCTCCACCAAACTTCTCTCAACCTAGCCTGCCTCCACAGCCGAGCCTTCGAATAGAAACAATGCAACAAGGTTACAATTTTCCACCTCATCATCCAAACCCACCCTATGAGAAGGCAGGATGAAAAAACATATAATCGCCAAAGTTTCTACTATGTTTTGATTCACAATGAGCAAATTAGACACAAAACATAAGTTATTTCGGAATTAATCTTGGCTCTCTTGGAGCCGAGGAGAAAATATTCCCCCAAAATTCTTTCACTAGCTTCGTAAATAGGGATAGAGCCAATCCTGAAGAACTTTCGCAGACGGGGCCGTGAAATAGCATTAAAGAAGGCCATTTCCCTTTTTTCACCACGTAAAAACACCAATGGAAAAGGAGGTGTCACCATTGGAATAGAGCTAACAAGAAACAAGCAATGAAAATAAGGAATGACAACAAAGGTGACCACTTAAAGCCAACCCACACATGCTGATATAATGAACATTTAATTGATGTCAAGCCAACCATCGCCAATAATAATGGCTTGAAGTCCCTCCCAATCTTTAACATGTGGGGAAATAATTGCCATGTTCCTCAAAATAGTGCCAACATTGGCCACCTTGTTAGCCTCTCTAAACACATGAGAGGCTTGCCAATTATTTATTTTAGTCAACCAGAATAAGATAATGTTGATAAAAAAAAATTAAAGACTATTTTTATGAGCTCCCTTTACGGATAGAATGAAGAATAACTTGAGAATATCCTTCAATGAAGAGATGCTCATAACCCAAAGCCACTACTAGATTCACACTTTCCAGTAAGCCTTGAGCTTCAGCTAAGTTGTAGGAACCGACCTCCAGAGGAAAGGATCCTACAATCAAAACATTCCCATACTCATCTCTAATTATACACCCTGCCCCCGATATTTTTTTAGAATGATTTTTATTTGTATATATTTTTTACTTTTTTATCTTCTTAAAAAATTAGCTTTATTTAAAAACATTAAAAAAAAATTGGATTTTTTTTGCAAAAAACTAAAATTAATAAAAAAGACATGCAAAAAGGCTATAAGTAGCCTATTTTCCAACCTCCATTAAATGAGCATTATAGATCTATTTTCGATGAAAAAAAGTCATAATGGACATTCTCATACAATACAAGTGCGATGAAATAACTGAGAACTCTCCATGAAGCTCTGCATGTGACAAACTAACAAGGCCCTTTTGATGCAACTTGACTGAAAATTTGCAAAATTGAAGTGGGATTATTTCTAATAATGAAAAACCATCCATACACCGAAGTGAAGTTTGGAAAAGCTATGATACCATTAGAAATTATCGACAAGTTAATGGATTACTACAAAAACCTTAAGACTATGACCCATAATCACATGTGTATATCTATGAAACATAAATACATGTATGATCAAGGTAGAATGACTACCATAATATTAAGCTCAAATACGAGGGACAACCGATAGTCCTCATTACAAAAATATCACAATGAATCTATCTTCCACAAATGATTCCTCACATATGAGCTATATACTCTTATTAAGAAAAACTAAGAGGCTAGGGTTAGGGTTTGGAGAGAAGTTACTTGCAAAAATTTTTTGAGAAAAGACTATTAATAATGTCATTCAATCAACTAAATAATTTTATCGACACTCTTCTCTATTAATAGACATTGTAAGTGTTCAACAATGGGTGAATTATCCACATTTTAACTTTCAAATAATATTATAAGTCCATATTAAAATCATTTAATAATGTATAGAAATTAAATACACTAACATGATGTGACCATGCATAATTGTTGTTTAGAGCCTGTAATATGTATGTTGGGCTAATGAATTACAGCCTAAGTATTGGAGGTGCAGAAGGGAAGGACGCATTGATAGAGTGCGTGGAGGTGCGCGCGAAAGTATAGTGAAACATGGCGCGCTCGGGAAAGCGTGATATCGGGACTTAGTCGTTTTACATGATGAGGCTAAAGATAGATGTTGAGTGTGGGCACACATCAACATGAAGACTTGGAGGTGAAGCAAGGTTATTTTAGACAAGTGGAAGATTAAACAACATGCATAGTTTTGAGCTATTAATAGGATTAGATCAGGAGTTGATATTATTAGATAGTCTATTATTAGCAAGCTTGCATGCTTTTATATTTATCTTGTAGGGGCACATGGTTATTCTTAGCATGTATCCTATTTTGAGGATGCATGAGTAGTGAAGGGAAAGTCCCCACTACCTATATATATGTACTTATTTGCATCGTTTAGGGATCCCCGTTTTTTTAGTGTTATACTATTGGTTTATCAACGAGCATGACTTAAGGTGACTTTCTTATGTATGTATTTAGATTTTGTGTTTTATAGGGATTAATACAATGGATCTATGTGGTTGGATAATGGTGATTGATATTACTATGGATGGATCTTGTATGGTTAATATGATATTAGTTCTTGTCTGATTCTTTGTGAATTATGGTTAAGATTTAGATTTGTTTATGCTTTACTTATTAAATGGATATTATGGAATTGGATTATGCATGTGTTATCATGCTAACTCCTTAACACAGTTGTCATAAAAGAGGGACCTAGTACCCTTGTGCACTTCATGTGAGCACTTAGTTATGGTTGAGTGATGTGCAAACGCACCTTGGACTGTTTGGACATAGAGATGAAATGCCTTTGAGGCCTATTGCTAGAGCATAACCTTTTGAAAAATGGGCAATTGACTTTGTGGGTCCTATTTCCTCACCCGCGTGCAGAAATGGATTGTGCTATAATATAACTTGCACAAATTATCTTACAAGGTGGGCCGAAGCGGCGCCCACAAAGGATTGCATGACAGCTACATCAGCAAGGTTCTTATGAGAGAACATAATCAGCAGGTATGGATGTCCATTGAGTCTAACAAGTGACAAGGGCACTCATTTTCTCAATGAGACTATCAGGATATTTTTGGCAAAATTTATGGTGGCACACCATTAGACAACACCCTATCACCCACAAGCAAATGACATTGTTGAATCTTTCAACAAGATATTGGGATATACATTGACGAATATTTGTGACGTTGGAAGGAAGGGCTAGGATGATAAATTCTATGTTGTACTTTGGGAATACATGGCAACCTACAAGAGGTTGAATAAGGCCACACCCTTTCAGTTGGTGTTTGACGCAAAGGCCATTTTACCAATGGAATTGATGTTACCATCTTTGTGTATTACACACGTAGGAGGTCTGGATGATGAACAAGCATTGGAAGAGTGCATTGATAAACTGATGCAGTTGGATGAAAGGCATGTCATTTCCTGATGGAGTTAGAAGACAGAAAAATATAGGAAGAAGGCATGACACGATCGACACATTAAAAATAAGTAGTTTGAAGTTGGACAGATGGTACTTCTGTATGATTCAAAAAAATTGTGCAACCCTGGAAAGCTCAAAGTGAATTGGTTGGGACCGTATGTTGTGACTTATATACTTGATTCAGGCGCTTGCCAGTTACAAGCATTGGATGGGACAAAGTTGTCTGGTTACTTTAACGGGAGTAGGCTAAAGCCCTATTATAAATAAGTCTTCTTGGTGTTTGTAATAAGGCAATGTTTCCAATTAGATTAGATTTCCCTTAATGCATTTTCTTTATGTGTTTCCTCTCACTATCGCCATGCTTTATCAATTTAGTTTGGTGTTTTATGTAATAAGTGCGCTTGCGCACCAGAAGTTGATTAATATCTATTGAATTCATGCGCAAAGGACTACACATACTTTTAGTGTGCGGTGGAGTATAAATAGGATAAATCGGGCCAAGTTTGAACGTTCTCTAGAAAATGGGTATGCATAGAGAAATATTGTGCAAGTATTTGAAGTAAAGGTGTGAATAGAGACAAATTGTTCTTAAATAAAGACCACGAGTGGATGAATGGACACACAGTGTGACGTGAGGTAGGTTGCAGCATGGGAAACTACTTGGTGAGAGGCGCAGTGGATAGGTACTTTGGCACATGAAGGTGTGCGGAAGGAGGTCTATGGTCGAGGAATAGTAGGCGTGCCAGAAGGTTATGACTGGGTTGTGGAAAATAAAAGAAACACCATTTAATGATGAGTACGGTGGTAGGTGGAGAGCAATAAATGTAGAAAAATTAGCAAAGGTTATAAAAGGTGGGTTGGTGAAATCATTTTAACCTTGCGATAGTGAAGTTAACGAGCAAGTTGAAGAGCAAACTGCATAGAGAAAGTTGTGATAGAGATCGAACCAAACATATTTGTGCATGGGATTGACAGGCGCTCCAATAGAGAGAGTGTTTAAGCAAAATAAAGGCATGCGGGGAAGTAAATCCATGAGTTAAGGTTTGAGTTTTAAACTAGGGCGCGCGGGTTTTAAGTTGTAGAGCTTGAATCGACCGCAAGATAACACTTTTATCATCACTATGGCACTAAAGTGAGCACCTGGAGTGACTACAAGGGGCAGGAAGTAGAAACAGAAGTTAAAAACACCCCCCAAAAGTCAATTTTTGGAGATTCAGTATCCAGAAGGGGTATTCATGGGCCGTGATTGGGAGTCACATGTTTAACAGTGTAAAGTAAGTGACTATAACCATTGGACTAAGGATAACAAGGATGGATTGGAAAAGTTGTTGGTGGTAAAAATGTAATGGAATTACTTGTATAAATTTGATTATTAGTGGCAATATAACAGCAATGAACACAATATTTTAGATAAATGATCTCAATGTGCAAGTAGAATAGCTTAGCCACTTCGAGAGGGTAACCTCCAAACCAAACAATAAGACTCAAATGTTGAACATGATCTCAACTACTACCCCCTACATATAATATTCCTATGTTATGGCCATCACCAAGGCCAACCCACTAATGAAAATATAACATATATGAAAGAGATACATAATGATAAGAAGTTATGATAGCCACAAGTCAGCTATATACATCCAATATAAGATATAGGATTAAGGGTGTAGCATGCCCCTCCCCTTCGAAGCAACATTGTCCCCAATGTTGAGAAGATATGGATGTTGTTGCAGGAAGTGTGTATCCTCCTAAGTTGCGTCTTCATGGTCTAGATTTTTCCACTTGATCAAATACTCAGTGATGACCCTTGTCCTCAATCACTTGGTGCATGTTTGAAGGATGCCTTTTGGTTCCAGGATGATTCTACCCTCTTCATCAAGCTCGGGTAACACTATTTAGGTTGATATTGTATGTCTAATTACCTTCTTTAGGCAAGATACATGGAAGACTGGATGAATTTGAGTAGCTAGAGGAAGTTCCAGTTTGTATGCTACATTTCCAATATTTTGTAACACTTGATAAGGGCCATAATACTTAGGTGAAAGCTTGTTATCCTTTTTCTGTTGTTTTAAGGACATTTGCTTATATGGTTGTAAACGCACAAAAACCCAATCACCGACTTCAAAATGTCTTTCACTGCGATGTTGGTCTGCCTGCTGCTTCATGCGGTTTTGTGACATGGCCAAATTCTCCCTGAGACTAGAAAACACCTCTTATTGGTGTTGAATATGTTCTTCAATTGCTTGAACCTTTGGCTGGACTCTCAAAGATGAAGTGATAGATGGTGGATGATACCCATATAATGCCAAGAAAGGAGACATTTTATATGAAGTATGAAAGGAGGTGTTATACCACCATTCTACTAGTGGTAACCATTGGACCCATCTCACTTGCTTATATCTGACATAAAACAACGAAGATATCCCTCCAAGCACTTGTTTATCACCTCTGTTTGCCCATCATACTGGGGATGATAAGAGGAAATAAGAGCTAGTTGTGTTCCCAAGCATGAGAACAAGTCAGTCCAAAACTTACTAGTAAAGATAGGGTCTCGATCACTTACTATAATCTTTGGTGTCCCATGTAGCTTCTGAATTGTATCCCTGAAGGCTGTTGCTACTATACTCGCAGCAAATAGATGTGATAAATCACAAAAATGGGCATATTTGGTGAGTCTGTCCACCACCACCACCATGATTACATTTTTACCTTCTGATTTAGGCAATCATGTGATGAAGTCCATAGACACCTCTTCCCACCTCTAGCTAGGAATAGATAGAGGTTGTAAAAGACATGGGGACTTAATTGTTTCGCCCTTATTTTCCTGACAAATCATGCATTCTACCACAAAATTTTGGACATCCCCTTTTAGCCCTTCCCAGAAAAAATCATACTTGATTTGATGATAAGTCTTTAAGAATCTAGAATGCCCCCCTACTAGAGAAGCATGGAGCTCAGATAGAACCCTATTTTAAAGGATTTTCTTACATAGATATAATCTATCTTTATACCATAAAGCATCTCCTTTCCATACAATTTTTTCTGACATGCTTGGATCTTGTTGGAGATTCTGAATGAGATTTTGTGTACCTGGGTCATTTTTCCATTCAGACCTTGCATCCTCTATCCAATCCTCCTGTAATACAGATATGGCACACAACAATGCCTCGGCAGATTCATCCTTCCGAGATAAAGCGTCAACAACTACATTCTCTTACCCTTTCTTGTATATTATCTCAAAATCATACCCCAACATTTTTGAGACCCATTTTTGTTGTTCTTTTGATGATAAACATTGCTCTAAGAAGTATTTCAAACTATCATGATCTGTCTTTACTTTGAAATGTCTTCCCATTAGATATGGTCTCCATTGCTTCACTGCATGAAGTATTGCTAACATTTCTTTCTCATAAATTGGTGTAGATATATTCTTACCTTTGAATTGGTGGCTCTCGACGGTAATGGGTTGACCTTCTTACATGAGTATTGCCCCCAAACCATACCCTAAAGCATCACATTCAACAATGAATGTTTTGAAAAATCTGGGGTGGCTAGGACTGGAGTGGTGCACATGGCCTCCTTCAACTTCTCAAAGGTCGTAGTAGTTTGCTTGTTCCAATGGAAAGAGTCCTTCTTCAATAAAGTTGTGAGTGGTGTTGCAATACTGCCATAATTCCTTACAAATCTACAATAATAACTTGTAAGCACCAAAAATCCTTGGAGATTTTTTAGGGTTTTGGGAACCTTCCATTCAAGCATGGCTTTTATATTCTTAGGATCCACTTTAACACCTTCATAAGAGACAATATGACCCAGATATTAAACTTCCTTAACACCAAAAGAAAGCTTAGAAGGCTTTGCATAAATTTGATGTTGTTCAAGAGTTTCCAACACCTTATTTACATGATGCAGGTGTTCCTCCCATGTTTTACTATAGATTAATATATCATCAAAGAACACTAAAACAAACTTTCGAAGAAATGACTTAAAGATGGAATTCATCAAGCTTTGAAATGTAGAGGGTGCATTTGTTAGTCCAAAAGGCATTACCGAGACCTCATAGTGTCCTTCATGTGTCCTGAAAGTTGTTTTATGAATATCTTCATCCTTGATTCTAATCTGATGATATCTAGAATGAAGATCAAGTTTTGTAAAGTAAACAACACCATGTAACTCATCTCACAAATCATCAATTACAGGAATAGGAAAATTATCTTTAACTGTGTACTTATTGAGTTCCTTGTAATCTAGACACATGCGCTAATTGTCATCTTTTTCCATACCATCACTATAAGAGAAAAGTAAGCACTCTGACTATGACGAATAAATCTCACTTCTAACATCTCTTGAACTATCTTCTCAATCTCACTCTTTTGCATATAGGGGTACCTATAAGGTCTGATGTTGGGTGGTTGACTCGCTGGTACTAGCTGGATGACATGGTCTTGGTCTCTTTTTGGAGGTAAACCCTTGGGCATTTCTCTAAACACCACTGAGTGCTCATCTATAACTGCTTGCATATCTACGGGTATGAATGTATTGGAATGTTGTGCTTCCAATGAAAATAGTTGTGCCATAAACCCTTCTACACCTTTTCCAAGCAATTTTTGCATCTGTGGGGAATTTGCTCTTAGTCCTTTTAGTTTAAAAGTCCCCCCTTCTGACTAAAATTGCATGACCAACTCTTGGAAATTCATTTCAATGGCTCCCAAAGTGGTAAGCCACTTAACTCCTAACAAAATGTGTGCTCCTCCCATGACAATGACATACATATTTCTAGTTAGCAAGTAATCTCCCATGGTGAGATTAATGTTATGGCATTTTCCTGAAAAACTAACAGTTTTTCCATTAGTGATCATGACTTGACATTCTGGAGCTGGATAAACAAAGCAGTTCAAGCGTACTGCTAACTTATGATTGATGAAGTTGTGAGTACTTCCTGAATCAATCAACATTATTACCCTCTATTTTTTTAAGAATCATACTACTTTGAGAGTTTGGGGAGTGTTAGTACCGAAAATTGCATGGCATGATATTGTTGTTTGGGGATATCCTAATTCCTTCTCTGGCTCTACCTCTTCTTCTTCTTCATTTTCTTCTTCTTCAGTAGGCCACTCAATATAGAACAACTTCTTTTCAGCACACTTATGTCCTGGTCCAAATTTGTTGTCACAATTAAAACATATCCCTTTGGCTCTCTTTTCTTCAATTTGTTGAGGTGTCAGTCTAACTAGCTGAGGGAATGATGGTGGAAGGGTGCTACGATCTCTGATATTACTAACAGTTTGTTTCCTACTGGAAAGAATTTTTTCCTCTGCCCTACATGCCATGATCATAGAGTCTGAAACCTTATGAGGATTAAACATATGCACCTCAGTCCCAATTTGTTCTTTAAGACCCCCAAGAAATAAGTCATTTAGATTCTCTTCAGGAATATTTTCCACCCGTAAGGAAAGGTTTTGGAATTCATGGATGTAATCTTTAACTGTTCTTGTTTGTCTGAGCTTTGTTAATTGATTGAAATAATTCTCTGACACAATAGAACTATAGTGCAATTGTAACTCTTCGGTGAAGACTGTCCATGTAACGTTGAGGCCACTCTTTTGCCTTTGAGCACATAACCATCGATACCAAATAAATTGGTTAGGTTCAAGATACAACAATGTCATGGTAACCTTTTGTCCCAATGGAATCTAATGAAGATCAAAGAATTTGTCCATTTGGTTAATATAATTGAGTGGATCCTTTCCATCAAACTTACATTTTTCCACTTTTGGAATCATGTTATGGGCTTGCAGAGTGTTTGTATTTGGATTGGTCATGTTTGCAGATCTACCCTAGCTAGTTTGTCTATTACTTTAACCTGAAGATCCACACTGGTTAATATGAGTATGATTGAGTTGTGGTTGATTAGGAAGGATATGATGACCCATGATATTGTAACTAAATTGGTGAATGAAATCCTCCAATCGTTGTCCAATCTTGTCTACATCTTCTTTGTTGGCCACTCTACCTTCGAGGTTTTGTAACTCTAACTCAAGATAGTTGACCTTATGGTTCGTTGAAGTAAACCCTAACCCTGAGCACTCTGTAGATACCCCTTCTGACTCTAACTCCTCGACTATTATCTCACCCTTGTCAGGGGTTTTACCTGGAGTGATGGGATTCTTTTTTCCTCTTATCGAAGGCCCAACCATGATGCCCTAAAAGGCTAAGATTTAAGGATCAAGGTCGAAATTTAGGGTTTGGGATTTAAATAGGAATTCTGCCAAATTTTATAAAACTCAAAGAACGAACTCAAACTAATTTTTGATCTTCTTTCTGGAAATGTAAATAACTTTGAAAATTCCACAAATTGCACCCTAGGTAGCCGAATTATGAAAAAACATAAAACCACTATAACTTTTACAAACTAAATAAAAAATTCTTAAATTTTTGAGGGGATCTTACTTGACTGATTTTTCCACACCACCAAAAAAATGTAGAAAAATTTGCTACTGATTTTCAGATATGGATGAACCTTCATAATTAGGGTTTGAGACAGTGCTGGCTGAGTTCAAGCTCTGATACCACTTGTAATAGAATTACTTGTATAAATTTGATTATTAGTGGTAAAATAACACCAATGAACACAATATTTTAGATAAATGATCTCAATGTGCAAGTAGAATAGCTTAGCCACTTCGAGGGGGCAACCTCCAAACCAAACAATAAGACTCAAATGTTGAATATGATGTCAACTACTACCTACTAACCCCTATATATTATTATTCCTATGCTATGGACAACACCAAGGCTGACCCATTAATGAAAATATAACATATATGAAAGAGATACATAATGATAAGAAGATATGATAGCCACAAGTCGGCTATATACATCGAATATAAGATATATGATTAAGGGCATAGCAAAAAACAACGCTTATAACAGAAAATGGCATGGTCGTGTACGACGACATGGGAAAACTATTGTCAAATATGGAAGTTTTGTAGCTTCATGAACTCCCCTACTTTGGCAAATACCATGTTATTCAGGTGGCAACGCACCTCCTCACCAAGTTGAACAATAAAGAGAGTTGGTCACAAGTAAACAAAGCATGGTTGCACATTGCTAAGAAAATGACATAAGGGGTTGTCTACAATTTGGCTAATTTCATTGCTAAGACTAAGAGGATAAGATAAGTTTTGTCATGATCCTTCTGTCCATTGTGTTTGTAGAGATTGGAGTGCCCGACGGGCCAAAAGATAAAATTTGGCAATACCCCGAGGAAAAGAGACCCCTTGCAAACATATTTGTGAAGTATACATGTGATGTATCTATGAGCGGACCCTATAAGCAGAGAACAAAACTCTGGTATGAGACCTTGTGCACTACATTTAAATATGAATGGAGAATACCCAAGGATCTTCCTTCGGTATTGGACAAACATGTTCAGTTTTTTTGTTTACCAACACTTTTACATAGGGCATTTTGGCATGAAGGGTGGAAAGTGGAACTCTTGGTGCAATATCCCATATGCCTTCAATGTGCACTATTTTCAGGCATCAATACACAGATTTTAAAATGCATGAAGGTTGCTCTTCAATGCAGACAAGGTAGATTGTGACTATCATACACTTCGGAAGACATATGTTTACCCGGGTAAGTCTGCTTATATTGAGAAGTTGATTTCAGATGATATTAATATTAATTCCATGAGCTTGGAAATTGGGAAGACTGGAGCTGCTAAGGTATACATCTACCTTAAGCCCAAACTAGAGAATGGAAAATACGTTGAGAATGAATTTAAGCTTCTCAAATTGCCTAAGGGAAAACATATTGTGGGCACCTTGCGAGATGAGGAGACTACTTTTCCCTATGGTGATGAAGAAGAAAAAGAAGAAGAGAATGAAGAATTAAAAGAAGAAAGTGACAACATAGAGCATGATAGGAGAAGGCAACCCACCACAGGAGAGAAAAGAGTGTGTGAGACAACCCCTCCATTGCAGAAGGAAGATGAGGAAGTAGGAATGGAGACAAGAATTGTAGGTTCAGGAGAAGGCATCGAGGACCAACAATACATGAGAGTGTTAATTGGGACAAGGACTAGTGTGCAGGGCCATCACAACCACCAAGGAGGTCACTTAGAAACTCCCATGTGAAGGTAGAACTGGTAAAGAAAAGGCATAGGTACATCCCTACTCAAGATGATGAGGGTGATAAATAAGAGGACAATGTGCCAAAGACTCCAGTTAACACTGAGGATGTTGAGGAACCTCAGGATGAAGAATTGAGACATGATGCATGAGGATTGAGGGAACAAGAAGTGGGGTGATGACACTGTTGAAGGGAAGAGTGGAGATAAGGGTGGCCGATTAGGCGTGCCTTCTACTACATAAACAAGTCAAGGACCAGTGTTTGATACAGGTGTGCAGATTCCCAAAGGTAAGCACTCTGGAAATGAGAAGGATGGAAAAACATATGAAACTCATAGAATAGGGTATATTAATGACCCTACTAAAATCATCCACACTAGGTTCCAAAGTAACCTGTAACCCAATGACCTTTATGGCTGGGAATTGATGGATTCAAAAATGGAAACCACACACATCCACAAGAAACTATCATGGAATATGCATACTCACATGGATGATCCTATTTTTGATGTATGTGAGGAGTCTTGCATTTCTATGAGGATGAAGAAAGTGTCACATTCACGCCATGTAATAATCAAGCTGACTCAGATGTCGGACGAGTAGGTGAGTAATGGACTAACAAAGGTATATGCAGAAGTTGCACGTAGAAACATTGATAAAGCAAAAACTATTCATGTTTTATTATAAGATAGAAAAGATAAGGACATAGAGATTAAGCATTTGACAAAGGAAAAGGAGACATCTAAGGTGAAGGTGAGAGCAGTACTTAGTATGGCGGAGCAGATAGGAGATGAAAATTTGAAGGCAAGGCCACATCTAAAAGAGAAAGTGGCGGAGATGTTCCCATCTGCCATGAATTATTTGTGCACTCTGGTCTATATGGTGATGGATGAAAGTATAATAAGGATGCCGAAACAAAAGGATGTTGTGACATAGGCAAAAAAGGCAAAGGCAATAATAACGTGCAAAATAACTGGGTATGAGTCTGTACTACAGACATTGAAAGAAGAAATGACTAAGGCAGACTTGGCGTTGAATATGTGCATGGATCCTAAAAATATCATCAAGACAAGGACTCTGGCAGAGGAGAATGAAGTCCTTGAGGTAATGAAGAATGATGCACTTGGGCGTGATGAGAGACTGACATTAGTAACAGAGAAGCGCAATGCGCTTGCAGCAGCCCGTGATCCTCATAAGGAGAAATTCAAAGAAATTGGGAAACTCATCGCATGACGTATGGATGTAATGGACAAGATGGTCTCAAGTCTAGAAAATGTCCTTAGGATACTGCAGAATGAGGGCCATAATATGACTATAGATGAAATGGAATCAATACTTGCAAACATCCTTGATAAAACTAATAAGGTACTTAGTGATTGGAACGAGTTAGAGGCAGAGATTAAAAGTGAGTATCTAGAGTAGATTCTGCTTACAGAGGGATAAAATTCCCAAGTATTCTTTCATTCTTTATGTACAATATTCTTTTGTTCCTTATTCTTTATTCATGGAGAGATAAGTCATGGTTACCCATTGTCGAGGGTGACAATGAAGCAAGTGTGGGGTAATGTTGGGCTGATGAATTACAAGCTAAGTATTGGAGGTGCAGAAGGGAAGGGCACGCATACATAGTGTGTGGAGGTGCGCATGGAAGTATAGTGAAACAAGACGCACCCGAGAAAGCGTGATATTAGGACTTAGCCGTTTTACATGATGAGGCTAAATATAGATGTTGAGTGTGGGGCACACATCAACATAAAGACTTTGAGACAAAACAAGGCTATTTTGGTTAAGTGGAAGATCAAATGACATGCATAGTTTTGAGCTATTAATAGGATTAGATCTGTAGTTGATATTATTAGATAGTCTATTATTAGCAAGCTTGCATGCTTTTGTATTTATCTTGTAGGGGCGCATGGCTATTCTTAGCATGTAGCCTATTTTGAGGATACGTGCATAGTGAAGGGAAAGTCCCCACTACCTATATATATATATATATATATATGTATTGATTTGCACAGTTTAGGGATCTCCGTTATGTTCGTGTTATGTTGTTGGTTTATCAACATGCGTGACTTATGGTGACTGTGTTATGTATGTATTCAACTTTTGTGTTTTATAATGATTAATACAATGAATTTATTTGGTTGGATAATGGTGATTGTTATTACTATGGATGGATCTTGTATGGTTAATTTGATATTAACTCTTGTCTGATTCTTTATGAACTATGGTTAAGATCTAGATCTTTTTATGCTTTACTTATTAAATGGATATTATGGAATTGGATTATACATGTGTTATCATGCCAACTCCTTGTCAAAATTGCCATAAAAAGGGACCTAGTACCCTTGCGCACTTCGGGTGAGCACTCAATTCTGGCTGAGTGATGTGCCAACGTGCCTTGGGCTGTTTGGTAAAAGAAAAGACTACAATGTATGAGCATGGTGTTATGATGACATGTGTGCCTCGTTTGAATTGGATATGTAACACTATGACATTTTTATTCAAGAATCATCGCTAAAAAAAAATTCAACTTCTTAGAAGTACGAAAATTTCTTTTGTTGTGCTAAAATAAATCATTTGGTCTAGTAAAATCATTTTGAAATTAATGTGCAATAAATACCTTTATAAATAATTCCACAACCTAATGAATCAAATTCCTCCCTTTTAGCTTTAAATCAAAAAATCATCAGTTGAGTACATTTTATCTATTGGGAAGATATTTAATTGAGCTTGGTTTCTAAGCCAATTTCTTTGCAAAAAGTGTTCTTCAAACCTTGCAAATGCTTTCTAGAATGGTATGGTTAAAATAAGCATACCTTAACATTTTTTTATATCAACTTCCCTAATATTTTTCTAGATAAGAGAATTCTTTAGAAGTTATGATTTTGGTTTTCACTTTTTTATGACTTATTTTGGTAGGCATTATGCAGTCATTTATTTACATGGGAATGGGAATTTCCTTAAGTTGTTTAAAACTAACTTCAACCCCACAACTCAACCTTCATTGAGAATTTTGATCAAACCCATGGAGCTTGTTGTCAATATGATATTAGTGATGTAATCATTTAAAAACCTTCTTAAATCTTGACATGCGCAATTATACTTCATGGTCACATGGTAAACTATTATCAAAATAGGTTGTATATGCATATTGTGTTTGGTCTCAAATATTAGTTATAAGGTAATTTTTATGAATGCAATATTTTTTTTTTCCTCACAAACACTATTAAGTAGCCATGATGGCATTATTATTGATACTGGAATGGAATGTTATGATGGTATTTCCTCTCTCAAACCCTATGTACTTGAATGGAAATGATGATGGTGTAAAAGAAACTAATTCTCTCTTTAACCTCAAATATTTGAATGATTACAAACCTTTGGTGAAGAAATTTGTAACAACCTAGAATTTGTAACCCAAATTAGAAGGATTCTTTTTTAATAACAACATTTAGACATTCCCCTGCATAAATAAATAAGATAACTAGTTAAGGCTAGCTTATGTATCATATCATAATTAATTAATCCATCCTATAACAATTTGATAAACCTTGTGCAGTTGTAAGAGTTAGTTATCCCTGATCTCCACAATCACACTTAACATTCGTTTGAATGTTTGTACTTAGCCTCGCTTGGTTTTACCACACTGCGGTAGTGAGAACATATGGCTGATCATCTAGTGTCTACCTAGAGTTTCATTTAGTAAAACTCCATTCTGTATCCTACACTTTGGAATTTGAGGAATCACGGTGATTAGACAATGTACCCAACAAGCACATTATTTTGGCCAAAGTTTTTAGCTGTACTAAGCAAGCTTAGTATAGTCGATTGCACATAGCATCTAAACTTGTCTCCCCATCACCTCACAAACATCCCATCATAGTTATCTAGATTTATCAATCTTAGTCCAATTACTTAGTGAATTATAGTTTACGCATCTAATTACCATGGATGTAAGGATAAGGTCTCGAATTGTTTATCACCTCGCTGCCCCATTCATACATTCTAAACATTTTGATAAAAAAAGTGTATTAAATCCTTAGTCAAGATTCCCTAGAGGTCTTATTAGTCCTAAATAGTCATACCATGGTTTATCTTGATTCTATACCCATTAATCAAGGTTTTATCTACATTATTTAGGACTTTACTCATATCTTTATCTTGTTTTAAGCTAGAGGTAATACGCTCTTAAGGTAACTTCTTTCGTATTACGAAGTATGAAGAGTCCTTTTACTTGATCTTAAATATTATTAGTAAACCAAACTTTAATTGTTAAGGTTATTACTCTTGCTTTTAAGATACCTCCACTAAGACTGATTAGCTTAGCATCATTTTAGGATTTGATTCCTAACACTTTTTGGATTAATCCTATATACCTCCAATGCAAGTTTTTGTCCTTTACATGTTATTACTAACATTGAATCATTCAATTAAACTCTTGAATAAATTATTATCTTTTTATACCCCTATTGCATATACACCCTTATCTTCATCTTGTTTTAAGCTAGAGGTAATACCCTCTTAAGGAACTTCTTTCGTGTTACGAAGTATGAAGAGTCCTTTTACTTGATCTTAAATATTATAAGTAGTAAACCAAACTTTAATTGTTAAGGTTATTATTCTTGCTTTTAAGATACCTCCACTAAGACTGACTAGCTTAGCATCATTTCAGGATTTGATGCCTAACACTTTTTGGATTAATCCTATATACCTCCAATACAGGTTTTTGTCCTTTAAATGTTATTACTAATATTGAATCATTCAATTAAACTCTTGAATAGATTATTACCTTTTTATACCCTTATTGCATATACACCTTTATCCTTTTTTTTGAACCAACATGCACTTGCTAGGATCCTTATTTCATTCCTCTTTACTAGTTTATGTTTGAGGATTGAACCTAATCATTTACATCTTGACTAGTATAACTTATCAAATATACCTAGCTTGACAAACAACCCTTGATTGGATTCAATAGTATAGTCCCAAAATTTGAGGAACCTTATAATCTCTTTTCAAAGTTAAGACTAACTTCATGTATTTTGCCCTTCAATTACAGTTTCATATTACACTTGATATTCTTTTCATTTAGACATAATTACCTTCTTACTACTATGGGGAAACAATTGGATATGAGGTATATATTTGTCATCTTGAACCTAGTTCCTATTAAAACATAAGCTTATGGATACATATGATAATCTTAACCTAATCAAATATTCCGTTTAGTTACCTAAGCCCATAACTCAACAATGTGTTTATACATATACAAATCAGCCATTATATTTAAATATCACGAGTCATGTCAATCAATGGACTATTACAAAGTACAATTTGCCCAAGGCACCAAGGCAAGTTTATTTAATCATAAGTACAAGTACTATAGGATCCAAGATTCGTAACTTAAACATCCATTCTAACGCCGATCTTCACAAGTCAGAGTAAGAAAGTCTACTCATCGTGATTAAACCTGTGACACTGTTTTGTTTGGGGTGTCAGTTCAAAGAACTGGCAAGAAGTTCATCTGCTTACTAAACTAAGTTTTTTGATAGATAAAGTAGATTAGTCATCATCACTAGCTATCTAACATTGCAATAGTAATGCTTCTGCAACTGTTAGGGAGCTGAAATCTTCCAACAATTCCATGGCTGGCGATGGAAGAAGCGCGGGGAATATATGTGAAGTGTTCCCGAAGAACCACTCCGCATATAATCCTCCTGCTTCTTCAATCGTAAACCATGCGATTGACGGAGGATTTAGGATACCGAGCTATGTCGGATCCACTACCATTGCACACACAAAATCAATTCAATCAATGAATTTAAACTATAAAAATTCAAGGAACTTAACTCTGGTTTGCTTCCAACATAATTGCAGATTAATTCTCATGCCATAACAGTCAACCATATATTTTTAATCCGTAAAATGACTAAGTATGGAATTCTGGAAATTTTTTGTCATAGTTTCCCCTTGTATTTTCCACTTTTAAAATTTTCTAGAAATCAATATAAACTAACTTTAAATCAAATAATGAAATAAATGTTTCAAATGAAAAGGTATGGATCAAGTGATCCAACCCTCAGAGTCAAAGGATCTTGGGAAATATAAAAATTAAATGAACTAATGACAGGAAGTATTCTTACCCAGCTGATCCTATTAGCGTTTTTTTACCTTTATATATATATTTTTTAAAACATTTCTGAATGCCCCCGCAAGAGGATTTCAAGCATCTTAAGCTGAACAAGACTACATTATCCATTACTTCCTTTTCATGCCAAGGTTAGTTCACTAATCAATTCATACTACACAGATAAGAAACATTTCAACCAAATTCCCTTTCCAAGCAGTAAGTCCAATAACATAGTATTTTTTGTAACACAAATCTGTTAGGAAATAAGGGATAAAATATACGGAACAATCCCTCATAGAATCGCAACAGTAGAAACTAATATGCAGAAAATATTACAGATCTCAAATAAAAGTGCATAATAAAAATAACACAACACAAAGAGACAATATTTAACGTGTTTCACCCAATTTGGGCTACGTCCACCAAGAATCACTTGCTCAGATTTTCTTACAAGCCACCACTCCAATATGATACCCAGATCTGTTTGGAGCTATGCTCAACAAACTCTACAGAATTCACACCCGAATTCAGACACATCTGTAATGTTACATTATACCTACCATATGCACAAAACTACATAAGTAGACAACCGCTTTTGCAGTTTTACAAAACCGTGGGTATCAAAACCATGGGCCAAAACTGTCCCATAAACCTATGAGTCAAAAATCCCGCCCATATGAGAAAAACACGTTTCTCGGTATATCGGACACGTTTTTTGAGCCAATTTTTTTTTGTCGGGGGTTGCACCCCCGAACCCCGGCAAGACAACTGTGGAAAGTGTACAATACTCTTAGTGTACAGTCTTCAACACTTTCACACATGAAAACAAAAGCCATAATGATTTATTTGCAAAGAACACATTTCAGATCTGTTTTGAACTTCATGGTCTAGAGGTTCTTTTTATATTATCAAACAAATGATTGAGCACGCAATGAAGGTATAAGGATCTACCCATTTCAAGTGTACTGTTAGGGTAAGAAGAAAGGACCATGCAAATTTCGAACCCACATCATTGGTATGATTTCTAATCAACATAAACAAAGGTACATCCATACATTTTTGAGGTATGAACTTAAATAAGAAAACCCCCAATATTTTCCAGGTTATAATCCAACCCAACAGCCATACTGGTTTCAAGCATGCATGCAAATTTGAAGAACACACAAATTTCATCAGATTAATGCATTCAACACCACTAGCCGTACGTTTTCACAAAACCCTCTAGATAATAACAAGAGAGAAATCGTTTCATTTGAAGAAAATAGGCATGGCAAATTAGGGAGAATCCACGATACCTTTTTTTTTTAATTTTAATTTTTTATATTCAACCATATAAACTCAGTTGGAAAATAACTTTATGAATAGCCATACGATTTTTCAGATTGAAGTCCATTTCATTTACATATTCAAAGCATATTTTCCAATACCCATCACAACCATCAATTTCATGCCAAACATTCGAGTTGAAAACCCACAAAATTGATTTTATCTAATTAATAAAACCCATATTAGCAAAACGATTTTTGCTGCAAGAGCTCATGCTAAGAAACCAAATTTGAAGTATTTTCCACACATCTCATTCAACAAACGAAGCCAGCCAAAAATGAAATCGACAATCTCTTTAAAAGCCAAAAACCAGAGAAGCAAGGCAAAAAACCCCTTCCCTGAAACGTTTTGCTCCAGCTGAAATCAAACCCTAGCTAAAATTGATTTCTCTAGAGTGCCAAAATTCCAGTTTTGCCATAAAAACTTCCATCACATTGTACCCTGTATTAAATAGAGGGTTCTCCAAAAAAGTCGACTTCACCCACATGCAGAAAAATTTGCCAGAGTTTCTCCATGAGTGGAGCTAACTGGAGTGAAAATGAATGCACACAAACCAACTCTACCTCATTCTCCCCTTTCTCTCCACAAATCCCCAAAAACCCTATCAATTTGCCTCTTCCAACTGCCAAGTGGATGGTGAGAGGAGTCTATTGCTAAAGTGGGGAGGGGATTAAAAAAAATAGAATATGCAAACAATAATTCCAATCCTCCATCTATGTGAATGTCCACTTAAGTGGATTTGTAATAATTAAAAACTTTTTCCATTTTTTTCAATGCCACATTATGGCACAATTCTTAATTATTTCCAAATTGACTTCAAAACAAAAAAAATCCTGTTTTTAATAAACATGCTATCATGGTGTTCTATCACCACATTATTATTTTTGAAGACGAAAATTATTCAATTTAAACATTGCTTAACAACTCATTGGGTGTGCCAATATGCCCCCAATATTCTAATAACAATAATATTAAAATAGAGCCACAACATTAATGTTACAAAGCCATTCAACCAGGCTTATAAGCCTTAGATATTTTTCCAAAATATTGCAACTTAAAATGATTTCCGCAGTCGTACTATATTTTTAACAATGACTCAATTACATCCATGCCTCATAAATGAACGCAATGCGCAAGCCGACTTAGGAGCGACATTGCTCTTAGTCTATATGGGTGCCAACGCAACATCATGTTGCACGATGACCATATCGATTAAGGACGGTGCCGTCCTAATTGAATTGACACCAAACAAACAAAATTAGTACAAGACAACAAAGTACCCCAATATAAAATAAAAATGCATTTAATAATAATAATAGGCGGTATTAATTATTCGAAAGAACATCCATTTTCACATTATTCATATTTATCTAAATAATTAAATGTTGAATAAAAGGGTTAATTAGCAAGATGTTAAAAAATCTTAATCTCTCCCCTTCTCTAGAAATTTAATGCTTATATTCATTTGATTACTTGATTAGTTTAGTGATTCCTCTTTCATTCCCTTCACCAAAGTAGCTATTAAGGGGGGATGTTAATGTATTTAATTTCTATACACCATTGTATGATTTTATGATGCAGTTGTAATATTATTTGTAACTAAATATGTGGATAATTTACCCATTGGTGCACACTTATTCACATCTATTAATATAGAAGAGTATCGACCAATGAAGTCCATGTCAATGTTTAGGTTGACCCATGATATTGTAAGTTTACAATGTTGAGGTGAATAACACAAATAAATGAATCCCATGAAGATCTATATTTATAATTATACTCGTAAATTGTATTTTTCTTTGTGAAAGGAAAAATGAGATTTGTTGTTCTTTTATAATCTTGAGAATATGAATAGTGTTTATATGAGTAGACTTATTTTAGGTTAATTATAACTTTTGTAGTACTTGAATCTTGAAAATATATGTTGATATTTAGGAGTATTTAAAAGAAAACATGGGCGTTATTGTTAAATCTATCCTTACCTTGCTCTTTTTTTAAGATTGGGAAAATAAATGGATGCTTTCAAAAGAGCATATGAACTTGTTCCCCGACTGTATATATTCTTGTTAAGGTAAAACTTGATGTTCTCTGCAAAATGAGTGTCAAAAGTCTAGTTATACGTAATGGAGTTATATAGTAATACATATATGATTACAAAATTTAGGGTTGTTTTTATTTTAGTTTCACTTGTGAAGTATACATAATCATTGCTTTAATTGTGGCAAGGTACTTGATCTTGAAATGAACTCGCGATGCATTAACAAGTCTATTGTGCCCACATGTAATGTGCCGTAGGAGTTGGTGTGTGGTGTCCAATCATGCGACTTTATTGTAACGCCTTGTGCGAAAGAAATACTTTTGGGGTGTAATTGATAGTATTACAAGATCGTGTTTTTAAATGATGAATCACTAAAAAGCATAATGTAACCTTCTTTTCGAAATGGTTTCTAGGACCTTGTGATTTTTCTTAGGCTAGATTTTGTTTATAACTATTTGAGGGTTAAAACAAGTTTGACCTTAGTAACTGATATGAGGATGTTTACGATATTTGTGTTGGTAGGAGTAAATATCTAGAGCTTGGTGAGAGTTGACGTCATGTTCAAATTGAATATCAATATAATTGTAGTTATCTACTTGTTTTGGTTATGAGATGTGGTCCTTATTAAATTATTCTTATCTCTACCCCTTCTAAAAAAATTAGATGGATTCACTTAAGAACATATTGCAAAATTCAATGATTGTATCGGTGTAATGTTTATGTGTAACCCAATCATGATATGCATTTCATTTAAAAAATAAATTTACAGATGATTTTACTTAGAATTTGGGTTGAAAATTATAGGCATGTCATTTTTTAATCCACTCCACTAACTTATCAATATATAGTCCAAACAAAGCAGGGGATAACATACATCCTTGTTTGACTCTAATTTTGCTTCTAAAACATTTTAACATTCATTTAGTTGTTCTAATTTTAGCCCTCACTTGCTTATGAAGTTTGTGCACTGCCACTCAATACTCATCTATGAAACCAAGTTCCTCCATCTTGCTCTAAAGTTTGCCTTTCGGAACCATATCAAATGCTTTTTTGAAGTCAACAAAGCAACAAAAAGCTTCTTCTCTGCAAGTATCCCATATTTTTCTATCAAATGCCTAAGAATAATGCAATGGTCAATAGTGGAATGTGTCAGTCCGAAACCAACCTCTTGTTTTACTCCTTTTCCCTCTTTCTCTATCCAATTACTAATTATGCGCTCTACCATGTTCCTAGATAGTTTTCCAAAAAAAGGATTAGCCATAGTGTCGCAATAGTTTGATGGAATACAGATATCATCATTTTCATAAAGAGTAATGACGAGTATGATCGACCAATTTGTTGGGAATCCTTCTTAATCAATACCATTAAATATTCTCCTGATATATAAGGTGAGTGCCTCAAAACCCCATTTTAGATAATATGCTTCCAATCCATTCGTCTTATACTTTACCCATTTACTAATTTCTGTATATGTTAGCAATATCCGTGAAAAGAAGAGTTTAAGTATGGTGTTAAATCACGGAATGTCCTTAACTGAATGTGGTTCAAAGAGTAATTTTGAATATTCATCATGGAAGCAATCAACTACTTCGGGAAGGGAAGGTCCCTAGATAACATTTATCCGGTCCATATTATAAAAAACAAATTTATTTCGTTCTCAAAAAATATTATTACACATGGCATACATCGGAGAAACCCTGAGAAGAGCAGATCGCGACCTTAAATCGTCCGCATCACAATATGAAGATGCCTTCGAACCCTCGCCGACTGTGTACGGAGAAAAGTGCGGTTTGAGGGCGGCGCTTCTTCGAGGTAATCACAATCTGTGTTTTTTTTCCAGGTTTTATGAAATCCCTGAGTTCTGAACCCTGATCTGCTTTTGTTTAGTAAAAAGAAAAAAAGGATTTATTTATTTTTAAATGACGGCACAAACAATTTCATTTCTTGTTTCGAATTTTTGCATGTCAAAAGAAATTTTATGGTTGTTTTGGTCAGGGTTCGATTCGCTTACAATAATTTTTTCTTTTTCAAGCTTATGCATCTAGGGTTTTCAAAGAAATACCAAAGAGTTGTTTTCGTTAATGTAATATTAGTCAGTTAGGGTTTCATTCGCCTTTTTGTCTCCTCGAATTCACGAACGATCTAAGCAAGATCATGGATTTAACAAGTGATGCGCTCTAGAATCACTGTTAGGGGTTTTGCTCTTAATGCATGTACTGCGAGGGTTAGTTTTTTTTGTTCTTTTTAAATTTCTTTATGCATGTTACGGGTTTTGCTCTTAAATCCCGTGTGAGGTTATGTACGGCATGTATGGTGAGGGTAAAGTTGGGCCGCATTCTTAAGATTTGGGTATGGTAGATTATGCTCGAAGTTTGTTAGAAGTTTTCTGAATGGTTTTAGGGTAATTTCAACCTGGGTCACAGACTATATATACCCCAAGACGCTTTGTATTTTATTAATATTTGTTTTTTACAATTTGCAAATGCTAGGGGAGATTATGGTTACCCTTTGATAATATTCTGTGTAAGCTTGATCCTCTCTAGAAGCTTTGAAATGCACCCCAGTATAGCTGAACCACAACCTTAACACGTCAGCTGGAGTTATGGGCTGGGTAGAGTTATGGCAACATTCTGAAGATATAATCCTAATTATTGACTCTGGTTTGGTAGAGCTGTACGCCACGAACTTGCCATATGTTAACTGGAGATACGGGCCACTTTACGGGTCTGGGTTAGGTTTGGGGAAATTGTTGAGATAAGATCCTAGAGATGCTTGAATGAACCCATGTTTGGTAGAGGATGGATTATTGTGGTGAGCAGAATTTGGATCTGGAATACACTATTAATAGTGTGTGATTGCTATTTCTATTACTATTCTGCTGCAGACGGTCCTATGAAGGGGCCAATCATAGTTTTCTCTGCATGCGCTACTGAGAAATATGTGGAGCTGTTTGCATCATAACGGTTCCATGAACCATAAGGTCAAGCCAGTCTTCAATATTGAAAATTGTGAATTATCATTTTTTAAAATTTTACGCTAATGCATGTAATTCCATTTTGCAGATTATTTCCTAAATTCTTTCCAGCATTTGTTCAAAACCTTCATTTATGGAGTTTAAAAAAGAAATCCTGTTGCAATATTAAAAAAAATTAATGGTAAGGGAGCATGTGAACTGTTCGACTAAATGCCTAAAAGATATGCCGTCTCATGAACTTAAATGATTGCGGGATTGCAAAAAATGGTTTCCGGACTTGCACTGAACTGTTCCCAATTTCCGGCCTGTATTATTATGGCAGAGTGGCCTGTATTATGTGGACATAATTAATGGAGATTTGTAGAAGAATTTGGACTTATGCCACTTAAAAAAGACAACAGGAGTTTTTATAATGAACTTGTGCCTCACTTTAATCGAGGAAGGGAGGCTTACAAATAAATTTTGGCAATATAATATTTCAATTAAAAAACTTTCGAAAAATGATTTATGATTATACAATCCTCTCTCCACTTGGCCCTAGATACTTACATATCTCCCAATTTTCTGTTTGTTTCCAAATTTCAGATTTCTGCTCAGCAGTTTGTAATTTTGTGTCCTCTCACTGCACTAAGACACACATCAACATGATTATATATCAGATTGCACATTACTAATAATTGCCTTTCTGATTGCAGAATTCGGATTCTCAGATAAACATTCATCTGCTTCAAAATTTCAGCTTTAGAAATCTGCAGTCAATTTTCTGCTTGAAAAGTTCTGATGTCTAAATCTGCAGTAAACTTTCTGCTCCCTAATGTTGATTCCATTTTCTGAAATTTTCTTTCTGATATTTCATCACAAGGTTTTGAGTTTCCGATTCAGCATATATTCAGCTATACATTGGGGTTCAGTTTCTAATTCAGTAATTGTCAAGTACAAATTCTAAAACTATGATTCAAAATATCATGAGTCATGACATGATATATCATGTAGATTTATATTATCTGTTCAAAATAAGAAAAGCATCAGTATCCATAGTCAAACTCCAGAAATGCATAAACAAATCATCATATTGCTCTTCATCGTCAGTATCCAGAATCCAATTAGGCAATTGGTTCACTAGAGCCAGGTGCAGTAGAACTAGCAGCAGTGTCACTCCCACTAGCGACGTTAATCAGCTCCTGTGTAGAATTTTAGGTTTAGCTAGTTGTTTGTGTTTTTTAATGTTTTTATTTTGACAGTTGTTTGACAGTCAGTTACGTTCTGTACCGCCATACCCAAGTAAAACCCCAGATAACAGAAGAACCCAGGAGGTATGCAGACAGGTACAAGTACCAGAACCATGCTGCTATGGCTACAGGGGCCTCCAGGGCAGTACCTTGTAACATAGATGCAAAATATGACCACTTCATAACATAAATAACAAAAGAAGCCAGGAGGTATCCAGACAGGTACAAGTACCAGAACCATGCTGCTATGCGTACAGGGGCCTCCAGGGCAGTACCTGGCAACATAGATGCAAAATATGACCACTTCATAACATAAGGAATGACATCTTAAACATGTAAACAGTCCTTATGTTATGAAGTGGTCATATTTTGCTGTTAACAATCAACACAATTAGTTGTATATTGCCTACTCATTCAGCATGTCCCAGTGCATCTTTCAAATGGTCAAAGATATGTTCAAGCAATATTCTCCAAGGTAAACTTAAGCTACTTCATGTGGTTCTGAGATCAGTCTCCAAATAAGGAATTAATGGAAGATACTATCTACTATCTAACCAGTTGGCAGTTCAATCCATAGTTAACCAAATAACTTTTGAATCTGCCACAAATCCGGTTAGGTCCGAATTTTTCAGACACAACGAATTGGTCTAATCCGATAAATAAATGTTTGATTTTTCTACACCTGCATATTCCAGCACTTTATATCTAAAGCGGGATTTCCAAATTTTTCCATGATTTTGGGATTTCTTTTCCCTCTTGTAGCAAGAGCAACTGGATTTTCTAACTTGGTTATCATGGTATCATTCAATTTTTATTTTTTGCATTTAACAAACAACCACCATATTTATGCCATTAATAAAATTATAAAGTACATCCTTGATTACAATGCCAAGCAATTATACTCATACTAGATGAGATATCTTTTGACGTAATTTCCAAGTACAAATAAAAGAGAAGAGTATAGCATATCTGTGATTTATCCATCATGTGATTTCAAGGAGAGGATCCGCTCTACCTGTTTCCGTTTCTCATGGGGCCAGATTTCAGGGGTATAGTATACCAAAGTGTT
Organism: Taxus chinensis; assembly: GCA_019776745.2. Lineage (NCBI taxonomy): Eukaryota > Viridiplantae > Streptophyta > Pinopsida > Cupressales > Taxaceae > Taxus > Taxus chinensis. Next base: position 273,308,848 of record CM034146.1, on the reverse strand, counting down.
ATCAGATGATCTAAAGCCCAGTTGTGCCAATCCATTTGCTATCTTGTTCTGCTCCCTAGAGTAGACATGAGAGTATCTGATTGTTCGGAACTAGCTAGCAATGAGTTTTAAAGGGTGATCCTAAATAATCTGGCAGATAAGCCAATTATTAGACGGATGTTGCTCAAAACAACTTGTAGAAACATGGTGTAATAATAGACCCTGGTAGTCCGATTCTACTATAGATACTAGGACATCCCAGTTTAGTTGCTTCTAGGAGAACACACTGGATAGACATAATTTCAGCCACAATGTTAGTGTAGTGTCCCAATTGATATGCAAAGAAGAAAAGAGGAGTTCCCAAGGAGTCATGAACTATCCCTCCCATACTAGTTCGACCCGGATTACCTTTAGCTGCCCCATCATGATGTACGTAATTTGATAACTCCAAATGGAGGAGGCTTCCATGTTCCCGGGATGTATTAGTAGAAGGCACCCTTTGGACGTATCCGTAGCTTGCTTTGTCAGGGGGTGCAATTGCCTGTTGCCCTGGGTAATTTAGTTCTTGTAAGAGTGTTTTCCACCTCTCTAGGCAGTGGGGACGGTATTTTTACTCATTGTGTATGAATAGTTTCTGCAATATTACTTCTGTCAAGTCCATAATATACCAACATGTCAAATCTGCTTAAATCTAACTATAAAGATGCATCTGTTTATTTCCTTCCAAACATTCCACAGCAAAAGAGATTAACAACCCACCATATTCCTTTGGCAAAGTCTTGAGTATGCCTAACTGAATGTTTGAGCACCCTCTGACCTAGTGTCCACTATATTCACAGGGGATTGCCACGTTACCGAAAGCCAATCAGTTAGTGTACACCATAGGGCCAACAGTGAAGGGGCATTAGCCGCCCCTTTGAAGATATGGGTTAGGGTTTCTTCTGCAAGGTTTCTTGCAACTCTTGATGGACACAAAAGGGTCCAGACCATACCCCTTTGTCAGAGTCAAATTATCACCTATAAGATGAGGACTATGAGTAGATGATGCAGCCAAACATTAAGATTGGATCTCACCTTAGGCCATAGAGCAGGTTGCTTTTTTTAAATGTTTCTATCCACAAAGATATCTTTCGAAGGATGTGGATGAGGGGCCACTAATACTCTATAGCCCTCAACTATTAAATACTTTCCATCCTGCTCAGTTCCCCATCCCAATGTATCTGATGTTGAATTCGTACAAAAGATCATGTTTTGCAGATAAGATTTTTCTTCCAACGCAACACAGAGGAGGAATAAAAGAAGCCTTGTCTAACAAGAAATCATAGAATTGTGTAATGTCCCCTTTTCAGAATTAATTAATTTTGGATACCCGAAGCCTATTCTTATTATTTTCCGTAAGCTACGAGGAAATTAAAGAGGGAAATAAATTAATTTAAGTGGCCCAAGAGTACTTTTCTATTTTAATTGGAAAAATGACACTTAAATTATATTATTAATCCAAAAAAGCAGAAATATAATAAAATAATAATAGAATTATGAACTTCTATTATGGGGTGCCAAAGATAGAATGGGCTGCATGAGCATCAAAATCCTATTTTTAGGACTCAGTGAGAAATTGGAAAATAATGTAATGGAGTTATTAATCAATGTGGTACGTGAAAAATCTAACGTAAGAACCTTCAAATTGATATCTCTCGGTTTATTTCAGATATATGTGTTTAAGATATCTGCACTAGTTTAATACAGACCGTGACTGTCCTATGGAATAGTATATAGGATGTCTCACTTCCAAAGTCATGCTAGTTTATCTGATCTGAAATTGGATATGGAAAGAAAACAAATTGCCTTGAAACTTTGAAGGCCATTTGGGGTGGGTGTGGTAATCTAGATGCCACAATGTCATGGCTATGGCTAAAAGTGGTTGCAATGAAAAGATATTGGACTGAAAGATCCCTAGATGGATCCCCCTTAAACTCCAATGAGTTTTTATATCAAACAAAACAGCAAATACAGATTTATGTATTTTATATCAATTTTCCTAATGCAGATCTGGATTTATTTGAGAAAATGTGTCTAGGGTTTAATAGAGATGTCAATGTAAATCACACCCCAATAAGTTATACTTTTGATTTCTAATGACTGCCCAGATATTTGGAGGCTGAATTATACAGAAAAACTGAACTTATTACAGTCCAAACATAGCCCAGAAAATCAGATATGAAGTATGCTTATTATTCTGATTGGAAATCTTCAAAAATACACTTCAGAAAATGATAAAAAGTACAGCGATCAGCTTTACAATATTATGGCAGAACATTTGACAAATATTTTTGGATGAAAATACCTCTGGAATCGCTGCCAAACTGCTTTTCAATAGGTCGACCCAACTGCTGATTGAAAATCACTGAAAACCACCTTCAAACCTCTTCACAAACACGGCTGAACTGAACTTGGAAATCTGATGAATAATGCTGGGAATTTCTGAGTGAAATCCCCTCTCAATCCCTCGGGGTTTTCGTCCGCAAGAGATGAAATCTACAAGGGTTTTCGTCCTTGGAATTTCTGATAAAAGCTCAGAGCTCTTAGCAATGCAAAAGATGATAATAAAAATCTGGGTGCCCTCATACAAGTCGACTTGCTTATTTAAAGGGAAATCAGCCCAACTACCACCTCCAACCTGGCCAATCAATTTATTTCATTCCCCTATGCTGGTCGCATTTTCCATTTTTGGGCCTAGTGGCACGATTCCCCAAAAATAACTCCCAAGGCAAGTCGCACTTTCCCCCTTTCTAATACAATTACTTTTAATTGTATTTTGATGTTGACATTTTAATTTATTTTTAAACTTTATCATTTATTATATGTGTTTTTCATAATATATATATATTTTTTAAAAGAAACAATAGCACCATATAATAAAATAATAGAGCTTCGTCACCCTAGAAACTCCCCCCTTGGCCGTCGGGTAGACAAAAAGGGCCAAAGGTCTTCGTCCAAGCTTATTCGAAAAGAGGGGGACATTACAGTCCTCCCTTCCCGGAGTTGCTTGCCCACAAGCAACTGTAAGCAACGCGGGGTGTTGAAGAATAGACTCACCCCTCCCAAGTGGCATCCTCCAAAGGGTAAATCCTTCCAATGAACCAGGTACTTACCCGTATCACCTTGTTCGGTAATCTTCTCTCCCTCCAATCCAGAAGTCCCTTAGGAACCAAATCCAGTCTTTCCTCATCATCCAAGGGTGGTAACTCTACTGAAGAGGTCACATACTGCCCCAATGCCTTTTTTAAGCAAGATACATGAAAAACATTGTGTATCTTACTTTCAGAAGGTAACTCCAACTCATAAGCTACCTGTCCAACTCTCGACACCACCCTGTATGGACCATAGAAGCGAGGCTTAAGCTTCTCCGCTCCACTCTTCTTAAGAGTACTTTGTTTGTAAGGCTAGACTCGTAAAAAGATCATATCCCCCACCTCAAATGATCGCTCAATCCTGTGCCTGTCTGCATACTCCTTTTGCTAATTTTGGGCATGCTGCATATTATCCTTAAGGGTTTTAAGGATATCCTGGCTGTCCTGTAAACACTCTCGAGCCTTAGGAGCTCTACTATCTCCAAACGCCATATCCACGAAAGATCTCGCGTCATAAACCGTACAAAGCTCGAAAAGGGATTGTCCAGATGGACATGTGGTACGTAATATTGTAACAATACTCGCACAAATAAAGCTGCTTGACCCATGCTCTCTGCTGTCCTTGAAACATAGTTGCGCAAGTACCCCTCAATCCACTTATTCACAATCTCCTTCTGCCCATCTGTCTGCGGATGATAGCTAGTGCTCAGAGTCAACTCAGTGCCTGCCAACCTGAAGAGTTCTTGCCAAAATGTGCTCATAAACCTGCTGTCCCCTATCGCTGACAATATTCTTTGGAAGCCTATGCAACCTGAATACCTCCCTAAAAAATAAATTAGCCGCCTGCGGTGCCTTAAAACTTGCGGGGGATGGCAAAGAAGTGTGCCCATACTTAGTCAACCTGTCAACTATCGCATAAATGCGATCATAGCCCTGCACAACTGGTAGTCCTGTACTGAAATCCATAGATATACTCTCCCACCTCTGATTTGGAATAGGTAAGGGCTGTAATAAGCCTGCAGAGGAAAGTATGCTCGGACTTGTTTCGCTGACAAGTCACACACTCTCGAATATACTATAGAACATCCTCCTTGAGACCCTTCCAAGAGAATCTCTCTCTAACCTGCCAATATGTCTTAAAATAACTTGGATGTCCCTGCTAATGGTGCATCATGGAGTGCATGTAGAATCTTTCCCTTAAGCTTAGATTTAGGTGCCAAATAAATTCTACCCTTATAATAAATCAAATCAGAAATTACCTGGTAGCGCCCCACCCCTGAATTTTACCGTCCATGATCTCACATGCTAAGGTGTTCTTCGAATACTTGACCAACAATTGAGACTTCCAATCTGCAGAAATCTCACTCATGGAATATAGGACAGCAATATGAGGCCTCCTTGATAGTGCATCAGCCCACAACATTCTTCTTCCCCTCGACATACTCGATGTCAAAATCATAGGCCTGAATCCTGTTGACCCCACTTCTGCTGCCTCTCATTGGGTTCCTTCTGTTCCAAGAAGTACCTCAAGCTGTTATGGTCGGTCCTCCACTACGAACTTCCCTCCCACCAAATACTGTTTGAATTTCGCCAACAGCATGCATGATGGCGAGCATCTCCTTGTCATAGGTGGAATACAACCTCTCGTTCTCCCTCAACTTCCTACTCTCATCGGTAATGGGATGACGGTCCTGCATCAAAATTGCTACCAATACCTGAACTTGAAGCATTGCACTCTAAGATGAATGGCTTAGAGAAATCTGGGAGAGCAAGGACTGGACATGTGCTCATCACCCACCTTGAGCTCATCAAATATCTATTTGTGCCTCATCTGTCCATCTAAAATGCCCCCCTTCCGAGTGAGATCTGTCAATGGTGCAACAATATTTGAATAACCCCTCATAAATCTCCGGTAGTATCCGCATAGCCCTAGGAATCCCCACAACTCTGATATGTTCCTAGGTGAAGGCCACTCCTACATAGCCTGTATCTTCTCCTGATGGACCTTGACTCCATTGGCCCCAATGACATGCCCCAGATACAGTATCTCAGTAAGTCCAAACTCGCATTTGGACATCTTAGCAAATAGGGACTGAATCTCCATAATGCCAAGTACCTCATCTAAATGCCTCAAATGATCCTCCCATGTCCTGCTGTAGATCAAGATATCATCAAAGAAAACTAGCACGAACTTCCTCAACTGCTTGTTGAAGAGATGGTTCATGCATGACTGGAAAGTGGCGGGTGCATTAGTGAGACCAAATGGCATCACCAAGAACTCATAATGCCCGTAGTGACATCTGAATGCTGTCTTGAGGATGTCCTCTCGAACCCGAATCTGATGGTATCCTGATCGAAGATCAATCTTCGAAAAGTAAATGGCCCCCATGCAATTCATCCAAAAGCTCATCAATACGAGGGATGGGATACCTGTTTTTGATTGTCTTCTTGTTGAGGGCCCGGTAGTCGATACACATTCTCATCGTCCCGTCCTTCTTCACCAACACCACCGAAGAAGCAAATGGGCTAGAACTAGGACGGATATGCCCCATATCAAGAAGTTCCCTGATAGTCCTCTCTATCTCATCCTTAAATTTCTTAGGATGACGATAGGGTGTAGTGATCACCTGGCTTGGCACCCTCCTCTAACTCTATGACATGCTCGAATCCTCTGTCTGGCGGTCTTCCTGGAGGAATATCACCAAAAACCTGCCCATGCCTGTCTATTATGGTCTGAATATCTGTATGCAACTGCTGTCCATCATCTGAAGAAGATTTGGATGAAATGAAACATTGGGCTGCCCATGCAACCTCTCCATGGGCTTCTTAAACAACTCTAGGACCACCATTTGAAAGGGCTCGTAGCACAATCTTCTTTCCATCTGCCATAAGTTGCAACTCCATCCGTCTGAAATCCTGCACATATCTACCAAGAGACTGTAGTCACTGAATACCTAAGACTGCATCTATCTCCCCAAGTCCAACAATGTAGAAGTCATCTGTCAATGTGTAGTCTCCTATCTAGATACTAAGCTGTGAAACCCGTCTAGTGTAGCTCAGAGCAAAGCCATCTGCCACTCGTACACTGAACCCCTCAAATTCTTCAACGTGCAGTCCCTGTTTCATCACAAACCCCTCATCAAGGAAATTGTGTGTAACGCCACTATTAATCAAGCAAACAACTCGTTGGCCCTTAAGTACTCCTTTCAAATGAAAGGGGTGATACCTAGGGATGCCAGAAAGTGAAACAATAGTACTTGACCCTGATGTAACTCCCTCTCCAAGCTCTACCTGGGGCTGCTCCTCATGTGCGCCGTGATCATCATCACTATCCTCTGTATCTGCATCTGTTGAAGACTCTGCCTCCACATCTGAAATGACCTCAATAAGACACGTCTCTTGGGCATCTTTGGCACCATCACTGCAATCTGCTGAAATTCGTTGATGTAAGAATCAACTGGCCCTCAATAAAAAGCATCACCACACGTCTCTCGGGCATCTCTGGCACCATCACTGCAATCTGCTGAAATTCGTTGATGTAAGAATCAATTGGCCCACTTTGTCGTAGTTGTGCCAAATCCCTGTAATAAAGTTCCACATCTTTGCGATCAAACGTGGCAATCAATTTCTAACTAAACTCCCTATATGACCGCAGTAGGTCATGTCTATGTGTGATAAGCCCATGGTGCCACCAATCGTATGCCAATCCCACCAGGTGTAGAGTAGCAAACTGAATAGCCTCCTGATCTTGCATAGGTTTGAGAGTGAGGTATGTATCAAGCTTGTGAATCTATGCCCTGGCACTAATCTTTCCACTGCCATCAAAAGTGGAAAGGGTCACCTTGCTGGTAACTTGCTTCAATTCTCTGTTCTGGTGAGCCCTAGGTCTCTGCGCTTGTCTATCTCTCAAGCTTTCTCTCGTTTGAATACAATACTGGTGAAGGGGAAAGGCATTCCGTACCTCCTTCGGTAATGCTCTCCACTCATCATGAGCTACCATCACATTATCTTGAAAGACTGTGTCCTCAAGTGGGTCCTCAACTAATGGTGGCTCCTCCCTCTGTAGGAATCTAGGCTGCATAGGTCTATCCGCAGTCCTCGTGGATCTCCTCTCCTCTGTATGTCTCCTATCACTTGGAGGGGAACCTCTTACGCTACCCACCTCTGTAGGTGCCCTGTTGTGCCTTCCATGGCTATTGGCTATGGATGTAGATCTTTCCCTTCTGTCATACCTATTTCTTGTCCTATCCATAGTCATACTCTTCATCATCTGTCTCATGGTTTGTATCATTTCCTGATGGGAGTCGATCATACCTCTGAAAAGAAGATCTGGGTCAACTCGCTTTTGCCGTGGAGGAGTGTGTGATCCCTCTCTCCTGGCCATGATTTCAGTACTATTCTCTGTATCCAAATCAACTAGAATGCGAGCCTGCCTCCTTGTATGATACCTGTGTGGCCCAACTTCTCTAGGCTGCATCAAACAACCCTCTAGGTGGGAGGATCGTTGCTTTGATACCAAGAGTGGTTGCCGTTGCACCAAAAGACTGGCCTGACAGTGCCCGATACAACCGTGGCACTTAAGTGTGGACCTTCCGTCCACTGGAGGACCGCTTGAGTCTGGGCAGCGTTACCAAGGGAATTACGGGGTACATCTCCCTACCTTGCGCTGGGACTGGCGAATGTCCACGAGACATCACACGAAATTCTTCACATGTGAGCTTGGCAATTCCATGTAGGGGTTGCAGATGTCATACAAGGAACACATGTTCATCTATTACAGTTAGGGCACATTTTTCAGGGTTAATTCTACATCCAAAACAAGTACAACTAGGGCTTCTGTATCTGGAGGCAAGTTTTAATGAAATCAGTTTGCATGCTCATCTCTTCTATTTATTTTGTATTCAGACACTAGTATTTCTTTTATTGTAGCTGATTGAAATCAATAAATAAGTCTGTTTTTGGCATTGAGGCTTGTGTTTTATAAATTTAAAAATCAGACTGTATTTGTTGTCATAAAGTCAATTTTTTATCTTGCTGTCCTACAGTTTTTGACAAAAATATCCAAATTTATGTATAGTATTTTTAGGGATATTATAGTGGTATCAGAGCAAATTTGCTCCCAACTTATAGAAGTGAAGAAAAAAATAAAAAATTATAGCTTTGAACTTCATGCAGGGTAGTGACAAAGAAGTCAAGTACCAATAAAGGGAGGAAAAAAAGCTTTAAAACAAAAAGAGGAAAGATTAAGGCAACAAGATACAAATGTGGTTTTTGAGGAAAAGACAGACACTATTCTCACAGATTAAGAAGGAATCGATGACAATGTTGCTCACATTGGGGGCTTGTTGCACAATAATCTCTCTTGACTAGCGCAAATGCATGACAATTTTTGATGGCTACAATTGAAGTTAAGGATCGAGAAGTCCCTCACATATCAGGTAGGAAAATGTGTTGATGTATGCTTTAATGGTAGTCATGTATTCAAACTTTAGGCCTATGTTTTGTATGTACTTGTTGGCCCAAGGGTTTCCTATATTGACTTGAGAAAACACATCTTAGATGGCTATAGTTGAAGTTAAGAGCAAATTAGTGAAGTCTTTTGTGTTACAATTAGTGAAATGCTAGATGATATTCAAATGTTTGAGTACAAGGGTAATTTTATTTTTAGGGGTTAAATTTTACTAATAGACTAATTATTGACAAAGCTTCCAAATTTTAGACGCGAAAGAGTAAATTTTGAAAAAAAATGCCAAAATATCCAATAAAAGGTTCATAAACTTATTTCAATTGCCAAAACATGTATTTGTTGTAAGTAATATGTTTTTTTTTTATCAAATCTCCTATAATACTATTTTTGGATCTATTTTTTTTGTAGAATTAAATACTTGTAAACAATTGTCATTTCTTAAAAATTTCCATGTTGAGTATAGTTTAAGTCTCTTATGTTAGAGGCCCCTAAAAGCTGATTATTTAGGCCATGGTTGAAATGGTTAGCTTGCTTTAGGCAGAAGTAGGTCACTTCACTTATTTTGTCTATTGTTGAAATAATATGTAATCATTTTGACCATGGGTTAAGTATCTAATGTTAGAGGCCCTTAAAAGCCAATTATTTTGACCATGTTTGAAATGGTTAGGTTGCTTTAGGCAAAAGTAGGTCACTTTGCTCATTTCGAATGTAGTCGAAATAATATTTTATCATTTTGACCATGGATGAAATATCATAAAAGGCTCAAAAAGGAGTTTGAAAGAAGCATAACTTATGGTCAATGTCAAATGCTTAGGTGGAAAGGGGCAAAGGAGGGACTTAGGCCCATGAAGGCATGATTACCTTAGTTGAGCCTCCCCCCCCCCCCCCTAAATCATGTTATATAACAATGTATGGGAGATGTGATGAGCCAATAAGTTTAGTATTTCAATTAAAATGTGTACATGTTGAGCCTACCCAATATCAGTGATGTGATTACGTAAGTCGAGCCAACCCCAACTTGCAATACATCAATGTATGGGAGTTGCAGTGTGCCAACGACCGCCTTATTAGTAATTCATTTCAAACGTGTACATGTTGAGCTTAAGTTATGGGCCTACTCTTAGGTGGTGGCTACTTCATATTAGTTATTAATAGCAAATCTAAGATTGTGATAAGTGTTGGATCAAATTCTTCCTTCCAGCTCTTAGATTTACTTTTCCTTTGTAGTCAACTTATTTACCATGTTGTAAGCTTTCCCTAGCACGAGAGGTCAAATTGAACTTCACATGTTCATGTGGTTATCAACCATTGGATGGAAATTTGTCAAAAGATTTATTTGGTTGACAAGATTCACACGACAAATTATTTTTGCTAGTTTTTGAGTGATTTTGGTTTTTAAAGTACACCCGATAAAGCAAAACAACAAACATGAAAATATTATTAAAAAAGGCTGATAGAAAGAGACAACATGTTTTCTTCGCCTCAAAAAATGATTTTATAAAATAAAAAGAATTTCATGTAAACATTATTCTTATATTTTCATTACATTAAAGCATGAAAGGATTATTTTGGGCGTAATAAAAACATAACACAAGAACTTGGATTGCATTGTTAGTTGTTGGCATCGTTACTTTGTAGTGCAATGACTCCTTTCTATTTGCTTGGTATAAGCTAAATATGTTGCGAGTAATTTTGTTCTCTCTCTCCACGGATTATAGGCTTGTATTGTAACCTAGCCTCTTCTTATGGGGAATAATGAGGTTTCCTTAAAAATATGTTCATCAATTAAAGGTAAGTGTATTGTATGTTTTTTCATCAAACTTGTTGAATGTTGCCATATAAAGTTATGCAATTGTTGTTACCTCCTACAAAAATTAGCATTTGAAACTTTAGGTGGTGCTTGTTGAGTTTCCCATTCTTCACTTAAACCAAGGCATATTTGTTCGTTATTTACATTCCCCCTTTAAGTCACATGAAATTGATTGTATAGAGTGAACTATTCCATTAAAAGCTTGTTTATACATTATTCCATATTTGCTTTTCAGTGTTTATGAACTTATACGAATGCCTTATAACAAGTTATTAAAGCTATCTTATAACATGCCTAAAAGTTTTGGATGACAATGATCTTCAATAGCATGATTTTTAAACTATCAAGCAATTTTGAGGAGGATCATTCATGTTGGGTATTTGGCACAACATATCATCCACCACAATAACATGAAGAAGAATTAGAGTTGTAACAACCTTATAATTTGTACGAGTTGCGTTGCTAAGTTTTCAATTTTTAAAATCAACAACATTAGGATTAACAAGGGGACACTTTGCTATTTACGTCTCTACTCAATCATATGATAGTATTGTTATGTGTTGCGGCCCAATTTTTCGATTTTTGAACTAGAGCGTCTTTGACAACCATCAACTTGTGCCCCAATAAAATCAAGTGTAAGCAAGGGGAAATTTCTCAACATTGTCATAAATTGAATTTGACCATTTCCTCATGTTCTCCAATTCTTACTTAGAACACTCGGACCCAATTCATCATCATCAACTAACTCAAAAACTTGATATATGTTTTTGCACATGTAACAAAAAACGAAGTTTTTATTGGGGTCTCTGTTTGTTGTCTTTGATTAAGACTATTGTTTTTATGAGGGTTGTTAGAGTGAATTCCTAATGGTTTTCAATCAAAGAACAATTGCAGTTGAGTGGAGTAGGTTAACTCCTCTTTGGGATGATATTATGTCAAAATTAATTCATCTTGTGATCTCATAAATATTGGATGACTTTGGTCACCCATTGCAAAAGAACGTATGTGTTTTATGCCTTGCTCCTTGTGATGCTCATGGACAAAATATTCTAATTATTGATGTCTAAATATCTATTTCCATATTACTATCTCACTCAGTTAATTGATTAACACCATTATGAGGGTTATAAATGTATTTATCTAATTGAATATTTCACTAGGTGTCTCAATTTTCTAAATTGGGAGTTTGAATCAATCCCTCTTGAAAATGTGTTTATTTATTCAACAAATTGGATCGATTTCTTTAATAATAAACTTCTTATTTTCAACAAAACAAGGAGTAGTTGGTGTTCAACTTGTGAAAAGGATCTAGAACACTAAAAACGATGAATCAAATAAACTTATTCTTGTTAAACCTTTTACTCATTTTTTGGCTTATTTGGAGGCATGTATGCATAAGGGGGTCCTCCAAGTTGTCCATGTTTGTTTCTTTTTGTAAATTAGCTTGTCTAATGGATGATCTAAATGTGTTTTCACCATGAGTTCAATTGAAATAGAATGTAGATACTTATTTGGAAAAGCTAGTAAGTGCTCTGCACCCTTTTTCTAACACAATCATATTTATGTAGTTCAACAACCACTATAATATTAAAAAGATACAAACTAACCAAATATTATTAACATGATGGTTATGTTTATATCATTTTACTTAGAACTTCCATTGACCTCCAAATATGCAAGCTTATTTAGACCTCGAAAAATTGGTTGGACTTAATATTTATTAATATTCCAATTAATGATGGGTTGGATCGATTGAGATGATGCAAATGGTGAAATCATGAGCCCTATGTTCAAATTGTTAGGAGACGATGAAAACATGTTAGAATTGTGCCCCCTGTTCAAATCCCTAGGAGACAATGATAAGGTTTCCTCTAATAGATGAGGTTAGGTGAATTTCACAAGAGCCGATTGTGGCATCTAAGCGAAGGGTCACTTTATTTTGGAAATTTACTAAATAAAAGAAACTTGCATAAATGACACTGTTACTTTCATTTGTGACATAGTTCATGTTCACACTAAATGTACCTGGCCTTGATTTTTGCCAAGGCTAAGCCCACAATTCGACCCCTTCATATGTTGAGGCTAAAATCATGACACATCTTTCTTTCCCATCTCTGTCTCTCTCAATGATTATATCCTTGTAGCAAGACTTGTATTTCACTTTGCTTTTGCTTCAAATGTTTCCTTGATCAACCGCTTTATAGTTCTTTTACTTGTTAATATTTTGTCGTGGTGGTTGTGTGAAGATTGTGAAATTTATAAGGTTGGGTCCTAAGAGATTAAAAAGTATCGTAGGCATGTATTGTTGATCCCCGTGTTGTGGTCATATGACATTTGTGAACTCTGCAAACCACAACACGACAAGAGGGGCTTGAATTTAGAGTTTTAAAGCCAACAATCATGCTTGATGTAGTTTTTCATAATTTTTGGTAATTATATTAATAAAAAAGGGGACAATCCCCAAATATGTAGCCAAAATGACAAGCACCCATCAAAGCCTCCAAGGGAAAGGAAAAAGCTAACACAACTGCGAGAGATTTGTTAGGTTGGGTCATATGTCCTTTCATTATTAGGATGTAAAGAAAAACAAGGACAAACAACAATATTAAACAATTAGAGAAGATAGGAGATCCATGCTTGAAGCATTATCCTGGATTGGTTAGGAGGAATCCCTTCCTTCTCATCACTTGTGTGGTTCATTTTCCATCTCCTCAGAAGGATGTGATATTCGTTTCACTATAAGAGATCTTGAAGGACATACTAAGCTTGAACTTGGTGCCCTTGTAAAAAAAAAAGCATCTAGATCTTTAAGAAAACGAGTTATCAAATTGAAGGAAATTGAAAATGAAAAATGTAAATAGAATACACATTTGGTTTTTCCCAACATCTTATTACTATTTTTAAATAATCAAAAATGATCGCGGGTGAAAGACTTACATGTTGGTTCTTTTAGAAAGACAAGATGTGTAGATTATTTTGATAAAATGACAAGAGAGAAACGATATAACTTATATTCTCCTTGGTGAACTATATTATAAACTTCAGAGGCGTTCATTTTTTCTATTAGTTTTGAATAAGTTTCTTGTGCTATGTTACAAGTTTAACCATGTTCTTAATTTACATCATTGACACATATAGGATGTAAGATAAAACAAACTTTGTTTCCCTTGTTATAGATGCAATGTTTAAACATTATGTATCTTGTTTATAATTACTTAACTTATGAGGAGATATTCACAAATTTTAAACATTATGTATCTTGTTTATAATTACTTAACTTATGAGGAGATATTCACAAATTTTAAACATTAGATTGCTGTTCATACGAGGAAATTAGAGTAGATTATTTTTATTTGAACAAAATGGTTATTTTGTGATTTTGTGCAGTGATGTTATATTTGGGCAATGCAGTAGTAACTACTTGATTTCATGTTTTTGAGGAAAGTACCCTTTTTTGCGTGAATGGATAAATCATTTTTTTTCTCTAAGAGAAATCCCAAGGAGTTGAGATTACAATTTTCGCATGGAGCTTTAACACGAGGATGGAATATTAGTTTGGTTGCTTCAAAGTATTTTCCTTGATGTATGCAACTGGGTGTTTTGAGAGGTTTACTAATTACCCAAAACAATAATACAAGGATTGGTGGTGAATAAATCAACAAGATGATTTTAGTCAGTGGTGGTATTTTGAAGAATTCAAGTTGGGTGAGCAAGTAATGGTGATTTCTTATGTGTACATTGAGATTCAATTCACTAAAGGACAAGGGCGAGGTTGTTCAAGGGTTATGTAATGTAGTAATTTGTCAGAAGCGTCAAATTTTGAGGGCAACTGGAGTGAGATCAAAGTGCGAGTGAAAGTGTAGTAGCAAGTGGCATTGGATTGCGATACGAACCCTGGCGAAATCAAAATGCAATTTCAAATTTTTGTGACATTCAAGTGTGAGGGCAAGTGCAATAGTATCAAAGTGCGAGGACAGGTGCAACAATGTTGAAGTGCGATACCAACTACAAGGATGTTGAAGTGCAAGGGTAAGTATTAATGCCAAATGCAATTTCATGTGTGCACAAGTAATTCTTCACAAGTTCCAAGGTAGATTGCTCGTTTCCTTTACATGTTAATAACAAAGGATTAAAATGAGGATGATGTGCATAATTGAATAATATCTTCTGATGTTGAAGTAGATGCTTTAGATGTTGTAGCAAACATTGACAATTGCAATGAATACCACATGGTGTCATTTGCAATTGATTTCTATCCATATTCTCATGTAGCAATCACAAAGCTATTTACTAAATGCTTAAAATTTGTAACTAGACTATAACACCTCATTCATTGTTTCATTGTGAATCATAGAGTGCGATTTGAAACATTGACCTAAAAATTCTTAGTAATTATTTCGGAACTCCCTTACATGGATTGTGAAAGTATTAGATGTCGATGAGTATTATCTTTGTTTAAGCAAAAGTGCTTGGCATGTCTTATGTTTGTTAAAGTAAAAGTGCCTTTCAAAGTTTATGACCATGGTGTTAAAAATTTCTTCACATTGATTTTATATATAGATCTAATGTTTTTCAATTATAATGTCGGTAAAGGAAATGCATGAAGCGATACTCTTTGAATGAGATGTTTATGCGGTGAATAGAAAATATTGTATTTTGTTCCAATGTCTTTTTCTTATTTTTTTGGTTTAGGTAATTAGATTGAAATAAGTCTTAGTTTTTGTGTGATTTAAATTACAAATATTGATAATAAACATTCTTTGAAACTTTTTTCCATCATTGTTACAAGGCTGATAATGATGGTATGTCCTCTATATACCCAGTTGGTGATGGGTTCATAATGGGAGCCAAACAAATTGATTCTTAACTCGACGTCGTCACACATCCATTCATTAATTGTTTTTATGTATATATTAATTGTTTTTTTGTTTGCATGTCTAATCCATGTTTGAATGTCTCATCGACTTCAAATTTTTGACTCAAAATCAACTCATCTTTCTGCGGAAGTATTGTATCCTCTTTAGCTTGTTTAGGGTAATTTTGAAGAGTGTTGGCACCCGAAAAAACCAAATAGCCAAAGGAAAGCTCAAGAAAGGCAATGCACAATTTTTTTCCATTTATTCTATTTCATTAGAGAATTATTACAATAAATTTCTTAATCAATTGGGAAAATACCTCTCTTTAGAAACAAGGTACTATTCTTTACGGTATACATAATGGTGAAGTACAAATTTTATCTTCCATAGCTGAATTGCAAATTCTATTGCATTTCGACATGGAAATCTTATTTATTGTAGGTACCTCAATTATTTCTACATAGATACCTTGATTATTAAATAAGTCGTCCACATTGAGATAATTCATATTATGATTTATTAAGGGAAGAACTTTATGACCTATTTGTACAAGTCACCCAACCTTTCTCATTTACATCAAAGTTAAGAGGACACAAAAATAATATTGATAAATATGTAGGTACCTTAATTATTAATACATAGATGCTTTAATTACTAAATAGGTAAACCACATTGAGGTAGTCCTTGTTATGATTTATTAAGGGAAGAGTTGTGGGACCCATCTGTATAGATCATCTAATGTTTTCTATTTAAATTGAAATTATGGTTGTCCATAATTTTTATGGGGTTCACACTTTTATGGAGAAGATATTAGGTTTGCCAATAATTGTATTTGACACAATCATGGATGGAAGTTCTCATCTTCTTTCACAATTGTACTAGGTACTTATAATCTCTCTAGTTGATAATAGGTAGAGTTGGCATTATTATTAATTTGTGGAACATTATGTTTAAAAATAAAACCAATAAACCATTCACATGCATGTTTGCCATTGCCATTGACTTGTCATTGATCTAAATATATTTTGTTTACACAAAACCTTACCTTGGTCTATCCCACTTTTGAGGAAGGCTTAAGGGGCAAATTTTTATTTTCAAAGGCAATAATATTGCCCTTTTTAAAATGCTTTCTTGTATTTTTAGTTTTATTACTTCTTTATGTTTCATGAATGCTATTTTCGATGATTTATGAAACATGTTTTGATAACATTATAAACAGAAGACTTTTAGTTGGGAATTGAAGATTGAATTTGAAATACTCAATTTTCCTCCTAGAAAGATGGAGGGCTTGTGACATAAAAAGTTGGTGGTAATGGCCTTATTTCTTATGAGCTTGCTTATTATTCACCATGCTATTATAATACCTCATTACCTCCACCACTAAAGAGGTTTAGTTATTGTCCTTGGAAGAGTTTTGAAACTCGGTTTAAAATGACATTATAACATTGTTTTTTTATGTAAATTGACAACTTTACTGTTGTCATTCTACTCGTGGAGATTGATTCAGGTGATCAATACCTCTTGAATATCCTTGGCAAAGGCTTGCAATTTTCATTTTTCTCATGGGTGAGGGATGTATGCGAGCTCTAGAAGAGTTTGACATCAAAATTGAATTCACCAATTTATGATGTGCGAAATAATGAATATGGAAGCTTCTTTTCAATTTGATCAATTCACTCATTTATAGTAGTTTTTATACACGATCGTTAAAGAGTTTAACATTGAGGGCTTAATTTGCTAATTTATTACATGTAATATTACTAATGTGGAAACTCGCGTGTTATGGTATTTAAGGAGATAAGCTAGGAGCAAGCCTAAAATATTATATGCTTCATCACTCCTCTCCCATTGCATTTAAAAGGGGCATTTAGGATATCGTTTTCCTAGTATTTAGATTCTTATGGAAATGACAAATGGAAGGTTGTTGCCCATTTTAACATAATTGTGCGTTAGTTATATATTTGTAAGAGTAATTTTTACTCTAGAAAATGTGTTAGCTGCCATTGCTTTCTTTATGGTATGGTCGTGGTTTTTTTCAACAAACCCTGATAAAAGAACTTCTCGCCATTACCAAATAAATAGTTTGTAGAAGAATTTCAAATAATAACATATGTAAGCCCTAAAAGATACTTTTCCATATCATTTTATTGCAAATTCAACTTATAGAACTTGATCATCATGCCTTTATGAGTCCCTTTCAACAAATATATCACTTAGAATGTATACCTCTTATAAAGCATACTTGGCTTTAGCAAATACCTTGTTTAGGATAGGGTTACCACCATTCACAATTCAATTTTTTCAATCTTTATGTTATTGAATAAATGAATGTGATGGTTAGGATTTATGCACTTATCCCAATCTTTACAGATTGTTTAGTTGCCCCCTATATTAGTTTTTATGCAAACATAATTTTTACCAATTCCTCGTATGCTTAAAGAGGTGTTATGTCATATCAACCATGTAAAGTGGAAATTGGAGTTGATTATTTTCACTTGTGGAATGTGTTAGGTTATGATGTTCATATTAAATTGATGTTGTCAAGTATGCTTGTATTGTATTTGTGATCCTTAATGATGTAGGAAAGACATCAAATTGTAATTACTCAAAAACCTTGTATAAATCAACATAGTAGAGGTAAAAAATCCAAGTTAGTAAGTAAGAACACAAGTTGTTATTGAACACATTTTTGTTCTTGATATCAAGGTAGTAGCTATGTTAGTGACACGCCATTTTCACATGAAGCATGGGTTGTGGTCGATTCTTAGGTGGTGTGACGGTTCATGGGCTGTGGTTGATTGTTAAGTGGTATGGTGGTTTGACATGTTATAAACAACTTAGTAATGATTATGATTTTTAAGTGGCATGGTGGTTTGACATGTTACAAACAACTTATTAATGATTATGATTTGGTGCGTCTCCCCATTTAGGTGATTGGGATCTTTTGGTCTATAAGGTGATGTTGCTGGTAATGCTTAAGATGCATTGTGACATAAGCAATTAGTAGGCAAGAAGGAGGTGGGTGGAATTGATGGTTGTATGAGTGAGTGGTAGAGAGTAGTTCATAGTTGTGGCTACACGATGCTCATTTTTATCTTTTAAAATCAATATTGGAAGATAAATGACAACAAATTGCAAGATATAATGCTCTTTAAAGCTCTTTGTATTGACGCTAGTGTTGATGGAATTTATGGCAGTTGTGTATTCGCCATGTTGGTTTTTTCAGGTTAAAAAGTTGGAGGTACGTGACTTGTTTTAACCTTTTCTAGTTGCTTATGATGCACAAATAATGCACTCGTTCTAATGCATGTTCTTTTACTTTCACTCTAGAAAACCATTTCAATTTGAAGTTCATTCAACTACTGGCATTTGTAAAATAAGATCCACATTATATCCTCACATGAAGAATTATAGGGGAAATTAAAGATCGTGTGGTACCATACCAACTTCCTAGCGGCTTGTAAAGTTTTTTGTTAACACATTTCGATTGTGTGTGCATCATACATATCGCGTGCAATATTTTAGACAAAGTGGCACAAATTTTTGTTGTCACATAGACTACTTTGAGAAGAAAACTTTGAGCAAGTCCAAGCGTGCCATATGTTGGGTCATCCTCCATCACTGTGAAAAGAGTTGTAAGGGAGGGGTGCCTGGGCTTGCCTACCCTCTTTACCCTCTTTAATATCTTCATAAGTGACATAATGAAGAATTTGAAGGGGATGGGCATGGCGGTCTTTGACCTTGCTGAATTAATTGTCGGGTTGATGTTTTACAAATGACCGGGTGGCCATGGTAGAGTCAGTTGATGACCTCAAAGTAATGCTATAAAAGCTTTATATTTGAAGCAATAAGTGGGGGATGGAGTGTGGCATCAACAAGTGCAAGGTAATGAAGATTTTTGGTGATCAAGGAGAACTTATGCAACACAAGTTTCTTATTAGGGACCATACGGTTAAGGTGTGCAACTACTACAAATGCTTGTGGGTAGAGATAGATTTGTAATTATTTATTGAAAGACTCATCAAGGAAAGAGAAGTGTCAGGAAGTAGAACCCTCCATTGGGTTTGCCACTTCCTAGCCTCTCAAAGAATCCCCATTTGGTCTAAAATCCTAATCTTCAAGGCATTGGTTCACTCGGTGCTCACATTTGGTGCGGAAGTGATCAAGACATTTGATGTAGCCTTGCAAAATTCCATGCAGAGGGTGGTAGTGGAGGCTATGAAATGGATATTTGGGAAGACCTCTACTTCTAATCTCATAGGGTAAGCTGTAATACATTAGGAACTCAATATCTCCTTGGTCCTTATATTTAATATCGGCCAATGGGTCTAGGCCCTAGATAAGTATGACCGGCTAAAAAATGTCATTGCTTATTTTGTTAACCCATCGTGCAAGGTGGGTGAAATTTAGACTTAGATCCACAAGATGACCAACTTGCTCAAGAGGAATGTGCCTAGGGCAAACAATAGCCTTATGGTGCTGGAGGAGGCTTGGGTGGCTTAGGAGAATAAGTTCAGACTATACATGATTCCCTAAAATTCTTTAAGTAGGTCAAGTTGGAGGAACCACCGAGCTACATCAAGTGCGCTCAGTGGTATGATAATGTTTATGCGAAAGTTGTTTGATGTCTTCTCAATGTTAGGGTGAGGGTTTGTCCTTAGTAGTTGTGTTGTTAGGATTGGGTTGGTTGGTCTCGTCTTCGAAGGTCAATGCCCGTTGTGTGAGGATTTTAGAAGGGTTTCTCTTTTGCACCTCATCCTAAAGTGCCAAAATATTAGAGTGCGTGTGCAAGAATGCGTGTTGGTTTTATAAACGTTCAGTAGGAGCCGTGGTGTGTTGCTCCAACAAATGTTAGTGAGAAAGGCTTACTCTCGTTATTCGTTGGTGGGGAGTGTGGTGAACGTCGTCTATTGTATTGGTTAGGTGATCACTTGCATAAGAAGGGAGCTACAAGCTTTACGCTTGTGGTGAGCTTCTTATTTGTGGTGCTCGCATTAGAAGGGAGCTACATGCTTTATGATTGTGGTGAACTTCTTAGTTGTGGTGGTCTTTTTATAACAGTGACCCTTTCGGGGTTGGGCGTTAGAGAGGGACGTGTTGCAACCAGGCCGTGGTGTGTTGCTCCAACAAGTGTTAGTGAGAAAGGCTTACTCTCGTTATTCGTTGGTGGGGAGTGTGGTGAACGTCGTCTATCGTATTGGTTAGGTGATCACTTGCATAAGAAGGGAGCTACAAGCTTTACGCTTGTGGTGAGCTTCTTATTTGTGGTGCTCACATTAGAAGGGAGCTACATGCTTTATGATTGTGGTGAACTTCTTAATTGTGGTGGTCTTTTTATAACAGCGAGCCTTTCGGGGTTGGGCGTTAGAGAGGGACGTGTTGCAACCAGTCCTGCAAGGGCCGTGGGGATACCTAACCACCACCAAGTTTGCATATAATCTTGTAGGGCAAAGGCTTGTCTGGCATGCTGTTGGAAGAGTTTCTCCTCCATTTGGCCCCTATCCTTATTAGCAAGGGAGTTCACTGTAAGGCCTTCATATGGTTGAGTGGAGACCAATGGCTTCCTCCAAGAGTATTCCCTGGAGATTCTAATCTTAAGTGGCAGGGTTGGTATCGCTGGAGATATCATTGGCGGGTATACACTAGTGGTCGTTCTTCCACACCTGAACTTAGAGTTAAGGGGTGATTGTTGAAGATTATGCTTGCCTTCAAGCCGACTTGAACGAGATTCTTCCAGTTCAAGAAAATCAAAAAAATCAAGAGAACAATGATTTGGGAATGATGGTGTAATGCTTGGAAAATAACCAAGAGTTGAAGCTACATGGGCCAATTGTGGAGAGTTCTTCATTGGTATTATGAAAGAGATGCAACAAAAATTGCTAGGAAAGCTACTCTACAATAATAGATGAGTAGAAAGCGTAAGAGTGAAATAAAGGAGACTAATGTCTACTTTTTTACATGAATAAGAATGAGGACACAAACTAATAGGATTGTAACAAGGCAAAAGGTTAGAACAACAATTACTCTTAAGGAGGAAATCAAATCCTCTCTTCTTTAAGAAGAAGATATGGCATTACTTTTCATGAAGGGGGATTGTAGCCATTACGGTTTTATAGAAGGAGATGCAATTATAATGATTGGTGAATAAACTCTTAAGAGCATTCCATGTTGAATAAGGAGATTATAAACAATTTCTTGAGATAAATAAACAAAGTGGAAATATCACCTTGTGGTGAGCAAGGTGGGTATGAAGAAGAAATGTTTTATTGGAGATGTGTTGAGAAATTAAAGTAGAGGCCAAAACAAATTTGTAGGTTGGGGTAAAAGCTAATATAATTATAACCACACATACGTTTGTAAGGGGTAGATAAAAAAGTCTTTCCACTTCTCGTAAATAAATAAGCTTTCGTGGGATTAAAATCCACTTAAACATCTAAGTAAACCTATCAACAACTAATGAGCTAAACATGGCTGAAGAAACTTATAAATCTACAAGTTGACAAATAACGACGATTAAAGCTATATGGAATATGTGATGAAGTCTATATATTAATTAATCTATTTACTAGTCTATGGTAATAATTTGTTTTTATATGTGACAGTTTATACGGTAATATGAAGTCCAAACATGAGCTTAACCAAAGTGTAGTCCCACAACAACTGCAACAAATGTATCCAAATGCCCCTATTGTCACCAATCCATCTCAACGAAGTACATGGATAACTAGTCGTTGCAACCACTCACTAAAGTAAGGAATGGTGTTAAATAATGGGTTCATTGTATTTTGTTATCCCTTGAATGTGTTGTGTTTCCCTTGTTTGTTATTAGAATGGTCAATTGCAACAAAAACATAGATTATATCTAGACTATACACCATGGTATATTCCCAAGGGATATTCTTGTGTCGACTAAAATTTCAATGATTGTAACTTTCTATTGTTGAAGAATTTTGGGCCATCTACTATGCATTACATTCTTATTTCCTCATAGTATGCCCCTTTCACTTTG
This sequence comes from Taxus chinensis, assembly GCA_019776745.2. Lineage (NCBI taxonomy): Eukaryota > Viridiplantae > Streptophyta > Pinopsida > Cupressales > Taxaceae > Taxus > Taxus chinensis. The sequence goes on along the minus strand of CM034146.1, from coordinate 273,286,596 downwards.
AATAATTTTCAAGGAAGTCTTCTAATCAGGTTTGACCTTGGTCCCTGAAATTATACTAAGACTTAATATGTGCGAAACACGAGTAATAGAAAAATTTATCTATTCTTCACCTTGCACCTTGTCTTCCATATGTTGCCCTTTCATTGATTTAGGCAATTCATCTTTCTTCACATATTTCATCGTGGTATAGTACCACTTTGGTTTGTTGTGTTTGATTTCTTGATTCAATTGTGAAGATTGAGAAACACTCCTCACCACTAGAGTCCTCCGTAGGGCTTGATTGCTATTATGCTTCCAATTTTGAACCATGAACAACTTTAGTACCGTAACTCGTTCCAAAAATACTACAAGCATGAACCCATACATTTCTATTAGTAGATTTACCATTATTTGAAATGAATGGTCCTTTCTAATCAAAATATAAAGCCACATTATCTATAGAAAAAGTCATCAACTATTAATAACAAATATTTGTTTCCAAATATTGTAGCCGTGCAGATTGGACTTTGCAATTTGCATATACCAAGTCCAATACTCCCTTAGCTCTTATTGAATTACTGATATTGAATGGATTTGACATCTGCTTGCCCATCTGATACATTTTGACTCTCTCGAATAGGTTGAAGACCATTGACCATGTCTGACTTACTTAATATATGCAAATAATGATGATGAAGGTGAGCATACGTTGCATGCGAAACTAGATTAGTGCTCGACATTGCTAATGTATGCTCTTTTGTTTTGAGATCTTTTAGTATGTACAACTCTTTAACTAACTCTTTACATTAATCACTTTCTTATCTTGAGGAGTAGTTAACTTACACTTGTTTCTCTGAAACTTAACACAAAGATCAAGTTTTGTTGTGATTTCACTAATAGACATGGCTTTTGTTCATGTTGAGTACACATTTCACATTCTTGAAAGTATAACTCAAAGCATTATTCAATGTTACTTAAATATCCCCACATCCTTTAACATAATGAATCCATTCATCACCCGAAGAAATAAAAACATTACTATTGTTATTTTCACTGAAATTAACTTACCAATCTTTGTGACAGTGTCGAGATGCACATGAATCAAAGTACCGCATCCTTGACCTTGCTTACTGGTTCGTAAATGTTGCAAGTGCGTAATCATTTGGTGTTCCTCATTCAGCATCCTTAGCCACATTTGCATACCATGACTTCTCTCCATCATATGCAATATTGTTTTGACAATCCTCTTGAAATGCCTTGGTTGATTGCAATAATTGCGTTTCCATTGTGACTGTTTACCGCTTTTAAATTCTGCAACACCAAACATTATCTTGCTCGTCTACATGGGTTCTCATCTATAATTTGACTCAATCACTTATGTCATGTTGTTGTAGGTTATTTTCCATGCATTTATTTTATTTACATGAGATTCCTCCACATAGGTGATTCACCATGCTTAGGTGTCCTAAGGTGTTATTATGGTCTTACACGTGTCACAAAATGTCATGGGAGTTACATTTCTAGGGGAGTTACATACCCCAACCCTATTTGTACACCCTTTCATCTTGAGCAATACAATGGAATGGAGTATGGAGTTTTGAGCCATGTTTCCCTTAATGCGTGCACATTGCTCCCATGGGTGAGTTCTTGTTTGTATTTTGAAGCTGCACTATTCCGCGGTTAAGTGGAATGTGTTGATGCTCACGAATTCTCTCCAGTTGTTCGTCATTCCTTCGGCATGGTATCAAAGCTCAAGGATCATAATCGTGTTGCTCACCTTGGTTGATTACTACTCTCCTTGTTGTAGTTTCTTGTGCAAGCTCTCCTTTGCATGTGCTCTACTTGCATTTTCAAGGGTTCTGGTGTCTTGATGCTGTCTCAATTTGCAGGTTTCAAAGTTGCAGATCAACTTTACTACCTGTGTTGAAGTTCTTTAAAGGGGTCTTCGACCGTTATGGTGCTATCTCCACTTGTTGTCCTGGCTCGTGCTGGCTCGTGCTGTTTTAATTTACGAATTTCTGCTTGTTCCATTGGCTCGTGCACTTAGCTACTTCACGTTCTATTGGCTCGTGCCATCTCATATTTGTGCTTCTTGGCTTGTATTGGCTTGCACTCACTTGATTACTACTGTTTGAGTTTTGCTTCTGCCTCCACAACTCAGTTTGTAGTGGTTTAATCAAGCACCGAGTTATCGATAGCTCGGATCCAATCCTTGCGAGCTCCTTTATTGGGTCATTCGATCACTCATGTGTTACTCAACATTGCTTCTGTTGTGTTCACGTTTTTTTGCATTGGTTGAAACATTGCCATATTTGGCACCCAATCTAGTTGACGTTGCCTTATTGGCTTTGGCGTTGGTCGTGGGTGGGAGTCCTTGTTTCACCGTAAACGAACTGTACCATCCTCTTGTGTTGGTTTCCTCGTGGATGCGTTGGGTTTACCTTGCCTTCCAATGATTCTCTGGTCCTGCCTCGTGTCCATCCACTGAATAGATTCATGCTTTAGCAGGCTTAACTACGACTTGTGTATTTGGCAGAGTTCTGCCATGGATTGTGGTTCCTTGTGGACAACGTTTTTCACAAAGCTCTACCTTCAACTCTTACACGTCGGTTCTAGCTGCAGCTCGTGCCTGGTTTGTGGTTCTTCCACCCTCCACTTGCGTGCATCTCTTGGCGTGGCTTGTGGTTCCTTGTTGGCTCGTGGTCTTGGGTTGGCTCTTGAACCTAGCATCCATTGCTCCAACTCAGCCCTAACTCAATGTCGCCACTTGAGCTCATCATGAACATCTGACACCTAGCTATTTAGCTCTGCACTTGGCAGTTGATACACTTGATGTGCAATGTTACACATCATAGAAAAATTGTTTCCTTTATACACGGCCTTTCCACTCTACAACTTTGTGGCACAATTCAACAACTCCCACGGTGAATCATGACCCCATCTCCGTCAACACAAATCTACCATTTCAACATGGCAGTCAGTCTTCAGCTCTACCTACGTTAGCAACCTATAGTGAACAATTACGCCCTGCACGTGCCTCTTATTGTGGAGAGATTGTTTTGAACTTGTTTAACTCCAATGTGTAACTCAGAGTCTGACATTTTAGACCTTTCAACGACCTCTGACATGTGGCATTTCACTTGGAACTAGCTCAATCAAGTGTGAACAAACTCATCTTGGGCCCATTCTGTTTTAGTACTTGTTTGGCGGTTAAAACACCCTGTTTTTAATGTTTTAAGGCAAAAATATTCTTATTTTGGTGTTGTAATAATTTTAAGGCTCTAATTTGCTTGTAATTATGCCCTTCCTACGTGTGTCGAAGACGGAGGGCGAGGTTTGGGGTTGGCAGAGGCTAATTCCCCCCTCGCAAGCAAAACAAACCCCCATCTGGAATTTGATGCCATTTCCAACGAGCACCCACACGATACCCTTTGCACCCATTTCAAGATCTTTTTTAATGTTTGTAAAGCCTATTGGCATTTTCCATATGTTGTAGGAATCGTTTTCTTGTTATAACTTTTGACTCGTTGCTCGGTTTTGAGTGCTTCTTTAGTCAAAGTTACATGATTTTTCGCACACTACGTGAGGACATTCTCAATTTTGTAAACACACTACTTTATAATGTGTTGCATTCTGGAGGGGGAGTCACTAGTACTCTTAGGTTTTGTACCACACATGGATGCATTATCGGCCGAGTCCGATGTCTTACACTCGTGCATGTTGCACTTTTTCTTCCGCATCATGGAGGGTGCTCTTTCCAGACTTTAGCGTCGTAGGATCGCATTACAGCCTCTGCCACTTCTCATTGGGAGAGAGAACTATTCAACTTGGCGTGCTTCTATGAAATGTTACATCGCCCACGAGGGTCTTTCACTCTTTTTGCTTGGGCCAGTTCAAGCACCCACTGATCATCGTCATTTGGAGGACTTTCTCGAAAAAATTGCGACCATGTTTCTAGTCACATGATGATAAATGTCTCTATATCTCTTTGGCTTGACGTAGTAGACTGATATCTAACCCAACCATGTCTAGAGCATTCTTCAGTGCCTCTATGGAGACACTTCACATACAATGTCGCCATTGTTGTTGTTGCTAGATCCAGTTATCTCCTCTTAATCTTTGTGTGATGATCATTTCCACTGACACATAGACTCACTTGATTATACTTCTGATGAAGAGGATTTTGGTCCCAATTCTTATGTCGAGAGTACTAAAAAGGATTTCTCTCCTCCTATCACTATTCTCAGAGAGTGTTGTATACCCCTCCCATCTCATCAGACTTTCAAGAAGTCTCCTATTAAGTCTTATATAATCAACACACCCGCCTCATTTCTACTTGTAGTGTGTGAGACACTTTTCATTCCTCTACCTCCATTAGATGACTTATACCTATCTGACATCGTTCGTTCTGTTTTTCGAGCCCCCTCATTGGGGACTGAGTATTTTACTTAAACCTTAGTCATATTTTCGCAAATATTCCACTTATGATGTAGTACAAGTTCATCATCCATCTTCAGGCGCCTCAAGAGGATTTCATCATTTCCATCATTGGGAGTGCCTCATTCTAGGAATCTTATCACTTAAAATTTTCTAAAGACTTTCATTGATCCACCCTTGCTTTTGGATCCCTTTTTTGTTGTGGGGGATGTTTTCTTTCCTTCACATCAGTTGAACATTCCTTCTATAGGTGTTTACCCTTCATACTCTGATATTTTCTGCACTCATGACATTACCATTGGTTGCTTGGCACTCACTTTCTAGAGCATATGTCACACTTATGTAAACAAGACTTAGAGTTCTTCGTATGTTGTTTCCTTCGAGTTTCCTCTATGGAGTGGGTGGAATTTCAGCTCATCATTTCTATCCTTCCTAAGAGAAGACACATAATTCAGTGTAAGTGGCTCTTCTTTATTCCAGAGACAAAGGATCACAGTCATTGACATTCTTTTCAGAGACCTCCTAGAGCTGTAGAGTTCAAATCCATCCATGACATCTTCTGCATTCCTCTCGTATCCCTCTTCTTCTCTCTTCTTTCCGATTTTTGAGATGTTTCCTCTTTATAGATGGGTAACTTTATAGGATCATTTATTGCTAGGACCCATATTTGGCATCTTTCTTAGAATAGAGAGTGTTCTTGTCTCTCTTTTCAGTGGGGATTTTTTCCCACTGGGTTTTCTGCTTTTACTACACATTTCAACAATTTCTTCTACGTGGGTACCTCATTATGGTTATTTTCGAGACCCACTTCTCCTTGCTTTCATCTGTGTCCACCTAAGCTATGTTATGCTTCACGAGGGGTGTTGCTATAGGTTATTTTCCATGCATTTATTTTATTTACATGGGATTCCTCCACATAGGTGATTCACTATGCTTTAGGTGTGCCCTCGGGTGTCATTATGGTCTTACACACATCATAGAGTGTCATAGGAGTTACATTTGACCAACTATTCCGAGAATTTAACTCCCAACTCTTTATGACTACATTTGTGGGGGAGTTACATACCCCAACCCTATTTGTAAACCCTTTCATCTTCAGCAATACAATGAAATGAATTATGGAGTTTTGAGCCATGTTTCCATTAATACATGCACATTACTCCCATGGGTGAGTTCTTGCTTGGATCTTGAAGCTGCGCCATTCCGCAGTTTAGTGCAACATGTTGATTCTCACGGATTCCCTCCAGATCTTCGTCATTTCTCCGACATGACATTCAACTGCCACAAAATCTTAAATTTAACACCACCCTCTCACATTTTAGTATTCCATGTTGGTTTGCTAGTAAATCTTACCATAATTGAGATGTAACTTTTGTATTCCTAATCTCTACAACTAAGTTATTTGGAATGGAGTGTTGCGACAATGTTAACCCCTCTTTATGATGGTTATCATAATCATTTGTATCATTTTCAAACATGGTTACTTTTCCTAATACAATATGTTGGCTATCTCGATATTGACATATTGTTAATACTGTATAACTCCACATGTTAATGTTCTCTCCTATTAATTTTTATAAATATGGTAGAAGTTGAATTTTTGGTCATTTTAAGTAAGACCTAGGCCTCTTATAACACTTGAAAAATCATAAAAGTAATAGTTTTGAGAGTTTCACAAGCATTTAGGCCAAAATTCTCTGTAGTGGCTTTGCCTTCTCATATTGGTCAATGCTGCAAGTTTTTAGAGGAATATACAATCATATTTGTATGATACATAATTTAATGCCTTCTAGGCACTTTTAATGATAATAATTAAAACTTAATCAAAGTTTGTTAATACAATATGATAAATAAAACTTATTCAACAATTATGCCCTTAACTTTTTATAGTTTGCAAAACCATATACTTATTAAATAATTATTCACCAACATTTTTGTAGTTTGCAAAACTATATATTAAACTTTGATTTTTTTTATCAAACTAAAAACTTGTACCAAACTTCTCTCTTCAATAATGGAGCTCTAAGCACGAAGCTTCCTTCTGTTGCCTCCTTCCTCTCCTTGCCCCACACCTTCATCCAATGATTTCGTTAATGGAAGAAAACACCTAATATAATGTATTACCTCTCCATAGACTTGTGTATAGTAAAATTGTGTTGTAGATCCTGCTTGTGCTACTCACGCCTTGTACAACATGTTGTGTTAGTTTGCTCATTCATGCCCTTGATGATAATTGTCAAACAAGCGTCAAGTGACTATCTTGTGGTTTATTCCATGCTCTTCAGTTGACATGTAGAAAAATACTCTCTTGGCACAATCATTCCCCCAAGATTGCTTCTCAAAAGTGCCACTCATGTGGTCAACTTTACGCCTTTTATAGCCTTTCATGCTTTGACAGGTATCAATCACTTCCCTACGAGTTTCCTTGGGTGAGAAATTAAAATGCATAGGCATTGGGTTGTGCTCCTGATAGGCGTCGTTGTCTTCATTGGTAGCGCTTTGTTCTTTTGTTTAATGCTTCTTATGCCCCATTATATGCTCTTCAATATATTGTTGAGCTCTCCCGTTTTAGGCAATCATTCTTAAGCAACAAAAGTCGACTCTCCATGGGAAAAAGGAGAGATCACTTACTCTCAAGGAATAAAAAATCCAGAAAAAATAAACACGCGAGAAGTAATATTCATATTTATTGATGGAAGAATACTGTTAAGCCTAGAAAATGAAACTATGATTTAATGATATGTCTTGCCTTCCCCATAGGCATACACTTAGCCTCAATGAGTTCTCTCTCACGGCCAAGAAGTGTACAAAGAAAAATACTAAAGAACCTTTAAAGAATTCATCTAGCTTCTAAAACTATGGCTTTGATACCATATAAGATTATTGTGAAATAGTACAATAAAGGATAACTATTAAATAACAAAGGGGTTTCCTACATCTCAGGAAGCAAACTTATCAACACCAATGAGTGAGCTAAACATAGCTCAAGAAACTTACAGATATACAAGCTTACAAATAGTTAATGGAATATTTAAGGAAGTCTACATATTGACTAATCTATTTACTATGAAAATGTGTCAAAGTCCATAGATTAAGTCGCACTAATCTATTTGCTAACTTATGTTACTAATTTATTTTTATATGATCGATGATGATCTAGGGAAGATATAACTCTCTTTCTAATTCCAAAAAAATGTTAGAATCGATAGAGAAAAGGCAAGGAAATCAAATGGATGAGTGACAATGGATTTTTTCACCACTTTTAAAATCCCTAAATACTTACGATTGGTAGTTTTGCACTTTGTATGCAACATGGTGGTTTGATATGTGGCATCGCCATTTCATGTTGATTCTTGTTGTGGTTTAGTTTATTTCAAATAAACAACTTAGTAACAACCAATATTGGAAGTCTTTTTTCACTTTAGCCAATTGGAATCCTTTGGTCTTTGAGGGGTAAACAATCCACAAGTATTGCATTAGAGGAATTGTGGGCTAAACAATATCATTCAAAAGGGAGGGAGTTGATGAATGTGGGAGTGATTAGTTAGTTATATCTTATGCCTTGTCTATTATTCTTTCTAATAACAATATTAGGAAGACAAGATGCAACAAAATGTGAGATTTACAACTCCTTAGAGCTCTTCATAATGGAAATGTATTTAATGAGAAGTGCAAAGGCATCAAAGCAAATGCTTCAGCGAATTGGTAGGTTGAGGTCAAGGCCAAAACACCAACACCGCACAAATGTTTCCAAGAGGTAGAGGGGAAGTTCTTTCACATGGAATAGATACCTAAGCATTTGTGGGACTAAAAGCCACCTAAAAAGGGGGAATGATCCATAAGGCTCTAGGAAAGATATTAAACTCCATTATATTCAAAAATACATTAGAATTAATAGAGCAAAATCACCACCTACATGAAGGTGGTAGTTTTGCGTGTGTCATGGTGCTTTCACATGTGGCATAACAAGTTTCTCTTGATTTTAGCGGTTTAGTTGATTTCAAACGAATAAATAACCAAGGTTTGATGTTTATGTCCATTCTAGGTGTTTTGGATCCTTCAATTTGGAAGGGAAATCACTAGTTATGCATAGGACTCATGGGTGAAGTAATTAACAGGCAAGAGAGGGAGGGGTTGACAAATGTAGGAGCCGGTGACAATGAGTAGTTGATTGTTCATACTCAATGCATACTCTATAATGTTTGTGGTCCTTCCATAGTAACTTTAGGAAGATAAGAGACAATTGAATGAGAGAGATAAAGATGTAATGCTCTTTGTATTGGCCACATTCCTAAAGGAATGAAAGGATGTGGAATTGCCAGTTCCAAGTGGTTTTCCCTGGGATGGGTTTTTGAGGTTGAAAATCCTTTATTTAATATGGTTGGTTTCAGTCCTATCATCACACTCATTCTAATGCACATTATACTACTAACGTATTCTAAAATTAATGTAGTTTGAAGTTAATTGAAGTAGTAGTAGTATGAGCAAAATAGGATTTGCTTATTTCCTATAATTGTGGGGGGAAATTACACATTAATTTTCAATGTTCTTTGCAGTGGAAGATCCACTATCTTCCATATACAATCTTTTTAATTATTATCGTCGTGGGGTTGAGGTCGTTCGTTTGCAAATTCGGTTTGATCGGGCTATGACGTTTACGTGTAATTTATAAATCTATGAATATTATCTTTAATATTTTGTAGTTCACAATGAGTCCCATTAGTTGTATGTGTGTCATGAATGTAAACGTAGTCTAGAATATTTTTTTATTTAATTCCATGAGTCCTTACCTTTGTGTACATGTCATAACTATTATGACTTGTCATGATGTGACTTAATTTGTGCTAAGACTAACCTACTTTTAGATTATTCTCATTTCTCTCTTATAATGCCTGCATAATGTGTTATTTCATTTTCCTTTATTCTTTCAGATCCTGATAAATAGGTGAACCATTCTTCACTATGGTATGTTGACGAGTCTTTAGAATTGTATTTTGGATTCATCTATCCTTCATGATTTTTAGTGTATTGTTGGTGTAGTATTCAACTTTGCAAATAATCTCTTTTTTGTGAACCAATCACAATCAAATAATATTTTTATATTGACTACAATATAGTTTCAAAATAACTATATATATGATTCATCTTACATGTGATTGGTGGTTAGCATTTTCCCTAGAGCGAATTTAAGTGGGGCATGATGTCAACACTTTTACTTTTCTTGTTCAATAATTGCCACACGTCATGTGGATTTTCCTTTTGTCCACACTTTTCACTTTATTGTTATCATATGAGCGTACCTCACCAACATGTTAAATGCTTTGTTGATGTGTGTTTAATGCTTCATATGATTTGGAAGTCAAACATCTCCCTACACACTTTACCATAGGGAGACAATGTGTTAAAAAATTTAAACACAAGGCAATGATAAATAATAAATTGTACCAAATGATTTTTTAAATAAACAGTTTACCACTTTATATCTTTTCTATAATAATAAATTGTGGAAACTGAAAAGTTCAATAAAAGAGATGTTGATTTAAAACTGTGATGAAGCTTTTCTGTTTCATTAGATCATAACTATTTCACAACACTATGACTAGTACCAAATGATTTAAACCATGTTATGGCATGCAAAAAAACAATGCTACAACATGAAGTTGATAATTACTCTAGAGAGTCCATTTGATTTAGTTCATATAAACAACAATGCTATATTAAATTGCTATTCTACGACGATATTCATAAGATACTAATTTTGTGGGATACATGTTATACGTAATTCAAAGCGTTCGTTTTTGACATGGTCAGAGCCAAATTGTTCCTCTGGAACATCTTTTTCATTTATATTCTCTTTTTAATTTTTGTTCTTTGTTCTGCATTTTTATTCGAATATTTTATAGGAGTAATAACAAGTTCACTCCAGGTTAGGCAATTACAACCTTGGTTGACTAGGACAACTCGTAAGATACATGGAGTTTTACATTATCTGCTCAGAAATGCCCATAGATAATCTTTCAAGGTTTAACAATGATAGGAATAGAACAATAGAGGAACATGTAACAACTTTTAAATGCGCTCTTAGAATCCTTGATGTAATTTACAAGGATGTGGCCAAGAGATAATTTACTTTTTTTGTCGATTGTTCTATGTATGATTGGTTTGTCAACCGTTGTGCTCTTTGAGTCATAAATTCTATTGATTATGAAAGGGTCTTTATAGCCCAATTTTGTCAGAAGACAAATGTTAAAATTTTAATCCATCAAATATGATTAAAAGGGATTCAAAGAAACATGCTAATAATTTTCATTTTGGTGAGAAGAGAAATGTTAGCACTTTAATCCATTGATTAGGTATGATCAAAAGGGAGTCGAAGGAACATCTTAGTAATTTTAATTTTTGTATATGAATGTTGACAATTTCTTCTGAGTTTTATTTAAATGGTTTAAATACTCTCACTTCTATGTTTATGTGAAGAGTGGTAGTGGAAGATATAAATTTATCATTCCATAAAGCCATTATTGTACAAAGCCAATTCAAGTAATCAGTGGCAAGAATAAATGCATTGCAATCTATCACTATGGGGCACTCGATCTTGCACATACATCAATTGTTATCACCATTAAAAAAATCCATTATAGGCTGGGGCCACATTTATAGATAGGGGCTTGGATCCACTCACACTCTCATTGAAATGGAGATTATGGGGAGGTTGAGGCAATAAGCTTCAATTTCATCTTCCATTAATAGTAGATATCATATTATGAAATGTGCAACTCGACCCAAGAAAGGTTTATATATATGGAAGCATATGTAAAACAGGGGTTGAGCAAATTCTGGATAGAAAGGATTCGACACTATCCGTGTTCATGATTCATCCAGATTTGCATTGCTTTAACAACAATAGATAGTTGAAGACAACTGTAGTCATTAAATTCTCTTTGAGTGATTTGTCAAAGCTCCACTCAAGGGTGTGGTGCAACCATAGTAATAATAGATATAGGAGGCATCAGGGCCTAGATATGTACTATGTCTTTTTTGAACAACCCTTTGCCTATACTAGAGAGGGCATTTAACCTTTGTTCAGGGAGTGCCCACAATTTGATAGAAAGAAGGACCTTCACATTTGTCTAGCATCATTGAATAGAACCCCCATGACAACATTTGTGTAAATGATTTCTAGGCCTATTTGGAGAAATGATTTTATCAATAGAATGCGTGCACTGCAATGCTATTCGAAGGCATGCCATGTGTTGCCTGTGGTTGAATGTTAGCAAGATTGGAGAGGTGGTTGTGATTTTGAAAATCCACACATCAAATCTGTATTGTATTTTAGGCAGGCTTACTGGTAATATTTGCTTGGTGAAAGCTTGAACTGGTATACCTTAATGCAATTATTGCATGAATAGTAGTTTTGCGACAAACTCTACATCTTAACTCAATGCTGTTGTGAGGTTGCCCATATGTAATTATTTAACAGTGTCAATGTTGTGAAAGATTTTCCCTCATGGATTGGAAACTGTAAGCCTAGATTAGGTAACTGATTAGCTTGTATTTCCAAAAGATAAACCTGTGCCTAAGTATGGAGAATTTTAGGTATATACGCATGCAATACATACTCTATGTCGATAATAAGGATCCTTAAAGAGGGAGCATTCAGCATTCCAGGTTGTATAAATGTTAACCACAGCTATGCCTGAAATTCGACTTGTTTCCCTTCTAGCATGAAATAGATACATAGATTTATCTGGTTGAGAGTAAATGTAAACATTTTTTTATAACTATTCTGGATTTATATTGAACTATCTTCCCATGTTAGTTGTTCATTCTTTTTGCCTATGGATTATTTTGAATATAGAGAGATCTATTTTTATAAGAATATTGCCAACTAATGGCCTGATCTTCACATTGATATGACTGGCTTGAAGTTCTTCTAGTGATCAATTGTTAAGCTTATCATTGGCACTCTTTGAAACATTTAACAATGAATTTTGTGAAAGTGATACATACGACATCATGTAGACTCAGCGATAGATGTGCAGTGTTCATACACCAAAAGACTGATTTAGACTATTTAAAATGTGTGCCCTTGGATAATTCTTAAAAGTATTGATAGTTATACATGTAAACTTCATAGGATTTACACTCAATATGGTGAATTCATGTTCCTAAAAAGATTTATATTAACTAGATTCCGAATGGACACGCATTGTGGCCTGATAAGTCACATCTAGAGTCATTATCTGTGAATAACTTTAGACCAGATAGAAGAATATATTCATCATGGAATGAAAATATCTCCTTCTAAGGAGATTGGAGCTATTAAACTACAAGCTATATCATCTCACGCAAATCTGATATACTAGGAGCTGATTCTCCATACATGAACTAAAACTAATTGTGTGATTAGATTAACAACAGAACTCGCTAAAAAAAATTTCTTATTACATTTCAGAAACATGGAGACCTTATGAGCAAATGAAGTAGACGACAATGTATATAATTGTCATAAACTACTTTGCAGGAGGATATACCTGCGTCAGTAACCATGATGCTTCACCTTTTTTTTTCACAAGTTATATTTGGAGGCATACTGAAACAAGTCTTTATGACATTGACGTGGTTAAAATTTATGACTTTAGAAATCTACTTCCTTGATTGGTTCATGAATTTTCAAGTGCTTTGATCTATATAAGAAAACCAAACTCATTGAAAACCATTGAGTTCCGTACATAATATATTCTTCATTGCTTGCTAATTTGTTTATCTACAAAATTATTTTGACTCCACTTGATTTCATCTTATTGACGTACTGTTTGATTAACATGTTCAGTCTCTTGGCAGGGTATCCTCATTTGATTGCTCTTATTTGTATGGTATCAAAGCCTTGAACTTTTATGTTGACATCCGTCAGGAAGATTTCATTTTGTGGCTATATCTTTTTGTATTTCTAGAATACCAGATTTCATTTTTTGCTGGAATTTATGGCTTTTATACATGATTTCATGCAAGCATATCGAATTAGAAACTGGTGGCAAAACATAAGAGCGACTGTAAACTCAATGAGTTATATTAAGGCAGTCGATTTTCGGGCCTATTTCTGTTTTGCAACTGGTCTTGGTTAGCATCAGTAATTCAGATTGATATCCGGCAGTGAATTTCTTGAGAAGCAAGGGAAGACATTAGAGGATGACATATTTGATTGTCCCATAGTTTGCTATTTCGAGAGAATCCAAGTAAGGCCGATATTGTTGACTGATTAAAATTCAGATGTAATGTCCCCTTTTCCCAATTGAAGACCTTTGGCCTATTTTGTCAACCCAATGGCCAAAGGAAAAATATAAGGGTGACTTAAGTTACAATAAGTTATTATGAAGTGCAAAAATATTTATAAATTAATAAAGCACTTGTATTAATTTATTTGACTTAATAATAAATTTGTAATCTCTAAATAGGTGCATTGGGTCTAATATTATGTTGTATCCTTCCTAGGGAAAGGAAAGAGAACCCATGCTAATTTTTGTCATCCCTAGGCAAAAAATGCGACTTGGACAAAGGAGGGAAAAGTGGAGTTTAGAAAGGATAAAAATTATTACTCCCTCCCAAGAAAAGTGCGACCATGGGAGGCCTAGACCTTAGGGAGAATAATATAACATTATTTAATGTTTATGTATTCAAGAGGAAATGCACCTAGGTTTGGGTATACTTTTGATTTTTGGCACTCATTTCTCATTGGATGTCTTGAAAATGTTTTTGGGTCATTTTTCCTATAAAAGGGAGAGGTGACTTGAGGTAGAGAACCATTGCTTATTCACTTATATTTCTGAATTGTGCATCTTAAGCCAGGATGCTTTTGCAAATTACAAGTATTCTAAGGATGAAAACCCTTAGGAATTATACCCTCTAGAGACGAAAACTCTCTTAGAGAATGTGAGGGATTTCCACATAGGAAATTCTATTGTGCTAGCATGAGTATTCTCAGTATTTTCCAGTCAGTAGTTGATAGATCTTGTTCTGGGTGTGAAGAATAAAGATTGTAATCTGGGCTATGCTATTTTGATCCAATGAAGCACCCATCTTTTGGCCATTTGGATGTGTTTTGAAGACATTTCAGGTCTGAAACTTATTGTTGTATGTTGCATTGATTTTTGTGGATCAAATGAAGTCATTTTCTGTAAGTTTCTGGAGGAAGGTTTATATTGATGTTTCAGCCATTTAACATTTGCAAATTTTTGATATAAATTCCAGCCTAATATTATCTCAGAACAATAAGATTTTATATGTATATTACGCTGCCAATACGCACAGGTTAGTTTAGGGGTAAAACATGTTGGTTGGATTGCTGTTGTAAGGAATTTAATATACAAAACTAGTCGCCATTGTTGCACAGTCTTGAACGCAGTTTGGGTTCAGCTGTAGGCTAGTTGCTATTCACAACCCTAGCCGCACTTCTTCCAAAATTCAGATCTGTATTAGTAGTCAACCTTGAGTGTTGTTTTTTATTGATATAATATTGTTGTTGAACAATAGAGATCCATTAGGGGATCTTTCAAATTCTTAGCATGGAAAGACAATTAATGTTGTTGGGAGATTTCAGTGACCACTTGTAGATAGTTGGGTTATAGATTATGGTGCTTCTCATCACATGACTTCTTCCAATGAGTCTTTTGTTTCTCTAGGTTTGTGTTCTACTTCCGAAATTGAAGTTAGATTCTTCCTTTTTTTTCTGTTAAAGGAAAAGGTAATATACAACTCGATTGTGACAATATCCAAGATGAACTATATGTTTCTAACATCACTACAAATTTGCTTTATATATATCAAATTTGTCATTATGGTAAAGAGAAAACAATGACTTTTACACCACATGGGGCAGAAGTATGAACTTTGTTGGAGTCTTATTTATTTGTTGCTCATGGTATTGTTGATCATAGTTCTAGACTATATCACTGACACTTTTGATGAAATTTTCTCTATAGGGACATAATTGGTTTCTCATGCAGATTCAGAGAGTAAACTTTGATATGAAAGATTTAGACATCTTAACTATAGATATTTGAAGTAGTTGAGCACTTATGGTATGGTTGATGGTCTTCCTAGAGTTTTGTCTTCAGGGAGTTTGTCATGACTGTGCATTAGGGAAACAACACCAAGATTCATTTCGTAAGAATTTGTCAAAGAGAGAATTCTTCACTACTTGAGCTTATGCATAGTGACTTGATGGTTTTTGCTACCCCCTTTTTCAATGGAGCTAAACATGCACTTATTTTTTTTAATAATTTATCGAGACGCACTTGAGTTTATTTTCTCAAGTACAAAAGTGATGTTTTTTCACACTTCAAAGTCTTCAAGGCTTTGGTCGAGAAACAATATTCTAGTTGTATAAAGAACTTTCGTACTGATAATGGGGGGGATTACTTGAGCAACGAGTTTTCCAACTTTTTAACAACTTAAGACATTATTCACCAACATTTTATTCCTTATACTCCACAACAGAATGATTTAATAAAATGGAAGAATATAACTTTTAAGGAAATTGCTAATTGTATGATGCATTCTAGAGATTTACCTCATATCTATTGGGCAGAAACAGTTAATTGTGCTATCTACATTCAGAATCACACACCACATAGAGCACTTGAACATTTGACTCCAAAGGAAGCTTGGTCTAACACTAAGTCAGATGTCTCATTTTTTCGAGTATTTGGGAGCCATGCTTGGGCCTTTGTGTCAAAGAAGAAAATGAAAGCCTTGATTAGGAAGAGCAAACCCTTGATCTCTGTAGGGTATTGTGAGCACATGAGAGCTTATCGACTTTTAAATCTTGATACTCATGACATTCTTTTTCGAACATATGTTCAGTTTGATGAGCGCTTCACTCATGATTCTTCATCTTTTTCCATGAATCCATCTCATTTATAGGATCCTTTCTTTGAGGAGGTTGATGAGGAGGTTATAGATGCCGTTAAGGATCCTATTCCATATTCCCACTGATGTTGTCACTATGCCTAAGTGGGCTCATACTAGAATTTATTAGGCAATACATTTCATACATGATCTTCCACCCACCAGGCATCATCACACACATTCTACAGGTTATGGACATTTGTGTCAGACAATTTTTGAGGATCTTGTCCTTTTCGAAGGCTCATGGGATACATGAGTGGGATGATGCGACGGCAACTGATGGTTGGGTGTAAGTGGATATATTGAACCAAATACGCAGCTAATGGTTCCATTGACAACTATAAGGGTCGTTTTGTTGCAAATGGTTTTTCACAAGTTGACATATTGATTACTCTAAGACTTTTGCACTTGTTGTCAAGATTGATTTTGTACGCCTTGTACTTACTTTTGTTGTATCATAAGATGACCCGTATACTAGATGGATGTGAAGAGTGTCTTCTTACATGGAGATTTACAAGAGGAAATATAGATGGAGCAACCTACTGGGTTTGTTCAGGATTCTTCTCTTGTTTTTAGGCTTAGAAGGTCTCTCTACGTTCTCAAAAAACCTCCTCAGGCTAGGTATGAGAAGATGAATTCTTTTCTTCTATCTACTGGTTTTGTTCGCTGCCACTCTAATCATATAGTGTATCTCCAACATGTTGGTGAAAATATTGTGATACTTGTCTTGTATGTTGATCTGTTACCTATTGACAACTCTTCTTCCCACATTGAGACAATTCAGAGGGCTCTTTCTACATAGTTTGACATGACAAATCTTGGGTTATTGCATTATTTGTTTGTATTGCAAATTTCTCAAACAGATTCAACGATTCATTTGAGTCAACAAATGTACGCCCATGATCTTCTTCAACGCTCTGATATGGTTAATTGCAAGCCAAGTCCATCTTGTTTTCACTCTGGTGTTACTCTTATTTCCACATTTACCACACCCCTTTGTGATCCTACATTGTATAGGCAATTGGTTGGGAGTCTCATGTACTTGACCCCATATTCGCCCTGATATTTCATTTGCAGTACGGCTTGTATCTCGGTTTGCACATTCTCTTCATAGTAGTCATTGATAGATTGCTAAAAAGATTTTGTGCTATTTGCAGGGCACTTCCCACTTTGGTCTACACTACACTAGGGGTTCTACTCAGTTGGTTGGGTATACAGATTCAGATTTGGCAGGTTCAATTGATGACAAACGTTCCACTTCTGGCTATCTTTTTTGTCATGGTTCTTCTTCAGTTGTTTGGGCATGAAAAAAGGAACAAACTATTGCAGTTTCATCTTCAGAGGCAGAGTACACGGCATCAGTTACAAAAAGACAACAAATTCTTTGGCTTAGACAGTGATTGACAAAGTTTGGATTCCCACAGGATTCACCGACTATACTTTGGTGTGACAACCAAAGTGCAATTCACATTTTTTGTAACTGTGTTGAGCACCATTGGACCAAGCATACTGAGATACACATGCACTTCATTCATCAACACATTCAGGATGTAGTTTTTTGCTTGGAGTATGTTCCAACTCAACAACAAGTTGCAAACATATTTACGAAGCTTTTTGCATCACTTCGCTACCTTGAGTAGCGTGGAATGTGTGGGGTTTCAGAAGTTGTTCTTTGGGGGTGTTCGTAAGAACATCTTCATTCTTCTTCTTCTTCTTCTTCTTTCTCTTTCCTTCTATCAGGGTTTTTTCCTTCTTCCGGTTTGAGATTTTTTCAAGAATATATTGTACATGAGTACCTCATCAAGCCTAGTTATCTAGACTCATAATGTAGACATGCCACTTCTATTTTGGCCCCTAACTTGACTTGAAAGAGGGTGCTAGAGTAGGTAATTACTTTAGCTCATGTTCACCTAGGTACTTTATTTACCTTTATTGTATTTCTCCTCACACATTTATGTGTGTGAATATTACTTTTTATTTATTTAGATACTAGTGGGATATTATCTAGTTATGTATAGTTTTTTCCTTGATCTATGGTATTGATTAGTTCTTTTCTTGATCTATGGTATTGACTAGATCCTTGATGTCTAGTTCTTTCCTAAATTTATGGTCTTGACTAGTTATTTCCTTGATTTATGACTTGATCTATGACTTTAACTGGGTCTTAAATTTTTAGTTTTTGCCTGTATAAGCAAGACCCATTCTCATTGTTTCATTGATTTCCATAATAATATATGATATTGATGTTAATTTGTTTGCAAAGGTTTATGTAAAGTTATTATGACGAATTGTTTTTATTTTATTGATCGTGATGTTTGATTAGTATATGAGTTTTTGGCTTGGTACGATCTGGGTATCTTTTCTTTTTAAAAATGTGTTGTAATTATTACCATGGTTTCATGTTGAGTATCCACTCAATTTGGAGCATCAACTTCAATACTTTTGTCAAATTGCAGCTTGACCTTTATCAAGCTTCAATTGCCAACACTTCAACCAAACTAGTACTTGATCTTTTGTAAGTTGCCACTTACAAGGAAAGCGTCAACTTTGTGTGTGCTAAGCATCTACTTAGACTTCTTCACAATGTTTTGATCACGTATCTTGTGTTGTCTCTCACGACAAATTATGATCACTTCTTCCGTTCAACTTCTTCTGTTCTCACTCTACTTCATTTGTTGCAAGTCTCTCACTCAAAGCTTCCTCTTCATACACATTTTATTTTGCTTCTCATATCAAATATCCTTCTCAATTATCTACACTTTCATGGTCACTAATTGCTGCAAAATTGCAGTTCACAATCCATTAGATACATTCTTGTATTTCAATTATGTTTTCATGCTCTTGTTGCACCTTCGATAGTGTCTTAATCAACTACTTAATACACAGTCACATGTTTATATTATCAAGGCCAACACACCCTCTAAAGACTCTTCCACTTGACTAATTGAACAAACTCTTCAAGTTCAAGTATAACTCGAATTTAGAACGAGAATGACATCATCTCAGATTGTCCTCATGCAATGATTGCACTTGATTACATGTCAGTTACATGTACACACCTAACCGAACATGTGACAGAAGTTATAATCTTCATGTAGATCACAAAATAACTCCTTAACTTGTTGCACAATTGAAGAGATTCTTCTTATAATTGAAAACTGACATCTGACATGTAACAGCCATACAAACTTTTGTCTTCTTCTTCCCTTTTGCGAGTTTGTTATGTCTTCTACCTAATATGACTTAGTACAAGTGTTCAAACCATGCAAGGATGTTACAATGTTATGAATAAACTTAGGATTCATGCTCACATTATTGTTTGTAATAATTAAATGTAATATTGATATATTACATTAGTAAGTTAGTGTGTTAGTAAGATGTGTGAGGAAAATAAAAGATTGTAATATTATTAATATTAGTCATAAAACAACTCATTATTAATAATATATGATATTGTATTAGTTTTGAGTTTGTTGAATAAACAACTCACGTAACTATTTGAGATTTGTGTGAGAGATTTATGGGATTGAGAGTGATTCTAGGAGAAATAAGAGAATATATTGTGGGATTAAAGATTGGAGTTGAATAATTGTATTATGGAGATCTTTCTCCTTTATATTGTAAGCTTTGTCACCATGTAATTGCTACAAGCTCCAGAATCATTCAATCAATAATATAGTGTTTTTGTTATTATATAAATTCTGCAATATTGTTTCATGTCTCTTGCATTCTTTCTTTAGTTCTATTATGTAATTGATGTTTATTTAGATTAGTTAAACTATCAATTTTTGGTAACAAAGTAGGCCGACATTTAGCTGTGCGAGTCGTTGCAGGACAAAACTGTGGCCTCTAGGCTGCAAATCTAACATTTTTTAAGCTTATGTCACCGTTTTCTGAATTCTCGGTTCGTGACATAGGAATCGCCGTCGATTCTAATCTAATCACCATTGATTCTGATCCAATTGCCATCGATTTTGTTGATAACCATCGATTCTACCTGCATAGTGATAAATTGAATTACCTGCAATCTTGTTTGCAGTTGCCGACAATTTACGCTAGGTGTCGTCGATTCTAATCTAATCACCATTGATTCTGATCCAATTGCCATCGATTTTGTTGATAACCATCGATTCTACCTGCATAGTGATAAATTGAATTACCTGCAATCTTGTTTGCAGTTGCCGACAATTTACGCTAGGTGTCGTCGACTTTGTTAATCACCGGCGATTCTATTTCCAGTCTCCAACACTTCACATTGGTCGCTGTCAAACATTGTGGTAAACTTGAGAAGAAGTTTTTTGTATTTTTTGGTTAATTTTTTAAGCTTCATGTTCTACATTTAGGGGGCCTTTTTAAACTAAGCTCGAATTTTGAATTTCTTGAGTAATTAAAACATCAAATGAAAGTTGGAGGCAACAGAGGAAGGAGGTGTTTTAGCAACCTCTCGTTACGTACCATCGACAAGGCTGAAATTCTGCTTTGGTGGCCATGTTTTTTAGTTGTGTTGTGTGTTTAATTTCCTCTATATACAACTAAGAACAAATGTACATTCTTGTTCGATATTGTAATATGTGAGCAATTTCTTGTATTTTCCCTTGAATGTAAAAATGTGACAGTGGAAACCTGTACGCTGCTATGGAGTGGTTGGTGGTCCACTAGAAAACCAATTTGAGAGTTTGTGAATCTTTTAGAAAAGCACATGAAAAGTGGTTAATGGTTCCATTAGAAAACATGTAAGAGTTGATGGTACTTTTTTAAAACCATTGAATCATGAGCAGGTAATAGACAAAACTCATCCTTGTTCGCACTTAGGGGGAATGTTAGGAATAATATTAAGATTAGTGCTTACGTTATTGTTTGTAATAGTTAAATGTAATATGCATATATTACATTAGTAAGATATTAATATTGTTATATTAATATCATGTGTATGAGGAAAATAAAAGATTGTAATATTATCAATGAGTCATAAAACAACTCATTATTAATAATATAGGATATTGTATTAGTTGTGAGTTTGTTGAATAAACAACTCACGTAGCTATTTGAGAGTTGTGTGAGAGATCGATGGGATGAGAGTGATTCTAAGAGAGATAAGATAGTATATTGTGCGATCAAAGATTGAAGTTGCATCATTGTACTAAGGAGATTATTCTCCTTTATATTGTAAGCTCTCTCACCATGTAATTGCTACAAGCTCCAGAATTATTCAATTAATAATATAGTGTTTTTGTTATTATCTCAATTCTGCAATATTGTTTCATGTCTCTTGCATTCTCTCTTTAATTCTATAATGTAATTCATGTTTGTTTAGTTTAGTTAAACTATCAATTTCATATAATACAGTACTGCATATTCATATTTATAACTCTTTGAATCATATCCTCGCCATTTCTTCTTCATGTTTCATTGGAGCTTCACTCACATTCATATAGGTCCAGAAGTTTGCAGTCATGGGGGTGCTTGAAATTGTTCAAGGAATAGGTCTTCAACTCTCTTCAAACCTTGGAGGGGATGGTGAGTGGTCTCTACATTACCTTCATATGCCTAGAGGAGCTTCATCACTCTCATTCAAACAAGAACATGCTGATTTGAACAAGCAACAATCAGATCTTCACACTCAGAAATACAATCCTCCAAATTTGATTGCGTGGAGCACTAAACCTTGTCATCCAACCACCTATGATATATCAACTTGAAGCTCATGAAGTCTTCTTTCACATCTAATTGACAAAAATCATTTAAAGCATAATAGTGATTATCACATTACTCTAGTTTCTCAAACTGGATTTACTGGGTTCTAGAGCTCTCAAGAATCAGTCTCGACTCATATTCAAACACCTTCAAAGTGCTCTCCAAGCTCAACTAACACTTTGAATAATTCAAGGACATCACAAACAATTTGTACAAGCATTCAAAGGCTTGCTTTGTTTGAACAAAACTTTATCTACTCACCTGTAGCAACAACCTTCTTTACTAGCTCAGAAGGGTAGTTTTGGATCACTCAAACTTATGCATGCAAGCACTTAATTAAACCAAACCAAGTACACTCTTAGCTCATATGGGAAACCTTTTTGCTATTCAGGACAAAAAAAATCACTTTATTATGCAAATCACCATGTTTCTCTATATACGTTCATGACTAGTCTTGCATTCTTGGCTTTTTTGGTGCTAGGAATCAAAATGCAAATGTATCATCACATTTTTTCGAAGGACCAACCTAGATGACTTAATGAACATCAAGAGCACTTTCAAAACTTCCTTCACAAAAAAATTGAGTATGAGTGCCTTTGCAATTTTTGTCTATATACTGAATTTTTCACTAAATAATTGTTTTCTTGTGGGGTCCACCTTATGTTATAAACACAAACCACCATGAACATGGCCTCTGATGAGTTCTCTACATGCTCAAATTCATAAACAAGCAAAACAATTCCATTCGAGTACAACTAAGCAATTTTTTTCATACCTCTTCCAACTGAGGTTTAGGAGGGTTTTGGACAGTGCCCAAAAATGGATAGAACTTTCATATCCTGCATCCTTTTGACTTCACAATTTTTGCACAATCTTTGTCTCCCTATCCTCTTAAAAAATGCCTCTCATGATTTATCTGAAGAATGTTTGTCAATGTAGATTCTATGCTAAGAAGTCAGGGCACTATTTTACCATACCTTGCTTAACTTGATTTTGACAAAAAATGTAATTTTTTGCTCAAAAATCATTCTCTTGTCCCCAAATTTGGTCCACACCTTCATGACTACCTCATCCATGATCAGCAATGGCTACTTTATCGTGGTTCACTCTGAACTTCCAATCCCATCTCATTTGGGCATGTTTAAATTGTTTGTTTTGAAAGGCGATCATACCAATGACCCTAAATATGCCTCTAAGTGTTGAATTATGACCTGCTGCTTCATCTGAGGACTCTTGACAATGTCCCTACAAACTTCTCATGCTTGCATTTGCTTTATATAGCTTGTTTTGCTTCATATCATCATTCTAGGTCTTTGAATTAGGTCTAAATGAGCTAGTTTACACTATAACTCATCCTGTTTGCCCTGTTCTTCGCCATGTAGCCCCTTGAGCATGTTCTATTATGTGTTTCATAACTTTACCATGCTTGTCACTTTGCTACCTAGGCCTACTAAACAAAGGTATTTTCACCAATTCCACTCATGTAATTGTGTATCCACCATTATGACCCTTTTTCCACATCATATACATGCTAGACCTTATATGACATCATTTTGGTATGCTCTCACATCATCACCTTGCCTATTCTAGTCACTAGTTGCTTGAGAAATTAGTGCTTGATCAGGTGTTCTCACGACCTTTGTCATGCCCTGCCTTGTTTACCTCATTGAAAGCTCACTCTAGCTCTTTTCTTTGTCATTATTATGCCTTTGACATTAATGACAACTTCAACATCCACATGCCAACATAGCAAATGTTCAAATGTAATTAGCCTCGGAACATAGGGTGACAATTTGTTGATATAATGGGTATTGAAATGCCTAACTTTTATAATTTGTTGTTAAGTAGGAATTTCTCTAGAACATTTAATGAATATTTTTCTATTGATTTTTTGTGTGTGGTTATCGAGAGGAGTTTGGAGTCAATTCATAATTCGGGGAGAGGTGAAGAAGAAACAAATAATCATAGCTTTTATATATAGAATGACTGATAAATATCCTTGATGATTACAATTGTTGTTTAAGCAGGGATTGCACGTGAGCATTGGTTGGAAATGAATCCGTTTTTTGATGCGTGGCGATCGAAGAGGGGAGTTGGAAATCAGTCAATTTGGAACTGAGGGAGAGGCGAAGAAGAATATAGTAATAAAAAATTTTGATATTGAGGAAGGCTTGCCAATATTATAGAAACAAACATGGCTACTTATATTTTGAATGTCTTTAATTTGATATATAGACTTATAATTTTAAGGACATAAAATTCACAAAGTTTTATCAGCAATAACTTAGTTCTTATTAGATTGCAAAGATTGTTGGTTGCATCACTTTCCAGTTCTACCCACCTTAACCAATGCCCAATACAACTATTTGAATCCATTTATCTTGGAGTAGTTAAGGAGGGTTGGGTGAATTAGAGTAGAATTCTTTAGTGTTTTGGGTGGGCTTGTATTGATTATTGGCTAATTTTAAGTTTGGGTTTATTACATGTTCGTGTTGTTTCTTTGATTTCGTTTATTGTAAGTATTGTAAATATAGAAAATGGAAAAAACTTTAGAACAAAACTACATAAACCATTTTAGTTGACCACTAGTGACAATTTGAATTTGTTAGAAGTTCCAAGTGTGAAATAAAAGCATTTAGAATGCAATCTTATGAAAAAAAGTTGTCATAGGTAATTGAGTGCATCAATAATAACCATTTTTACCAAATGAGAGTTATCATCCATAAAATTTACTTCAAAATCTCAGAGAGATTTGTATTCATGTGGATGAGGAACAATCAAGCACTAGAAATGGTGATTTGTTTTTGAAACAAAGCTCATACAAACATTGAGGTTGATGCAAACGAGGGAAATATCAGCAAAATAGTAGATCCAAAACTAGTTTGTCCATTCTCTTTTAAAGGGCGACTTTGGTAATCCCTATCAGAGCTATGAACATCTTTTCGGCAGTAGAGCAAGTCCTAGATGTGAAATAATAGTATTTCCATTAGGGTTAAAGACGCCTAATTGACAATTGAGCAATGTTGAAGCATACGAGGAATCTGCACTAGGGTTATAGACAATTGAATGGCATTGGATCTATGTTACATTATTGTGGGATATGAGTAAACTTAGACTGAAAAGATAACAATTCATTTGGAATTTGCTAATTTACAAAGTTTGCTCCTTGGAAGTAGATCTACGTAATGCAAAAAATGTGGTTTAATGGAAACGTGAGGGTTAATGAATTTACAAATTTTCACGTACCATTCAAAAATGGGTTTTAAATAAAGTGATGAACATTGAGTAATATTACTTGTTATACTTGCAATGAATTTGTTTAAATCTTTTTATTTTTTTTGAAGTCTCTAGGAACTAAATATTCATGAT
Source organism: Taxus chinensis (assembly GCA_019776745.2). NCBI lineage: Eukaryota > Viridiplantae > Streptophyta > Pinopsida > Cupressales > Taxaceae > Taxus > Taxus chinensis. The sequence continues at coordinate 273,261,210 of CM034146.1, read as the reverse complement.
TGTCATTATGGTTCGGTGGATTTCTCAAAGGAAGTATGGTCACTATAAATATGGTCTAATGGTGTAACTTGAAACTCATTGCTACCAAGTCAAACCACCCAGAGATGTTTTCGTTTATATACATTTATATGTCAATCAAAGTACATTTTCACCACCTAAAAGTATTGAGTAACCCATATGTTGATGCATTTTTTGAGTGTCAACATATTTTTGTAATTTTTCCACTACTGTTTTCCATTCTCAAATGTTTTCAAAAAATAAAGACAATTTCGCTCATTTTACTCTGAGTTGGTATAAGACCTTTTGTGCAAGCCGAGAAATTCAATTTTTTGTCATTTCTCACCTCAAATGATTATTTTATTTAAGCTTATATAGTGAAAGTAATATTATTTTGAATCTCTGTATTGATGTTGTGGAACACCAAAGGACTCAAATGAAACTTCAATAACGAACACAAAGTGCAATGTGCATTAAAAATGAAGATGGTCATAAGGTGTAGTGTGTCGTAAGATTGATGATGTTCATGGCAAAGATGAAGCAATTAGGTGCGCAACGGCCAAATTTGGCCGTTACATTATGATGTGGCTCAACCTTAAACGATGAAAGGTAAAGTGGCACCAATTGGCAAAAAAATGTTTCTCCCTCTACGAAGTTTCTTTTGCCTTTACAATACTGTGCAACCATGTATATACATGTATGCAACTAGATAGAAATGGAGGATCTAAAATTTGGGTGAAAAATATATTTTGATGCATTCAATTTTTGTTGAATAAATATATTTTTGCTAATGTTATCTGTATATCCAGTTTGAGAAGCATTTTCTTATTTTCTAAGGGTGTTAAATTATGTTCGATATTGTTCTTCACATATGTACTATGCAATTTTCAAAGGATAGTTTAAGAATTAAATTTGGGATTGAATTGCTTTTCCTTGATTGTTTTTCTTAATAACTCAAGAGACAAATTGATAATCCTTTTTAAAGTTATACAAGATTGTGGTAATTGGAGAATTAAATGTGTATTACTGAAATTTGTTTCCCTTTAACTTTTGTGTTTTTCAAGAGATAAAAGAATCATGTCTTGTAAAGTTGCTCAAGGCTATGGTTGATTTGGACTAGTAAATTTTAATACAAATTGTTTAATAATGCTATATTAAAATTTAAATTGTCCTAGTGATACGTCTTTCAACCATTATGTGAATATTAGGTTTTCTTTATCATTCTCTAAATGAGTATTTATTTTCCTTAAGGTAGGCGTTAAAACAGGTAACTCATAGTGAGTCTAGAAACAAGAGGGTATTATTGCATACTAGTGCTCTACACGTCTAACAAGGTCAATCATGTGTGAATAGAAAAAATGTGAAAACATGTTAAATTACACCTCATGAAATTTAGCAATTTTTACAAAAATACAAGTAGTTGAGTAAGACTTTACTCTTAGCTTCTAAAATTAAGATTTGGTGATAGTGCCTCCATGATGAATAATAGATTAAATTTTATTATAGGTTACGGGCAACAATTGACATTCTAAGTGCTACATTTGTTTTTCAATCCAAGCAAAATACATTTATGTGATAAATTTAATGGAGAGGTTTTAAACTCTAGAGATTGAGAATTCTTACCACAAGAAGTACATTGATAGAGATCAACACATGAATGTAGGGTGTATTATTTTCAACCACATTGACATGCATGGGAATTAGGTACACTAGGTGTAAAATCATCAAATGGAATATCATGCAATGAAGAAAGCCTAATCTTACATTTTAGAATAGGATGTGATGAAGGGACAAATTTATTACAATCAATTTGATAACCTCTATGAACAAAATTGTTTGGTAAAGTAAGTTATATGAAATTTGATAAGAACTTCTTTTATTTTTCAGTCTTTGATAATGTCAAAATAGGTGTTAATTCTATGATAGGAGCTTAGCTAGGCGTGGGTTCCAAAATTGGGAGATTAAATCATATCAAATATTTGAACTAGTAAATATACAGGAACATTATGTGAATTTGCAACCATGTAGTTATGCTTATCAATTTGAACCTAGAGTTGAGTGATGTTTGTTGTGAGAAGGCTATGTTGATTGCAAAATTGCAAGAATGTGGGCCTAAATTGCTTCCAACATTTTGCAATCAAATCATACATCCTTATATGTGTTTCCTTTCAATTGTGGAAATAAGACACCCTCAAAAGACGATGTGCTTGTAACATATGTTATCAACGTAAAATGAGAAAAAAACCACTTATAAAGCAACCAACACAATTTGTAGTCAAAGTCATTGTTTGTAGTTGTCACTCGAAGGCCTTTAGGATATGCTAATATTGTAGATTGCGGGAATTACCATTAATTGTAGGCATATGGATATGGAAATGAGGTTCTAGCATCAATACATATTAAAACAGAGAATTAACAAAATGGAGCCATAATTTAATTATTTGCGAACCTAGACTACTCTATCACACATTAAAGATAAATGTTTCCTCAAAGATAAAACACAAATAAACTTGTAAACTATCTTTGTTGATTCATTAGTAATATATATATATATATATATATATATATATATATATATATATATATATATATATATATATATATATATATACAGTTTCATGCGACTCTTCATATTCTCTCTCTTCATTTTAGGTTCCGTTTTTCTTTAGAAATGCAACATTCTACATGTTCAACTTTTTTATTTGACTACCTATAAGATTGTGTATAAAGTTATTTAGTTGCAAGACTCTTTTACAAACAAAATATTTCGAATATACTATTATGGATATATTTTTAAGAGTTTGTTAGTATTAAACAATTAGAAAGAAAGGCATTATTGCTATTCAAACATGTGTTCTTCAAAATTGATTGTTGGATGTCTTTTTGATCTTCTTTTACACACTGCCTCAGTTCTTGATGTATTGCATGAAGCATTATTTATTGGTTTTTGTTGCCATGCACAACGTAGTTTCCCTCATAGGTTTTGAACTAAGTAGCCTACTGAGGTATTACCCATGTTTTCACTAGGCTTGTCTAACTCGGAGGATATCGTTTAAGGGTTTCCAATCATCCTTGCCATACCTGCCACAACTCTAGTATTCCAAAGTTCGTGTTTCTCAAAATTTTGACAAAACTTTACAAAATCGTGGTAGTGATGTATGAATTAGCTAGTTGGTGATCAATTACAATGATGAAAATGCGGCTATTGGCATATGAATTGGTTGCACTTATGGTTGTTTTGGGGCTCATAGTTATCGTCGATGTTGGGTGGGTTGTTGGTTTAGTAAAAATAGAATTAAATCCTTTTACATGAGTAACTTTTGTAATGTATGATATTCAAATGCTAAAATAGAATAAAAACACGAGAAATAACACCTGTAAAATATGAAACCCTAAGCAAGATGAAGAAACAAGAGGGCTAGTCTGATTTTCGAATGTACATGAAGTGATCTAAGTAGGTGAGACAGTTGAATATACTGCAAATAGGGTCATCAATGGTCACTGTAAAATCTGGAATCTGTGAACAATGTTAGACATGGGCGCCCACAAGAGGTCAAGGGTGTCTGGGTGTTTGAGATTGGGGTTGGGGTCTTGTGACTACGTGGGAGTTATGAATTTGAGTTTCTTTTGTGTCGCTAGGGTTTTGCTATTGTTCTCTGTTGATCGCTTGATAGTCACTCGAGGATCGCCAATGGTACTTGTAACCTGCAAAAGAGATTTTTACCTCCACAAGCACCCAAATTGCATCAAAGCTAAAAAGGAAAATGCAAAATGGGGAGTTAGATGGACCCCGACAGTCACTCGAAGAGTGAACTTACAACTGAGAGTTGCATTACATCTCAAACTCCATGTAGTTCTTGTGAGTTTGTGTAGAAATTGTGCCCTAGGATGCCCTTGTGCAAAATGCACTAAATAACGGGCTAGACTTGCTCAATGATGCTAATGTGTGGATGTAAAAAAATAAAACTCCCCATTCTATGCTCTTTATACAAAGTATGAAGCCCTTATCCCTTGAATGAGTGCTAGATGGATGCTTTGAAATGCTTTTGGTGCCATTTTGAATTCAAGCTCAGGTGGTAATAGTAACGCTTAGTGTTTGGTCCTTCATTTTGAAAACATACCTATGTATTTATATGATTCTCTTGTTTGAATTTTGTAATTGACAATTAAAAGGCCGACCTAAGGTAATAAAATGCAATTAAAAAGCGAAAGGGTTCCAAAAGGGGTAGGAAAAAGATAGAGGGACAAGAGCGCCCATGAGGATCAGAGCACCTAACACTATTGTCTGAACTGGGCGCTAGTGTCTGAAGCCACAGGAAAATACAACAGTCAAGTGTCGGCAAGAGTAATAGATATATGAAGCCAATAAAAGTGCAAATGACAAAGAAACAAGTTAAGGGGGGTTGTCAATTACTAGTTTTCTTGCTTATGAATCATGTAAATGCTAGCATGTTTTTAAGACCTAAAAAATGTACCCAAGTGCGTGTTTTTGTCTCTACATTTGCCTCCACTTTATGTTGTTGAGTGAATATTCAATCACATAAAGTACATAGAAGATGCATACTTTATGATCCATGTAGAGTGTGCGACGAAAAGCATGCCGAGTCGACAAGTGAAGCGTGGAGACTAGGAAAGGAAAGTGTGACCCTATGGGTGTAGTGGATGTGTAAAGATGTGCAGCTAGAACCTGTGTTTGTTGAAGTAATTTGATTCTTGTTGCACATCAAGGATGAACTTGCAAAAAAGAATGAAAGAGTAGTCAAAGTAATGTGTAGGAAAAATCTAAGTAAAGTACGCATAAGAATGTAAAAGTGTGTAAAATGTGTAACAAGGAAAGTGTGCACCTTATGTGTCATAATGTAAAGGATAGAAAAATGTCTTGGAAATGTTGTGAAAAGCGATTCCATGACTTTGCACAATAAGCACCACTGTAGATAATACGTACCCGATTTGCTCCTTTTGTCACTAATTAGTTCTTGATTAATTCCGAATTGATTATACTGATTGCAAATGATTGTAGGAGATATAATGCATTATGGAAGTGAAGGCTTGTGCCTGTAATTGTAGAATTGTTTTATAACCTGCTGTAAACTATGTTGTGCTGAGAAATTGATTGTATTTGCCTGAATGACATTAAGCACCTAGGGGAGGACATAAGTGCCTAGGAATTCCTGTTTGATTCTAGGCTCTGGCATCTACTTTGTGATTTTGACCCAAGTTTGATTCTGATCTAGTCTTGTGACTTTATCCTATGTTGATTATGTATTAAATTGGTAATATGTGTTGTAGCTCTGAGTTGTAATCAGGGTGATTTGTTCACCCAATGTACACCCCCTTGTTTTGGGTTCATGCAATGATGGTACAATGATGTGGCCCAAAGGAGAGGACTTAATGTTAATCTGAAGTGAATCCCTATATGGGGTAGGGGATGTGCATGGTAGGAACTAAGTAACATGCAAAAAAAGTAGGCTAGAACTATGTACTAGTGGAAGAAATGAATATAGTAGAAAACAATTTAATCAGGAAAGTTTGCATACAAGATAGACCACAAAAAGGGGGTTTCAAACATGGGAAATCACTCAAAATATCACAAAAAAATAAGGGCCAAAGTGGCCAAAAGCATACATTGATCACACAATACATAGGACATATCCCAAAAACACTAACATATAAAAGAAAACAATAGTAAGTAAAATGTATAAAAAAATGGTGGCATAAATTCTTGAAAAAGAAAATGTTACACATGAAACATCCATTAGCATATTAGAAACATAATAAGTATGTCATGAGCATGTATAAATCGGCAAAAAGTAAAGTAACTATAGTGAAAATAGTGAAAAATCTAGCAATATAACATGTGTAGTATATGATAGAAAGAGTAGATGCCCCTAGGAGCCTCGGTGGGACTAGTAAAAGGTACATTCATAAGCATCATTACAGTGTGTAATAACTTGTAAGATATCTGCATTCACCTCAAAATACCAAGTGAATGTGCAAACGTATATATAGAAATATAATGACATACTAAGAATCCTTCTAGCATGGAAAATGAAGTGTAACATGTAAGTAGAATAAGCTAGCAAAATTAGATGCAACCGAGATATGGAAATGCAATGTATGAGTGTGATGGAATGGTATGAAAAGTGTGAATATGGGAGAGGAAAAGTTCCCCTAGCGGATGTGCATGAGATGAGGTTTATTTATAAAATATCCCTCAACATTCAAGAATGAACCATGGAATAAGAATGTGCATCATTGAGAAAGGAGTGTGTTGTGTGAGTAGATGTTAGAAAGATGTACCATGAAGCATAGACCATGAGATGTAGATGATGTGAGGTTCATTTTAGAATTAAACCCTCAGTAGTCGAGTATGAACCGTGGGACTAGTGTGCGTCATAGGGTAATGATGATACAATGTGTGTATCAAAGGGGATAGTGGTGGGTATCATTATCATTATCATTACAAGTGTGATAATGATGGGTAGGGCGGAAAAGGTGTGTTGCCTCCCCAATTGTGTAAATGATGGAAGACTATCCGATGATAGTGAAGGGCGAGGACACTCCACCTGATATTCGAGGAGTCAAAGGTATGTGACGATCCTGTAAGATCAGTGGTGTGGGAGAATAAGTATGTGCACATGAAGGAGATCTATGTCGTGAAGGAGATGGTGAACATCTATGTGAAGGGGTTGCTTTTGTAGGAGACATAGGCCGACAATGCAGACTAAGAGACTGATGAGGATGAGAAGGTCGTGAGGTAAGTTGTTTTCAAATAGTTGTTTTAAGTGCAAACATGGCTTTAGATTTGAGATGTTTTGGAAGCTTAGATGCTATGATTGATGTATCAACAAAAGCGAGTCGATGCAATGGTGTGCATTGTGGAACGCCTTTGTTAGTAACTAGTTGCTTGTTGTAAATGAACTTGAGTCATAAATGGTTCATGGCAGGGATGGCTTTGGGCGACAAGTAGCCAGGGAAGGCACAAGCATGGTAAGAGACCCAATTGTGATGGGAAGCCTTACATAGCCTTAAGACTTGAGAATTTCGAAATTTAACATTAGACAATGGATAATTGATAGCCAAAAGAAGTACAACAGAGCATACACAAGTAGGAGCCAATGGATAGATCGTGGTATTATTGTCAGTATACGAACCAATGGAGCATTGATGTGCAACAAATCATAAGTAAATGTCACATGATAATCATGATCCGAGAATGAAATAACTGGTGGCAATCCATCATCAAAAGAAACAAGGAAATTAAGAGGCCTCAATGAAGGAGGATGCACAACACGATATGTATGATTGGCTGAAGCATCAGTAGCTGGTTGGTCATGCTTAGGCAAAGGGTCTTTAAAGATATTGAGCTTTTTATTATCATTGTCTGGTTGAGAAGCAGATGGCTCAGGGAGCTCGAGTGCATTTCTATGAATGAGATCGTGAATGATATACTTTTTTTGAAACAACAATTAGTAGAGTGCCCAATGCATTGGTGATAGTCACATCGTGCATTTTCATCATAATTGTGTAGGGGTTGAGATTGAGCGGCGGTGGAAGAGTGATAAGATTGCTTTCGATGAGTTGTGGCAATAGAAACCGAGCTGCGTATGATAGCCTGGTAAAAGTTACGCTTTTGAGGTTACAATTGAAGCTTTTATCAGGTGGTGAGACAACATTAACAACCGCCTTTTGCTTCTGTTACTTTATGAGATGGCTTGAAAGTATATTTAGCTTGAAATTGATTAGAAGATGATGAAGCATGATCATGATATTTAATTTGCCTATAGATAAGAGTTTGCTTTCGTGCATTTTAAGTGTATAGAATAATTGATCAAAGGATGGAGAGGTCTCGAAGATAACACTCTCTTGTACTGGAGGTAAGAGACTTTGAATAAAAAGATCTTGCAATTCAAAATAAACGAGTACATTTGTCATATTAGATAGGTTGTTCTTGTAAAGTAAAACATAGTTAGCTAGATGCTCATTAGATCCTTGTGTGATTTGAGGAAGTTGGGCATAGGATATATTGGTGCCAATATTGATAGAAAAATGTGTTAGGATTTCATATTATTAGTGCTCACATTATTATTAAAGTTAGATTATAATTATGTGATGTAATTGAGTTGGTATTACAACTCATATTGTTATAATATATTGTTTTAACAATATATTATTATAGAGTTTTGTTGTACTCGTAAAATTATAAACGGGTAAGTTGTTTGTTGACTTCCTATTTTCTAGGAAGTAGATCTTCCATTGTATTGGCTATATATTAGCCAAACCTATTGTGCAAATATATATAAAATATAATATGATTGTGTGTTATTTCTTATGTAAATCTTTTGCTGCAATTATATTTGGTATCAGAGCAATCTGATCCATTAAACTCTGAGATTCAATCAGGGGCAATTAATATGGTCTATTTGCCCCATATGATGTCTTAAGCTTATGATTTTGTGACTCTGTATATTAGTTTTAGTTTATATTTTTTGGCATGTGTCTTTGTTTATTCATTGAAGTTTCGTGCAGTTCAAATTTTAGTTGGTCAAGGCCGAACGCATCATCCAATCATCGATGTTTTGCCTCAGACTTGCGACTGCCTTGATTATCCTTGAGCATTACTCATCACATTAAATTTTTCAAGGGATACTGAAAAACACAAGTATAGATCTGTAGAAAGACCTTGAATCTAGCTCTGTGAATGATCCCACAAAAAATTGCTCGCTTATGCTTCTGTATACGATCTGCATGGATTACGGATTTAGCGTGTGGACCAACTTGGGCGCTCGACTAGTGTACTACCATTGAGGTTTATCATTTCAAAGGTCGTTTGTCAAATTAGTTAGAAGAATCGTTTGATTCGTTCATCTTGGCTTCGACTCACTTGACGACAACATACCAGAGACCCTACAAATACATACACGTCAAGATTCGAATCTACAACTGCATTGAATCAAGATGGTTTCAATCAATTTCTTCACTTGTTAGAAGAAACCAATCTTTGGATCAAATCTCCACATATTTAATGATGAGTTCTTTCTAATCGCTGTGAGTTTAAACTCCACGTATATTTTTCGGCAACCGCAAGATCTATTTCTCTGAAGGCAACGTCATTACACAAGTTTAGAATCAACTGTGACGTGTTAAAAAGCCCAAGATTTATTGCTGGTATTGTTGTTAGAGGATTTCTCGAATGGGTGGCAAAGTCTTAACTCTTCTTGCCCTACACGCGTATGCAAAAGAATGGTCAGATAACATTGGTATTCTGCTTTTGAGTTCATATTGATATTGGTCTTCAGAGTTGATAGATAGTTTGTTTAGTCGTTATTTTATCATTAATGTGTTGTAAGTTTATAGTGGTCTGTTAAGACATTGAAAGTAAAGTCTTCATACAATTGTGTCATTAGGGGGTTGATAAAGGCAAGTATTCTTCGTCCATTAGTATTTTCGTGTCTATTCTTCTTAAATTTATTTATTATTATAGTTCAAGTCTTTATAGTGTTGGTTTAATGCCATGCATTTGGTTGAATGCTATAAGCTCAATGTTTAAAGATCTCAAAATTAGAATTTGGGATATTTTATAAAATTGGTCAGTATAATAGTCACTATTTAAAAATTAGTTTAACGTCAATATTGTCTTTTGTTTCAAGTCAATTAGAGTCGTCAATGTTTGTAATTATCACCACATTAGTGACAAATATCATTGTCCATGTCAAAAGAGTTGTTTATACATATCATCATTGTGGTCAAAGGTTGTTAAAATTTTTGTCCAAAGTGTCAAAGTGGTATCTATCGTCAAAAGAGTTAAAAGTTAAGTTATTTTGTAAAGAGTTGAAGTCAAATATTTGTAAAAAATTAAAAATTAAAAAATTATCTTACAGACGCATTGTCGGTGGTATCCGACGTCCGACTGAGGTATGCAATATTGAGCTTCATGATCAAATCCAGCTGAGCTAACAACACGATACTGGAGGATGGAGGCAAATGGAGGTTGGAGGTCATTCAACGACCTCATGTCAGTTGCCAACGACGGGGCCGCATATCAGATTTGGTGACGTGTGTGTGTGCAATTTGATTTTAGTGCTTCTAGCGTGGTAAAGTTTTGCAGTTTTCAATAAGTGGAAATTTCACATTGAGGGGGGATCATGATCCAATGTTCCATTTCCATTATGTAGGTTTTTTTTATGTATGTATGAGCAACAGATTTTAGCAGAATTTCCTATGTTATTCCCTGCAGTGAGATATTGATGAGGGCTGATAATAGTACTTGTCATATCATGATGTGGTTGTAGGTAAACGACTTTAAAACCTTCATTTGTGGTTTGTGGTAAACCAATAGCAAAACCACCATTCTTGGTTGTTAGTAATCCATTCGCAAAACCATCACTTTGTGGTTTGTGGTAAAGCAATTGCAAAACACCCATTCTCGGTTTGTGGTCAACCGTTTGCAAAAACCATCCTTGAGGTTTGTGATCATCTTGTGAAAATCACCAGATCATGAGCAGGTGAAAGTATAAGGCAGGTTTTCCCATGTTCGTACTAAGGGGGGAATGTTAGGATTTCATATTATTAGTGCTCACATTATTATTAAAGTTAGATTACAATTATGTGATGTAATTGAGTTGGTATTACAACTCATATTGTTATAATATATTGTTTCAACAATATATTATTATAGAGTTTTGTTGTACCCGTAAAATTATAAACGGGTAAGTTGTTTGTTGACTTCCTATTTTCTAGGAAGCAATTCTTCTATTGTATTGGCTATATATTAGCCAAACATGTTGTGCAGATATATAAAAAATAAAATATTATTGTGTGTTATTTCCTGTGTAAATCTTTTGCTGCAATTATAAAATGAGCAAGGAAAGCATCAATTAAATATGTAAAAGAATTTACCAAGTGAACAGGTAGATCGTAGAACCAACGCATGGAGTAATCTTGTAAACTCCTAAGAAATAGCTTAGCTAATAGTGTATGATCATCTGAATAGTCAACACATGCCACATGAAAGTATCAAAGATGCTCTTGAGGGTCGTCATGGCCATTGTAGGTGGACAACTTAGGTTGAATGAAGTTGGGAGGAAGTGGATAAGCTGAAATGGCGGGTGAGAAAGGGGTATGAAAGAGTAAGGAGTCAAGAGATGGAGAGGAGAGTGAAGTAGCCTTTTGAAGTTGATATATTTGAACTTGTAGATCCTGATATAAAGAAGCTAGGTCACGAGTGTTTGAAGAAGACCCAGGTTATGCATCAGAAGCATTGGGTTGAATGAGGGTAGCGGTAGTAGTGACAACGGAAGTAGGGCTGCTAAGGGGTTGAGTGGAGGCCATGGTAGCCTAAGAGGAACCTATAAGAGAAACAATAACAATATCTCGAGAGTGTTTAACAAGAAGTAAAACATTGTGAACATGTCGAATATGAAGAGGGTTGGTACACAACACTTGACAAAAATTAGTGAGTTTGTCTAATTGTTCTTGATCAACATTAGTGTCGTCATCATATGATTATTCAGTATCAAAGGTTTCAATGTTTTCAAGAGGAACATTTTGTGAATGAGCAAAAGGATTATTAGTTTCAACGATTGATTTAGAAACCCTACAAGAAGATGGAAGAAGCTCAAAGTGCTCAAAAGACCCAAATCGATCACTATGGGTAAGAGGCATAAGAAGGAAGGATTCGAGTGGACAGGTTCACCAAATGATTTGATAAAAATATAATTAAATCCTATTGGAGAGTAACTAGTGTAATGTATGACATTCAAATGCTAAAATACAGTAAAGACAGAAATAATAACACATGTAAAATATAAAACCCTAAGCAATATGAAGGTATATGAGGACTTAGCTAATTGCCAAATGGATAAGAAATGATCTGGGTAGGTGCGACAACTGAACATACCGGAAATAGGGTCATCACTAGTCACTATAAAATCTAGAATTTATGAACAATGTTGGACGAGGGCGCCCACAAAAAGATAGGGGTGCCTAGGCGTTGGAGACTAGAACTGGGCGCATGTGACTATGAAGAGCTCAAAATCTGATTTCTTTTGTGCCGCTAGGATTCTGCTAGTGTTCTCTGTTGATCATCTAATTGTCGTTCCTTGATTGCCGAAGGTACCTATAACCTGCAAAAGAGATGTTCACTTCCACAAAGCCCACAAACCGCATCAAACCTAAAAAAGGAAAATGCAGACTAAGGAGTCAAACAGACCCCGATGGTCACCTGAAGAGTGAACTTACGATCGAGCGTTGCACTACATGTCAGACTCCATGTAGTTCTTGTGAGTATGTGTAGAAATTGTGCCCTAAGATGCTTTTGTGCAAGATGCACTAGATAACGAGCTAGACTTTCTTAATGATGCAAATGTGTAGATGGAATGGAATTAACTTCCCCTTCGTATGTTGTGTATGCAGAGTATACAACCCTTGTCCCTTGAGTAAGTGCTAGATGATTGTTTTTAAATGCTTTTTGTGCCTTGTAAATGCAAGCTTTGGTAATAGTAATGCTTAGTGCTTGGTCCTTCATTTTGAAAACATAATTATGTATTTATATGACTCCCTTATTTGAATTCCGTAATTGACAACTAAACGCCAACTGAAGGTAATAAAATGCAATTAAGAAGCGAAAGGGGTAGAAAAAACATAAAGAGAGACACAAGTGCCCAGGAGGACAAGAGCGCCTGACGCTATTGTTTGAACTGGGCGTTGGTGTTCGAAGCCATAGAAAGATAAAACCGTCAAGTGTCAACAAGAATAACAAATGTATGAAGCCAATAAAAGTGCAAATGACAGGGAAACATGCTAAGGGAAGTTGTCAATTACTAGTTTTCTTGCTTAGGAATTATGTAAATGCTCACATGCTTTTATGACCTAGAAATGTACCCAAGTGTGTGATTTTGTTTACAGTTGCATGAACTACAATTTGTCTACCTGATTACTTAGAGAACAATCCTTTATTTCCTCATGAGTTAAGGCATAATGTGTCTATAGTTACGAGGTGAGTTGTAGTTTCTCCAAAAGGACTTTTGTCACCTTTTTGCTTAGAACATCAATTGCTTCGTGGTTATGTTCTTTTCAAGATTTTGTGTTGATATGCTTAGCCTCTCTGCGAACATTCTGGATTGTACACCTACATATTGGTTGTGAGGCATTGCCATCTCTAGTTGCCATGTTCACTGGATTAAAATGCTTGAATGTTTCAAAGATGGCTTTTGTTTTGTTCTTTGATAGTTCCAATTGTAATTTGTTTGGTTGTACTTACTACGTGGGATGTCTTATTCATTTCCTTCAATATGTTGTCATGTTGTGAAGTTTAGTTGAGCAATAAAACCACAATAGATTATGTATGTGAGCAGTACTCTCTTATCACCTTATATTCCTCCTGCAAGATAATGATAAATTTGAAGTTTTCCTTCTATATGGATACATGAGATTTTATCTTTTCCAACTACTCGTTAGTGAGGTTTTGTTTGGTCAACATGTCACTAAGGAAGTGACGTATAGTTGATTCAACATTATCTAGTCTTCAATCACTTCTATTATGAGTTGAAGGTACTTGTCTTCTATGAATTGCCTTACCTTGATAATCATGTCCTCCAATGCATTGTTTTTGTGCTTTAGTTGCAAAGCAATGTTGGCTAAGGTGGACTCAAATATTTGCAATTCCCCCACCTTTGTTTGTATGGAAAACTTCTCCATATCCTTTTCTGCATTTGTTTATGAGTGTTTTGAGGGCTAACAGTGTCCTTAGCCGCATGTGCTCTACGATAATTGGTCACAATTACACAGTCAAGAACACAAAGGTTGTCTTCTGTAGCATCGTGATTTGGGCTTTGAGCAGCAAAGAATCATGCACCTTATCTTCCAACGAGCCACCCCCTACATACCTCTTTATGAGCCTATTTTTGCAGTTTCTTAGTTTGCGATATTTTATCTGGAGAACTTTTCATTTTTGCTTCTGTGTTGTGCCTTGGCTTTGTAATTGGGTGACCTATGTGCTTTGATCTTTCATTTGCTTCATTCTTGTGTCCTTGCCCTTTGTTGTATGTTCTGCCTCTTCTTGTATATGCTTCTCCTCCTTATGTGCATCATTTTCCTAGACATAGGTGCTTTTGTCTATATCATTTTGCTCTGCCATCTTTATTTGTGCGAGCCCCATTAGCCCATTGTGTTTTTCTATCCCTTGATTGTTTCGATTAATCTGGGTGGGTGGGAGATGGTGGAAGTATTTTTGCACCTTAATAACTCCTATCAATGGCCCTGAAATGACAAAATTTATGTGCTATGAAAACACAAGTAGATGAATGTCTGATATTTTAGGGGGTTCCATGGTGAACTGGTGTTTTTTGTGAGAGATTGTGATAGAGAAGTAACATTGCGAGGAGGAGAGTGTTGTGGGGTGTGTATGGCCAATGAAGGAGAGTAAGATGGAGATGTAATATGATATGACAATTGCTTTGGAATTGGAGAGTGTAGTGGGGAAGGGATGGCAGTATCTTGGCTTTTGACACCTTATGCTTCTTACAAGTAGATGTTGAAGCTTGTTATTACTTCTCCTTTTTTCTTTTTTTTTTCTTTCTTATATTCTTCCTTCGCCTTCTTTCCCTTCTCCTTCTACTAGTTTCTGTAAGGCATTGATGTGTATTTCTTTGTTGACCATCTTGGCATACATGCTAACGATAGTTGTGTTACCTTCAGTTGTATGTGCACTAGATTGAAGGGGCTTTGTCTTTCGGTACCCTCCTCACATTTAGATAATTCCACGCTTTCACATGGTCTATGGGCTTTGGGCTTGTTGAACAAGTATCTCTTTTTGGTTGTTATTAGATGCTTGTGGTTTATCCATTATGTTCACATGTATTTGCTTTACTTGTGATGTTCCCACTCTTAACACATCAATAATAACTACTTTTATTTTTACATGTTCTTCGAACAAACTCTCTACATTGAGTGTCTTTGGCATTGTTGTTCACATTTATGATAACTAGCTCGCCATAGACCACTGTCTTAACTTTTGTGCACTATTGTTCCTTGAACAAAGTATCTACAAGCAATGACATTAACATCCGTGGGAGCTCTATCACTTTGTCCTCATTTTTTTATTATACTCGTGTGTTTTCCATTTCTTTTCAAATGATCTAGTGTATTTTTTGTTTGATTATGATATATCTTGGACCGCGATAACTTCAACATTGACTTGCTTGACTACCCAAATGTGCCATGTTCCATATTACCGAATTAGAGCTTTAGTCTCGAAAATGCATGCCCTTTAATTTCCTTAGCTTTTGCTCATGCATCTACCTTGTTCCTTTTTACACGAGACTTGTTCTCTTGTTTTGACCGTGGTTCTTATGATGCGAGCTTGTATGTATTCTTGGTAGTCTTTTTGTTCCAGTTGATGCAAAATTTAATTTAGGGGTTGGACATTCTTCCAAATCACAATATTATCTATTAATCTTAGATTCTAAAAAAGTCCTTTGTCACGAATATTGGTAACTTGTAGGGCAACTTGATATTATTCTTTAGATATCTCACCACTAGTTTGTTGCCTAGCATTTTGATTGAAGTTGGTGGCGTGAGATTAATATACTCACAATTAGGTTTTCAAGGCAATAACTAACTTATGCTATCAAACGTTCACACTTACCCAACTAGTATGTAACTCACTTCAACATGCCTACTTTTAAAGCATTATGCATAATTCTTCAACTTGCAAGTTTCTTTTGGATTAGTGTCAACGTTGATTGTTAGAGTTGTTAGGGGCATTAACATCCAACCTTGTACGGAAAAATCACTTTACTTGGCGCTTGGTGGATGAAAGTAAGGCACAACCAAGTAGATTGGGAGCCGCTACAACCTGGGTAACCTTCTTGATTGCTGAGGAGAAACTTGTGCGAGACAATAATCTCTTTAAGATTCACAAAGTCCTTGTTTTCATGTTGATTTAAGTATGAAACATATGTTGGGTTTCGTAATTATTCAAGTGTTGGTGCTTTGTAGCATTTTGCAAACACTTAGGTGATGGGTGACCCTATAAGACCTCAAAGTCTCATACAAACTCATGCAATATCATAGGAAAAGTAAAATTGTAAGGAGCCCATAAGGCCTCCCTAGTTCTATGGTTATTGCGTAGGGAATCAATTTCGATAACGTGTTGTGAATTTTGTTGTGCAAACATGGTTCCCAACTAATTAAAAGCAACAAACACAGATTTTGCTAAATCCACTTGTTTTGGTTGATGTGGGGTTTTGTTTAAGACCTTGGATGCCCTTGCGTTAGAGATACAATTTCATGTGTATTGGGGTTTACGGGTCGACATTGATGATTTCTTGGGTCTCTTTCAACTATTTACCAAAATTAACCTCATGGTTGATTATCTCTTCTTTGTTTATAAATACATTAAATGAAAGTGATGGTGCGGCTAATAGGTGACAACTTGTGTGTCTTTCAAGTTCTTCATGTGTGTGAAACATATGAGGAAGATTTATGAACTAATATTGGAGGCTCCTAATCAGGGGTTGAAAGTCTTTTGTAGGTTCATTCAATTTCATTGTTTAGGAATTTTGGCCGATTGTAATCCTAGTGCTCATGGACCATTCGATGTGATTTCAATTATCCCCCAAAATACTTGTTTGCGCTCTTATATTGTGCCAATATCTCTCCATTAACATTCTTGCAAAGACAAGAATGACATTGTCTTGACATTTATGGGAATTTTTTGTTTTTCTTGATCTCAAGATCAATTGGGGCAGCCTTTGTAGCGTGTCAATGTGTTTCTTCTTAAGAGTAACCATGGTTTGCTTACCATTGTTGCATCATTTATCAGAATAACCAATTCATGAGTGCAATATATTTCTTCTTTGCCATGTTAGATGAATATGGTTTGCATAAACTTCAAATTACTCCCAAAGATTGGCCTATTAAATGGATATGGCATATGAATTTGTTCTCGGTGTCTTGAATCATGCCCCATTTTACGTTAGTAATTGCTTGCTTTTCTTTGTTGATATTGAAATCTTTCAAATTTGTTGATCTTTGAAGTCTGTTCATGGCTTGCTTCAATTGTTAAAGCTTTGAACGTGTTCTAATGTTTGAAGTAAATATTTTCCCTCTTGTTATATTGTTTTCTATTGTTTAAAATAGTTCTATTCAATGTACACAATGTTTTTGCCAATTGCTTTCTTGTTTGATGCATTAGCCATTGGAAGAGTGACACCTTGTTTTTGTGGTTCTTTTTATGCTTTCACCTACCCTTTTGATTTTTCTGCTGAAATTTATATGTAATGAACATATGCATCTTCTTCTTTTGTAGCAATTTCTTGGTCTTTGTATCATTTCTATAAGTGTACATCATTCGCATAATTAATTGATTCTTAGGGCTTGGCATATTCCTATAGTGCAGGAAATCCCACCCATGCATTTATTGCATCAAAAATGTTTTATTATATTTATCCCTTTCAACTTCACTCCAACTGCCTTTCTTTGTCAAAATATGTTGTTGTATCTAATTGCTCTTCTACACCGCACTCACTAAAATCAAATTACTACCCTACTGATGCTTGCTAACTATTATTGTTTCTTCTATATCTACTTTTCCGAATGATGGTAGGGCTTAAGCTGACTACGATTCACACT
This sequence comes from Taxus chinensis, assembly GCA_019776745.2. Lineage (NCBI taxonomy): Eukaryota > Viridiplantae > Streptophyta > Pinopsida > Cupressales > Taxaceae > Taxus > Taxus chinensis. Next base: position 273,243,579 of record CM034146.1, on the reverse strand, counting down.
TTCTTGAAGAATAATTCCATGCAAATCTCACAAAACAATTGTGGATTTATTTGTGTTTGGATGAATAACATATGGTCTTTTCCATCTTATTCATAATTTCCTTGGATGTGTGTTGATCCAGTTTTCATACAATAAGATTAACTATCCTTCATGAAAGTCCTTTGTTCACAAGTTGTTATCGTACCATTGTTTCAAATGCATATTTACACTTCTTGGTTCTAATTTGACATCATTCTCATTTGCTCCTCTCGTGTCAATTAAATTGTTGATGTTCTAGTAATTACTTTTCTATATGTTTTGGCTCCGTCAAAACTTGCAGGTTAGTAACAATTTATTCCATTGGATTAATTTTTTCCATGCCACACTCCAATGGGAACTCTTGTCTTCTTTTATCTTGTTTATAGTTTGTCATGTAGACATACAAATTAATGGAATTCAATCTCTCTTATTGTCTCTTTGTACATTAAATATTTTTGCTGGCATTCATTCCAATATTTTACTTGAAGCTTTTGTTTGGTTGTTTGTTGGTATATGCGACCTACTTTTCTAGTGCGATATCATAAAGTCTCCTCGAAGTTCTTGATGCTATTATTCAATGTGTGTTTCTTGAGGGCACATGTACATTATAAGAATGTTTTTAAACAATTTTTTTCAATGTCCTTAATTGCACAGTTGGGTGTTGCAGTTACTTCAGCCCATCATAAAATAATTCACTTATACTTATGTACCTTACATTTGACTTCATCTAAGGTGGATGGATTAGCCAAACAAGATCGATATGTGGGGGTCTGGAGGGTTGCACTTCGACAACTGTGCTGACGGGCAGTTCATTCTATTGATTTGGTTTTCCTAAAGCCTAGCACACATTGCATTAATTAAATGTGTGATGGACAATTTAAAAAAATGTGGCCTAGTATAGCCCATTATTTAGCATCTTCTTCGCAATTAGATCTCCCTCGAAAATACCTCCCTTTAATCTTGAATGAGATTTGTTTAGGAGAGATGCTCTTTCATACTCAAATGTTGCTTCTAAGTTGGAATATTTTCTTAACTTATACAAAACCCATCCACAATAGTAAATGGAAAGGTTTATGCTACTAATTGTGACATGTCCTTCACAGGTTGATTCAAGCTTGTCCTATTCTAAAAAAATGTGGCAATTTCTTGAAATTGCAAGGGGATGGCCGCCACCCTAAATTTGTGTATAAAAGTCTTATTTTATTTTTTCGGTTCTTCTCTTGACCAAATCGAACTGAGATGAGTCAAATCGATGTGTTCTATTGCATGCTTTACATTGATTTTGAACTGGTATTCCTATGATGTCATTAATGACCTACAAATGCTTCCACCAAACGAGGAGTTAATCAACAAACAACGCAATGCTTTGCGTAAAGTGAAATGAGTAGCCAACAAGTAAAGACAAAATTTCCTTTAAACGAATACCATTGTACATGCTTTTTGCTATGTCAATGTGTAGTTCTTCTTTATAGCCTATAACTTTCAACTCACAAAATAAATTAGGCAATCGAAGTTTTCATTGTTGGGTTGCATGAGAATGGCCCAATTTGCATTTCCTCATGCATCCATGTGGACATGAAATGTTATGCTCTAATTTCAAATGATTACAATGGGAGTTGGGCCTTATTAATGCTTAAAACCTGTGAATGTTGCTTCACATTTTATTGTCCATTCAAACTTGTTTGTGTGTAATATTTACTCCATAGGCGCTTTGAGTTTGCATATCCTCGAATAAATTTTCTATAATAGGTTGCACGTGTAAGAAAAGATTGGAGCTTGTAACATGTCCACCTATAATAAATGAAGAATTTGAATGATATGCACAATAAATGAAGATCAACACAACACTAACTATTTGTCGGTCAGTAAACCTTAATATTCAATATATATAAACTAATGCCCTTAAGGTAGAGCAAAATCGTATAATACTCCTTAAGGAATAAGTTTGCAATTTGTTCTAGATGTTGAGCCACATCCATGTTGACAATATTAAACTTGCTTGTATGGTTTGTGGACACATTTACTTTCTTCCTTTGAATGTATATTTTTGAAATTGTAAGATTGAACTTTCCTTCATTGGAGCTAAATTGTCTAAACCGTTACGCTACATGTCTTCTCTAGTTGTATCATTTATAGTTTTTTCATCATCCTTATGTCCTCTTCTTTTGCATCCTCTTCCTCAAAATCATCATGTTGTTGCTTTGCTTCTTTTGTGTCCATTCTAGCCAAGAAGACATGTTCCATTTCATCGCAAGACAAATAAGAGCTCTCCTTTTTCAACTCAGAACCAACTTCATGTTGGATTGTTAAGTTGAGAGGAGAATCTTAGTGACAACATTTATGATGGAAAATAGATCTCCTTATATTAGAGCTACCATTCTTTAGCATCAATCTCGCCCCGCCCATAAAACAATTTCATTCCCATGGTTAAGAAAAAGTGGGTTATAAAGAACACTCTCGTTTGACCAGACCTTCAATTGACGTTTTCTGGTAGAAGTTGAACTTAACTCGGAAAAGACAGTGAACATATCACCCTTAAATTTAAGAGCACTTAGCAAAAAGGAAAAGAAAACAATTTTTTAATGAAAATTGTGGCTTGTAGAGCACTTTTGTGAAAACCCTAAAATCTCAATAACTTCTTCAAAATAAATCATGAAATGTTGAAATTTGAGTTGTAGCTACCTCAAATATATCTCCGACAATAACAAAAAAATTGTTGACAAAATTGTAGTCGGTTTTAAGATATAGACAAACTTCAAAATTAGGGTTTCAACTTGATGTTTTTCAAAATTGATGTTATGATTGCTCTTGCTAAGATCTTCACGTAATAAAAGAATAAGTCAAACCATATGTATAATAAACAAAGATGAACATAACACGATAGATATTGGTGGGCCAATAAAACTTAATATTCAATATGTTTCGAATAATACCCTTAAGCTAGGGCAGCATTGTATAACACCTTTTAAGGATGCAAAATCTCCATAAGATCTCCTAATATGGAAATGCCACTTTGAGGACACTTGTAATAACCCTATATTAAATAGAAAACTCTTCAGATATATGACAGACCCTCCATGATTATATTCATCTATGTTATATATCTATACATTTCTCTTATTGGGTGGGCACCTGCTAATCCCAATGTACATTGACCCATTACTCAATATCACTAATTCCTTTAGTTACCCACATGACTCCAAATATTATAAATATGTAACTAAGAGGGATGTATGCCATACGTCGTCATCCACTTCAACCCATATACATTATAATTTTGTATTCGTAAGTACATAACATGAACTATGATTGATTCATTAATGGTTTAAGACCAATAATTCCAACATTTTTTTGTTGAATCTACCATAATTTGTTCACTACAAATTGAGCCCCAAAACATTTGAAATGTCATGCAAAACAGATATTTCTTCAAATTGAGGACAATTTCGAAGGCTTACTACCTTTCAAATATCAATCACTACTTGCATAATCAATCTTTTAGAAGGAAAAAACATTCAAATCATCTCGATACACTTCACAGAAATCATGGGTTTAATCTTTGAATGTTGTTACCACTACTTGAGAAAACACATCTGAGTGATACCTAAACTCGAAGGGAAGCACATTATGTGCAATAACCCACATTTTATTGTGAAGTTTGTTTTGAACTGGTCCTTTTTTACAATAAGAGATTGATGATATCCATTGAACAAATTTGTGAATTTCTAGACTTCTTCATTTGAAATCATTTCCAATATTTCATTTGTGAACAATATTGAAAATGCATTCTTGCATGTGTCATTTAGAGCTCTATAGTTGTTGCATATCTCGATTTGACTTGTTTACTATAGTTACACAACAATTAGACAAATGAATGTGTTTTGTTTATGGGATAAATCAACCCTCGCATCTACCATCTTATATATTTTTGTTTTTACCTTGCGCTTCATGTTTATGGTTCAGGCAATATCATCTTTTCTTGATAGGCTATGCACACTTCTTCAATGCTATGTGGATTTCTCTTCATAAAATGTCTACGACATTGATATTATTATATTTTGTCGGGAATATATCTTGCTAATTACTTGTTTTAGTCACAATGACTCTTTGTAGATTTTTTTATGTTGCTCTTTCATGGAATCCCAAATATCTCATTGGCATTGACATTCTTGTGCTTCTTTATTCAAAGTATTTGGTGTTCGTGCACCTTTATTGATTTATTTGTGCAACTTTGTAGCTTTATTGATCAACATTTTCTCTCATTTAGAATCTAGATACTTCTAATCTTGACATTGTCAGAGGAGGTACTCCTTGCTCTCTTTGTTGCATGTGAGGCATTGCTTGTTTGTTTGTAGGTTCTTTTGGTCATGTGTTTATCATGTTGACTTTTTTCACAAGTTTGTCCTTTATTTCTTCAGAGTTTGAGAATCTTTTATATTATGATACTTGGATATTCGCTAATAAAGACAATATGTCTCACTTTGTGGATTACTTCGACATTTTTTGCGATATGGTTCGTTTTTCTTCTATAAGTCCTTTTTTGCGAGATTGGCTTTTACGTCTTGATATCCTCCCTTTTTTTTGTAACCACCCTATCTATGAGGAGATCCCTAACCATGTTGTTGGTTTTGATAACAATGTCCTATTACTTTTGTCGCAATGGGGGAGCCTAGTTTCATAGATGTTGTGGTGATGGTAAAGCCCGATTTTGTTGATGTTGACGCAAAGGATCCTATCCTCTCTATTGAGGCTTCCTAGTTTCTTGCAATGTTTCTTGTGATGTCTTTTTTGAGCTGTTAGTGCCTTGTATTTTTCTTGCTTGTGGGTTGCGTGATTAGAAAATACATGAATTGCTATGTTGTTGTTGCGCATAATGTTACACAAGATGATACTTAGAGGTCAAATCCCGAATAATTACAAATCTATGATTGCTCATTTCTTCTAACTAATGCAGTCGCACTCATGATATTAGCCCTCTTGTCCATCCAATGTGGCTTGTCTTTGCATTCACAGTTAATCCTTTTCTCGAAATCTTAGTTTTTTGTTCCCTTATTACAAACCAAGTTTATGAAATGGAAAACCTCATCCTTGTTCGTAATCCTTCGACGAATTATAGTGCTCTTTTCGACTTGTAAAATGTAAACTTCATAGTACTCGAGATATTTGAGAAATTTTTGTCATAATCTAAAACTACTCATCTTACGTTTTGCTTGATCTCTTTTAGGTCCTATATGGTCTGGCTTGTTGAGCTTTGTTATTTGAAGTCACCTTTTGGCTTCTTCTTAATATCGTACAATTTAAAATTATCATCTTTAATTCTTAATGATATTCCATCCTTGACTTGTAGTCGATGCGTAGAGAAAGACAACATGCATCGTTGGTGATCTTGCAATTGAAAACACGAAGGCAACGCTACGAGCTATATGTAAAGTGTCACCAATAGAAGAGAAGGTTATATAAGGTGCAATGGTAGGGCTGCATACGCAAGTTATGCAAAGAATCTTGAGTAGGATGCCCCAACTTTGGTGGATGGCTCCACTTAGGGAGATGTTTGATCCTAATATTGATAGTTAAAGAGACTAGGCAATGGTTATCTATCACCCATGGGAGCCCAATTCCGAAATATTATAGAGAGGGACCCAAGTAGAGCGAAATGGGCTCAAAGGATGACACCAACGATGGTTGTGTAGAGGGAGATATGCCAATTAGTTGTAACGAGCCACCAAGAAACGATGATGACGTCATGTTAGGCAAGAGAGTGGATGTGGCAACTGTAGAGGATCGACTAAGGCATCTAGATAACTTTATGTTATATTGTATATGGTATAATGTGTGTTCAATTTATAGTCTTTGTAGAGGAGCTGAGACATGGGGAAATATGTTGGAACCCTTATTCTTACTCAAGTGGAAATGTGGGCGCTAGAGTGATATGAGTTAGCCGTTATAGCCCGGGAGCATGATGATATGGGGGCCTTGATGTAGATCTTAGGGCATACCCAGAGAGCACTATCACTAAATCAAGTTGGGAGATTGGTGGGCACTCACACAACTTTTATCATACAGAAGGATGATGACGAGACTATAATTACATTACAAGTTTGAGTGGCTCATGCAATGGGTAAAGCATAAGGTGCACAATTTTCGGTGTTGTTATTTGCTCTCTCTTTATGAGCAAGTAGTAAAACTCTCTCAGCTCGTAATAGGACACATGTTGCAACTGCGAGGGGAGAAGGGGACATATAGACGATGATGGATCATATATTTGATGTAATTTTTACCCATTTTTAGAAACATTGTATGTATATAGAATTATGAATGTGTATATGAATATGTATATGACAACATGTGGACTCATTGTTTACATGGATTATATGATTATATTAGTTGTAGATTTGTGGTTGTATGTCTACCTATGTTTTTGTTTCCCTTCTTGCACAAATGTGATGATATATTTGGCTAAAAATGCGAAGGAAAAGAATTAAATGAAAGATAAAATATACATTTGATGAATAGATGGAAAAATCTGTGAATTAAATGATGTACCAATGAGTTAGTAACATGCTATCAAATAAACTCTTAAGAAAACAATCAAAAAATCAAGATATACAACAAGGATATTAAGAAATATACTAAAATGTAGGAAGAAATAAGAGAAGTTACAAGGCAAGGATTGTAACACATGTAATTAAAATCTAAGAAAGTAATCAATGAAATGATAACGTTGTAATAAATATCCGATTTAATATAAGAAATCGACAAAAAAAACGTAACATGTGATAGAAATGATTATGATAAACATCACATATAATCTAAAAAATATACAAAAATAACACATAAGACGTGATATGATTGAAGCAATGAAATGAATAGGATCACAATCAATGTCGGTGTGTGATTTTCTTGTGAGATTAAAACATAGCCATCTATTGTCACAAATTGGGAGAATGGAGATGGCATGGGTGCAAATGATGTGCTTGCGAGGATTAAAGGTCTTACAAACATACTCGCAAATCTATGGCAAGGGAGTTGGGGGCGTAAGATAGATAATAGTCTAGAATAAAAGTGTATTGCAAAAGGGTAAAAACATATGGTGAATTATCAATAATATCTCGTAAGGGGAATCAAGGGGGTGAACATGAAAGAGGCAAAAATAAGGTGCCATGATAGTGATACAAGATCCCTAACAAAGATTGCATTTTTGTCAATATGGTATGACTAAAGGTTGTCGTCATCTAAATTCCATGTTAGCTACGATATGATATAATGATGAAAGATGTATCTTACCATCAAAGCCATTTTAAAGGTTAGGAACGCCCTACACAATAGTTGGAGCGGACAACCTTCCCATAATTTTAGTAAAATTTTCCCCGTCAAGTAAATAAATAAAGGTTTCTTGCATTCTCATATCTTAAAATTTGCATTAGGATCATAATAAATCACAAATTTAGTGAAAATGTGATACAAAAAGAATTAAAATATTATAATGTCCCTTTCATAAAAAAATAAACATAGTTTGGGTTTTCCAACAAACGTTTATACCAAATATGCAACAAACTGAATTTTATTTAAAACTGTTACCGAAACAAATACGTCAATACGAAATCTTGCTTTATTCATCTAATAACACAAAGCAACGATACCCAGAATACCCAAAGCCTTTGGGAACCCTCAAGGCACATGTATATGGAAGAAAATATATTTTTTTACAAAGATTTGAACGTATTTTTTAGTTATTTTATAACTAAAATGGAAGATAAAAATTTGATACAAAATGTGAAAATTAGAAGGCTGGAAATGAAGCCCTAGGGCAGATTTAGGCCTTGTGTAAACCCTGACAACAAAAATAACCCTTTTCACAACTGAACTAGTCTCCTAAGGGATTTGGTCCACCTCCCAACAATCTCACTCAACCCTAAAATTATGCCAAAATTGTCCAACAATTGTCCCAAATGAATATCACATGATTGGTGGTTGTTTGTACACATGAAACTCTGAAAATCTGATTTGTAGATGATGCCCTAGTTGCCAATATTTGAAATGTGATCCAAATTGTGCCCTAGTTGATAATTTTTATATGATCTTGCAAAGTTGTTGATGATAAGTCCAAATGTAGCTCTTGCTTGGAACTACCTCAGAAGATTAGTGGGTTTTCGTCACCTATTGGCTTCTTTTAATCTCGTACAATTTAAAATTATCATGTTTAATTTTTAATGATATTCCATCCTTGACTTGTAGTAGCTCTACAATTGACACCATACCAGTGACAACATGCTAGGTAGTCGAGTGTAGAGAAAGACAACATCCATCATTGGTGGTCTTGCCATTGAGACCACAGAGGCAACGCTACGAGCTACATGGAAAGGGTCGGCAATAGAAGAGGAGGTTATATAGGGTACAATGGTATGGCTGCTTACACAAGTTAAGAAAAGCATTCTTGAGTAGGATGCCCCAAATTTGGTGGATCTCCACTTAGGGAGATGTTTGATCCTGATGTTGGCAGTTAAAAAGACTAGACAATAGCTATCTATTGCCCATGGGAGCCCAATTCCAAAATAATAACTTGAATTATGACCATGTAAGTGTGATAAATAATGCATTTCTTGTAGTAAAAACCATAAATTCTAGATTCGGTTGTATTACATCCATAAAAGTTGCATCATAAAGATTTACAATCAACAAGCAAGGATTCTAATGCCTAACATCAGATGGAGCAAGACTAGAAGGCTCTACAGTTACAAATTCAACCTTTTGAAAAGTCTTGAAATTCCTGAAACTACTAAATTTGCTAAAACCCTAAGAAGGGTTTACACAGGCCCGAGAAGGGATAAATTAAGGTTTCCAAAACAAATTTTAATTTCAAAGCTTCTAGACAATATTACAAGACACGTATGGCTTTATGAAACCCTCAAGAACAAGTTTTAGTTTATAAGACCATTTACAGTGCTTGAAAACTCAAGTTTACTAGTCAAATAAGGTAGAAAATGCACTTACACAGTAAGGATTTTGTTATGACTGTATCATTTCTCTTGTTCAAGTCATTAAACTTGACATCAATCACTTGAAATAAAATGTCCACTATATCTACTTATGCTTCATGCCGAAGAACCTGGATCATAATGATTGCAAATGTCTTCTTTGTCATATATTTGATACCAAATGCCTTAGTACACAATATGTCAACACAATTTTCAATACAATCAGTTATCTCTACGAAGAAAGTCTCTTTTTATCACCTTCCATTGCACATTCGGAATGCTCCTCCAATCCCTAACCACCTGCATGCGTAGTTACCAAACCATGAATGACTTAACTATGCCTAAGCACTCAAGTTAACATGGTTTAGGCATAGGTTTATAACAAGACCACCCATAAGATGTATACGCCTAATGTGTGACTCAAAACTTGTATATACCTTCCTAACCATGCCTAGACCAATACAAACTACAAACATGACCAAAATTGCGAAAAATTAAGAGCTTTACAATAGCAAGATATTCAAATTTGAGTTTTGGCGAGAAAGCTCAATTTGAATACTGATTCACACTGATTCACGCCTATCCTAAATACTTCTAAACATGTAGATAGATACAAAATTGACCTATATGATCCTCTTAGATATGCTTCCACATTAATTTTGTATGTGATGGTTTAAAATAATTAGAACTTCGATTTGTAATCAATTTATGCAAATAATCACATAAGAATTGTAATTACATTATAAATTATAACTTGAGGCAGTCTATGGAGAGAAATCAAGAGAGAGGCTAGACAATGAGAAAAAGGTATAAACGAACTTGAGAGGTTTGAAGGATGGTTGCATGTAACACACAAATTGAAAATAAACTCAAAGTCATGGTTGGATGACCCACAAAATTTGGCTATCTTATATGCTTTTTGGGACATAAGTGACATGGAAGTATATGCCAATATTGTTTATGTTTTGGCGCATTATTGATATCTTGTAAAACTTTGTTTCACCTAAAACTTCTTGGAGGTGCTCACATTTTTGTACTTCGTTGGATTCTTGCTCTAGGAGTTTGCAATGACATAAAATTGGTTTCTCCTTTTTCAAATTTGAATAAGCTTACACATCTACAATGTTAAGTGATTGTAGCCTAAGCTTTGAGCATCCTCAACACACCCATTATATGGGAGGTTGAACTATGTATGAAAAAACCAATAGAGAAGCATAAATTATGTGGTTCTACTAGTGTGAGCGAGCAATGTGGTCTTTTACTATTTTCAGTAGAATAATCAAATGCAACTATATGGATGTGCTTAGATCCTTCATGTGACTAAATAAACTTAGTAAAATACATCTTTGATTTTGGAGTTCTTTATATTTAGAATAGTGATGCTGGAATTTTTTAGGATATATTTTGAGAGATTTAAGATATGTACAAGCCTCTTGTGGAGTGATCTCGAAGGTGTCTATGATGTGAGGAAGGTGTACCAAAATGATCCAACATTATATATATATATATATTTGTTAGGTTTCCTAGGGAGATGGTGATGCGGCCATAACTTGGCCATAAATTACCATTATTTTGTCTTTCCAAGTTGCCTTTGAAAGTGGATTAAAATGTAATATAAGAACTTATAGTTTGCTTAAAATAGAATATAAGATATATATCTATTTCATTCTTTAGAAATATTTTTTTATCTATTTTGTTGACTAATCCTATTGATTATTTGGTAAAAGATGCAAAGTCTTGTGTATGTAGGCCGTAAAGAAAAGATAATGCTAGTATTGATAAAAGTGGAATTGATCATGAACAATACATTCAAAATCAGACCTGATTTCATATTTAGATTCCTCTAAAAAAATTATGCAAGTTCAAAAAAAGAATCATCTCAATCCAAGGTCGCATACAAAACTTATCGCTATTTTAAGTTAGCTGCGGAACTCACAGAGTTAGTTCCGTAACTTGTAGATTTAATTCCGGAACTTGCATAAAAAGAATGATAGCTGTAGCTCCGGAACTTATATCAAGGGAATGACAATTTTTGAGGGATTGTGAAAACTCAGAGATTCCAATGAGAAATCTGAGAGAGGTTTTTGTTCATAGCAATGTGTTTAACAAAACTTTCATTCAAATTTGCTACAGGTTTTACCATTGAAGAGATATAACTTTTAGTGAGTTGCAGTTCGAGAAAAAGTGTATCAGACGAGCACCAAATTTTCATAAACAGAAATAGAAAAGTCAAATGGAAATCTGAGAGAGATTTTTGTTCATAGCAATGTTTTTAACAAAACCTCATTCAGATTTGTTACAGGGTTTACCAATGAAGAGAGATCTAACTTTTAGTAAGATATAGTCTGAGGAAAAGTGTATCAAACGAGCACTAAAAGTTTCCATAAACAAAAATAGAAAAGTCAAATGGAAAATCTGAGAGAGGTTTTTGTTCATAGCAATGTGTTTAACAAAAACCTCTTTCAAATTTTCTACAGGGCTTACCAATGAAGAGAAATCTAACTTTTAGTGAACTTTTGTCCGATGAAAAAGTGTATTTGACAAGCGTCAAAAGTTCCACAATAAAAAACAACAAAGTCAAATAGAAAATCCGAGAAATATATTTGGTCAAAATCATATTTTGAGGAAAATCCTTCTTCCAATAATGTAGAGGAATAAAATCATTATGATTCTTGTTACCGAAAAACAAGTAGAAGATTTGAGAGCAAATCTTCATAAAATAAGTGAAATAAAATTCGATTTCAATAATATATCTCTCTCCATATTTTGTGGAGATGAAGATCTTAGTTGTTAGGATTAGAATAAAGGTAAAATCAGATAGCATTTCCTAAAATAATGAGTTGGTTGGATGTATGAATTATAAATGCAACCTTCCACAGTTAGATATGTAATGTTTTTTTAAAAAGAAATAAAGATTTATTCTTTCCTCTAAAATATTATGTAGTTTTGAGAGCTCAAAAGTATGATTTAAATCAACTTCCACGGAATGAGCTGGCCACTCTTTCTAAGGAAGATGGATTTGTGTTTTTATGTTTATGTTTATTCATTTGTCTTTAATTTGTTTTGTTGTATTATTTTTATCTTTGTATTGTGAAAATTCAGTCTGTTGTAAACATACAGGTGTTTCGTTCAATTATGTTTATTTTTAATTCAGCAATTTCAATTTATGCAAACGTGCTTTTATATTCCAGCAAGTGTGATTTTTCTTTATGCAAGTGTGTTTATATTTCTGCAAGTTGTGCTTTTAAATTTCTGCATGTGTGATTTATTTTATGTAAGTTTGGATCGTGTTTAAAAGATTTGTTTTCCAAGATATTCTTTTCTTAATGCATGCAACCTTTGGACACCAACCTTGATTGACATTTTTAATGGCAAGGATTGACGACCCTCATCAGATGGTCCTAGCCTTTTATGGCATCACCAACCCACACTGGCCATGCAATCATCTAAAGATGGAAGTTTAAGCTCTCGACTAGCCCACAAATTAAACCACATTATCTTAGTGCCCTATCACCAGGGTATCCAAACCTTCGGTAGTAGGCGCCTTAACACTGAGCCAATATTTGAACCTTAAACCTCCGAATCACTAGGATACCCAAGAGTCGTTACACCACTACCTGTTGGATATATATATATATATATATATATATATATATATGAGACTTCATTAATTTGCTTAAGGGGAATGCCAAAATTCACAAAGTGATCATTACTATGTAGAGGATGTGAATAGGCAAGAAGTACAAGGGGTATCATTCATGGTTTGGATGTCAAAACTCACGGTATAATGAACATGAGAAATGTTTGTAATGTAAGGATGTCTCTAATCAAGCTATAAATGATCTTGAGTGTGTAAGTTTGACAGATAAAAGTGATTGAGGTGATGGAAAGGTAATCAGAAGGGGAACGTGTTAGAAGAGAAAAATATGTATCACTAGTCCAAATGTCTTCATGGATGCTAAAAATGACCATGAAAAGTTTCTTGAAGCAAATTTAGGTTATTGTAATGCCCTCCTTTTATTCTAGTATTTGAAATGCAATATAAAAGAATTGGTTAAAGGGATGAAATGAAATGCATATTCGTGAAAATTGTTGATGGTGTAAAAGGTTGTAATTGGAATTTCTTGCCATATCCATGTGAATATCTACGAGTGGAAGCATGTGTAGATCAATGTCTCAATCATAATAAATCAATGTGAAAAACTAGAAACCATTTGATAAATTGAAAACACGAAGAAACAAATGCACTTGATGGTTGGAAACTATACTATCAATGTTGAATTTGTTGCAAAGTGTCATGGGGTCTACGCGCCCTAAAAATGGTATATGCCAAAATTTTAAGGGATGAAATGAAATGCATATCCGTGATAATTATTCATGGTGCAAAAGGTTGTAATTGGAATTTCTTTCCATACCCATGTGAATATCTACAAGTGGAAACGTGTAGATCAATGTCTCAACCATGATAAATCAATGCAAAAAACTAGAAGACATTTGATAAATTGAAAACACAAAGGAACAAATACACTTGATGTATACAAACTATATTCTCATTGTTGAACTTGTTGCAGAGTGTCATGGGGTCTTTATGCCCTAAATAGGGTATATGCTAATTTTTTAAGTACTCCTAAAGGAGCTATGACGATTGTTGAATATTGGTGAAATCAAAGGAGTGTCCTATGTCATAAAGGTAAGGCCATGTTGAAATTGTTAAATCATAGAGGTGTTTTCCATGGGTGTTAGTCAACTTTATTGAACGACAAGAGGTGTTGAACCACATTGATGTATGACACTATAATATCCATTTGTTTGCTAAGGAGGCGAATAAAATGTGATACAAAATATGATATGGCTTGAATTTGATAATATATTGCAAGGGGTGAGAAAATCAACTTGCCATGATGTAATGAATGGGTACTCCAATGTAGACATAATAACCCAAATGTGAAAACATCATTTCACCATTCTTAAAAATGTGAAAATTGATTTTAAAAAATGTGAATATATCATCTTAATACTAAATATGGTCGATATGAAACCATTTATATAGTCTCTAAATATGGTTTTACTCCATGTAAGAGTGCCTTTGAATTGTAAGTGAACCATTTAAGGTCTCTCTATAAACATGTAAATGTCCCTGTAACTATATGTGAACCATCTAAAACTTAATATGATCTTTGTAATAATGTATCTCGTATATATACCTATGTATGTTGTAACTAAAAGTTTTCGAATCTATGAAATAAGAAAACAATATGCACACTTTTTGAGATGAGGGAATGTACATGCATTTCACTAAATAAAGATAAAGAAAGTGATGTCATCAACAACGTATATGATGTCCTCACGAGAAATCCACTAGAGATAGAGATCAATTTAAGCAAGATATAACAATGAAGCACAAAATAATTTATGGCAATGCCCCCCAATGTAAAAAGTTGCCCTTGGTTGTGGGCAGGTAATATTAGAAAGTAACCTTGGACCATAATCACAGTAAACTGAAGATATTGTGAAAAACATGTGTGGAAAGAATGGAGTTGTAAACCAGTATGCAACATATGTAAACATGTATTGATAAAGCATATTGTGCATAGGTCCTTGTTGTGTATTTTTTTAATGTTTTAGCAAACAAACAAGGGCCAACAAAGCAAAAAGTTCAATAGATATACAACTTACCTTAGAAATCAATCTGCACTAGAATAATAATAATACAAAAAATAGGTATGTGCATGTCGTTATCGAGTAACAAGTGTAGGTGTTTGGAACGAGATAAGCAATAAAAAGGGAAAGGGCACGTTAAATATCACAATCGAAGCTAAATCCAATAGGCTACATTAAAGATAAAGGTAGGAACACAATCAATGTCAAGTCAAAACATGAGAAAGGGGGAATTAATTAGTAAACTCAACAGATGTGTTGATCAATAAGCAAGTAAACAAGCAATTATGTACATTAATCTTCGTCATGGAGCTAACATAAGGAAAAACATAAAAATGCTTATCTATGATTCCATTAATTGGATGATTGGGATGATTGCATGAGGGTGACGGGTCAATTAATGTTAATGTAACACATAGTCCGTGGGAAGGAATAAATGTATCACTATGAGAGTTTGAAAGGTAATCACGAGTTGTAGAGTAGTCTAACTGTTATGCCCTATAGATATGATTATATGTTGCAAAGTTCGAGTAATTTTAGGAAACACATGTTATGACTTGTGGTATGCATTGTAGGAGTGAAGAATGTTTGGGTATTGTTTGTTGAGTATGCATAAGAGGTTGTTGATTATACCCAAGTTAAAAACGTTTTAATTTAATTAGGATTTAAATGTTAGATGTTAATGTGTAGTCATGCTTATAGATAAATACTCCAACATTAAGATTTGACAACACATGTAAAATATTATTGAGAAGTTGCATTTAATTAAGGCACATGCTCAATATGGTAAAACACAAGAAGATGAGTACACTTAGCCTTTTTTATGATTTACAGAGTATTTCAGGTCTATAATTGGGCCAAGTAGGTTGTGACAATGTTGAAAATGCTTCATCTTAAAATCCTCCTAGACACTAGAGTCGCATTTGGACACCAATGTATGGCGGGTTTTTCTGATTTCATGTTAATGTCTAACAATGTTCTGCACTTCCATTTCAATTGGGTTGTTTCATCCATCTTTGATTCCTCTTGTACTGTCGCTTACTCTAAAATATTCTCACATGCAGACATAGAGATTAAAACCCTAATTTTCTTAACTAACACTCAAGTAGCTATTATATAACAAAAAAGATGTGTGGTTGAGTTGAATTGCCCTTACTGACAAACCCCCTTATGGATCTTGACCAAACACTGCACTACATTCCCTAAATGGCGGGCTCAAACTCCATCTAGTTATCGTAGCTATTACACAATAGTTAATGCAAATCTAGAGTTACCTTTCCTTATGTTTGCCCTTGTGCCTTGACACAGAAAGCAGACAAACTAGGTATACTTCAAAGGGTAACCTTTGTGAGTGCTAAATAGAGTGCTAAAATAGAGTGTTATAATAAAGTGTTTATAGTTTGATATTCGCTAAAGTAAAACCCCCTTAAAGTGCCCTTTAGAATATAAGTACTTGATATTGTTTGGTTTGACATTAAAATGTGTGTGACTTTCCATGGTCTACCCTTGAACCTAGTTTAGAGCGCTTTAGACTTGTATAGAGGTTGCTTGTAATGTTTGTTCTTTATGTAGGGAGGATTAGGGCAACATTTCTTGAGCGTAATAGGTATTTGCCAGAGGAGCTCTTGAGAATTTCAAGTGAGTAAATGAGTGTCTAAGTTGCTTTTATACTGTTCCACGTTATGTGATTTCGTGCTAAGGTTGTTTAGGAACTGGAAATAACATAAACATAAGAAAATTTGTTCGTTAGCCACGACGGACAAAGTTGTCGAACAAGGAAAGAATCATATGATGGTATTGACCTGATCTGCAAAATAGTGTCCAGGGATATAGAATGTAGCAAGTGTAAATTTGTAGATGTATGACATGAGATGTATGATGTTTATGTGCAATGAGATGACTCGTATAGTTGTTTAAACAACATAGTGAAATAATAAGAAGTATTTGCAAGCCTTAGGAGAGAGTAGGATAGTCTGTTTAAGCTTTGTTTGTGTGCACAAGTCATGATTAAGGGATATAAGACAAATCAATACTGTTCAACAACCAAATATAGGTGTCTACATTTGCCCCCCTCTAAGTTAGTAAATGAAATTTGCAAGTTTTAAAGGAAAACGTTGTAGAGTGTGTAAACAACTTTGTCTTTGCTCAATCATTTGGTTGTTGGATTGCTTGAATGGATACAAGATGATCGTAAGAGCGAAACCTGCAAACACGAGAGTGTATTCAATGTTCATATAATGAAAACTAAAATTTTAACTCTAAATATATTTAAAAAAATAAAAATAAGGAGGAAAAAGGAAGAAGTACACTTGTATGTGTAGTACAACTATAAACTAAGAAACAAAATTACCATAAACCACACCAATTACTGTGAATCACAATAAGTCAAATAGCAAACAAATTTAAATTGGAGATTAACAAACTAAGTTAATATAAACCACAAAAATGACGAGAATAAGACCACTGCCAGAATAATGCCAGAACTATGCAAGTAAGTATTGAAACGATGATTCGAGAGGGTAATTAACCTGAAACAAGCAAAACGCCACGAGTTTGCGATGATGCCAGCAACAAATCCACTGCTATTAGAAGCTGCACGCACAACTTAAGACAACCCAAAACAACAAGATTTCCCACAATATAAGGGTTAACTAAAGTAATTCGTATGGGATAGGAAATGAAATGATGAAAGCAAACACGAGAAGGAAAATAACCGATAAGATAACGAGTTGTGAAACCAACAAAAAAAAAATTGTGGAAAGGTCCCACTGGGTATGCAAGAATGTTGATCAAATTTTCTTCGTCCCTGTCCAAATTAGTGAGCTAGATAAAAAAGAAAATCAAACAACCTCAAAGATGCAAGGGTTTAAGGTACTTTGGGAGAAGATGGTGACAAAATGGATGGTCCCAAAGTGAATGTCCTCACTGCGAGCTGGATGGACCTGTGAAACAAAGGCAACTAAGAGAAAAATGGATTAAATGGTATATATGTGGGGTTGCTTCCCGACGAAAGTCAGTTTCTAGAAGTGTTAACGTTCCTTATCACGGATATCAACCCCCATTTTGATAAGAGAAAATGGTATAAAGGAAATATGGATGGATAACCTACATAAACTGATAAATAACAACAACCTGAAAATGTTGATGTATAAAGAAGCTACTAATCTAGATCAAAATAAATGTGAAGAAAACCAAACATGCATGATATCAATCGACAATTTGGGGTTGGATGAGAGGAACATGTCAAACAAGCCTACAAACTTTTCTTTTGTTGATGAAAGGATGTTAAGAAGTGGGGTTGCTAAGGGGATCACAAGGGACATGAGGATGGTGTGATGATATAAGTAGAACCATAAAGGGCATGATGAATGATTAAGTGGAATAATAAGGGTACTTAGGATGTTATGATGATGATATGAGTGAAGCTATAATCCCAGAGTTTTTCTATCACTTCTAACTTGTTTGAAGAAGAGGGGAAAGACTCTTATTTACAGCCTGAGGAGTGAGGTTAATTTAAATAATCTTGATTTGGAAAAGTAACTCCAATTAAGGAGAGTGGGGGACATTGATTAGAATATTAAATTCAAAGAGTGGGATTGTCATAGATTAAATGTGAATGTTAAAATTCACAAGTGGGACTGAATATGGGATTTACTATTCGAATATTAAATTCATAAGGTGGATGAGATATGTATTTTACTTTAATAATATGAATTTAATATTGGCATTAAGTGTATGGATATGGATTTAATATTCATAAGTGGGTGGATATGAATTACTTTTGAATATTAAATTCATAAGTGGATTGAATATGGATTTACTATTGGGAATATTAAACTCATAATTAGCATAAATATGGATTATTAATATTCATAAGTGGAATGGATATGGATTACTTTTGAATATTAAATTCATAAGTGGATGAATATGAATTTACTATTCAAAGGATTAACACTCATAAGTGGATAAATATGGATTTAATATTTATAAGTGGATGGGATATGGATTACTTTTCTATATTGAAATTCATAAGTAGGATAACAGGGATTTGACTTTTGCAATTTTAAATTCTTTAGTGGGATTACTTTTGAATTTTAAATTCATTAGCTTGAGGATGACATGCGAAACAAAAACTTATGAATTATTGACAAGTTAATAGTGGGATTGATTGTTCCCCCTGAAATTTGGAATTCAAAACCTGGGGTGACTTGGATTAATTAGAATTTTAAAGAGATGCTAAGTGGATTGACATGGGTGCATATTAACATGGGTAATGTGGATTATTGCATTTAAAAGGGATCAGATTAACCAATTACAAATATGATTTCAATTGAATCGATGTATTTTTAGTGGGAAATGAATTCGATATGAAAAAGGAATTGGACAAAGGGCAAGCCTCAATGAAGACGACGAGTATGCTCTACGGACTAGTGAAGTGGGCGTAAATGACACTGCAAAAATCGAGGTAATCCTACATGGGAAACCATTTTGATGCGAATGGTTTGTGTTGAGGACTAAGCTGCGAGACATATGCAAACGATGAAGTATTAAACAGATAGTTAATTGAGTGTTATTAATCCTTCACAAGTGCGAGGAATCGAGTGAAAGGTATGCTAACGTTAGCAAAGGACAAGGAGTCGAAATAATGATGCCTCACAACACAGGTCACGAATATGGTCAAAAGGCGAGAGGCGAAAAAGTGATGATACAAAACATTATAAGGGGAAATAATTATGACCACAAAGGTGGACTTTGAGAATAAAAAGGGATTGCTCCAATGTTGGATAAAATGCCCCAACGAGGGAATAATTATGGTTTTTGAAGAGATCTTTTTGCTAAGGAAGGTAATTTTTTTATAAGAAAGCATTCTTGTTTCTTATGTGAATTCCATCTACTTTTGCTAAGCAAAAAATAGAGCAGTCGTTTGTGAGGAAAAATAGAGGGTTGCATGCGATGACCGTTGTGGGATACTCCAAGACAAAAACGCCTTGGAAAGATGTGATGATGCTCCTTCGAGAGAGAGCTGACGAGAATTGAAAAAGCTAAAAAAAGGGTTAAGGTCGTAGAGAGGAGGACGAGAATGGGGTGTAATAGAACAAAGAAGCTGGGGTCTGCAAATGGGTAGAGATTTTTGTCGACTTAGGATGTGAGGTGTGAAGATGTGTTGAAGGATATAACGAATGAGAGAGCTCATCTGAAACAAAACATAAAGGACAAGAGTAGTGCTTGATGAAGAAAAGAAAAGTCAGAGGTGAAGAAGACAAAGATATGGAATAGAGTGAACATGGTGGATGAGAAAATACATGAATGAGAGAGGCGGACAAAAGTAATATAAGGCGATGAGAGAAGGGAATGAAGACGAACAAACAAGAAGAAGAAGAGCTGAGAAGAGAGAAGATGATAGAGAGAGACGGTGTAAGTACTAACAACTAGAAGAGAAAGAGAGATGACAAAAAGAACGGAGGAGATAAGGAAAGTGCAGAATGTAAAGAAGAGGAAAAAAGATGATAGAATTGAGAAAATAGACAAGGGTAGAGAATAAAGTGGACATGATGGACTTGGAGAAAAAGAAAATAAAGAAGGATGATAGGAGAAGAATGTAATGAGTAATGTCGAACAAGAAGGAGAAGAGAAGATGAGATAGGGTGACAGAGGAGAGGGTGAAAGCGTAAAGAAAAGGGAGAGAGATGTGTAATATGAAAATAACGGAAAATATAAAGGGATGGAGGTGATGAAGATGAAGGGAGAGAAATGATGAAAATATGGAGGAAGATGAAGAGAGAAAAGAGAGTAACTAGATAGTAGTAGGAGATAAAGAAGACCAGGATATGGAACAAAGCGAACGAAGACGGGGGAAGATAAAAAAGAGGTGGAAAAGAAGAGTAGAGAAGGATGATAGTAGTAGGAAATGAGGAAATCAGACAAGCGGAAGACGAGATGATTAGAGAGGAGGTGACAGGGAGGGAGATGATTAAGATGAAGGGAGAGAAATGATGGAAACATGGAAGAGATGAGGAAGATGAAAAATTAAAAGAAAGAGAGAGACAATAAAACAAAAAAAAAAGATGGAGGCTGGAGATTAAGAAAATTGGACGTGGAGGAAGAGAAAAATAGAGGGATGAAGGAGAATAGTAGAATATGATGAGAGGAGCAGGAAATGAGGAAATCGAACAAGGAGAAGCTGAGATGAGAAAAGACAACATAGTAGAGGGTGGAAGCAGGAAAAAGGGACAAAGAAGAACAAAATGAATGTAGTGGAATAACGAAGATGCACTAAAGGAGGTGAAGAAGAGGATGTGAGAGAACTGGAAGAGATGAAGAAGAAGAAGAATTTGAAGAATATGAAAGAGATGATAGAATAGAGAAAAGAAAGATTGTAGAGAGAGGAACAAGACGATGTGGAGAAGATCAGAGAAAGTAAGTAAAAGAAGGAGACAAGGGTGGTAGAGAAGAAAAGCGGAAGGAACTTCCTAGGTGAAGATAATGGGGAATTGGAGAACAAGGTAAGGAATATGGTACAGATCGCATGGAAATGCACATAGAAGGTGAGAGGAGAAAAATATGGGATAGAGAGGAAGGAAACAAGGGAACAATGTGAGAGTAAGAAGTAGGCACGAGGGAAGAAGGGGAAAAGTTGTAGAAATGCATGAGATGAGGATAAGAGGATTAAGATGAAAATCACGAAGGATGTATGATGGAGATAATAAGGATATTGGTAAGGGCAAACGGAATATGGAGAGGTGGCAAAGAAGTGACAAGAAAGGGGAGAGGTGTAGACAAGGAAGGGTAGGAAAGAGAGAATGGATGATGGGGAAGGTTATGCCAGTGAAGGAATGTTAGGGAGAGACCAACAATAATTATTGTTGGTGAAGGATGAAGGGAAAAGTGAAGACAAAGAAAAAGGTAATGGGGAGTAAAGGAGGCAATGTCGGTAAAGCAACGTTAGGGAAGACCAACAATAATTATTTTTGGTACAAGTTGGAGGAAGGAGTGGAAAAGGAATGGAGAATGACAAAAAGAGTGAGAAAGGTGATGTGAAGATAACTAACGTGAAGATAAAGGTGATGTAGGAGGATGGATGGAGAAAGGACATGTTGGCCATGGTCGGAGATGAGAAGCTTCAAGATAACGAACTCTCATTTGTGAAGTAGGATTCACAAATTGCAAATGAGATCATGTAGAATTCCCAAACCGAAAAGTGTATTAGAGAAAGTGCTTATAGAAGTTAATAGATTTCATGGATTTATGGATGATGTTAATAGATGTCATCCTTAAAAGTAAACATATAAATATAGATGGCATAGTTTGAAATTAGATATTTAAGAATGTGATCATGATAAAAGGTGACCTTAACAAAATAAATGACACATAATTGTAGCAAGGAGCATACAGAGAAACCATGTTTCAAACCAGATTGGAGGTAAACAAGAAAGAGAAGCACTAAAGGTATTTTAGTTGCAGCCAATAGCAGATGTTAACACATAACCAACGATAGTTAGTTATATCAAAAGACCATGAGGGCAATATGGATGAAATAAGCTTATATACCTAATGTCGACACGACAAAGGGGTTCGAATAGTTACTTGTACATGGGGAGAAGGTTCTCTTTAGGTGGTTGTTTATAGGACTATGCCCCAACTTTGGGAAGGGGGAAGATGTAAATTGATCTAAACGGGAAGTATGCAATGTATATGAGAAAGTTGATCGATGCGAGAAGCTTTCTTAGGATGCTATGATATATAGAAGGCGTATTAATGCAGGAAGCCTTTGCTGCCATGATATAATAGAGTAGCCATCCTTCGAGGGTATGGTTTACTTTTTGCTTTTGCCTTTGGATTTTTGACTTTTGCATGATATATGTCCTTCAAGGGATCAATCTAGTTTTATTATATGTTTTTTATGAATAGATGTCCTTCGAGGGATGATTTTCTTTTTGGATAAGATACCATGAGATAGGCGTATCCATAATTTTGACTTTTTTTTATGGGGAAGAGTTGGGTATAGTTAGGTAGACCACTTAGGAGGGGATGATGATTGTAGAAGTGACACCCTTGGACCCTTAGCGTGGTTCCAATAGGTAAACAAGAGGGTAATGGGTATAATGATCACCAAGTTCTGACCAAAAAGGGAGAACTAATCCACAAGGAAAATGCTATGGACAGAGTCGTGGTGCCCATATTTAAGGTCATGTCTAGGAAGTGACAATAGACCACATAGTTCCATATCATTACAATGGTAGATGGAATGGGTTGATGATGGAGGTATGATCTAGAAATATAACTTTTTACTGAGCGGTATGTATGCTAACAATAAATGGTCGTAACTGCAAAGCATTAACAGGTTTTGTCTCCGGTTTACCAGCAAGGGAAGCCAAATGATAGGCCTTAGACCCATACTTGTGCGTGATAATATAAGGTCTAATCCAGTTGGGATAAAATTTTCCACGTTGGGTTCTTTCTAGAGTAGTGACATTCTGGTTTTCTTTTAAGACAAGGTCACCAATTTTAAATTTGTGTTCTTTGAGATGCTTGTTATAATCATGCTGAATACGCTCTTGATAAACATGATGATGTTGTAGAGCAAGGATGCGACGCTCGTTTAAGAACTCAAGTTGAGCTAGACGTTCTTGGCGATAATCTTCATCAGAAGTGAAGTCGCGAAGAGACACATGAAAGGATGCAATTTGAACTTCGAGGGGAACGACAACTTCATAACCATATACAAAAGAAAAGGGGGTAGCGCCCTTGGAGGTATGAACGCTGGTTTGGTAAGCCCAAGGTGCGAAAGAAAGGTGGAGATGCCAGTTACAACCTGCTTTATTGATGGTTTTAGCAACTATGCAAGGTCTTGTAAGTCGCTTTGGCTTGGTCGTTAGCTTGAGGATAATAAGGAGGTGAAAAACTAAGCTTGATATTGAATGAGCCACAAAGTTTCTTGACATCTTTGTTTTTGAAGGACTTTTTGTTGTCCGCGATGATCTTGTGAGGGATGCCGAAGCGACAAATTAGCTGTTGGTAGATGAAGTTAACGATCTGATTGGCATTAGTTGAGGTGAGCGGAATTGCTTCCACCCACTTGGTGAAATATTCAGTTGCAATGATGATGGAATGATGCCACTGATAAGAATGAGGATTGATGGTACCAATGAGATGGAGGCCCGACTGTGAAAATGGCCAAAGGCCCTGAGCTGATTGTAAGGCCTGGCTAGGAATGCAGACAAGAGTGGAATGTTGTTGACACTTGACACATTTCTTAACATATTCGCAACATTCGTGATTGAGAGAAGGCCAATAATAGCCAAGGCAAAGAACATTCTTAGCGACAACTAAGCCACTAAAATGTCCACCGCAAATGTCGTCGAGGACTTCTTGGATAGCGCGAGTAGCTTCATGAGATTTAAGGCATCGAAGGAGAATACCGTCGAACCCACCTTTATAGAGGATGCCGCCAAGAATGACATAGCAGTTACCACATTGAAGAAATGTCCTTATATCATTCTTAGATAGGTAAGACGGAACAAGGCATTTGGACAAATAATCGAAGATTTGGTAATACCTAAGATATGATGAGTCAAATTCAACAACATTAACATGAGGTAACTCACGGATGTGAGATGGTTGATCACGACGATGAACAACAACTGAAAGTTTGCATTCATTAGTTGTCCATGGGATGAGAGATGCAAGCGAATCCATCGTGTCAGCAAAACGATTAGGTGAGCGAGGGACAACTTGAATAGTATAAGAATCAAGGGATTCAAGGAGAAAGAGGACGATATCTCGATAACTTTGGAGAACGCAATTTTGACATCGATAATTTCCCATAATTTGTTTAATAATGAGCTCGGAATCCCCAAAGATGTTAAGGACTTGAACACCCAAAAGGCCATGAGTTTCAAGACCTAAGATAAGTGCTTTGTAGTCAGTCATATTATTTGTGCATTCAAAGTCAAGTTTCTGGGCAATGGGAATGGGAGTATCCCAAGGAGGAATGAGAATGACATCAACGCCTCCCCCTTGGTGACATTTAGATCTGTCAAAGAAAAGAGTCATGCAAAGAGGGAAAGGCTCATGATGAAGACTCTTAATGGATTCATAGGGAAATTGCTCATGACGAAGATGAGTGGTGGGAAGAGGGATTTCAGCTAATTGGTCTGCGATCGCTTGGTCGTTAATAGACTTTTGAGAGATGAATTCTATGTCAAACTTTGTCATGAGCATGAGCCATCAAGTGATGCGATCATTATGGTAAGGTTTAGAATGCATGGTTTTGAGAAGATGAAAGCTAGTGACTACATACATTTTGTGATTGAGAAGATAATGGCGAAGCTTGGAAGTGGCGAAGGAAAGGGTGCAACACAACTTTTTAGCTTCAATGTAGTGAGTTTCATATTCGTGAAGGGTACGACTAATGTAATAGACAACCTGATCTCTGTCTTGGCCATCACGATGTGCCAACATGGCACCTAATGCATGATATGTGGCAAAGACATAAATAAAAAGGCTCCCCCTCGCGTGGAGGTGTAATGACATGCAAACATAGGATATGCTGCTTAAGATCATCGAAGGCTCTTTGACAATTATCATTCCAGCGGAAGTTGACATCTTTACAAAAAAGATGATGAAAGGGTTGACAACGGTCTCAAAAGTTGCAAGATGAAGCGGTGGACAGATTGAAGTCGGCCTTGAAGAATGCGAAGTTATTCAAGATTGGAAGGAGGAGGCATCTCAAGGATAACCTTGATTTTGGCAGGGTCAACCTCAATACCCTTGATAGAAATGATGAAGTCGAGGAGTTTGCCAGTTAACACGCCAAAAACACATTTGGCGGAATTAAGGCGAAGGAAGAAATGAAGAAGATGCTCAAAGAGGACTTCAAGGACGAATTACTGATCGTGTTGATGTTTAAACTTACCTGAAAGGTCATCGACATAGTCTTCTATTGTTTTATGGATGAGATTGTGGAAAATATAAGTCATAGCTCGTTGATAAGTAGCATCGGCGTTCTTCAACACAAAATGCATGATGTGATAGAAAAAGGTACTCATGGAGTAGTGAAAGAAGTCTTATGTTGATCCTCTGGTGCGACGAGAATCTAATTATAACTAGGAAAATCGTCGATGAGAGAGAGCATCTCGTGACCAGTGGTAAGGTCAACGAGTTGATCAATGTTGGGAAGGGGAAAATCATGTTTGGGGAAAGCAATATTGAGATCTCGAAAATTAGTGCAAATGCGAAGTTTGCCAGATGATTTAGCGATGTGTACGATATTAGAGACCCATTTTGGACAGTTAATGGGAATGATGAAATTGGCTAAGAGAAGTCGTTGCAACTCCTCTTTGACAATGAGGGCAACGCGGGGATGCATACGGCAAAGCTTTTGCTTAACCGGTTTGGCGTTGGGGAAAGTAACGATGTTATGGACAACAATGGATGGGCCATGACCTAACATATCAAAGTATGACCATGCGAAGGCTTGGCTATGCTTGGAGAGGAAGGTAATAAAAGACGCAAGTTCCTGTGGATCTAGAGACTGTTTCACTTTGAGCATGTGGAGCTCTTTGGAGGTCGCAATGTTGATGTTGATAGTGGATGTGCCGGGTGGTAGGGTTTTATGAAGAGAAGAATCTTCCGCCTTAATGTAGGAGAGGATAGAATCATCATCTATGCATTTGAGAACATCTATGGTAGGGGAGTCTTCTATGACCATATCAGGCAATCAAAGTGGAAGGTACCTATATTCACCCTGATGTTGATAGGTAACTGGTCCCAAGGTGATTGTGGAGATTAAAAAAAAGCTAGGGGAGATGGACACGGTATCATCCGTATCCCTGGCCTCATAGGATGGGGAATTTGGATATGTGAGATTGTTAGATTGAGATAAGGGAGGTGAGTCAACGTTCATGAAGAAGTGCTTGAAAGAATGGAGGGAACTTGATATCCCAAGCCAAATGTTTCATAAGGTGGACGAGTCTTTTCGAAGACATGAACATGGGGACCTTGTTCATAACGACCCATACCAAACGCCTTCCACGCACAACGATGGAGGTAAGTGTAAGCGAAGGATGGTTTGCCGAGAAAGTTGAAATCGTCGGTATATTATTGGGTGTGAAAATGGTCATCAATATGGGAACAAGGAGAATTGACACTGCCATAGATGACATTAGTGCGAAGATGAGGTGGACCAAAAGAAATGATATCCCCGAGGTTATGTTGATACATGGGAGCTTTATCGGGTCTACCATGACGATAAGGTGTGGGGAGGGCATAAAGCCCAAGAAGATGATACTCTCCAGCGTGAGATTGTCCAAAACTGTCTAATGTAGGATCTTTAGGTGATTTGGGTGAAGGGATGGATGAGTTGGTAGATGGCCGTGATGATTCATGTTTGGGAATAAGGACATCGTTGGGTCTATATGTCACGTTGCATGGTTTGAATGGAGGAGCTTCAGCAGGGAGGGTCAAGATCTTTCACTCATAGTCATACTTAATGCAATTGTGAAGGGTGGATGGCACACAACGCATGACACATAAACATGGATGTCCAAGAAGGGTATTGTATTGAAATTCACCTTCTATAATGTAGAAGAATTCATGCAGAAATTTCTCACCGACGCGGATAGGAAGAACAATAGTCCCTAGAGTGGGAGCTATAACTTCGTTGAAGGGACAGAGGACCGTGGGTGTTTGAGTGACAGTGGATATTAGGATCTGAAGTTTTTCAAGGGTATGCGACGAGATGATATTGATACTTGATCCATTATCTATCATGGTTTGTCGAATAAACATGTCATTGATTCAAACCGTGATAAATAGAGGGACGTCATGGTCTTAAGGAGGGATGTTCGTGATTTCATCATTGTCGAAAGAGATGGATGAAGCAAAAATTGCTCCCACTAGGGAAGCGAAAGGTTGATTCTCATGAGTGAATGTTGGAATGTGTTTTAAGGCTTCAATGAGAGCCTGTCAGTGGTCTGGGGAGCTTTGGATAAGCTCATAAAATGACATCTTAACCAGGGCCTGAAGTTGTTTTACAATACTTTCTTCAAGAGACTGAGGTGCGGCTAGGACGGAAAATTTGGGTCTATTGGATGGTGAGGATGAAGCGGGGGTATTGTAAGGAGCGGCAACAACTACATTTGGTCTTGAAGGTGTGGATGATGTAAGCTCACTAGGAGGAGGAATGGCAACAAACGTTTTTGGCTTAGGTTGTGTGGGGGATTTAGGGCCATGTGGGACAGAACGGGTGGTTATTCGAACAACGTTGATAAAAAGAGGGGACCATTCCTGGGGACATCCTCTTTTGGTGGTGGGTTAGTGATGTCCTTAGACACATCTTCTTTTGATGGTGGCATGTTAGCAACAATCCTTGATGAAAGGGGTGGCTTAGATGTTCTTGTAGATAAAGGTTGGGATGAGGGAACTGATTGGGTTGGTGGAAGAAGTGGTTCTTCCTCATCAAGGAGGTCATTGTTATGGATAAGGTTATGTATGATTGTTTGAAGGGCTTTACATTGTTCTTTATCATGCCTTGATGCACGATGGTATGCACAAATAAGATTGGAATCGATCCAGGAGGGTCGTAGCGCATTTGGATCAAAGGATATTATGGGGGGTAAGGTGATCGCTGACGCTTTGAGTAATTGGTAAAACATTGTGGTATAATATCTCGAAGGAATAGGTGATGGTGTGGCTATAGGTAAAAGGTTTTATGATGAAATTAATGATGGTTGGATGTGTGGTGGTGTGATTGGAGCCTTTGACACTGTCTCAGATTTGGAAGAGGAAGGCGCCGACTTTGTTTGATTTGGAATATTGGTTGATGATGTGGACAACCTAGACTCGGTTTTAGGAGGTGGTTTAGAAGGAGGTTGTCGATGTGTTGTTTTATTAGTGGCGGAGGTTTTCAATGAAGGGGATGGTCTCAAAATCGAAGAAGAAGATGATGTATGGATGGGTTCCAAAATAGAAGATTTGGGGAAGGAAGCTCTATGTTTTTGTGCAGATGTGTGAGAGACTTTTGGGGAAGGACACCAAGGTTTTTAATTTTTGTGTGGGGATATTTTTCCTTAGTGGAAGCAGTGGCATCTTTGGTTATAGTCACTTGTTTAGGTAAATATTTGTGTAATATTGTTGGTGGGAGGGGTTTTTTGCTCGATGTAATTAACTAGGTCTTAAGGGTTGGTTGATTGCGTGGGTTTAGGATGGGTAGGTGTACGTGTTGTAGGTTTCATTGATATGATTGGTGTGTCACTTGCGCTTCTATTGATTAGGGGAGCAAGTAATGGTGTAGCCATATGTGGAATCTTTGATGTTGAGCTAGAAGTAGTTATACTTGGGGTGGAAATTGGCATAGCCGTTGAAAAGGTTGATGCGGTCGTGGTTGTCATAGATGTGGAAGGTGGTTCAATAGATGAAGTCATAGATGGCAAAGATGGTAAAGTGATCGTTGGTGTAGTGGGCGGATTTGTTGGTAAACTACATTCCTGATCAACGATATCAGTAACGTGAATGGTGTTAATGGTTTGGGCATTATGAGATTGGGATGTGGGAGTCATGGTTCGATTTGTCAAAGCATGATTGGGGAATGATTGTTTAAAGATGTCAAGGGGTTGATTGGATGAGGCATTTGGATAATCTACTTGAAGATCTCCCCGATCAATGAGTCTTTGGACCAAATCCTTGAAAGTTCGATATTTCTTTATGTCGTGTCCTTGGACTTGATGGTAGTTGCAGCAATAGTATTCACGATACCACACTGGTTTTGGTCTTGACTCATCAACTAGTCAAATGGGAAGAAGTGTGATAAGGTGAACGACTATTAGTTCATCTAAGACCACATCATATAACTCTCCAAGTGTCATGTAGTTAAGCAGTGGTCTAGGGGTTCTTTGTGGAGGACCCACATAGAGAGTGGGTGAAGGAGAAGATTTGACCACTATGGTACTGGCCATGTTTTTGGATTTGTCATTGTGGGTTGATGGCTTGATGAACTCGGGTTTTTGTTTATTCAATTAAGTTTTAATTGTCCTTGCTCAAGGGCACGAGTCTCGAGTTTCCAAGCTATGGTAAATGCTTCATCAAATGTGTGGAAAGATTGAATTTGCAACGTAGATGATATGTGCTTCGCGTAGGAATGTGAAAATAACTCGATGAGCTCTTTTTGTCTAAGAACAAATGGAAGTTGGTTAATGATCCACGCCAGCATGCAACAAAGTCAACGATGGACTCATCGTCATATTGGCAAATAACGTACAAGTCTATGATGCTGATCTTGCGAGCTATGCTGATGAAGAAATGCTCCAAGAGAAGTTGCGCAAGTTGGGTGAAGGAAAAAGGGAGTGTTGGGGGATACCGTTGTACAAATCCAATGCAAGATTGGCCAAGGTGTAATGTCCCCTTTCCTACGCTAAAGGCCTAAGGACCAAGTCGAGTCCAAGATTTGGTCGTACCCAAGGGGTTGTGGATGCTAGGAGCTTTTTGGAAGGGGACACGTGGTTCTAATATTCAAGTTTTGCGTTTGGGGGTCAATTTTGGACCATAACGACTTAAAAGGGAAAAAGTAACTTTAGTTACTTTTATTTTATTGGCCCCTCCATGGAATGAAATGCGTCGACATGTTATTGGGGCTCTTTTGACTTGGAGAAGTATATAAATAGCTGGGGGAGAAAGGAAAAGGACTTTTTTTGGCATACTTTTTATTTTCCTTCATGTGCAACTGTTGTTTGCAAATCTACAACTTGTGGAGTGAAACCCCACAGGAACCCTAGCTTCGGTGGTGAGAGATTCATCCCTAGCTAGCAGGGCATTCTTCGGTAGTTAGAGATCTACCTTAGCTGTCATTTTGGAGCCGCTTTCTGCACTGTGTTACAAAGATGTAATCAGAGGTTTCAGAGGAAGGATTTTGAGGGTTTTTGGGGCATTTGGGGAAGATAACCAGAGGGTTTTCAGATCAGATTTACGACAGCAATTTGGGCAGGGCTTACCATCACTTTGAAGGCATCTTCATCAATCTCCAACCCTTTTCCAAGCCAAGCGACTTGCAGCCTTTATTTGAAGGGTTTCTAGTTGGCCATTTTTTGGCCTGAAGGTTGAAATATCATTTCATATATTTGTTAATGTTATTTCCGAAGTCTCATAATTTTTGGTCATGTATTTGGAAAGATACGAATTTTAGAAGAGTTCTAGCTGTTTAAGGCACGATGTAATAACAAGTAATTCAGGTGGATATCTTGAGAGATATTAAGTTTTTTTAGTTTGCTGCCCTAACTGTAAAAATCGACAAAAATCAATATTTTAATTTGCTGCAAACTTTCAACATTTTTTGCATTTTTAAGTGGTATCCCACAAGGGATATTTTAGTTGTATTAGAGCAGTTGTTTCTCCTGCATGTTGGGATTGAAAGATGAGGGACAAAGACAGTGAGGATATAGGTGTAGATCTGATGAAATAATTGTTCACCAACATGGTAAAGCAGCA
This sequence comes from Taxus chinensis, assembly GCA_019776745.2. Taxonomy (NCBI): domain Eukaryota; kingdom Viridiplantae; phylum Streptophyta; class Pinopsida; order Cupressales; family Taxaceae; genus Taxus; species Taxus chinensis. Next base: position 273,212,449 of record CM034146.1, on the reverse strand, counting down.
AGAGACTACTAATCTCTATTTGAGCCATCTCACTGAGAGATTAGCCTAGGACAAGATTGATACTCATGTGGAAAGAGGAGAAAATAGCAATATGGGACAACATGGTCTAAGAGGTTAGGGTGGACATTCAGAGCAGCAGTCTCCCCATTCTTCTACCAGGCGTTTGGGGTTTCACAAACCTTCTTTTTTGAGGGATCGGAAAGTTTCACAAGTACGACAACCAGTGGAGATTGTAGATAAGGATTCTTGTTAAGAAAGGTACCAAACCTTAAGTGATGGCTTTCGTGACAACATGCCATTCCAGGAATATTGCAAAATGAAGATTGGCAACAAGCCTAGGAGAGATCACTAGGTACAGGTATCAGAGATGCAAAGGAGGTTGGGACAGATTTCTGTTCCACACTTCGATGGTTCTAAGAAGTGTACTGCACAGTCTTGGGTCCAAAAGTTGAAGACATACTTCGACTTGAATCCTATGCGTGAAGAAGATGCAATTAAGTTTGCAATCTTACATCTAGAGGGAGACACTCATAATTGGTGGCATCATGGATTGATTACACAGGGACACATATACATTACGACTTATGCAGAGTTCACAAAGAGGCTAGTGAGCATATTTGATAGGAGGGACCCCGACGGGTATTTTAGAGAGTTGACTCATTTGAGGCAGATTGGTTCCTTGGATCAGTATATCACAGATTTTCAGAGACTATCGGTCATGGTACCTGATGTTACAGAGATGAGGTTGATTTACCTATTCACAGCAAGTTTGACAAATGCTCTCGCTGGATTTGTGAAGGCATTTGAGCCTTGTTCTTTGCCTAAGGGTTTTCCTTCTAGAACTGAGGGTGTGCAGCCGAAGGTACATCCACCTAGGAAAGATACAACTTGGAGACCATTCGGATCTAGAGAGGACAGAGAGGAATTGAGGTGAAAGAAACTATGTTTTGATTGTCGCACACCTTGTGTTCTGAGACATAATTGCAACGGTAGAAGGAGGGCCCAATTCATAGAGGTCTTTGAGGAGAGTGATGGTGACGAGGAGTTCGACATACATGGATTAGAGGATGATGACGACGAGGCATTAGATAGTAGGGTTGTTGAGCAGGATAGCGAGACTTTTCCCCACAAGACTATCGCCACCTTGTTTAGTACCCCGAGGTACAAGGCATTCAGAGTTAGGGGAGTTTTGTAGGGACATCGAGTAGTGGTACTCATTGATAGTGGGGCAACCCACAACTTTATTGATGCCTCATTGGTTGAGAGGCGAGGGTTATAGACAGAGGAATTTGAGGTCTTTAACGTGGTTGTAGCCAATGGAGATTCTACGAGATGCACACGACGGGTTCCCCAATTGAGCATCACAATGGGTAACTATACAGTCACCAATGATTTCTATATTGTTGGTATTGGAGAGACCAACATAGTGCTTGGAGTACAATGGCTCCATTCCCTTAGGGAGTTTCGGACTAACTTCCAGACGATGGAGCTGAAGTTTTAGTCCGAAGGGAGGAGTGTGATCTTGAGGGGCTTATCTTCAAAGGCACCCCGAGTTGTTACGACCGAGAGGATCGAGAGGATCTATACCTCCAAATAGGGGATTTGAGCATGTGATTGAGCTTGAGGCATGAGGATGCTAGATTGATGGTTACTTCTCCTTACCATCACCCCAAACGGTTTAAGGATAAGATTGAGAAGACTATACAAGAGCTCATTGATATGGGGCATATTAGAGCGAGTTCCAGCCGTTTTACTTCTTCAGTGGTATTGGTGAAGAAAAAGGATGGGACCGTGCGGATGTGTATGGACTACCCTGCCTTGAATAAGAAGACAATAAAGAACAAGTATCCTGTACCACGCATTGATGAGTTGCTTGACGAGCTACATGGTGCAATCTATTTTTTGAAAATAGATTTGCATTTTGGATATCATGATATCAGAGTCATGGAGTAGGATGTGCATAAGAAAACTTTCAAATGTCGTTTGGATTGTCTAATGCTCCAGCTACATTCCAGTCTTGCATGAATCATATGTTTAACCGCCACTTGCGGAAGTTTGTATTGGTTTTCTTTGATGATAATTTAGTCTACAACAGGACTTGGGAGGACCATATCAGGTACCTGGGTGAGATATTGGGGATATTAGAAGCTAATTCGTTATATGCGAAAGCCTCTAAGTGTGAGTTTGGCATGACCAAACTTTTATACTTGGGATATGTGATTGGTGGGGGTACAATAAAGGTAGATGGAGAGAAGATACAGGGAATTCTGGATTGGCTGCCACTTAGGACATTGACACATTTGAAGGGATTCGTGGGATTGTGCACATACTACAAGAGGTTCGTTAAGAATTTCTCTCGGTTGACTGCTCCATTGACCTATTTGACCAATAAAGGGGTTTTTGCTTGGTCAGACGCAACACAACAAGTTTTTGATCTCCTTAAAGAGGTGATGAGTTCGTGTCCCATCCTTGCATTATCAGATTTCTCACGCCCATTCATTCTAGAGTGTGATGCATCAGGGGAAGGTGTTGGGGCAATTCTCATGCAGGATAGGCATCCCATCTCCTATGAGAGTCAGAAATTGAAACCCGTGGAGAGAGGGTATTCAATTTACGACAAGGAGATGTTGGCCAATATGCATGCTTTTGCCAAGTTCAGACAGTACCTTGTGGGCAGCAAATTCGTGGTTCGTACGGATCACAACAGTTTGAGGTTGTTCTTGGGACAGAAGGAGCTCATCAATCGCCAACAAAGATGGGTGAATAAGGTGAAAAACTATGACTTTGACATAGAGTACACTAGAGGTAAGAATAATATCATTGTTGATGCTTTATCTAGGAGGCCTTACCTCACTGCTATGCTTAGTTCTATGTCTAAGATTTCAGCGGATTGGAAGGCTCATATACTTGTTGAGTACTCCAAAAACCAGTTTACCTGTGAGATCATGGATGGTAGTAACCAGGACAACCGAGATAGAGTAGTAGATGAAGGAGAAGATCCTTTGTGCAGTACATGATACACCCCTAGTTGGACACCTTGGGTATTTCAAAACATACAAGTTCATCAGGGAAAGATTTGCATGGAAGGGAATGAAGGACGATGTCCTTAATCATGTCAGAGAGTGTATGGTTTGCCAGCAAACCAAATCCTAGCAGTCTTTTCCAGTAGGATTACTTCAGCCTCTCCCCATTCCCGAGTAGAAATGGGAAAGCATATCTATGGACTTTATCACAGGGCTTCTTCCCCTTGGTGCATGGGCATAACTGCATTTATGTTGTAGTGGATCGGTTAACTAAGTATGCTCATTTCTTTTCCCTACCCAAGAAGCACGAGGCAGTGGATGTGGCTCGAATCTTCTATACCGGTATTTTTAGGCTACATGGGTTGCCCAAAAAAATTGTCAATGACAGGGACAAGATCTTCATAAGCACCTTTTGGCAAGAGATCTTCAGACTACCAGGTACGAGGTTGACTCCTAACACAACCTACTACCCACAGACATATCAGCGGATTGGAAGGCTCATATACTTGTTGAGTACTCCAAAAACCAGTTTACCTGTGAGATCATGGATGGTAGTAACCAGGATGATCGATACAAAGTAGTAGATGATCTCATTTTCTACAAAGATAGAATTTTCCTTGTACCAGGATCCAAAATGAAGGAGAAGATCCTTCGTGCAGTACATGATACACCCCTAGCTGGACACCTTGGGTATTTCAAAACATATAGGTTCATCAGGGAAAGATTTGCATGGAAGGGAATGAAGGGCGATGTCCTTAATCATGTCAGAGAGTGTATGGTTTGCCAGCAAACCAAATCCAAGCAGTCTTTTCCAGTAGGATTACTTCAGCCTCTCCCCATTCTTGAGTAGAAATGGGAAAGCATATCTATGGACTTTATCACAGGGCTTCTTCCCCTTGGTGCATGGGCATAACTACATTTATGTTGTAGTGGATCGGTTAACTAAGTATGCTCATTTCTTTTCCCTACCCAAGAAGCACGAGGCAGTGGATGTGGCTCAGATCTTCTATACCGGTATTTTTAGGTTACATGGGTTGCCTAAAAAAATTGTCAGTGACAGGGACAAGATCTTCATGAGCACCTTTTGGCAAGAGATCTTCAGACTACCAGGTACGAAGTTGACTCTTAGCACAAGCTACCACCCACAGACATATGGGCAGACAGAGATAGTCAATAAGTGGATAGAGGGCTACTTGTGGAGTTATGTGACAGGACATCAACAGACATGGATTAAATGGTTACACGTGGGTGAGTATTGCTACAATAACACCTACCAGATGAGCATAGGTATGACTCCTTTCCGAGCCTTGTATGGGTACGACGCTATGACATTTGTGGATTTGGTATTACTAGATAGCCGAGCTCCCAAAGATCAAGATTGGTTATAGGAGAACCAGGATATTCTGAAAGCTCTAAGAGAGAACCTTCAGAAGGCACATGATAGAGAGGTCTTTTGAGGTTGGGGATCTAGTATTCCTACGTTTACAACCATATAAGCAGTCCTCACTATTTGGGGCAAAGAAAGTAAAAGCACGGTTTTATGGTCCGTATCGGGTAGTTCGTCTAGTTGGGGCAATTGTATATGAGCTAGAGCTACCGGAGCACAATAAGATACCTAATGTCTTCCATGTTTCATGCTTTAAGAAGGCACTCAGACAACATATTGTACCATCTATAGAGGTACACCCACTAGATGAGGAGGGGAAGCTGGTGTTGGAACCATAATCCATTATTGAAGAGAGACAGAGGGGGCTCATGAGCAGAGTAATCACCGAGTATTTGGTGCGATGGAAAGGACTACCACTTGAGGAAGCTACTTGAGAGGGAGAGTAGATTTTGCAGCATCCTAATTTGCATTTGCATGAGGACAAGCAAAATTTGGGAAAGGATGACTATAATGTCCCCTTTACTACGCCAAAGGCCTAAAGACCAAGTCGAGTCCAAGCCTTGGTCGTACACAAGGGGTTGTGGACGTTGGGAGCTATTGTGAAGGGGCCACATGGTACTAATATCCACGTTTTGCACTTGGGGTCCACTTTTGGACCATGACGACTTAAAAGGGAAAAAGTAACTTTAGTTACTTTCATTTTATTGGCCCCTCCATGGAATGAAATGCGTCTTAGATGTTATTGGGGCTCTTTTGCCGAGGAGAAGTATATAAATAGCTGGGGAGAGTAAGGAAAAGGAATTTTTTGGCATATAAATTTTATTGACCCCTTCTCGTGCAGCTGTTGCTGTTGCAAATCTACAACTTATGGAGTCAAACCCCACAGGGACCCTAGCTTCGGTGGTGAGATATCCTGTCCCTAGCGAGCAGGGCATTCTTTGGTAGTGAGAGATCTACCCTAGTCTGTCATTTTTGGAGCCACTTTCAGGGTCATGTGGTAGATAGATATTAACAGAGGTTTTAGAGGAAGGATCTCAAGGGTCTTGGGGGCATTTGGGGAAGATAAGCAGAGGGGCTTCTAGATCAAATTCACGACAGCCATTTGGGGCTAGGCGTGGCAGCACTTTGAAGGTGCCTCCATCATTTTCTGACCCCATTACAAGCAAGGTGACTTGCAACCTCAATTTGGGGGTTTCCCAACCCGTTTTCCACGCCAGACGACTTGCAGCCTTTATTTGGAGGGTTTCCAATTTGCTATTCTCAAATCTGAAGGTGGAAATATCATTTCATTTATCTGTTAAGGTTATTACCAAAGGCCCTTAATTTCTGCTTTTGTATTTGGAGAGTTACGAGCCTCTACAAGAGTTCCAGCTGTCTAGGGCACGCAGTTATTTTCTGGCAGCATTTTAATTTATGTAAAACTCCAAAAACAATGTTCTTATGTCCTTTATAATAATATCAAGCCCTCTTCAAGTTTTCAAGTAATTCGAATGAATATCTTAGGGAGATATTAGATTTTATGTAGTTCGTTGTCCTTACTATAAAAATCAGACAAAAATCAGTATTTTAATCGGCTACAAGTTTTCAATATTTTGTGCATTTTTAAGTGGTATCCCAAAAGGGATATTTCAAAATTGACAGGTTATAGGTTGTTTTTTGTGATTTTAATTGTATATTACAGGTGAAAATTTGTAAAAACCGTAAGTTTTTAAAGTAGTTTATATAAAAACATATAATAGGATAAGGCTATGATATATATATATATATTATTGGAATTTTCAGAAATTTTGATTTGACATGCACAAATAATTTGAAATTCTAGGCATGGTGCTCGCACACGGCGTGTTGGTAATAATAAGAGCAAGGTCAAGAGTATTATTAAATGTGTTGGCATTGGGTGTCGCGTTGGTTACAGTCCCGACTCCCCACTCCTAGATGTCGATAAATTTGTTACGTTGAAAGGGATGTTCTAGTGGTTGTCAGGTGGTCGGTAAACCGGGTGTGGACCATGTTGTCGCGTTGATTGGACCAAGGGAAATTTAACATAACTTTCTATTTTGCCCACATGGATATAGACACTTGTCTTGTTCCTTGCCAACGTGTGCCATGACCCACACATAATCTAATTCCTCATGTGTTACGTATATGCATAATTATTACTTCTGCATCCATTTAAAATTATATGTCATTGATGTTGACTCAACATAATATCAGAGCAGGGTAGGTTCCATCCATATATAATTTGGAACTGGGAATACGCCTTCGACATAAAAATGAATGAAATTTATACTGTGCAAAAACAATGCATCACATTAGTTAAACAATTTTAAATTTCTTAGACATTGCCATTTCCATCTTTTTATTCATTTGCCACAATGATTTTCATACTTCTTCAAAATTGGATTAAGTAGCACAAAAAAAATTCTATTCAATTTGTCTTATTGGCGGGTCCTCTATTTCAATGCAAGTGTTAGGAAACCACTATCTCTAAACTCATGGTAAATAAGACATTATCCAATAACACCTTAAATTCTCTAGTTTTAAATATTTAAATTATATACTCAGTAAGCCTTTCCGCTAGCACATTATTACTGTGAAACCACTTTTTCACATCTACAGTACTTAGTTTAGTTTAATTTAGAAGATAAATCATGTTTTATAAGAGAATGTTGCTTATTTTAGAGCATGAGTCGAGATGGGTTAAGCGGACATGATTAAACTATAGTAATAAAAATTATCTAGAAGCCATGTGAATATATTTTATTTTACTCGATATTTTATTATTTCTAGGCCGTCTGAGAATTTGATTATGTCCATGCTCTGTTTTGCAGATCTGACAACAATGAACTACAAAGACAGACCATATCAACAAACAAACATTGATATTCCACCTCTTCACATCAACGGTTAGATCCGCTTCGTGCTTTAACGCATGCACTACCCTTTTACTTTCTACTACTCATCTCCTTAGCAATGTCAGAGACGGGTGGGTTCCCTTCATACACATTCTGACCGGGAACACACCTTCGTCGTAATTACCACCTACTAAGATACAAATCTAAGATGATATTAAAAACTAAGTACCAAGAGAAAGATTTGTTTGTTCCTAAACTTCAACCAATTAAAAAAAGGTAAACAATAGCTACATAATGAGGCAACAGTTGTAGGGTTAGGACCTACCATTTATTCAGCACATGGGAGGTGCATTTAGAGGATTTTAACATGACGTTATTTGTGTTGTTTTCAATATATTTCTTCATTGAGTATTTATCATTCTTGTTTTATTAAAGTTTATCATAAATATTAATGGGAGTTTATGGCACTTAAGATGATTAAAATTTGGATTATTTAAAGGATAATCATTTAATATTGGTTTTATATGCACTACAAAGGTCCTCATTCAGTCATAGCGTTGTGTATATACTTTATTTTGTTTTTGTTTTTGTACCCTCAAGATACGACCTCTTCGAGAGGCTTCAATCTGTCTGAGAGGTCCACTAACATTCTATATTAGTATTGTGTGATTTAGTTAGTTTTCTTTTTTTTCCTTTTCCTTATCTCTTTCTTCGTGTTTTTAGTAAGTGGTTCACTTGATTGTAACTTCTGAAATATTATTAGGTTTCTTAGTTCGTGTATTCATCAACAAGATGATAACTCAAACTAGCCTCCACACACTTAATCTTTCCCTTAGGTCTCGTGATTAAACTGGTTTGATTTCATCTTAACCTCAACGATAGGCTCAAGGGTTGATTAGTTGAGTGGTATAATTTTCATTTCAACAGATTCTTCAGTCTATTGTTACATCTTCCACTATGACTACATCTACTATTGTTAACTCTCCAGTGCCTATATTCTCGTGGGCACCTAATACCCCTAATAGTGTTATTATATCTATTCATATATCAACTATTATTCTTAAATATATTGTATACACCTATAGTGGTTCTCATTCTTTTACTTCTAACACATAAGCTCTTGAAATCCTCATTCATAGTTTACAAACTCAAATCTTACAATTACAACAAGGTGCATTCACTCCTTCTCATGTGATGAACATTACTCAATTGCTTCATAACCGTCTCACACCCAAAGTGTCTTTTATCCTTTTCCCATAGGTTTTGTTGCTCATAAGCTTCCAATTTATGATGGAAAAGGATATCCTAAAGAGCACCTTCATGATTTCCGCGTTGCTTGCTTAGATTATGTTTACAATGAAACACTACGTACTAACCTCTTTCATATAATCCTTGAGGAGTTTACTTTATAATACTTTATATATGGTTATATTATCTTCTCATTCATTTAGTTTTAGGATTTAACACTTCAGTTAAATAAATTCTCGCATGATTTTCCATCAATATTGGGGCCAACCTGTGTCCTATGCTCAAATGTTTAAGATGCGACAAAGCTCTATAAAACCCATCAATGATTATATTCTATGCTACAAGACCATGTTACTGTACTATGTTAACCATCGAAGGGATAATGATCCTAGCTCAATATATTCATATGCATGACCCAACTACCATTTACTTTAGGTCCCTTTTATGTCAAGCTTATAGGTTAGCTAAGATACATAGTCATGCATGACACATCGAAGTTCAACAACAGTCATGCGAGTATAACCCTTGATGGACAATGATGCAATCTCATTTACATTGATATCATATGGTTCCTATGGCTTATTATGACCCACATCTTTGTAATATTATTATTGACAAGTTTGACTATTGTAATACATTTGATTAATTTTTAGATTTTGATGATGATCTTATATAACTGTGTGTACCCTAATGCTAGTTGGATTTTTTTCTCCTCATACATGTTATATTACGAAAATGTTAAAACAATTTAATATTACAAAAATACAAAACCAAGACCTACATGTGACATGTTCAGTCATTACATTGATTTGATCCTAATGATCATTCAAATCTAACATTCTACTCTACCCTTAGCACTTGAGTTTCATAGTACAAATCAAACAATTATAACTCAGGGACATTACGCATTACAACTCCTACAACCTAGCACCTTGGGGGAATGTCTATGTTATGGGGCATCTTATACACTGAGCCTATCTATATCATACATTCAGCACATTGCACCTTTTTATAGACTTCCATCTCAAGCGAATTCTTCCACATTGGGGAGCATACCTACACCAGGGGCATATAAAAAACTAAGCTTATAATGATCATATATTTATATGCAAGTCCATCATAGACACTATACTATTATTGCCCATTTGACACTATACTAGCAATTGCACCCCTGGGCGCAATGGACATGCCGATAGGGGTGTGGAGAAATAATTCCAAGCTGCGTTGGAACAAAACACCACCTAAAAGGAAAAAGGAGATGAATAGGGAAGGTGGGAGGGATGGGAGGGAAGGGAGGTGGGAGCTCAGGGGTGAGGAGAGTAGGTGAGGGGAGTACCTCGGTCGAGTTGGCTGGGCTAAGCGGGTAGTTTAGGGTCCTTTTCTTTTTTCTTTTTGATTGTATTGTTATTATTATTTAATAATAATAATAATAAAAGGTTTTATACTAACTACAAACTAAAAAACGAAATTATCATAGACCACACCAATTACTATGAATCACAAAAAGCCAAATAACAAACAAAATTAAATTGGAAATTAACAAACTAAGGTAATATAAACCACAAAATGATGAGAATAACATCATTCCCAGAATAATGTCAGAACCCTATAAGCAAGTATTAAAACGATTATTCCAGAGGGTTACTAACACAAAAAAGCCAAAATGTCAGGAGTCCGAAACGACGCAAGCAACGTATCCACCACTACTGGAACTTGCACACACAACATAAGACAACCCAAAACAACGAGATTTCCCACAATGGAAGGGTTAACCAAAGTAATCCATACGTTATAGAAAATGAAATGACGAAAGCAAACATGAGTAGGAAAATAACCGATAAGATAATGAGTTGTGAAACCAACAAAAACAAATTGTGGGAAGGTCCCACCGGGCTTCTTAGAACTTTGAACAAATTTTCTTTACGGTTGTCCAGATTAGTGAGCTAGATAAAAAAAAATCAAAGAACCTCAAAGATGCAAGGGTTTAAGGTACCTTGGGAGAAGATGGTGACAAATGGACAGGCTCAAAGTGAATGTACTCACTGCAAGCAAGATAGACTTGAAATAGAAGCAACTAAGAGGAAAATGGATTAGATGTTATACGCGGGGGTTGCCCGACAAAGCCGGTTCCAAGAAGTGTTACCTTCCTTTCACAAATGTCAACCCCCAAGTTATAAGATAAAATGATGTAAATGAAAGGTATATGGATAACATGCAGAAACTGATAAATACAAGAACTTGAAAAATGTCGATGTATAAAGAAGCTACTGATCTGATCAAAATAAATATAAAGAGAACCAAACATGCACGAATCAACGACAATGTGGGTTAGATGAGGGGAACTTGCCAAACGAGCATACAAACTCTTCTGTTGTAGATGGATGTATGCCAAGAAATGGGATTGCGAAGGGGATCAGAAGGGCATGAGAATGGTATGCTGATATAAGTAGAAACAAAAGGGCATTATGATGATATGATGATACATGGACTTATAAGAATGTCAAAGTTTTACTATCACTTCTAGCTTCTGAAAAAGGGGGGGAAGGCTCTTATTTATAGCTTGAAGAGGAGATTAATTTAGATAATCCTTATTTGGAAAAGTACCTCCAATTAGGAGAGTGGGGGACATGATTAGAATATTAAATTTAAAGGTGGATTATATTTGAATTTAAAATTCAGAAGTGGACTAAACAGGGATTATTTTTTAATATTTAATTCAAAGGTGGATTGGATTTGGATTGTACTTGAATATTTAAATTGCTAGTGGGATTACATGTGGATAATTTTGGAATTTTAAATTATCAAGTGGATTGACATGGATTATTTGGGAATTTTAAATTTAGAAGTGGGGTGACATGGCTTATTAAATTCTTAGGTGGAATGACATGGATTACTTTAGAATATTGAACTCGTAAGTTGATTTAAAAGGGATTAACATTAATTAATTAGATATGTATTTTTGGTGGGAAATGGAATTCAAATGAAATTAGGAGGGAAAATTAATTTGAATGGGCAAGCCTAATGTAGGAGAGTGGACACGAGGTGAAGTGGAGGAAGGACACAAAAAATTTGTTTTGACAGGAGGCAAGGGAAGAGGAACATGCCATAGACCAATACTCTCACTGAGCTTCCATCTCATACATTAACAACACACGAAAATGAAGAAATCTATAAATGCGACACACACAAGCATAGGGTAGAGAATAACCACAAACACAAGATTTTATTGCTTAACTGGTGCATAGTCGATTACAACAATGGTAGAAGGTGCAAAATGTGTTACTGTTCAGATTCAAGATCTGGAACTAATGGGAAGTTGGCCACCATTTTGCCATGGTGTTGTTACAACAATAGATGGATCCTTTTCAAAAGAATGAGTTCCATATTTATTTCTCAAATATGGATCCTTTTCAAAAGAAATAGGTGTCATTAATTTCTCAATACTGGGAAAGGGGGCGCTTGACATCACTTCTACCGTAAGCCATCAAATTTTGTAGGTCTAGGGATAGGCGTCATTATCATTTAATTCGGGTTCGTGAAGTGGTTAGGTGTCGATTCGAACAAAACAAACACGACTTGGAGGTGTTCCATGGAATTTTGAGTTGAGAAAGCCATCTTCAACCTGTAAGATTACAAACTGTGTCTTTTCCTTTGTTTCGTCGTATCCTTCCGTGGGATTTCCAACTTGATATGTTTCGTGGCCTTTTAAACGTATCATGGCTTTCAAACATAAGATGTCTCGCACACTTGGAAACCTATGAGACACCAACTTTTGTTTATCATATGTGGAACTCCTTAGTTGTATTGTCGCCGACTTTAACCTCTCACAGTTGGTCCCTTGCAAATCTTGCTCTTTGTGGTACTTGCCACAAAAGCTTTAAAGTATTTTCTTTCCTTAGCTCAATTCGCTCATTCTACGAATTTAGAAATCCACAAAGTACCGTGTTAGGAAAACCTGTGGAACACCAAGATAATGTTTCGTGGTTTTCAGACTTAACCATTTCACATCTTACTCCACTTCCTCGCGGGTCCGACGACGCTTTCATCATGTGTTGTGGATTTTCACCTTGTGTACCCATAAAGTGTCATGAGTTCGTTCATATGCTCCTTTGTTACATGGAAATCATTGAAATCCGTGAAACATAATATTTTCGCCTCTGTCACGAACTAATGCCTATTAACCAACTCTAACTTGCGTTTTTGACACAGCCGAATTTCAACCCCACTCGGATGCTAACATTTCTATTGAGCTCTATTTCATTTAAAACCCGCAGGAGATCACCTTTGGCATTCCTGAAGGACCGGGACCATCTCTCTCTCATTCTGCAGATTTGGAGAATCTGTGGAATACTATATTTTTCCCAGCATGTCCTCAAGACTTTTAAACTTAGTCGAGTTTGGATTCCCGAAATCATTCTTTCGTTCAACGGGTTTTGAGAAGCCACAAAACACCATGTTCTAACACTCTATGACTTTTGAGCAAAATCCGCTAAAGTCCCAAATTTGAATAAGTTGTCCAAAATTTCATGGGGTGTAATTTGGGAAAACATTATCCATGCGCATCAAATGTAGATTAAATTGATGAATACATATGTGATGTTATTTGAATTGGGCTATAAACTACATTGGTACAATGCTTCTAGAGTGGAGTAAGATGGGCCACATATTTATGTAGGTTGTTGCTTCTTCTTTGAAATCAAATGAATTGTTGCTTTATCTAATTCCTTCAATGTTTTTAAGGTCATGATTCACTAAAGAGCTATGTTGGTTTAATACACTGCATGGTCTAAGGTTGCTCTTAATTGGACTCCTTAGTTGAGACTACATTATTTGGTATCGTAACATGCCAATGTTTTAATGACACAACACAATATTGTGTTTATCATAACAAAAGTCTATGTGTAAGAAAATGAGGTTCAAAATACATCACAATATTTCCATGTTATGCATACACCTTGAGAACAATGACATAATGCCTTAGATGCCTGGTGCAAGATCGTGGAGATTTCAAAGAATTAACTTTACATAACCCTTTTTCTTTGCGCGTTGTATCACATACTTCACATCCAAAATTTCGTGTTATCACTGGAGGTTTGTCTTGATGGCACACATTGTTATGTACCTAGGGATATGATTTTATAATGCAAATGGGATGGTGGAGATTTCGACATGTGGCACACATCCCCTTTAGTAACATGTCATGCATCCTCAAAATATTACGAGGAAAGAAACCACTTAATTAGTGTGCTTCACATCATTGTATGCTTTCCACCATGCTTGAACCAGTTAAACTTGATTCCATAGTTTGTTGTGTCATTCTATTCCATTCATGACCATAGTTGTCCATCCTTGTTTTTCATGCATAGCCATAGTGATTACTCCTATGATATCATGTTCCATGAGTATGGCTCTTTTGATTTCATCTATAACCGTAATGATTGTGTCCTTTGATTATGTGTATAGCCATATTAGTTAATGTCATTAAATGCCTCTATGTTTGTTGTCTCTTGATGATGCGTGTGTTTATATGTTGCAACATAAGTATCCTTAACCTTTTCATCTAATTTCATTGCCTCTTTCATTTTTTTATTTCTAGTGCTTTTGTATCTTGAGTAGATGACTTACTATTTTCGTCTTCATATTCTTATTTATGCTCTTCTCCATCGTCTTCAAATTCACTAAATGTGATATCCTACACCGTGACCGTCTTTCTCATAAATCAAATCTTCATGAATTTCTTATGTGTATTAATATTGATCATTCCCAAGGTCTTCCACCAAGAATATCCAAGAACAATATCCAAACCATCGATATCCCAAACATAAAAATTTGAATGCAAAATATATTAGTTCATAATGAGCTTCAAATCTTCAAAAATTTGACTTTTTTACCATCTACTTGTGCTTGATATTTTTCGCTTTGTACTTGTAATTGTTAAGTCACATCCATGTTGATGAAGTTATAGTTGTTACAAAGGTTTATGAACATAAATACCTTCTTCCGTTAAATGCATCCATGAAACTAAAATATTGAAGCTTTCTTCTTTGAAGGTAAAATGTTTGAAACATTATTCTTCATCTCTACTTTGCCTATTGCACGGTTTGTATTCTCTTCATCATCATTATATTCCTCTTCTTTTTCTTCTTCTTTTGCATTTATGTTGCATTCTTTAACATCATCTTTATGTTTTTTTCCTTGTGTTCCATCTAGCTAAGAAAACATATCCACTTTCCTCCCAAGACTTTTTGGAAAGAGGGTAAAGTGAGGCTTTTAAAAGGTCCCACAACCTTATACAAAAAGCCCAACAGTTAGATTAAGCGATGATGATTACATAAAGATAAACCCGTGAAAATTCCAAAAAAAAATAGGCAACCGAACAAAACCAAAATTAGAAAAACAAACATCAAAGGAGCTTTTTCAGTTCGATAACAATATTCTTGGCCTGGATAAAACTCGACTCTTTGGCCAGCTGGTCCGCCAGTTAACATTTTAGAGCAGTCTTTGGTGATGGCAGCCCTGGTGTTATCAGTGAAAGTTTCCCAAGCTTTGAGAACAGAGAAGGAACATTGAAGCTTGGCCAGGATGGATGTCACCAACTCGACATGGTGATCTTCAAGATGGTTGTCAGAGTCGGCAGCAATTTCATCCTTTGCTGTGTTTCCAATCGCAGTGTCTTCCCAATTTAGAGCATCATCCATCTGAACATCCTGAGGGCTGGTTTCGCGATCCTCCATGATGATATTTTCGGAACCACACTGGAAATTGAGCTCCTCCTCCTTTAGCTCCACATCCAAGCCAATTAGACCAGAGTCGGGGGAATCAGGATACACCTTGGCAGAACCAAGCAGAGTGTTTGAGAGGCGAAGCTCCGAGCTAGATGCAGGGGAAGAAGTGAACACAACAACAGCTGGGTCCTCAAGAAAAGTCTGGTCAGGGGAGGGTGGAGGACAAACAAGGGAAACAGGGGGAGCAAAGCCCGTGAAGGAGGAACCCATGATGGCGACATCAGCGTCGGAGTCAGAAGAAACTTGCAGGCGGCGGCGATGGCTGGAAGAGGGATGGGAATCCGGGGAAGGAATGAGGGAAGAGGTGGGGGTACGGCAGGGCCGACCATGCTTGGGGGAAAAATGGGCCAACTCAGCAGGGGAAGCAGCGAATTTGAAGAGGAGGTAAAGAAGGCCTTGATGCAGAATGGGGCCTTCTCCCTCCCTAGCAAGATTAATGGAGTGCTCGAGCGACTGGAACAAAAAGGCCGCTAGGTTTATTTTCTTCCCCCGACGTAAGTGAGAGAGAATGAAGAAGTGGGGACCGTAGACCAACCTGTAACGCCCATCAATGGTGAAATATCTCATAATAACCTCTGCAACTCTTTCCCAGGAAGGAAGCAGGGATTCCCGAACATAACCAGAAAGATATTTTGTTGGCTTCTCACCTTTGGCAATAAAATCCGAAAGCTTTGCTTGCAGAGATCTCTTGAAGTAGACAGCCCTGGAGGCAGGAAGGCCAATCACTGAGGCAATGGCATTGGTGGAGATGGTGAAGTGGGTATTGCCAATATGGACCCTGTCGCGGGACCAGGAAGCCAGGGTGCCATAACAAACCAAAGCCGAGTACCCGGACATTCTTTCCAGGAATGTAGTTACGCCATTGTCTTTAAGAATGTTCCAGACTTCTTGGTCCTCCTGCAGACAAGTGCAAGAAGTGGGTTTAATCCTTTTGAGTTGCCCTCCCATTGTGAAAAATCCGTGAAAATGCATCGAGGTGAGGAGACGTGAGTTGCCTTTAAAAGGATCACATTTTCTGTGGGAGTCTTCCACATCACCCGTCCTCCTGTACCGAAGATCATTATGATGAGAAAGGGAGCATCTTAGACCTAGATCCGCACGAATGGAGTAATTCTCTTCCCACATGCTCGGCTCCGTAGAGCATCGCTTCGAAATTATGTGATAATCATTACCGCCGTCAGTGGCAAGGATGAAGTGCTTTTTGCTAATCTTGCTGATATAAGGGTCAGACTCCCACCGCCACGCGTTAGCTAGAAAATGAGTAGTCATTATGGGCAATTTGTAGGAGATTGACAGGTTAATTTTCTATCCACATTTGTTGAGTATCAAGGAGGACCTTAATGCTAGCCATACAATCCGTCGGCTTATTTCCTTCCCAGAGTATGTGTTGGAATTTGATCTTCTGAAAGTTCCTTTGGAGGAGATGGATGTCATAAATAATATTTTTAATAGCCATTGTCCTGGGTCTTCCGAGTTGAGGAGAGTTATAATATTGAGGGAGTCACTTTCAACAATTAAGGGATCGTTGCCAATTTTAAGAGTAAGCTCAAGCCCCTTAAGGATAGCTAAGGCTTTAGCGCGGTGATTTGTACCCAAGCTAAAGTTAGTTGCAATAGCGGCTTGAGGGGAACCAACAAAATTTCGGAGGATTGCACCCCACCAGTTTTCCCTGGGTTACCCTTAGAGGCACCTATCCTTATTCAGTTGCGAGAGCCAACTTCGTGTCGGACCACTAAGCCAAAGTTAAAACCTCCACATCATTTATGTTACAAAATAAGTCTCCTTCAACTAGAGCCAGTAACCTCTAGCCCGTGGCATCAATATGATTGCTTTTCTAGAAGGATTGCATCCACAAGATCCACAAAAACTAGGGTTTTAAGAAACACAAGGAATAAACCCCCATTAAAATTTTGAGAGCTTTTCGAAAGTGTAAAGAGTTTACAAACCTTATGAATATTATGTCCATTGTAGTGAATTTGTGAAAAAACGTAAAATGGCAACAACTGTTGCAAACCAAGTCACAAAAGATTGTAATTTTTATTTTAGCTTGCTTGAATACTTTTCCAACTTCAATAAAAGAATTATGGGAAAATTTATAATAGTTTTCAAGATAAATACAAATCTTAAAGCTTATGGTTTAATCCCAATTTTTGCACAAATCAAAGCACTTATACCACTTAGTTAGATCTTTGCATATAATAATTCAAAAAATAAGAAAAATATAATGAAAACCGACATTACCAAAACGTTCTAATATCCAATACATTCAAATATAAATTGAATACCACAACACCATACAATACTCCTTTAGGAAGGAATAACATCAACAGTTCTCCCAATATTGGAATGCCACTTAAAGGGGTATATCTCCAATGCCTTCTACCAAATATAAGACTATTCACATCTTTGACATCCACCATAATGTTGTATATCTCCTTTACATAGACATGCATTACTCTTAAGGGCTAGTAACACTTAATCCCAATATATGTTGGCTCATTATCCAATATAACTAACTCCACAAGTTACCTATTTAATTCTATATATATTATAATTGTATAACTAATTAAGGGGCACGCATGCCACATATCAACAGCTCCATCAACCCGTATACATTATAATATAATATTCTTAGGTACATAACACACATTTTCCATTTAAATTGCAAAGTCATTAGAGTTTATTTGAGAAAATACACAGGCATTTACTTGGAAATCATGTGCACAATATGTATGGGCAAAAATGTAAATTGTGAGTGATCTTTGGATTGTAAGTAGTTTAATCATGTTTCTTCATGCGAAGAAGAAGAAGTCGCTGAAGATTCACATAGGTGACATTTGAGTTGGTCGAGCTAACTCAAGTTTCTTTGAGTTGTGTCATGGTTGTGGCGTGTCAATGACATTTGCACCTTATTTTTTAGGAAACTTAAATAAATGTTAGATGAGACGTTTGTAGCAGGGAGCTAATATTGTAAGTAGGTAGTGCTTGATTCTATAAGAACTCTCTTACACTTGAGTCTTGTTGGGAGTTGAGAGATAATTCAAAGTTCTTATGGGTTGTAGGATTTGTAGGTTGTTAGTAGTGGTGTAGGTCAATCTAATCATATTGAATCATGTTCTATCTCCTCAAAGTTTATAAAGACTATATCTATTTTCCATTGGTTACATGTTTATGTAAGTTCTTTCTTCTTTTAAATCAAATAAAGTGTTGTTTCATCTAATTGCTTTTGCATGCATAAGGATGCAAATTAGTCTAGAGTCGTGTTGGTTTGAAACACAATGTAGCCTAAGGTTATTCTTAATTAGAAACCCTAATTTTTGACTAAGCAAGTAAGGGTGCAAGATCAGATGTCACAACAGAAAGCAAAGAAAGGTGGCCAAAGACATGGGTTAATTATTACTTTTCTTACTTATGAATCATATGAATAGTGGTATGTAATCAGGACTAGATAATCACCCAAAGTGTGCGATTTTGTGTCTACATTTGCCCCAACTTTATGTTGGTGAGCAGAAAGCTCGGTAACATAAAATAGATAAGAGATGCATACTTGATAACCAAGTAGATTGATGATGAAAGCGTGTCGAGAGACAAGACAAAACGTGGAGCGATAAAAAATGTGAAGCGTGGATGCTAAGGAGGAGAAAGTGCAAAAAGTGATGATGAAAATGAACCTAGGTTGAAAACGCATGTGTAGATGTCATGATGTGCATGTTGTTGGTATCATTTGTTTGTTGTACATGATGTTGTGAAAAGTATGCAATGAAAGCATGAAAATGAAAAAAGAACATGTGCACCTGATCCGTGATGAGGAAAGGCTATAGAAAGGATCATGTAGATGTTGTAGACGAACGAGTTTTTTGGTCGATCTCACGCTAGTTGCATCGATTGAGAGTTTTTGGGGCGATCTCATGCTAACGATATGGAAGAAGTGTAGGAAGAAAAGTTTGGTGTTATCCTCCAACCTTTAACTGCTTCCAACAATGCAGAACACTACTACAAATGGTGTGTACAAACGTAAGTGCCAAGGACTGTGTGCCCTGTAAAAGTCGTTTTGTGGAGTTCTGTAGACTGTCCTGAACTACCAATCGTTGTGTAACTACCCCATAGTTATGGGTGTCCAGAAAGGGCATCATTGTGCCAAGGATCCAAGTCTAATTTTGAGCCCTGAAACTGAAAACTGTGTTGTACTAGTACCATGCAATGACTGTATAATGATGTATTAGGAGAATGATTCACCCAAATGATGCTCCCCCTTATTTGGGGTGCATGCGACGTCGCTGAAGGAGTATGTAGCCCAAAAGAAGACCGACCGATGTGCTGAAATTGTGCCTTGCAGGGGGATGGGAATGTGTTTGGTAGAAACCAAGGCACATGTAAACAAAGTGGGTGGGAGACAACTGTTAGTACAAGGAAAGACTACTATGCACGTAGGAGACAAAATATATGTTAAACAAACAATATGTAAGCTAAGACGTAAGAAGACAATGTAAACCCCAAAAAGCAGGTTGTAAACACGGGACACCACTTACAATGTCGCAAGACAATCAAGGCCGATGAAAGCCAAAAACAGACAATGTGCACACAAGACAAAGAGCAAAGCCTGCAAAAAAGACAAGCAATGTAACATACAACCATGGAAGCATATGGTCCTGCAAAACAAATGTTGCATATGAAGCACCTTTTAGCATGTTTGAAACATAAAAAGTATGTCAAAAACATGTATAATCCAATATAGTAGTGTGATATGAAATAACAACACGTGTAGTGTATGAAAGTGGATTCCCACATGAGCTACTGTGAGACTGGTACGAGGTATTGCACCAAGCATCCATGTTGTGTGTATAGATATGTAGAATCTACGATTACAACTAAGAAGGCAAGTGAACGCGCATGCGTGTATGGAAAAAGATAATGACATACAAGATATCTATCTAGCATGTGTAATAAAGTGTACATGTTGAAGCATAAGAAAGCAAGAGTAAATGCAACCAAGATATGCAATATGTTGTGGATGAGATGGAATGGAATGCAAAGTGAATGATAGGAGCGGCGTGTCCCCCGAGTGGATGTGTATGAGATGAGGTTCATTTATCTATGCCCCCTCAGCAGTCAAGAATGAACTGTAAATGAGTGTGTATCATCAGGAAATGGTCGGAATTGTGTTTAATAGAAAGATGTGATCATCAAAATGCAAAGTGTAGAGTGTAATCGCGTGAGTGATTGAATGTGTGAATGTGATGAGGTCCATTTGAGATGTATACCCTCAGCAATCGAGTATGGACCATGGAACTATAGTGTGTCATACGGTGATGACTGAAGCACGTAGGAGTAAATTTAAGAGAAATGTAGTGTGAATGTGTAGGGTGAATAAGACGCAAAGTGTGTAGAAGATGCTTCTGCGCGATGTGTGAAGTGTGTAGTAAATGTTGCGACAAAGAGGTGTAAATAACGCGTGATATGTGAAGAGTATAATGTGTAGTGTGTAGTGCAGTGTATGAGGTTTATGTGTATAATATGCCCGCAACAGTCAAGTGTGAACCATACCACAAGAGTGCATCATCGAGAAATAATGATACTAGTTTATGTTGTGTGTAAATATCTAGGTGTGATGTGATGAGAGTATAGGATGCGTGTTGGTACTAAAGGGGAGAAAGAATAAGCATGATGCCCCCCCCCCCCGAGCGGGAAATGGTGAGCACACTATCCGATAAAATTGAAAGATGAAGGCCCTCCACCTGATGTTGGGGGGGATGAAGGTGTATGAATATGCTAGAAGAGTGGTGGTGCATGAGACATACACCGTGCAGGTGAATGAAGCCTATATGTATGCATCCTATGAGCATATGGTGGGCACGCTCGTGTAACAAAATTTGGAGGTGATTGAGACCTATGTGAAACAAAGCGCGGAGGCAATGTACGTTGATGTGGAGGAGGGCACGGAGGTGATGGACATCAACGTGGAGTGAAACGAGGTGGTGAAGTATGCCTAGATATATGAGTTGTCCTTGTGATGCAATGGTAACCTTGAGAGGAGGTGGCGACCATGGAGTGGATGGAGGCACACCATTAATAAAGACGACTTGATTGTTGTGAATGAACTTCAGACGCAAGTGATTCATGGAGATGATATATTGAGACCTATGAATCCAATTAAGACCTAAGAGCATGTCACACCCTTTGATTGTGTGTGCTACAAGGAAGGGCACATGTATGGTGAGAGGACCGATAGTAATGTGAAGTTGGACGACCCCATATGAGTTATCCATTGGATATGAAATTTGTGAGATTGGATAGCTGATAACAATAAGAAATGGAACAGAACATATGTTGATACGCCATGATGGATCAATTTTGGTATTACTGATAGGCGTGGATTTGATAGAAGCACTAATGTACAAGTGTTCAAAAGAGAATGTAGCATGATAATCATGATCAGAGAAAGAAATGGTCAGTAGAGAAATGTCAAGATCCCCCGATGCAGGAGGAGACACTGCGCAATATGTGTGATTAGCCGAGGAATCAATTGCTTTCTTGTCATGTCTTGGAAGCGGATTATTGAGTATTTTGAGCTTATGATTTTCATTGACTGGTGCAGAGGCCGTAGGCTCTAGAAGCTCGAGTTTGTTATCATCGATAAGATCTTGGATGATAGTATGAAGTTTAAAACATCTATCTGTAGAATGTCCAACACACTGATCATAGTCGCATCGAAAGTTCTCATTGTAATTTCGACCTTTTGGGCAAGATGAATCTAAGTTGAGTGGAGGAGGAAGTGTAATCAAATTGCTCTCAAGAAGAAGTTATAATTTAAGATGTGGAGCAATAGTCGACTTCTTATATGTACACTTAGGCTATTGTCATTGGAGGTCCTTAGTGTTATAGACAACGTTGACTGTGACTTTAGCTTCAATAGGTTTTGCGGTTGGTTTAAAAGGTGTTTTACTTTGAAAGCGTGTAGAGGATGAAGCTTGCCTATAAATAAGAGTTTAGTTTCGCGTAGCTTGAGAGTGTGACACAAGTGATCAGACAAGGGAGATGTCGCAAATAGAACGTTCTCCTGAAGAGGTGGCAATAAACTTCGAATGAATAAGTCTTGAAGCTTAGAGTCCGCAAGCATGTTAGACATCTTGGCTAGGTTGTTTTTGTATCGTAAGACATAGTCTTCTAGATGCTTATTAGCCCTTGTTTAAGTTGTGCAAGTTGTGCATATGAGATCTTAGAGCTGATATTGAGAGAAAAATGAGTAAGAAAAACATCGGCTAGATGCGTGAAAGATGTTACCGAGTGGACAAGTAGTTTATAGAACTAACGCATCACATAATCATGGAGACTGTAAGGGAAGAGCTTAGCTAAAGGAATGTGATCATCCACAAAATCTAGACATGCCACATGGAATGCTTGGAGATGCTCTTGTGGCTTCCCGTGGCCATTGAAAATGGGCAACTTAGGGGTGACGAAATTACGTGGAAGTGAGTAAGTGAATATGGCATGTGCGAATGGAGTGTGCAATACGAGAGTGGAATCCAAAGATGGAAATGCATGAGAAGTAGTCTGTTGCGATTGGCAGATTTGCGCGTGGAGGTTTTGATAGAGAGGCTAAATCTTGATTTCCAGTAGAAGATACTTGTTGTGTGTGAGAAACAAGGGGTGGGGTGAAGTGAGTGGTGGGAGTAGGAACTAAAACAAGAATAGTGAATGTAAGTAGAAGAGTGGCTACAAACGAGTTAGTGGCAATGGAGGTGGGGATGGCAGCGAAATGATCATAAGCGATATGATCATTAAGGACTTTAAAATGGTCTTCAATAAATTCGTCAGAAGATTGATCCATAGTGATAAGAGCATAAGAGCTCTAAATGGAAGGTGGATTTGAAGGTCGAGTTCACCAAAATGATTAAGCTAAATATGGAAATATATGCCTAATCTAATTGTTATTGTAGTAGTAAATAAATGCAACAATGAAGTACAAAAATTAACCCAAGCAAACTAAGCTAAAATATATAAAACCCTAAGTGCAAAGAAAAGGTAAAATGACTTATTTGATTCTCAGAAATCTCAGAGGTGTACAGAGCTAGAGAATAGGAAAATGCTAAGCACTGACCGTCGGACCAAAGCCCTAAAAAATGCAGATCTTGAAGAATAAGCTGGGATGGGGCGCCTAGAGAGGGACAAGGGTGCCTGTGGGCACCCTAGGCATGTTTTTGGGCGCCTAGGTCTGTAGAAATGCTCAAGAAACCTCCTTTGAGTGGTTGCTAGTTTTACGTCGTTGTTCACTTTTAGTCGCTATGAGGTCGTACAATGATCGTTGAAGGCCTTGGAAACCTACAATGGAGTATTGACCTGCAAAACCCTCAAATAGACATCAAATCCTAAAAAAGAAAGATGCAATATGAGGGGTCGAATTGTCCTCAGCTGTTACAATGGTGAACTTACGACTAAGCGTTGCACTACAACTCAGACCCAATGTAGTTATATGTGTATGTGGGGGGAATTGTGCATTAGGTGGGTCTTGTGCGAGTCGCACTTGAGAGCGAGCAAGTAAGCTAGATGTAAAGAAATGTAATCGATGTGTGCATTGAATAAAATGAGCTTCCCTTCTATGAAGTGTTTGTAGAATAACTCACCCTTGTGTTCCTTGGATGGTGCTAGACGGATGCAACCTTATGTGGTGATAGCTAATGCTTAGTTCTTAGTGCTTTATTATGACCACATAACCTTATATTTATATGCTTCTGTTGATTGAATTTCGTAATTAACGCCGAAAATGTTGACGACCAAAAAGATAAGATGCTCAAATGACTAGAAAGGACCCAAAAGATGTGAACAAAGTATATTGAGGTCAGGGGTGCCCAGAGGAGACGAGGGTGCCTGGTGCTAGCATTTTGGCTGGGTGTTGATGTCCAGGATGATAAATGTTGAAGTATAAAAAGGCAGATTGAGCAAGTAAGGGTGCAAGATCAAAAGTGACAAGAGAAAGCAACGAAAGGTGGCCAAAGAAATGGGTTAATTAGTACTTTTCTTACTTAGAAATCATATGAATAGTAATATGTAATCAAGACTAGATAATTACCTAAAGTGCGTGATTTTCTGTCTACACATAAAAGATTAAACGAAACACCTGGGTTGGTGATTAATTAATATACATGTTCATAAAATGTTTCAGATCAAATGACATAAAATACTTGGAACTCGTGTGTATAATCAACTTACGCAAATAATTAATTAAGAAGAGTAATATGATTGTAAATTATGACAATTTGGAGCAATCTGGAGAGAAATGAAGAGATGAAAGCTATATTGCGAGAAAAATAATATACAACTTAACTCTTTGTTGAAGGACTAGTGCACAAAAGACAAAATGGAGATAAACTTAGGAAGGTATTTTCAATTGACCCCAAAAAATTGGTTGTGTAAATTGCTCTTTGGGATATAATTGGAAATGGAAGATATGATCATTATGATTCATGTATAAGGGTAGCATTCTTATCCTATACGACTTTGTTTCCCCTGTATCTTCAAGGAGGTGTTTGCATGTCTTTGCTATATTGGAATCTCGTTATGGGAGCTTGGGATGGTGTGCGATGATATAAAATTGGCTTCTCTTTTAATCAAACACTAACAAACACAAAGATAATAGGTAGTGCCCCTACAATAAGCCCAAATTGTTCTCAACATAAACCCATTTCATGTGAGCATTGCACTACACATCTAATAACCTAGGGAGAAGCATGGATGACACAATTATCCCAATGTGAGTGAAATGTGTGGTCCTTCACTTTTTGACCTAAAATGATCAAAGACAACTATATGAACACATTTAGATCCTTCATATGACACAAGACATTTGACAACATGTAACTTTGGTTTTTGGATTGCTTCAAATTTAGAATAGTGAACTTAGATTGCGCTTGAGAGATTTGGGATATGTATAGCCTTTTTTGTAGTGATTTCAAAGTTGTTTATTATGTAAGGAAGGTGATCCAAGATGATTTTCACCTTAGGGGTCATTTGTATATATATGAGACTTTGTTAATTTCTCATGCAAACTAACCCGAAAATCAAGCCTAGGTTGACCTAATGAGAATCCCCAAATTCAAAATGTGATTGTTGCTTATGTAAATGTTAGGAATAATGAGGGAGGGTAGAACTGATACCTTTTCTATCTAGGTGTATCGTTCCTATCCCAGAGGGAAAAACTCGAGGATTATTAAACAAAATAAATGTTTGTAGATGTGCATGAATGACATTAAGCACATGGAAATGATCGGTTGATATAAAGGTAACAAATGGGGGAAGTATGTTAGAAAAACCAAATATGTGTCATTAGTCCAAATTTCCTAAGGGATGCTAAAACTAACGTTGCCAAGTGTCCAGAACTAAATTTAGGTTAGTACATCTTAAACTCTAATCTAGCCTCAACTCCTTGCAAAACTCATAAAAATGAGGGATGTTATATCTCTCATGATTTGACTAAATTGCAAGTAACATGCAATGTTAGTCTACAGTGCATTTGGCGTATGCAAGTGTCCCAACCCTTATCTTTTAAATTTGCGCAACAACTAATATAAGTTAAATGAATGTCTAAATGTTTGCATTCAACTTTTGGCTCAAAGATGGTTCGAAAATGGAATAGTTATTACTCTTATAACTTTAATATCACTTTTCTAACTAATTTTCTATGATTAATTGGTTGTCCTAAAGACGCTAGTGCACTTGTTTATCTATAAATTTTTTGAATACAAATTAGGACGATATTGGCGTGGAAGCACACAAATAACTAATGTGACATAAGGGGCACAAAGCTTAAGGAACTCAATATAGGGTCAAAAGGGCCCACAAAACCAAAATGACTACAAACATAGAGATATGACTAGGAACATGTATACACATTTGGTCAAATTTTCACAATTTTTTTGCCATAGTTACAAAAATAGTGATGGTCAAGTAGAAGATTAAGTTGCAAGAGACCATGCAAAACAATAAATGTTGAAAGTTATACACAACACAAAAAAAGACGTCAAAAGTCGAAAACACAAAGATCACACGCGGATTAGAACATAAATGTTAAGAAACCACCCAAAAGTGAAAATTTGAGAATGTAAATATATAATGGGAGGGAAATCACTTGTTTTTTTAAGGAACAAACCTTAATTATCAAACAAAATATCATCCTCATTAAATAGTCGGCTTTCTTTTACATTAGCTTTGAACAAAATATCCACCTTATAAAACTGAAAGAAATTTTAGGGTTTAGAATGTATCGAAGCTGTTCAAATTTAGCTCTTTTCACACTGTAGCCCTCCCAGCAAAGGCGCAAATTTGAACCAAGCCTTGACAAACGTGTCGACGATCCAAAGGCCGCAGGACAGTGACGAAATCCCGACCGTCGGTTTAATTCTTTCTTGCCCTTTTATACGCCCAAATCTTTCCTTTCTCTGCCCTCGCTTTTTACCACGAACAGCATTTCTTATCGTTATCGAATTTAAGTGCGAGGAAGGCGGAGGGTTTGCATTCGCGTAAGTCGAAACTGAGCAGCTCGCGTTACAGGTAAGTTTATGAGCTCTATTACCCAACTTTCGTTTTCGAAAATGAGCTCCTATTGTGTTTTTCGTTTCTGTTAGGGTTTGAAGAGGCTTGAGCCTGTTTCAGATCAAATTTTATCCGGTTTTTTAATTTTAAATGTGCTTGTATTCCCTACTTAGATCCTTTTTCGAAAGGGTTTACTCGGATTTGTCATTTATTGACTTGAGGTTTTAGTCAGATTTTCTGCTTTTAAAACCTTTTAGGGTTTTAAATCATGAATCTTTGTTTTGGGATTTAATGCGTTAATTTTGAGTTTGGGTATTCGTTGAAACCCTCATTTATGGAATTGCACACGAAACCGATGGGTTTTTATGTGTTAATTTTTTTTTTTGCACTACCTTCATCGATATTTCTCTTGAAAAATCTGCTTTGTGTATGGCATTTTTTGAACTGTTATTCTATTCTCTTGTACGGGAAAAAATCTTTTTGATTTGTATTTTATTTAATACCCTTTGCAGTGTTTTGTTTGTGGGTATCTTGCGTTTAATATAATCGGCTAGATTTTGCCTCCAATGTTTAGTCCAAATGTTAGTTTGGATTTTTTGAGAGGGTTATTTATTTTTGAGATTGTTGTTTGAAGAAGATTCTGTCACTGGATTTGATTTTTTCTTTTTTGTTGTTACTGCCCTTTGTGTACTGTAGCCATTTTTTTAGACCACATGAAATAGGGGTATTACTATTGGGGGGCTGCACTTGTTCTACGCAGTGTCGCACACAGATTCATATGTGATAGTTTAACCAAATGCATTTTACCATGTTTGGGGCTCTGTTATTTAATCCCTAATGCATCTAACACTTGAAATAACCTCGTTCTGCTTGATAGGCACTGTTGTTGATTCTGGCTGGATAAATTTCAAATATCTGCTTTTCTAGTTATAAGGATTTTGGAATTTTCTGGGTCCTTTAATTAGCCAGTTTCTTATCTATTTCAGTATTTTTTCGAAGTTGCTTTGAAAATACAGTTACTGGCATGTTTCATAATTGGATCACTGTGCTCTCTATATCAAAGTTTGACACTTGTGGTTATGGTGGTTTGTACTCAAATTGACATTGCTTTTCTGATTTCAAAGGTTTTATATAATAGTTCAGGTTCCTTGTTATCAGGAAAATGATTGTTTATGGATGGTCAGAATTAATTAGTTGTTTAAATTAAACAAGTGATTGTTCTTTCCAAACGATGTTTTATGGCCTGACACTTGAAATTGTATTTAATGCTAAAAGGCGAATTTTTTTCACAAGTTAATATGCTTGCTTATCCACAATATAAAAATATGCCAAAAAATAGCAATATACAGATTAATAATGAGATTGAACAATTGGGGATGTTTACCCTCAAGGTAGGGAAGCACCATATAATATCCACAGAAGGAACTACTCCACAAGTTCTACCAAAGGAGATTTCCATTTTGAGGCTGGCAAGCTCTAATATGATTCCAACTTAAACGAATACTCTCCAAATACCTATATCAACCATAATAATATTGGCCTCATATACATTGACCTCCCAATAATTAATGGAGGGGTAAAGCTACTAATCTTAACATAGGCCAACTCTGCATCCGATATAACTAATTCCATTAAATGCAGACCCAATACAACTACGGGAGATGTGTGCCACATGTCTGTGAGCTGTATCATCTACATCTTAGTATCATATCGTTGTGTACACACTTTTCCTGTAAGTGTTATTGTCTGGGTTGTGTTTCCAAAACTTAATTGTTTGTTATTTTGATGTTCTTGAAGTGCCTGATATATCATCTTCAAACTGGTGATGCTGATGTTTTTGGGTAAGGGCTGTGCAACTAAGTGCTATTTTTGTTTATCCCAACTTATTCTTCCTTTCTTTGTTATTTAGGTACATTTACTATCTTGCTTGGGATAGGTGTGTTATGTATGTTCTATAAATAGTTTACCGTAGACTTTGTGTGCGGCTGTATTTAGTATGTCTTTGTTTTCATTATTATTGGATGCTTTTTTATAGAGTTTTATTCAACTACTGTGCGTCTTGTGTATGGACATATAAATGGAACTTTATTTTTGAAGGCATACACTTAACAGGTAAAAAGTTCTAGACATTAGTGGTTATTAGGTTTAAATGCTGATAGTTCACTTTATCTGTTAGACTTTATTAATGAACTTTATTTTGTAGGATAGCTCTCCATCACCTGTAATATTTCTTTCAGATTGTGATCAACATGGGAAAGGGAAAGAACAAGAAGAGATCAAGGAATGACCAGCAGACACCTGGGGGAGGTGACAAAAATACTGTTACTCCCAGCACAGGTGAAGTAAAAGTTGTAAAGAAGGAAACTGAGGCCGAGGTTCCTGCTGTTACCCCCACAACAAAGAATCCTAATCAAAATATTAAGAAAAATGAAGTTCAGCCAGGAAAAGAAGATGCTAACGGTAAAGACAAGCTTGCAGGGCTGATTTTTATGTGCAACTCAAAAACCAAGCAGGATTGTTTTCGATACCGTGTCTTTGGCTTACCTCAAAGTAAGAAAGAACTTGTGGAAAGGGTTAAGCCAGGAATGAAGCTTTTCTTGTTTGATTTTGATCTGAGAATGATGTATGGTATATATAAGGCTTCGTCTACTGGAGGTCTGAACTTGGAGCCAGATGCTTTTAAAGGGGGTAAATTTATAGCACAGGTAACTTTTTTTTTTTAATTTGGTATTAATTCGGCTTTGAGATGGAGAAAAATTTCCAATCTAGTTTACAAGTTTGTGCCATTTAACGTTTTTTAGTAACAATTTTTATTGTCAATATATTTTTCCGGTAGTTAATATTTAATGTCTCAAACTTCTGGACTGAAGCAGGGATTTACCATAATTGCTTTGAGTACTTTGCCATGAGTGGAGTAGTCTCAATTAGATTATTTGATGTTTTGAACTGGTTTCCACATCAAGAAAAAGCAATTTTGATCTTTGCAGTCAAAATAATACTTATCAAACAGGTAAACAGGTCTGTTTAAATTAATGATAAATGACTGATTTTGTAGGTGCGCTTTCGCATTCACAAGGATTGTTTACCATTAGCTGAAGATGTATTCAAGAAAGCAATCAAAGACAACTATGATGGCAGGAATAAGTTTAAATTTGAGCTTAATCCCCAACAGGTAACTGTGCTTACTTAGTGTTTTTAACTCACTTGATTAAGGATGTTCAATCGTATATTTAAAGATTGATTTATTGTTTGATTGTATATTTAATGATTGATTCATTTTATGGATATAGGTGAAAAAGCTTTCTGAGCTGTTCCGACCTGTACGACTTGATGCTCGTGGTCCAGTTGAAATTGCACCCCTGGTTGAATCACGACCACCAGTTGATCTGCACCTTGCCAGGGAATTGCACCGTGGGAGAGTACCGTTACAACCTGAGTATGGCTTTATCGGTGGTGATATAAGGGAAGAATTGCGAAGAGAGGAATATATGAGGGAAGAATTGCGAAGAGAGGAATTGCGGAGAGAGGAACTGCGAAGAGAGGAAATTCTTAGGGAGGAAATGAGGAGGGAGGAAATACGGAGGGAAGAGTTGTTGTTGATGGAAAGGGAAAGGGAACTGTTGCGTTATCGGGAGGAAGCTGCTAGGCGGATGGCGCATGCTGATTATTTTCCTCAGGCTCCATTATCTGGATATGGTCCTGATTCGGGTATCCCTGAGAGGGATTTGCTGCGGTATGGGTCTAGCAGGGATTTGGCTCCTCTTTCGAAAACTGATCAATATTTGGGCATACAGGCAACAGATCCTTATGTTTCAGCATATCAGAAGCAACTCTCGGGTGAGCAACTCTCTGCTGGTGTTGCAGTGCCTGAGTTAGACTATCAAAACAGGGGAGATCCAAACTTGGATTCTGTTTATCGGCAAAGATTGAGATTGGCTGAGGCTCCAGCTGAAAGCTACTATTCAGATCCTCTCTTACAGAGGGATACTTTACGTCGGGCTGACTTGGGGCCATCTGTTTCTGGAGGTGCCCCATATGCTGGTGCCATGAGTGGTTTATCATCTCTTTATCGTTTGACTTAAGAGCTGTGGTGATTCTCGGAGTTGGAAGTTTATGTTCTGTTTTTCAGTAATAGTAGTGTAGACACTCTCGCAAAAACTGCCCTGAATCACATAAGAATGTGATTTTGTTTTGAGCCTAGCTACCTCATATTTCTGCGATGTTGCAAATGGTAGATTTTGATGCTGTGGCTTATTTGTTTATGTTCCCATGGTACCCAACATCTATAAGTGGTAGATTCTAATGACTACTTAAAGCTGATATTTTTGGGTTTTGCTCGAGTTCTAAATTTCATAGCTTGAAATTGAGAATTAAATTTCCTTTCCTTAGATGAGATGTTTGTAGTGAAAAAGAGCAATCCAGCCCATTAAATATAGAAATGAGTGTTTGCCATTTTCTTTAATACTTGGTGTGAAGGAAAGAAATAATTAATTGAGAATATTTGACATTGTAATTGGTTTTACTTTAATGTACCTGTATATGTTTTCTTATCATGATCTAAAGAAAGATTATTAAGCAGCTGTTTCAATTTAAAATTATGCACAGCATTAGAATATTTGAGATGGAAATTGGTTTAATCGAAATGTGCTTATATATGTTTTCTTATTATGATCTAAAGAGATTTTTAAGTAGTTGTAGTTTCAACTTAAAATCATGCACAGCATTTCTTATCATGATCTAAAGAAAGATTAAACAGCTGTTTCAAGAAAGAAGTGTGAATGTGCATAATTATACTATTCATTATTCTCTTATCCTTGCTCTCATTTGTTTAGGCATTATAACTTTTTTTTTCTAGATATACTGTGTGAAAGTATTTTATCCAACGTTTTGAATTTGGGGGTTAACTTTTGCTTATGATTATTGACAAGTTAACCAAGTGGGGAAGTTACCCCAAATTTTCAATATTTGGATTTTTGTTACTGCTCATCTACGTCAGTCATGTCTGTGTTAGCTGCTTAGTTTATTTGGTTTTTGTTGTTTCTTTTAATGTCGATGGCAATTTTTTTTTTCCTGCTGTCACCATTTTACAGTATGCACTAGTGAGTTATTTGGTTCAGTGTATCTATTTACAGATTTTGTTGTTGTCGCTTGAGTCTCTTGTACGTGGACAGCTATTGTAGGCCTTTTGATTTTACTGTATTATATTGTTGCTACTTCTGACACTGGTAATTGAATTTCCTGCCCTTGATGTGTACTGGATTTTGTTGTTGATATTCTTTACATTGGTATTTAAATTTCCCGCTCTCTGCCTTACCACCACCCCTTGCCTTTCGTGTTAAAAATGGATTGGTATGTGCTCTGTACCAAAGATGTTTTAAATGTTTTAAGATATACATTTAAATTTACACGATTTATTTCACCAATGGATGGGCCTAATATTTTTGGTATTGTTCGTTCAAATATAACATTGACTAGTGGTATATTGCTTTGGCCCACAATTATTTCAACAAGGATTTTTTTTGTAGTTTTGTTTATTTATTTTTTAATGAGGAGAATATATTCGGTTCTTGCATTTGGTGGGAGGTGTGAGTGAAAAGAATACACTGGTTGAAGACAATTTTATTTGTATATTCTAATTAAGGGGATAGGATCTCTTACTCTTAAGGTTGCAAGTAACAGGATGGTCTAGTCAGCTACTGCCAATTTAGAAAAGACAATAACTAGCAGGTACTAATTAGAGGTAGAAGTCGAGAACAAAAAACTAGCTCTAAGATGGTGATAGAGTGCCATTTCTTTGAAGGCAAACATAGAATTGTTCAGTGGCATCAGGTCTTTGAACATTGTAGCTTTCAATTGCTTCTCTGTGAGTGAATTTGAAGTGGGGTTCAATGACAGCAGTTATTTCGAATGTTGTAGGATTCTATTTACTGATCATCACTCACTTTCATGATCAGGGCCAATCCATTCAATATTAATTTCTTAGTTTAGAGGTCCCCATCAATATCAGAGTAAGGATAATGCCAGTATATCTATCCAAATTTTTATGATCACTAGGCCAAACCACAGAAAAAGCCCCAATCCATTACCTGTTATTCTCATGTCGAGAATAATTAACGAATGGGCTTTATTAGTGTGAGGACTCGTGCACATCCTGAGTCAGTCTTAACTGCTCTATGCTGGGAAATTTGCAGCCGGTAAGTCATGTCAGTCTTTAAACTTCTTGGCTGCTTGTATATTTTTCTTGTTATTAACAGGAAAATAGAGCACAAAAACGAAGCAGTTCTGATTTTCAGGTCTCCATTATATTTAAATAAAGATTTATTCTTCCCTCGGTAAATATATTGTTTGAAATTTTCCTCATGCCGCTCATTATTGTTTTACATAATGCTGCGAGATTGAGATTGGCGATGGATGGAGTTAATTGCAGCGTTGGAAATGTGCATTTTTATCTAATCTATGTCAACCATGCATTCTTTAGGCCTGTGGCCAACTAATAGCTTTGGAACAAAGTATGGACATCTATCAAAGCATAATAGAAGCTGGTTTTTATCCTGAATGTTGGAGTTTCAAGTGCCCCGGTTGATATATATGCAATATGTGGAAGCATACACAAGGCACGAGAATTGTTAGAGTTGCTTATTATTTGTTTTCAGATTAACTTGATTAAGATCCACAATGTAATTCATCATGTACTGGAGTTATGAAGTGATGCATGTCCAAGTTCAAATTTGATGTATTAAAGGACGATTTCTAAGCTTGATGGAATACATGTCATTAATAAAACTTGGATTAAATGTGGAGTGGTGTATACGACCTTCATAATTCTGATTTCATGTCTCTACAATCTTGTAATTCCCATCCAAATGAAATAATTTGAAAATATGGAAATATTTTCTTACCATGTTCTGAGTGATAATATTATGTTCTTGCTTATTGAATAATATAATTTGATTTTTATAGGTGAACATTATTCACAATGTATACCATTTATGTTTATCCCTTCATACTGTTAGAAATTTGATAATTGCAGAAGTTTATTTATACAAAAATGACAAATGAAAGGTGATTTCAAACTTGTCCAGGTGATGTGTAGAAAAAAATTTCAATAGCAAATGGAACATGAATAAGCATACCAACTTCTTCACGTTTTGGAAGATGAATAAGCATTACCAATTTTCCATAATCCATTGGAGAGATAATTTCGTTACTCTTACTTCTTAGATTTATGTTTAGTGGGAGATTGTAGTTTCCTCGATTCAGTCCTAGAAAGATCGAGTATGTAGAGAACTTGTAGGATGCTAGCAAGCCGGTCATCACAATTACTGCTAGCGGGCCTTCCCTCCCTCTGCCAGTGTTTAAATTTGTTGGTTGTCCACACATTTTTTTAATGTTTTTAGCCAGAAAATACTTAAAATATTTTGAGACCACGGTCCACGCCAACTTGCAGATTTAAAAAATGAGAGTTACACATCAATTAAATGATGGGGCATCCAGGGCTTGCTGTTTTGCTTAAGGAAAGCCATAAACAATGCAACTCTTGGACCTTCCGGTTGGAAAGTAAAAATAACAAGCGCTGGGAAGGGGCCAGTTCCTCTGTGTATACCTATGATGCTAGATTTTAAGATTTCTTTTCAGTTGAATCAAATAATTGAATTTAAATTTGCTTTAATGAATGAATTGAAGTAATATGGTTTGTAAATTGTATAAAAACATATAAATCTTTTAAATGCAATCCAATTTTTAATGAATGTCAATGAATCCAAGGCTAGCACTACAAGGAGTTACATTAGATGCGTAGTTTGTAGCAAGCATGGGCTATGGAAAGCACTGCAAACAGGTTTAAGTCTGGTTAACTACTAAGCATGGCTGCAAATAGACTTACCAGGGCTGCCTTAAATACAAACACCATCTTGCAAGATCCAAATATTCCAATGAGACATTGATTGGGGATGAGGAGAAGTAACTGTGATTGCTACACGGCCATCAGTCTTCTAGTCCAAAGTGGAACTAAGAGGCTGGTCAACTTCGGCTTGTATGTTTTTTGAGGCACCTGCTGCTGCAGTTTTTGCTATCACCAGTAACTGGTGATAACAAGTGCTCAAATTTCTCCTTGAAAGGAGATCATCAATATTTCCTTCAGCGCTCTAACCCAGTTAAGCAAAGAGACATCAAATTGGAGCTGCCAGAACCTCAAGTTATATGCCTTCTCAGCTGCTCAGTTGAATGGGAAAAATGTTATGTTAAACATCAAAATGGTTTGGGAATTCAAACATCATGGGAGTATATTTAAAATTCTAGATGCATGGAAGAATGTTCCTTTTTGTCCTGTCAACTTATCATGGATGTATACAAAAGGCTTGTGTATTTTTTGAGAAAAATGATAGAACCTAATTATGGCGTGGTTGCAATCTTTGTTTTGATTTGCAAAAAACACTTCAACTGCCTCTTTGAATGCAATGATTACAATGTCTGCACGACATGGTGTCCTAGGGCTCCAAGTCTTCTCTAATGAAAACCTCTTTGCAATGACAATATGAATTGCTAAGATTGTGCTTTCTAGTTTAGCCTTTCGCACGGGTAAAGCTATAAATTCAACAAATTTTGTCAGCTTCCAGCAAGTGTAAAGTTGGATTTATCATCCATTGCACCTGCATGCCAAGAATTTACAAAACCATGTTACCCTAGGTCTGTTTGCAGATCTAGACAAATATAAAGTGGAAGTGTGGAGATCTCTGTAAGGAAGAAATACTAAGAGGATGAAGAAAATCAGCGGCAAGCTCCAAGCATATAAAGATCCGATCTTAAAAGGAGAAAGATCTACAAAATGTGAGAAACACCCTTATGGCGGTCGAGCATTTATAGGCATGTGCCTTCAGAAATAGCCATGATATCTCTAAATTTTATGACCATGTCTAAGTACAGTGTCACCGTGTACAAATGTGAAATGAAAGCGAGAGGTATTCAATACACCTAATATTATGTGAAATTGTTTTTTATGTATCACTTCTGAAAAAATTGATAGTAAAAATGTTAAAAATTAGTGTAATAGAATAAGAGGTAAATTAATCATTTCATGTCACATCTAAGATAAAATAATTTTTACAAATTTGTAATTTTGAATAATATATAAAAGATTAGAAATTTGATGAATCTTGAAAAATAAAAGGTTTTCTCTGGTTGGGTAAACAAAATTAATTGAGCAAGGTGAACTCATGGTTTAATGTTGAAGGTAGGAACTAATAAAACTAGCAATTGCATATAAGTTGCAAGATAAGCTGGATGGGATGCAAGTGAAATGCTTTCATATAGCAATACGGTTTAATATTAGTCAGTTTTTAATATCAATACCCCCTGTCTCAACAAGGAATGTCC
This sequence comes from Taxus chinensis, assembly GCA_019776745.2. NCBI lineage: Eukaryota > Viridiplantae > Streptophyta > Pinopsida > Cupressales > Taxaceae > Taxus > Taxus chinensis. The sequence goes on along the minus strand of CM034146.1, from coordinate 273,176,253 downwards.
AAAAATATATGAAAGCTTTAACAAACCACGGCCATAAAGAAGTAAAGTTCTCATGTCTTGTGTATGCTTTGACATTTCGCACACAACCACCAGGGCATTCCCAACTGCAACACCTATCAAAAATTGTTGTGCCATAATTCTTTGATGGATTCCACACCCAATTTTAAAACCCCATTTTGGCACAACTTGAGAGGGTATGGAAAATATTGTAGAGTCTGGGTTTAATCATAGAATGCCAATGCCAATACCTTTTACTACCAATCTCAATCTCACAACATTATGTCAAGCGGGTTAGTTGAAGGAGGTGCTACACATTTTGCGTACAACATACATACACCTTGTAAAATATTTTACCTATCTTCAACTAATGTAGACCTATGTTGCAAAACAAACCCGGGTCTCTAATTCCACAACCAATTTTAAAACCCCATTTTGGCACAACTTGAGAGGGTATGGAAAATATTAAGGTAAACAAATCCACTTTCTCGTCACTGGGATTATTTTCAATTGTTGGAAAATAATTTTTCAAAAAACCACCTAAAATACATGAAAAATAAGCTTCCATTAATGAATTTGATGAGAAAGCAACATCATTTTTACGCCGAAGGCATTTCACTATGGGGCTGAGGCTTCCGCCCTCTGACAGTAGACACGACAGTATCGGATAGGATGAAAGCCGTACGTCGTTGACATATCATATTTTAATATGATTTAATCACCTCTACTGTACACATGGCAAGCGATAGTTGGAGAGTTCCCATGGCTAGTTTAACCTATCGGGATTAGGTCGTGTTTAATCCATTTTTACGCCCAAATGCGTTTGCACTATCGGGAGGCTGAAAATGGAGGGCCATAATGCGTATGTTGACGATGCACGGACAGTGAAGATGCAAAAACTTGGAGGATTGCAGGAAATATTGCAGAGGATCAAATTTAACATGAAATGAATTCAGGACTAATCTTTGACTTGCTAGGAAAGAGACCTCGATACTATTGGCGGTCTTATCTGCTCGCTTTCTTATGTTCATGCTGGCAGATTTTCAAGCCCTGCAGGAAAAAAATAATGTGATCATATATTAATTTCTAATCAATTGCAGGCATGTTTGTTTCATTATCTTTCTTATCCTTTTGAAGTGTTTCAATCTGTGTGAAATGTTGGCCAAAGTATCCTATGCTTTATTAGTTTTTTTTTTTTTTAATTTAAAAAAAAAAAATTGGACTGATTTTTGACAGGATCTAGCAGGTTTCATGACTGATTTTTGACATGGCAGGTATAAGATTGCATAGAATTAGCTTTAACGCGATTTCAGGAGGTGTAACGTGAGTTCAGGAGATATTTTAGTTTAGAATATTAAAAAACTGATGAACCGTATATTTTGAGGGAAATGTTGTATTTAATCCAAAACTTCCATGCAAAAAATGGAGTACAAGTGCAGGAGTCCGCCATGCAGAAGCCCACATCTCCAACGTCAATATGAGGATGTTGGTATGGGCGGCATGGTCTTCCCATTGAAACAATCTCAAAAAAATAATTTCTTTTGCATGGATTAGATGAAAGCATTGCAGGGGTTTAACATTTGTGTTTGTGAATGCAAATTCACGGTGAAGTTGTGGACTGTTTGCTACAGGATATCCCACAAGGCTCCATTCCAGTAATATCATCTACCCTGGTTTCTATCATTTCAGTCCTGAGGTAAAGTATATGGTTTTAAGGATTTATTTTTTAAATGCAGATGCAGACCGTTTGATGTTCAGGTAGCTATGAAGTTTGTAAATATTTTTTCTTTTCTTCAAAATCTAGAAACTTGGTACATATTATCTGGCGAATTATGAATGGCATGAAAATACCACAGTCTGGGAATTCTATTTCTTTTTTACATGTATTGATGTTTTTTCTTTGTTAGCACACATCAGTACAATTCCTGCTCCTCTAAACAGTTAACATGGGTCAGCAGGTGTTGTGATGCCTTGTTTTGAAGTTTTTTTATCAATTTGGGTCAAGGAAGTTTAGGTCTATTCTGGGTATTTTCATGAATGTGAAGCTTAATATTCTTTGACTCCTAGAACTTATTGTAGTCCTCCTTGTTTTCTGATATCTCAAAGAACATATCTACACATTTCTTAACTAGATTCTTTCTAATAACCTTTAATATCTTAATCTGTTAATGTGTCTCTCCAGAAATATTCGAGGGGAAATCTTCAGAGTTAGCAACCCCTTTAACAAAGCTAAGATATTCAGGAATCAAATCCTCACAGTTGTCCATAATAAACACTCTTCTAACATAGAGCTTGGTATTGTCAGCAGGTATTGTGACGGTTGCATTTTGAAGCTTTTTTTTATTAATTTAGATCAGCAATTTTAGCTCTTCTTCCTATCTTCATGAATACCAAGCTTAATATTCTTTGAGAATGACTCGTAGAACTTATTGTAGTTCTCCTCATTTTCTGTTATCTCAAAGAACATCTCTACACATTTATTAACAAGAATATTTCTAATAATCTTTAATATCTTATTTTGTTGAGGTGTCTCTCCAGAAATATTCAGGGGAAAATATTCAGAGTCAACAACCCCTTTAACAAAGCTAAGATATTCAAGAATCAAATCCTCGCAGTTGTCCATAATAAACACTCTCCTGACATAGAGCATGATATACCCGCCATTTGGCTATCAACTGCCAAAATCTGATGATCGTAAATCTTGTATTCTAAAATCCTAGGAGACTGGTTTTAGCATTCTTTAGTAAATGTAGTATTTTGGGCCCGAGAGTAACATCATAATTGGTGATCTTTTTTCCCCACCTTCAATTTTTCTATCAGGCTTCTCAAAAATGAACTTGGTGTAGACAGAGTTTTAAATTTGACATTTTTCCACGTTTGTCATCTTAGTGGTTTAGAAAAATCAGACAGTTTAGAGGCTAGTCATAAAATTTAAAAAGAAACTTATGGGATGTTTAAGAAACTTATGGAATTTGTAAAATTGAATTTAACTTGTGTACGTTCCATATGAATGTTTTTTTTAATGTTGATAATCCAAGAGGCTAGATTTGTTGCAATAAATAGTTTTCATACATATTTGTTTAGTAGACTTGTGACTCAATATTGTACATCTGGTATATTATTATCAATCCATAGCCATGTAGAACAGGCCAATGCTTTTACATACATGTAATTATAATATCTTACATAGCTCTTTAGGAACCTGCATTTATAATTATGTCTGAATATCATTGAAAAATTATCAGAAAACATAGACTGTATACATGCTATCATTTGGCAATAAACTTTGTTGACAATTAGTTTAGTAGTTTGCAAAAGAAATAAGACTGGATGAAAGCTATTGTTTGGATAATTTTTTTACAAATACATCAAGACAATAATTTTCCTGAAAGTTTCTTAAGTGGTTACTGCAAACTCTCAGCTCCTTCTTGTTTTGCAAAAGAAATCTTAGATTGATGTAGACTGTTTTTTTTCATTTCCTTGTAGTATATTGTTGTGTAGCTTTTAGTCGTTTACTATGTGGGTTCAATAATATATCAGCATGAAAAAAGAAGAAACTTCTGAAATATGTACACCACATCTGCATGAAGGAGCAAGTGCCTTCGACGATGGTAGGATTTGGTGTGTGCTGAGGGGTTCCCACCTGTGAGGCCTCACCGAAATGCTCACGTTAGACTGCCTATCGCCAAGGCTTTTAAAGTTTCCTGCCACAACGGATTACACCTTTTTCCATGTGTTTACGTGGTTTATTTGGATTCAGGTAAAAAACATTGCCTGTTTTATTTCCCTCTTTTCCATGGAGAAGAATGTGATACTTGTTTCATATAGATTCTCACTTGGTGTTTGACATAATGTGATACTTGTTTCATATAGATTCTCACTTGTTTCAACTTCGTCGCTAGCTTGTGAGAAGACTTCACAAGAATTCTGTTCATATGCGGTAGAATATTAAAATTGTTTAGTGTTGGAAACAATTTAAAGATGTCGAACGAAAAGATTTATAGAAAAAACTTCGCGCCCGTTCATGAATTTTTCCTCCGCCTGTAAAACAAATAATAAAGATGATTCGACTAGTGCTATGGACGATGGGGTAAAGAAATACGACAAGAGTTCTTTACATTTCGATGTTCAGACTTTTACGTGTATATAATATTTTGGAGTTTTAAAAAGTACGGTAAGAGTTTTAAATTTCATGTTAGTTTTATTCAAAATTGGAATTTAATTTATAAAAATTAAATAATGATTAGGAATTTGCCTAATGCGATTACTAGTGTTTGAATTATTTCTCCAAGTTTTTTTTAATGAATAGTCAACAACTAAACATTTTAATATTTAAAAAATAACATTTAAAGTTATTGATTTTGTTGAGACTTTATAATATATGTCGATGTTTATTTTTAATATATTATGTTTTTTATTGCGAAGTATTTTTATGTTGATAATAGTTTATTAAACTGTGATAAGGTGGTTGTTAGTCCTAAATAGGATGGTTTGAAACTATCTTTTGGGATGTGTTGATGTTCGGCAATTTCGATGTCATGGATTTCCTCAACATTTTTACTATGCATTCAATGAATATAAAGCGGTTGGTTATTTACCACATATTAGAGGAACATTGGAACAATTGCAATTCTTTCCTAAATAGCATTGGTGTGACTTTAGTTGCTTGACACTTTTGTGAATGGTTGAAAAACAAGGGTTCTAATTTCCTGATGTAATAGATCAAGGCCATTCATTTCCATTGTGCAAGTTAGCAATTGTAAGAAATGTTTTTACAGATTTATGCAGTGCTCAAGAAAAGTGTCGATGACAATGGCATGTGGATTGAGATTTGACCTAGGACAAACATATATCCACGAGTCAAGCACTAGATCATTTCCATAATTACCACTCTTCTCCTTTTGGCTATATAGGACGGTAAGAAAAGAAAGAAAATCTAGAGTAGGAGGGGTGGTTGTGATAACATGGGGGATATCGAGGTCAATCCCAGTGGATGTGACGCCGAATGCCTTTCACTGTCTCCCCTAGTGTTGTTCCTTTTACCCCACCCAAATCTACTATGCTCTTTAATTCTTTCAAACACCTCGTAGAAATTCGGATAGGATCTTATCAATTGTTGTCATGGTAGTCAACACCAAGAAATTATTGATGAACATCTAAGTACCTCTATTTTTTGTTAAATTAGTGAGACTTAGATTATTTCTATTTTTGATGATTGTTAATCTAAATGGAGCTTTGGCACATGATATCGATAGTGTTCAATAAGACTTTAAGTTTTCATAAAAAGATGAGCCTTAACATTTCCATTCCCCGTCTCTCACGACAGTAAACTCGATAGAGATGCACCAAAATCAATTCAAAAAGAAATGGTGGGATTGGAATTACATGACAAAATGAGATGCAAAAGTTACTGTGAATTGAAAAAAACCCTTATTATAATAACCAATAATTAACATAAAAGTTAAAAATAAAGTAAGATACTTTAGTTTAATATGACTGCTACCATAATTTGTAACTCATGTGCAATTGCTAATTAGTTTAATATGTCTTCATGTACGTAATTGTGTTGTCAACAATCAACGCTGAGCTTTACTTATGCATGCTCAAGATTATGGTGGATGGATTCTGGTAATTGATGTATTTGAGTTATGAATTCCGGTAATTGATGCCCAATCAGCTCACTTTTCCCAACATATTCACAACCTGTGGAAAAATACGAGCTTTACAATGGGTTATGGACATCCATTAAGACATATTAGAAAGTGTTCTTTGTTGGATGTTGTAGTTGCAGATGCTCTGTTTGATATGTAAATGTCATGAAACTGCCTTGCAAACTTTTTCCTAGATGTTCAACCTAATCAATAATCCTTTCCCAACATATTCACAAAATAAGTTTGTTAAAAAGGTTGGGAACTTCAAAAATTGGTGTTAACATCCATCAAAGAATAATGTGAGAGGGTTTTTTACAAATGTCTCCAAATTTATATAAAATCAAATATTATTCTACTCACCGTGATTACCACTCCACTCTAAGTATACAATTTAAAATTTTGATATTTACAGTTACGTATTTCTTTACAGATTTAGGACTACAAAAAGTGGTAATAATAACTGGAAAACAGAAAATTCTCCAATAACAACCAATGGTTCTTTATTTTTTTCTCACCTCAAGCATTCCAAACGGGTATTCAATTCCACATAGTTATCACGGGAGAGTTGACAGTGACACGCATTCAGGTTGTTTCACATTGACAGGCTTTGAGGTTGTTTCACATTGACAGAGTTGCCCATGCAGTTTTCATACAACTCTGCCACATCAGGATGGTTTTTAAGAAACCTGTCGGTGAAATCTTGCTCGCTTAAACAGAACATTGTGGCCAGACTTATGGTAAGGTCCTCAGGACTTAAATATTGGAACACCTTAAGCCGCGGCTTCAACCTCTTCTCCACTGAAGTTAAGTAACTGAAAATAAGTAAGCACAATGTTTGGCCGAAACCCAGCAGTATTTGTCAGGAAATCCATGTTCTTCTGTAGCTTATTAATGGACCAAAAAAGAACGATAGAATCCTTTACAAGAAGTTCCTCCACTTCGTGTTTCAGCAGACCGATGTTTTCAATATGCTTCATTTTCATTTCCAACGTTTCAATGTCAAAGGCCAGAAGCAGAGGTGCCCTCTTGACTGCCTTACAGAGATTAGCCCTCGATCCAAACAGCTTCTCAAGCGATGGAATTTTAGGAGCAAGGTTTTTTTCTAAACTGTAGCTGAGAATTCTGGGTCCGTTGTAAATGATATGAACCACTTCTTTTTCGTCAAAACCTAATGTCTTGAAAAAATCTATCTTAAGCTTCAAGTGCTCATCAGTTCTGAATGTGAGAATACGTGGGTTTACGAGAATGATTTTCCTTACCTGGTTTAAAGTGAATTCAGAGTCTCTGAAGAGCTGAAGTGCCTGTTGGGCTCTGTGGGTGGATCTGGCTCTGAAGATGGGGGGATCCATGCTCATCACCGTTTGAAGTTGAGAGAGTGAAAGACCACATTCTTTCTGTAACAGTTGTTGCATGGCGTTATGGCGGTGCTCTCAAATTTCTTCCACAGTTTCAAGTGATACGGCATTGCAAGAAATTAATGGAAGTCTTGAGAAACAGAGGTACGGACGGGGACGCCCAGGCATGAAGAAGTAGTTGGAAGACCGGGGAATCGACATTGGCAGAGACATTGTGAGTCTGAATATTTGTGGGGATGAAGAAAACAGTAGCAGAGCCTATCCGGATAAGGTGAGAGGACAAAATAGGCATTTATTCAAGGTTTTCCTTTGCTTGAATAACCCCAGGAGTAGACACAAGGGAGAGCAGGAGGCTGAGCCCAAACATTCACATTGACTAAGGGCATGGTCCCATGGAGGGGCTTGTGCTCCTATTTTCTTGCAACATAAGGTCCCATGCTTATTTTTAAGCCAGCTATGGGAAATAGTATAATCTAGGCCTAAAAAATAATTTGAAGGGACGTCAATTTGAAGTTATTTTATAATTTCATTTTCATGTGGTATTTCTGTAATATATTTGTAAACATTAATTTTTTTAATATTGCAATGGAGATGATCAAATATCAATGTATAGAGAAGAACATATAGAACAAAAATGATGAAGACAATAAAAATTGGAAAATAGTTCAATGTCATGACACCTCAATGATATTATAAAACAAGAGTTCAACAAATACTCAAGCAGTATACATGGGTGGCACTGCACAGCGCAGAATAAGCATTGCACTCCATAAGACAACATCTCTTTTAGGAATTTTGTTGAATGGATTACATGTCTTGTGCGTGCTTCCACATTTTGCATACATATCTACAATGAAACTTGCTACTACAACATCTAATAAAAGTCCCTTCTCCGTATGATTTGGTGCATGCCAAGTTTAGTATATGAGGCCTTGTTGCATGTATGGACTAATGAATATATTGTAGTGATTTGCTTGATGGAAGGGCCATAAGTAAATTGATCCCAACTATAGCTATTTGCATGGCGGTGGGTTATCCCAAATAGGAGAGGGTTTTATAGTATGGAGTTTCGAGTCGCACTAAAATAGATTGATACTCGAGCTATCATTTGGAGGTCATACAAGGATTTCATCAATAAGACAAAGGATGTTCTAAAGTTACGACACATTAGGGTGAGTATGTGGCTAAAGGACTAATTCCCTAGTCAAGGGGAATAGTTTTAGTGTGAAAGAGTGGCCCGCCAATTTGGGGTCATATAGGATATCCCCCCAACACCATACCCATGAAGATGGTCGCAACAAGCTACACATCAGGAGGGAGATAGGCCATGACCCATAAGAGTAGAGTCAACCCCACCATTAGCTGATGAAGTGAACCCACCAATCACTCTCATAATAGGAGATGATGTAGGTTGTATATATACATAAAATGGTGGATGGGTGCATGATAGGTTTTCTTATTATCAATGATAGTAGAGGGGGCAATATAGGGTGCAACGATAGGAAAAGTTACAATAGGTGGAGGAGTTATGCCCCCATCAATAGGAGGGTATGGGGAACCACTAGTGGGTGTGCCTCAAACCAATGTAGTGGTGGCCATTGTTCCATAACATAAGTATGGTGTGATTTAATTTTAAATTGTAGTTGAAATTGAATTAATTATAATGATTACTAATGATTGATGAGTATTTGGATTGCATGTAATGAGTATCAAACAACGATTATTAATGCCTCAATCCATATATTAATGTGGAATGTGTTCATAAATATCATGAATATTGGGTTTTTAGAACATGTGGAGGCTCTAACAAATGAGCACGCTTACCTATTTGATCTAGTAACAATAGTTACAGTGGAATGTACAGTGTTAGTCGACCAGAGAGATGACCGCTAGAAAAAGTTGAATAGACAGTTTTTGCCTTTACTAGAGACACAAATATCTCAAGATATTTTGAATGGGTACATGACACCATAGGTGGAGCATTCAAGGGTATTAGTAGAGCTAGGAAGGTTATGAGAGAGTGTGATGGTATAGGTCATAATCATGCACCTAACAAGGCGAGATCTAGGAGAGGCTTCAACCTTTCAAACAAGTATAAATGTAGATAGCTCAGATGATGATATATGCTAGACCATTGTAAGGGGTGTGTTCCTCATTGTATATGATTTTGAAGAGGCATTTGAAACACACGCACGCACACACACACGCGCGCACACACACACACACACGAGCATATTGATTCACATATTATATCTTGTTATTGATTAAAAGGGATTTTTAATTGAAAGCAGTAGATCAAAATGATTGATATAGATGGATAGATAAACTAACAAGATAACACACACACACACACACACAAGCATTTTGATTCACAAATTATGTCTTGTTATTGATTTAATGGGATTTGTAATTGATAGCAGTAGATCAGAATGATTGATATAGATGGATAGATAAACTAACAAAATAAATGATGCACAGTTATCCTAGTCCAAAAGAATGCATTGCGATTATTTTATATTTGAAGAATCATAACCCCCTTTCGAGGATCAATGCTTTGTTAGACCAACTTCATGGTGTGAAATTATTCACCAAAATTGATCTCAAGTCTGGCTATCACTAGATTCCCATTGATCCCACAGATGTCTGTAAAACTACATTTAAGTCTCGGGAAGGTCTATTCGAATGGTTGGTCATGCCTTTCAGCTTAACTAATGTTCCTACGACATTCATGAGGACGATGGATGACATCCTACACCCCTACACCAATTCCTTCGTGGTTGTCTACTTAGATGATATACTCATCTATAGCCAGACATGGGAGAATCATCTACAACATGTTCGAGAAGTACTTCAGACCCTTGGGAAGCACATGTTGTATGCAAATCTAGAAAAATGCACATTTGGAATGTGAAAGGTATCCAGTAATTGAGGTACATGGTGGATGAAGAAGGAGTCCATGTTGACCCAGAGAAAATTTAGGCTTATTTAGAAATGGCCTAACCCAAAAGACCCTTACAGAACTTCGCAGCTTCTTGGGTCTTGCCAATTTCCAGAGATCTAGGTTTATTTTGGCTTTTTCACATATTTCTTGGGCACTCAATCAGGTAATAAAAGATGTATGATAGACACCAAAATTTGGTATCGATACATGCTTAATTTCCTAAATGTGTATCTTTCATCATGGTCTTATCTAGACCCTTTTAATTTAATCCATTTATTTTAAATTCCCATCAATTAGCCTATCACCTTTAATTCTTAATTAATATTAATTAGCTAATTATTTGTAATTAGCTTTCATCTCTTCTCATTTGCTAGTTACCTTTAATTAGCTTTCTTTAAGAATCTTTTTATCCCTAACCACCTAAATCCACATCCCTACGCTTTTTCTAGCTTTTATTTTATCTAACTTTATCTCTTACCTACCCATGACACATCCCTAGAAAACCCTTACATGAATACATTCTTTAAAACACTTATACCAATCCCTAAAATCCTTATATCTTGAGTAAATCAATCATCCACCACCCAAAGGAACAGTTTCCCGCAGTTGGCAGCGACCCATCCCAGTCATTGTCAACCCTATAAGACTGATTTCACCCCCCTTCCAAAATGAGGACACAACCCGAGATTTCTTGCAATTTTTCAAATAATATTCAAATATGAGCATCATTGCAGCTATGTCAACCCTATTGTAGTTAATTAAAGCTTTTTATTAGATCACATGTGAATACTTTGGGAGGTTTACTTTGATTTTTTGCTTATCTATGTTATCACATGATTGATCTATTGATTGATATATCTGGATAGATAAACTAACAAGTCTTACAGGGTCATCTATTTACAGAATTCCATTCTTAGTTTGTTCTTCAAGTCATTCTGCTTACAGTTTTTCTCATTCATCTCATGGGACTTTCTGGATTTGTTTTAGCATTGTCTAGGCCATCATCGACATATCCCTGTTTCGATCATTAGATTTTATTTCTATACCTTTGTCAATGTAATTGCTTCTGCTCTGTTATTGTTTCCCAGTTCTCAAAAGAATGTACCCTTATGATTCTCTTATTACTCCAAGACATCGTTATGTCTACCTTTCGAGGATCACTACCAACCTAGACCAAGTCTCCATCGACCCAAGTCTTGAAATTCTTCTATCTAAATATGATCTCTAAGTCTTTGTTTTTTCCATCATCTCTGCTTTGATCCCATCTTAGATTTCCTGGAAAACTACAGGTTAAGTCTAAGGAAGGTGTATCTCGAATGGCTCCTGTGATCATGCCTTATTTTCAGCTTAAATCCTTATAGGTCTCCATTTCCATCATTCATATACTTAGGACGATCGACTTGCCTCTCTGCAGCCTAGGTCACCTGTCGACCTAGCCAGGTATAATTTTATCGTGTGTTGTGTACTTAGATCATATCGATTCTTTTCATCCATAGTTATGTTGTTTTCATATATTTTTCTTTATCATGTTCAATGCATGTACTATCCATCCATCTATCGATTTATTTTATTGTCCTTTATGCAAATCGGGGGTTATGCACATCCGCGATAAGGAAGGTTAACACTTCTAGGAACTATACTTCGTCGAGGATGAAGGATTCCATGCATATGACCCATATAAGATCCATTTTCTTTTTAGTTATTCATGTTTTGCCTAGGTTCATCAAGACTCTTACAGAGAGGTCGTTCAGCTTCTGTGCCCATCTATTTGCATCCAATATCAATTGTTGGTACCTTAAACCCTCGCATTTTTGAGGTATTTAATTTCTTTAGTAGCTACTTCATTAACTTGAAAAGGAAAGAGAAAATTAGACTCAACAGGAGGAAACAAGGCTACATTCTGATGGGGGAAGGTGCATATCAAAGAGCTTTCGAAGGTTTGAAAGGATTAGGTTATGCTCGGCCCTTGTTCTCTCCTTGCATGACTTTTATCAACCTTTCAAATTGATGATAGGATGCATCTAAGTATGCCTTGGGAGATGTTATCATGCAACATGGACACCATGTTGCATATCACAGTGAAACATTCAATGACACAGTCAGGAAGTACCCAACATATGACAAGGAGCTTTATGCCATCATCTAGGCTTGCAAGTAGTGGAAACACTACATTATAGGGAAGGAGATACAGTCATCCACATAGACCACGAGCCTTTGGAGTTTCTTCAGACACAGAACAAGTTAAGGAATGAGAAACACTAAGAAGTGTGTCTGCATACCTGCAAAAATATCCACATGATAATAAAATATAAGAAGGGAAGTGTCAATTCAGCAACAGATTACCTAAGCTGATCCACCCTCCATTTACAGCCCTCACAACTATTCCTTGATTTTTGGTGGACATGAGACTTCTAGTTGGTGTAATTTTTTATAAGACAGGACCCTAAATTTTTGGACATGTATATCAAGCCCTCTGAGGAGGAAAGCATGTCCCCAATTTCTATCTACATGACAACATCCTCTATCATATGTGACACCTCTATGTTCCAGCTAGTGAACAACAAAAGTACGAATCTGAGGAAGCACACTTTTAGCAAGACAGCTAGGGCACTTTGGCATAGACAAAACACTGACAGTACTTCAAAAGCACATTCTACTATACCCAACCTACAGGAATGATTTGGTGAAGTACATCAAATCCTACACTCCTTGTGCCATCACCAAGCTAGCCAAAAAGAAACATGGATTGTATACACCATTTTTGGAACCAACCAAGCCTTGGGCATCTGTCTCAATGGACTTCCTCTCATGTTTTCCAACTTTGAAACATGGAAATAATTATTTTTTTGTTGTAGTTGATCGATTTTCCAAAATGGCTATAATAATTTCTTGTACAGAAAAATATTTTTGGCCGAAGAAGAACTGCTAAAATTTATTTCACTTATGTATGGATCAACTTTGGGCTTCCCAAGTCTATTGTGTCTATGATAGGGATTGCAGGTTCCTGAGGATCTTCTTGATCCCACATTATGGGGACTGATGGACACTAATTTGATGAATTCCACATCCTTCCACCCACAGGACTGATACGGAAAACCAGAGGTGGTAAACCTCCTTATTGTTCACATGCTTTGTATGTACCACTCTAAACACCCATCGTATATGGGGATGAGGCCTTGCCCTACATACAACATGGATATAATCGATCCCTGACACAACTCCACCAAACACAGCACCATTCCAATTTTATTACATGGATTCCAACCTATGACACCCATTGATCTGTGAATTCTAGTGCATGCAATAAAATACACACATCATGGAAAAACTGGAAGCAGAAAAGGCAACAAGGTTTTTTGAATAGATCCAGTACACGCTCAGTGGCACTAGGTCCATGATATTTTACAGAAGATGAATAAACAATTATAATCAACTGCCATGATCAACAAATGGTTCTACATCATTTCATAGGTTGGTGATAAGGTTCAAGCTATGAATTCAGAAGAAAAGGCTTATGCGGGTCCACACAGGAGAGATTTGACCTTTACTGGTATGGAACTTACACTCTCACCAAGCAATTAGGAGAAAATTATTTTGAGTCGAATCTTCCACCCTATCTTTGATCTACATCCCATCTTCAATTTGGACCTCCTCAACCCATATCACCTGCCTCTTCTGGATATTCCATGGTCATAGTAGAATAGTTAGACATATCCGAGCTCAACCCAAAAATCTTCTCCCCAGTTGAAAAAGATCAGATTATGGACACTTTGAAAAAGACCACCATAGGACAACCTATTCAGATCTATTAGTCTATTAAGAAATGGAATATTAATTATCATGGTGAGTGGCTCATTGCATACTATGTAAAGAAGTGATTCCCACACTTGATGGGATCTCTTGGTGCAATGTGGACCATTGCTTCTAAAGGAAGGAGGAATGCTCCAGGCAGCAACCCAGTGTCACAACTTATAGTGGGGAAACTTCCAGGAGTCATAAATTCTACACCGTAGCTCCAATTGAATCTTTGTTCAAAATGTACAACGGAAATCTTGGAACGTTTAGAGTGTGATGAAAGGGTGTGGACCTTCATTCAACAAATTTTGTAACCCCTAAAATTTGCTTCTAAAGGGCCAAAATATGTGATTTTTGTAGTGCTTTCTAAAAATAGTAAATTCTAATAATAATATGTTTTACGAAATTTTTGCACATGTAATTCATCTAAAGATGAAAAACCTCATCTCCCTTGAGATGGGAGACCTTACACATTCCTCTAGGTGACTTTTCGTATTTATAAAAAACATTATAAAAGTCATATGTAACCCGCAAGGGAAGAACACACATCTCCTTGCAGAGATAGCTATTGTAATCGTAATCTTTTGAGCAATATACATCTCTTGTCAAAGAAATGTTCATTGTTTACATCTGACACAATTTTTATTCTATCCTTTAATCCCAAAACCCCTAATTTTTGGATCGCATGACCCCTAAATTCACCTATATACATGTTGTCTAACTGGTTTGGCTTATAGAAACATCAACAACAAATGTTGTCAACATTTAAGGTGCGGTTGAATATCAAAAAATATGAGAAATTTTGGATAAAAATGGAATTCCCACCACATTGTGGGTTGTGAATAATGCTTAGCACAAAATTTGTGGCTTATGTATAGGCCTATTTATGAGGTAGAGTGTCTGTTTTGGCATCAATAACATCTTTCCAACTATGAAAAAATAACATTTTTTAAGGAAAATGATAAGACATGTACATGAATTGGTATATCCATCGCATGCACATCAAATCCATCAATTTACTCCCCAAATCACATCGGTCGAAAATAATATATCAATATGTGGTGAATGATTTAATGATCATTCTTGGAATGTTATTTTTATGTGGTCAAGAGATAAGCTCTTTGCCTCCAATAGTCATGTCCACATATCAGGTCTCTAATTTTAATTAAATCACTCTAGAAATGTTGAGATAGGTAAATTATGCATTTTCCTAGGACCATGACCTATAATTTACCCATATACACATTTTTCTAAATGGTTTTGCATGTAGAAACATTAACAACAAATATTGTCAACATTTAAGGCACAATTAGATATCTCCAAATTTGGGAATTTTTGGATAAAATTAACATAACCACAACATTGAGGGTGATGAATAAAACCTAGGTCCATGTTATTGGCCTTTGATAATTCTTCATTATGAGATGGAGTGCCCATTTTATCCTCAATAATGTCTATAGCAATACAAAAAATAGTTATTTTTAGGCGAACTTAAGACATGCTTAAAATAAAAAATATAAGTCATTTGCATGAACTAAAATAACCATCATATGCACATATATTTATACTAGAGAACATTCATTAAAAAATATGTGGGAAATGATTCAATGATCATTCCTAGAATGTTATTTTGTGTAATCAAGAGACAAGTTCTTGGCCTCCAATAGTCATTTGATATTCCATGAGATAAAATTGCAATTCCATTACCCCTAACACATAAAAAATAGGAAAATTATGCATATTGATAAGACTATGACCTCCAAATCCACCCTGGATAATAGTTTTTAACCAGTCCAACATTTAAAAACATTCATAAATGTTTTTGACATTCAAGGTATAGTTGGAGATATCCAACTTCAGAACTTTTTGGTTGAAAACTAAAATTTACATCACATTGAGGATGACAAATAACACCTAGTACCATGTTATTGACCTTTGAGTACATCTAGTTATGAGAAAGAGTTCTTGTTCATGCCTAAAAAATGTCCTTCCCAATACAGAAAAATAGAATTTTTTAAGTCAAACTTCAGACACACATAAAATGAAAATTATATGCCATCTACACCAACCAAAATAAATTTTATGTACATGTTAAAATCCTCTACTTACACCTTAGAGAACCATGATGAAAAATAATATATGTATATGTGGCAAATAATTTAGTAATAAGACTTGGAATGTTATTTTTGTGTAGTCAAGAGAATTTATTTGCCTCAAATAGTCATTTCCAATTCACAAACCTCTATTTTAAACTCCATCACTCCCAAAAAATTAAGATAGGAAAATTACACATATTCCTAGGACCATGACCTTCGAATCCACCCAAATACACATTTTTATAACTGGTTTGGCATATAGAAACAATGACAACCAATGTTATTAATATTCAAGGAACAATTAGAGATCTCAAACTAAGGGAGTTCATGATGCAAAATGTAATGCCCGCCACATTTGAGGTGAGTAATAATACAAAGGATCATGTTTTGACCTTCTATAATTCTTGGTCATGAGACAAAATGCCCATTCTAACCTCAATAATGCCCTTCCCAATATGAAAAATAACATTTTTAGGTGAATTTTAGACAAGCGTAAAATAAAAATCATAAGTAATCTACATTAAAAAAATAACCATAATGTGTGCATTTGTATTCTTGATTTACCACCTAAGGATGTTATGCTCGTTGGAACTTCATCCAGACATATTTGAACGCTCACCCAAAGCATGCGAAGCTACTAGGTCCCTCCTTTGCACTGGGTTGTCAAGATGTTAGCATGCATGTTCATGATTACCAATATCAAAGCATACTCTTACATGTAGATCATTGCAAATATCATACGAAAACACATGTAATAAGGAAACATAGCAGATCAAATTAGTACTAAAATAAATTGCACCATGTGGATACCATACTCAGATAAATCAATTACTAGAATCCATCCACCATAATCCATTAATAACCAAAATGTTACCTATCAGAAGTTGAATACTTAACAATATTATCACATAGTCACGCGCCAATATATCAGAACAGCCTAACCCTATCACATCAAACGTGTCTAATACAATGGTTTATAATAAATATATATAGGGGTGGGGACTTGCCCTTCACCACCTATGCATTCTCAAAAATAGGCTGCATGCTCAAAATAGCCATGTGCACATACAAAAGCAAGTATAAAGCATGCATGCTTTCCTAACAAGACTAATAATAGATTAATCTATAAATAAATTTTACTTTAATCCTATTATTAGCTTGGTCCATGCATGACCTTTGATCTTAAATTGCATGTGCTTTATCTCCAAAAATAGACGTTCCTTAATCCACAAGTCTTCATGCTTTTACTCTTTAGCGTGATCTACACTCCAACTTGTTTCTTCCTATTTTTAACCAGTATATACAAAATCGGCTAAGTCCTAGGATTAGACTTTCTAGGCATGTGTCACTTCAATTGGCTATTGCTCGCATTCACACGCCCCACTTGTGTGACTCACTGATCCACGTGCTCTCTTGATACTTATTCATTTTTTCTAACCCAACATTACCCCACACTAATTACATTGTCACCCTCGGTAATGGGATTGCTCAACTTATCTCTCCAAAGAATAAAGGAACAAAGAATGACCATATAATAATGAAAGAATGAATATAATTACCAACGCGTCTTACTCCTCAACTAGTTGTAGGAGTTCAAGGTACTCCTTATTTATGTCAACCTCAAATTCATTCCACTCTCCTAGAACCTTCTTCGCTTTATCAGGGACATCACCAAGTATTTTCTCCATTTCCTCTAGAGTCATATCCCGATCCTTATGCTTCAACTCCCTTGTCACTCCAACAAGGCCTCAGATCATTCCTTCCATAAAATCCATCCTTCATGCCACTAATGCCCCTAGCTCCTTTATTCGTACCTCGTGAGGATCCTTGGCTGCCTTAAGTGCATCGCGCTTCTTTGCAGTTGTGTCCAACTTCTCTTCTATTCCCAAGGACTCGTCCTTCATATTTGGTTGGACCTCATTCTCCTCTTGGGATGTGTATGCTTTAAGGATATTCTCTGGATCCTCACATTTATCTAGTGCCCATCCTGCCTTCTTCAGTTCATCTTTCAATTTTTGGAGTATGGTGTCGTACTCTACAATATGGTGCACAATCACCCTTTTATTCCTCTCTTTCTCGACCACAGCATCTATCCGTGTCTCCCCTTCCACGAATAACCTCTCCTCGAGTAGTAGGTGTATGTAATCTTGCAGAAAATGCAAGGTTGATGGGTAGGTCTTATGTGTTTGTTCATCGAAATCTAGGCATGCCTTTAAACTTTCTCCCCCAATCTTGGCATCAAAATCCAGAATCTCCTTCTTCCATTTCTCATTCCTTTTGTGCACCTTAGTCAGTTGCTCAATTTTATTTTCCTTTTTCTTATTATCTTCTAGCAACGTCCTGAGCACAACCACCTTATCCAAGTTCCTCAACGCTACTTCTACCACCATCTTCATCAAGGCATTACTTTCCTGTTCATATGTGAACTTGGTCAACTTTATTGTCATATGTATTGCTTGTGGCTTCTTCTTCATCCTGCGCTTGATGTAAGCTTCCTCTTTTATGTCGAACTCAAGTTCGTACATGTGCATTTGCATACTCCATGAAAGCTACTTTCTAGTGTGCATATTCACATCCTTGGGATCTATCAATTCCCAGTTGTATAATTGTTCATGAGTAAGGGTGGTTTGTAACCTTGTGCGGATGATATTCGAAGGGTCATCTATATACCCCAAGTCTGGTGTCTTCAAATTTTCTTTCCCCTTCTTCCTCTCAAATAGCTTACCATGTTAAATACTGTCTCTTTGTGTTGTGTTATTTATTCTGCGATTTTATTTGAGATCTGTAATAATTTCTGCATATTAGTTTCTATTGTTGTGATTCTGTGAGGGATTATTCCGCATATTTTATCCCTTATTTCCTAACAATTGGTATCAGAGCCTGGTTTGGTTTTCTGAAGTGTTGAATCGCATGGAAAGTTTTTAGCTTGAGTGGGAGCTATGGCAGATGAAGGAAGATCTAGGGTTGATAAATTCAACGGGCAGAATTTCAGTCTTTGGAAGATGCAGATGGAAGATTACCTTTATTAGAATGATCTTTATACTCCGTTGTCTGAGAAGGTGAACAAACCCTCGAGTATGACAGATGTGAAATGGGATTTGTTGGATCGGAAGGCACTTGGAACGATCCGGCTGAGTCTTGCATCTTCGGTATTATTTAATGTTTCAAAGGAAAAGACTACAAAAGATCTAATGGATGCATTAGGGAAGTTGTATGAAAAACCCTCTGCCTCTAATAAGATATTTTTAATGAAAAATTTGTTTAATATGAAGATGTCTGAGAATAGTTCAGTAGCAGATCATTTAAATGATTTCAATATGGTAGTGAATATGCTAGCTTCGGTTACAATAGAATTTGATGAAGAAGTTAGGGCTTTATTAATTCTGTGCTCTTTACCTGAGAGTTGGAATAGCCTAGTGATGGCGGTGAGTAACTCGGTTCCAGCTAACTCGAAGTTGAAGTTGGAGGATGTTGTAGGGGTGATTCTAAGCGAGGAAATGTGAAGAAAAAGCTCTGGGGAATCTTCTACTTGAAGGAATTTTTTGACAGTGGAAACTAGAGGGAGACCGAAGAATAGAGGAAACCATGGAAAAGTCAAAATCCAAGAACAAGATTGTATGCTGGAATTGTGGAAAGCCTGGGCATGCAAAGAAGGACTGTTGGGAGCTTTGGGATAAGAAGAAAACAAGGAGGCAAATGTGGCAATGAGTAATGTATGTCAGGATGCTTTGATTCTTTCTTTGCACAATATTACTAAATCTTGGGTTTTAGATTCAGGGGCTTCTTTCCATGCTTCTCCACATAGGCATTATTTTGTTGATTATGTTCAAGGAGATTTTGGGCATGTTTTTCTTGGTGATGATGAGCCTTGCAACATAGTTGGAAAAGGTTCTGTTCAGGTTAAGATGTAGAATGGGAATACTTGGCTATTGAAGGATGTCAGACATGTGCCTACATTAAGAAGAAATTTGATATCGGCAGGGGAGTTGGGAAGTGATGGTTGTACTGTGATATTTACAGCAGACTCTTGGAAGGTTACCAAGGGTGCTCCTGTGGTGGCAAGAGGTAAGAAGGTTGGAACCTTGTATTTAACCACTGATAGTAATAATGATTGTAATCTTGTGGCTTCAGATGCAGATACAACATTATGGCACTATAGGCTCGATCATATGAGCCATAAGGGCATGAACATCATAAAGAAGAATTTTCCTGGATATACAGAAACAGGTTTCGATTTCTGTGAGAACTGCATATATGGGAAACAGAAGTGAGTAAGGTTTCTCAAGGTTGGACCTACAAAGAAAGAGAGTAAGTTAGAGCTGGTGCATTCTAATGTGTGGGGGCCAGCTCAGGTATCATCTCTTGGGGGTTCAAGTTATTATGTTACTTTTATTAATGATGCAACAAGGAAAGTTTGGGTTTATTGTATTAGAAAAAAATCTGATGTATTTGACACTTTTGTTAAATGGAAAGCCTTGGTAGAGAATGAAACAAGTCTTAAGCTAAAATGTCTCAGGTCAGATAATGGAGGGGAGTATTGCAGCAATGAATTTGATGATTACTGTTCTAAGAATGGAATCCGCAGGTAAAAGACGGTTCCAGTAACTCCACAGCAGAATGGGGTATCAGAAAGGATGAACAGAACAATAATGGAACGTGCTAGGAGCATGAGGTTACATGCAGGACTACCTCTTTCTTTTTGGGCAGAAGCGGTGAGCACAGCTGTGTACTTGATAAACAGAGGACCCTCAAGTGCCTTGGATGGAGGCATACCTGAGGAGGTTTGGTATGGTAAGAAAGTTGATTATTCATTTCTTAGAGTCTTTGGATGTGAGGTGTTTGTTCACATAGACAAGGATGATAGGACTAAGCTAGAGGCTAAATCAGAAAAATGTACTTTCATTGGTTATGGTGGTGATGACTTTGGATATAAATGTTGGAGTATTAAGGACAAGAAAATCA
Source organism: Taxus chinensis (assembly GCA_019776745.2). Lineage (NCBI taxonomy): Eukaryota > Viridiplantae > Streptophyta > Pinopsida > Cupressales > Taxaceae > Taxus > Taxus chinensis. Next base: position 273,155,456 of record CM034146.1, on the reverse strand, counting down.
TTCGATCTAGGGATGTGGTCTTTAATGAGAAAGTCATGTATAAGCAGTAGTTGCAGGAAAACAGGGAAGAATCCAAGAAAGAATATGCAGCGGTAGAGGATCTTCTAGATGGGAAAGTGACACATGAATTAGTTTAGGAACCCCCTCAACAGGAACCCCAAACTCCTATATTGAGGAGGTCTTCTAGGGTAAGAAGAGAACCTGAACGTTTTTCTCCTTCTCTTTATTATTTATTACTCACTGATAGTGGAGAGCCAGAGAGCTTTGATGAAGCAATGCAGGTAGATGCCAGTAAGAAGTGGGAGCAAGTCATGGATAAGGAGCATAAGTCTCTCATGGAGAACCAGACTTGGGATTTGGTGAAGCTACTGGAAGGCAAAAGAGCATTGCAGAACAAGTGGGTGTACAGATTTAAAGATGAAGGAGGAAAGAAAAGATATAAGGCCCGGTTGGTGGTCAAGGGGTTTGCATAGAAACAAGGTATAGACTTTGATGAGATTTTTTCTCCTGTAGTAAAAATGACTTCTATCATAACTGTTCTTGGAATAGTAGCAGCAAAAGACTTGCACTTAGAACAGTTAGATGTACAGACTACATTTCTCCATGGTGATTTGGAGGAGGAGCTATATATGCAGCAGCCAAAAGGTTATGAAGTCAAAGGTAAAGAGGAGATGGTGTGCAAACTAAAGAAGATCTTGTATGGCCTGAAACAAGCTCCACGTCAATGGTATAAGAAGTTTGATAGCTTCATGATGGAGCAAGGTTATATTAGATGTCATTCTGACCATTGTGTGTATACAAAGAAATTTGAGGATGGAACTTATATTATCATGTGTTTGTATGTAGATGACATGTTGGTTGCAGGTAAAAACATGTAGGAAATAAAAGTACTCAAGAAACAGCTAAGTGAACCCTTTGATATGAAGGATTTGGGGGCAGCCAGACAAATCCTTAGTATGAGGATAACTCGGGATAGGAAGGAACGGACGCTGACTTTATCTCAGAAAGAGTACATTAAGAAGGTATTGGATAGGTTTAACATGCAGGATGCTAAACCGGTTGGGACTCCTTTGGCAGGCCATTTTAAGTTATCAAAGGAGCAGTGTCCCAAGACAGAGCAGGAAAGAAACTAGATGTCCAAGGTACCTTACTCATCAACATTTGGCAGTTTGATGTATGCTATGGTGTGCACTAGGCCTGATATTTCCCATGCAGTGGGAGCTGTGAGTAGATTTATGAGTGATCCAGGTAAAGAGCATTGGCAAGCAGTAAAGTGGATCCTTCGGTATTTGAGAGGGACCATGGGGACAGTTTTGTGCTACAGTGGATCAAACACCACTTTACGTGGTTATGTAGATTCAGACATGGCTGGAGATGTAGACAGCAGGAGGAGCACGACAGGTTATATTTACACTGTAGGTGGGACAGCAGTGAGCTGGATTTCACGACTACAGAAGCTGGTGGCTTTGTCAACCACAGAGGCTGAGTATGTTGCTACCACAGAGGCAAGCAAAGAGATGATTTGGTTACAACAATTGCTTGAGGAGTTGGGGCGTAAGCAGGAGGAATGTAAGCTGCATAGTGATAGTCAGAGTGCTATACACCTAGCTAATAACTCTGCTTTCCACTCTAGGACAAAGCATAAACAGTTAAGGTATCATTTCATCAGGACAGCTTTGGAGGAAGAGAAGTTGAAGTTGGAGAAGATTCATACCAGTCAGAATCCTGCAGACATGATGACCAAGGTGGTCACAAGGGAAAAACTAAAGTTGTTTTCAGCTTTGGTTGGTCTTCACAGAAACTAGTGAAGGGTTGAGAAGCTTGCTCAGAGGAAAACCAGTCTCCAAGTGGGAGATTGTTAGGTTGTGGAGCCTATTTTCATGTGTGAAAGTGTTGAAGATTGTACACTAAGAGTACTGTACACTTTTTCGTGTATAGGCGTAAACAAATTTGGCCTCGAAAAATGAACCCGAAATATCGGGAAACGTGCTTTTCTCATAGGGGCGAGTTTTTTGACCCATAGGTTTATGGGACGGGTTTTTCCCATGGTTTTGATACCCACGGTTTTGTAAAACTACTTAAGCAGTTGTCTATTTATATGGTCTTATGCATATGATAGATGTACAAGCAAATGTATTGCAGATGTATTTTGAATTCGGGTGTGAATTCTGTAGATTTTGTTGAGCATAGCTCCAAACAGATCTGGGTATTGTATTGAGGGAGCGGTAGCTTGTAATAAAATCTGAGCAAGTGATTCTTGGTGGACGTAGCCCAAATTCGGTGAACCACGTTAAATACTGTCTCTTTGTGTTGTGTTATTTATTCTGCAATTTTATTTGAGATCTGTAATAATTTCTGCATATTAGTTTCTATTGTTGTGATTCTGTGAGGGATTATTCCATCCCATATATATACATGTATGCCAACCTGCACTTGAATCTCAACACCAATAGATTCCTTTTTCTCTTATACCTACTCCACCCCACACTAAAAGCATGTGCAGTCCTTTATGCATGAACTCTATAGATAGTAATCAACTTCCTACCCTCAACAGTGCTTATTACAACAAAACAAATGAACTGAAATTAACAAAGCATATCGAAAATGAAAGGAAACACATGAAAATGAAATGCATTAATATAATCTAAATGGAAAGACTACCTTATTACAAACACCAAGAAGATTTATTTATAGTAGGGATTCAGCCTACTCCAATTGAAGTAACTGGGAAACATGTGTCCATCAAGGACCTGTAACTAACAAGCTCCTGAATTCAAGTATATGATGTTACTACAAAAGGTCCCAACCAATGCACCTTCAATTTTCCTGGGTGGCATACAAACTTGAAGTCATATAGAAGGACCATATTTCTAACCTCAAACTACTCTTGTTCTAATATGTGCCTATCATGCCATGCCTTTCTATCTTGCCTTCTCAGTCTTCTGGCTCCAACGTGCAATGATGCACCACTCATCCAACTGCATTCAGTTTATCAATGTGCTCTTCCACAACTTTCTCATCAGCTAATCCACCTGTGTGTAATACATAGGGATGGAAACATGAATTCAATTGGTAGTACAATTCCTCTGCACCAAAAACCAATTGAAAAGGTGTGGCCTTATTCATCATTTTATAAGTGGTCATGTTATCCCAAAGTACAGCTAACACTTTATCATCCCAATCTTTCCTTACAACATCACATTTTTTTTTAATGTATGTCCCATGATCTTGTTGAAAGCCTCTACAGTTTTTTTAGCTTGAGGGTGATAAGAAGTAGTTTTATGGTGTGCAACCATAAAATATGACAATAGGATCCTTATTGTCTCATTCAAAAAATGAGTTCCTCTATCATTTTTTAAGCTCAAAGAACAACCATACATGCTAATAATGTTTTCCAATAAAAATTAGGTTGTTGTATAGCTATTGTACAATCCTTTGAAGGTGTTGCCTCTACCCACCTTTCCAGATAGTTTGTACAAGTAATAATGTAGCACATGTGCCAGTTCCTACACGTGGGTGGTGAAATAGGACCTACAAATTCAATATCCCACTTTTTAAAAGGCTCAACACTTAAATAGGCCACAATGAATCTCATATCTTGTTCTCCAAGGCTTCCCAAGGCATTGACAATGGTCCACATGCCTTGACATATTCCTTGGTATCCTTGTAAAAAGTCTCCCAACCAAAGTCTAGCCATTAGAATCTTGTGTTGTAGCATCACCAGCATAATGCCCTCCTGTTATCCCACCATGAGCTTCTTCCATAATATCCTCACGTTCATGCTCTAGAACACAATGATTCAAAATTTCATCATAGTCCAGCTTGTGTAAATCTCCACCAATCAACTGATAAGGCACCGCGCATATAGCAAGATAATTTTTCTCCAATGTCTTCATTCCTTTAGGTGCCTTCCCAATGCGCAAAAACACTGCAATATCTTCCAAGTATGTGGGCATGCAGTTTAACCTAAAATTTTGTAAATATGGCATTGTGTCCTCAATGCTCTACACATCCTCACCAGAATTGATCCTTGATAAATGATTAGGCCATGAATTTATCTTTCTTGATTTCACAACAACTGTGAAATCAAACTCTTGAAACAGAAGTATCCATCTGCATATGTGCACCCTTGAAAACATAGGATTTGTTGACCAAATAATTGAGTGCCATATGATCTGTATAGAAAATAAATGGTGTTTCCAACAAGTACTTTCTGAACTTGTGCAGCATATAGATCATAGACAAAGCTCACACTCAGTAGTGGTTGTGTAATTCTGCTCTTTGTGGGTGTTAACTTCCTGCTTGCAAAACAAATAGGATGATCCACAATTCCTTCTCCTGGTTGTGCCAACACTGCACCAATTTTCATACCAGAAGCATCAACATGAACATGAAAGGGTTTGTCCCATGAAGGAAAACACAAAATAGGTGCAGTAGTCAACCTTTCCTTCAATGTTTCAAACTATTGTTACGTGTGCACGTCACCCCAATCAAATTTCCCTTTATCCTTCAACAATTCTTCTAAGGGTGCGACAATCTTTGCATAATATTTAATGAATTTCCTGTAATAACTAGTATGTCCAAGAAATCCATGCACCTCACTCTGATTGTTAGGTTCTTCCAAACCCAAGATCACAACTATCTTGGTTGGGTCTACCAACAATCCTTCCTTGCAAATTATATGCCCAAGTAAAGTGCCAAAAGGTGTTGCAAAGATGCACTTCTTAATGTTGAGAGAGATGCTCAACTACCTGCACCTCTCAAACATGAGTCTTAGATTATCACAATGATCTTTGACTAATCCATATACTATCCAATCATCCAAATACACCTGTAAGAATTTATGAATAAAATCCTGAAATTCCTACAAAACAATGCGCGAGAACACTGTTGGTGCATTCTTCAATCCAAAGGGCATAAATGTATATGCAAAACTTCCCCATTCAGTGGTGAAAGTTTTCTTCTCCTGATCTTCCTTCACAATGTGCACCTAGTGATAACCTGAAAATCCATCTGTAAAAGAATATATCTCACACCCAACAACTCCCTCAAGAATTTCTTCTATGAATGGGGTGGGAAAAGGATCTATAACACATGAAGCATTGAGTTCTCTGTAGTCCACACAAATCCTTATCCTCCCATCCTTCTTAATGCTTATAACCATGGGGCTAACCCATTCAGATTCTTCAATAGGCTCAATTATACCAGACTTGAGCATCTTGTCAATTTCCTCCTTAACTTTCACATGCAGATTAGGATTCATCCTATAAGGCCTCTTCCTAACTGGGTGTGCACCTTCCTTCAACTTGATCTTCATCTCACCTAAAGAAGGATGCACACCTTTTAACTCATGATAACCTCATGGGAATAAGTCCTGGAAGTCACACAAGAGTTCAATAATCTTTGCTACTTCTTGCTCTGACCAGTAATCACCAATAATGGCCTCCTTAGGCTCTGCCTCTGTACCAATGTTAACCTTCTTTGTCTTCATAGGAGCATGATACGTGCATACCTTCTCATCTGTAGTGTCCATTACCTCACGTGTACCTTCAGTGTGGTTAACATTCAGGTTATCAACCTCATCATCATCTATCATATATACCAGTTTACCCTTTTCTTTTTCCTTCTAGGTGTGAACCATTTCTTCTTCATCTATTTCCTCAAGATCAAGGCACACCTCAAGATCAGGTTCCCCAAATAACTCCAGCATGAGTGCTTCATCCTTCACGCTATCTCCCAAAGTAAGGTGCTTCATAATCTGTAATGTTTCATGGACTGGAGGCTTAGTAGAAAAGTAATCAAAAGTTTGGATCATACCTGAGGTCATCTCTTTCCAATTTGTTGTTTCCCTTTTCAACTCTGCATGGACATACCATGCGCACGTGTAGCCACATAAGGTGGAGTAGAACTTATGCACCCATAGTGATGGTGGTAATGCCTCCTTTCCCTGCACCCATATTCTCTCACAATCATGAATGTGATGAGAGGCAGGAGACTTCCCATGAAATTCACAATTTGACGTAGGTACATTGCTCCAAGTAAACCTAGTAGAAAAGGTGATTCTCACTTCTTTCCATTCTAAAAGGCCATCTCTATGTGTTTCCCACCAACATATTGTTATCCCATGCAGAGTATAGACTAGCATGTTTCTTCTACCCCCTTCATTCTTCATTGAGTCTCCATGGTGTGTAGGAATGCGTCAGGGTTCCTCTCACCAATGTACCTTGGTACCTGAGTAAATCCTAAATCTCACCATGTGCGACCTAATAAATCTGGTGACTCTTCCTTTAACCTCACATCCAACCATCTTGTACATTCCATGAGCCCAGTTATCACAAGCAACACTAGTAGTGTCACTCACAGACTGCACATCTTCCCAATGAATTACGCCTTCCTTGGATGGTTCTAAATTCTCTGGATCATGCACTGACTGCACATATATTCATATTTGAGCTCTTCCTCACTCAATGGTTCAACATAGGGCTCATCCTTCTTTTCAAACAGAGGTATAATCACACATTCCTCATCATTCTCAAAACTTTATGTACCTTTTATTAAAGTACATATAACATTATTCGCATAGCACCAGGGTCCACCCAAGTAATGTTGAAAGTTTGTCTACTGCTTCAGCAAGTTCCAACACCTCAAAGTCTCCAGTAAACTTGGCCCCCTAAATAGTAATAGATGCATCCTTCAGTACCCCAATAGGCATAGCCCTAGTTTTATTCACCATATACAACACATTTGAAGATGGTTGTAATTTTGGTCTACCCATATGATTCCAAGCATCCAGAGTTAGCACATTCACTTTCATGCACTATATCAATAAGAATGTTGTGCAATAACCACCCATCAATTACTACATCAAGTGTAATCTCTTTATCAAATTCATGATTCTGAGGTGGTAGATTTGCATGAAGTATCTGCCTCTCACGCTCAGACCCAATGCATGGTACCTTTTCTCATAGCCATTCCCCTAACAAAGGAATGATGTTCTCCTAGCACAACATCCTACACACCTCCTTCAAGTCATCCACATCCTTCTACGGGAGCTCAACCTTCCTTGCACTGCTCTCTCTCACATGTGCTGTCTTTTCAAGCACTGTATTTCTCCCTAAAGTTCCCTAATGACTCCCATGGTTTCCTGGTAGACTTCCTTCTGGTGCGCAGCATCTGGATACTTAGCATGTACCACTTCCTCCCTTGTAATGAGTGGCTTAACCTTCAGAGGCTCACGTGCGCGTGCAGCCTCAATGTGTGTATTAACCATTACTATCTGTAACTCAGGATCAAATGTCTTCTTAGGCATCCATTGATCAACAACAACGCATGTACCTTTATCATTCCCATGCCCTTTTCCTTCTTCTAAGTCTTGCACATGTGTTCATACAGCTCCAGATAATCTTCTAACTTGTGTTGTTTCCCACACCATGAGCAAGTTGTATTCTGAGGGAACTCACATTGATAATGATCAGGGGATCCACAAGTATAATAAGTTCCACGTGAATCTACCTCTTCCACCACCACAACCTCAGCCTATATATCCTCCTCAGAAGCCTCCATTCCTGTTATCTTCATGATTGTGCCCTTCATGAGTATGGATTTATTGTTCCTTTGATCCACTCGCCACACTAGTCTAGTGCACTCCTATCTCAATGTCTTTGTGAATATGATCAATCAATCTATAATCATCAGTGTCATGAGTGTGGGACTTATAAATCTTACAGTAATGGATACATTCTTCATGAGCACATGCTACAAAAGAGGGAAATCTCAAACATCATGATTCAAGTGATAGACTTCACAATCTAATAGTAACATGTGCACTGACTTGCGTGGGAAATTATCTTTAGTATGTCCCTCTACTTCAAAATCTGTGCACCATATTCCACTTTGTGTCTCATGCGCTGAGTTGGCAGAAAGATTCTCCAACTATTTTTCCATAGCTGCAATCTGTGCCTCTAAGAATGGGCTCACTCCAGTATCAACACTTCCAACAACCTTAGTGCAAAAATAGGATTCTAAAGCCTCACACGGATCCACATATGTCTTATGAGAGAGTGCTTTGCAGAATGAAGTCAACAATCCTCCAACAAACCATTGTGCATGTTGACTGGGATGAATGTCATAAGATAATTTAGACAACAAAGTCTTGAAACATGCATCATACTCCCTCACACTTTCAGCTAATCCTTACTTGATATCCTTTAGTGGGATGATGCTCTATTGCTCAAATTTTGGAATGTGAAATTATTTTAGAAACATAGAATGTAAAGCATCATAATCTACCACAGTCTAATGTGGATCATACTTCTTATACCAGCTATGCGCACGCCCTTAAAGAGTAGTAGTAAATTGACTTTCTTTCATATCTGAGGTTTTAATTCCTTTAGCGTTCCATAGTAATTCACACTTGTGCATGTTCTATTACATCTTCAATACCTCTATATTCTGGAAAACAAAGAGACATCTCATAGTAAACCTATTGAGGTTGATGTGGGGGTTGCTAGGGATGTGGGCCTTGTCCACCAGATCTAGAACCAGAACCTCCACTAGTATTTCCTCCTCCTGATCTGCTTGATCCTCCTAATCCGCCTATAACAGGATTCAGACTAGTTGACGTGTTTCTTTGTGTCCCAATCGAGGTACTAGACTAAATACCAATAGTTTGTATGGTCATAGTAGCTACTGTAGTACTTCCAATGGTTTGTGTGCTAATATTATGTCCTGATGATGCACCTAGGAACAATTCTACCATAACACTTCTAAACGATGGCGTTGATTGTGATGCCATGGGTGTGCTACTAAGTTTATCTCCTGAATTCAACACAAAATGATATCTACTCGTCTCTACCTGTCTACCTACACTAGCTTGCTTCTCAATGACTACTTCTAGATTTGGAACACCAAGTGCAAGGGCTAGGTGGATAGGTGGGATCAGATGTGTGCTTGCAATCCTCATGCTCTCCTCTGACTCGCTCTCATTTGAATCCGAAGGGGATTCTCTACTGCGTTTACCCAATGTTGGGAGAACCAGATGTTGTGGCTCCTCTTCTTCTACGAGAGCTTCAAATCCTTCATGAGCCATCTCTCTCCTCAACTCCAGGGACTCCTCAATCTCCCTTTGTTTTTCCATTTCCCTCTCTCATGCTTCATTAAACTTGAGCCATATTTCCTCTCTCTTGCATTGCTAACGCCAGGTCCATCATCCTTCTCCACACTTTCTCCCACCCCCTACGCACGATGGGAGTTTAGCTAGCCATGGGTAGGCACTCTAAATCTAGTTCTATTATCAAAATCTTGATCGATAATGGTATAACGCACAAGTAAGATCCTCTGGGCTCACGTAAGAACATGAACTCAGCTTCCTCTTGACACAAATAAGTAGAAATAACGTACTTCAATGTATAACTATGTAATACTCTAACCCACCAATGATCTACAACTCTAGTCCACTCCACATCAGCATCAATAAGAGTTTGGTAATCCTTTTACATCTAAAGTCTCAGCCTATAACTCCAACACTTCCCTACTGCATACGTTGTCAACCACTCATACAATTCTACTAGAAAGAAGTTGAAGAACGTCTCATAGAGTGCATCATAAAGGTTATTTTCCACCCACCGACATGCATTGAAATCAGGTCCAGTGTTATATCTCTGCATGCAAACTTGTCTTTTCCATCATCTATCCAACCTTCAATACTCTCCAGAGTCAATTGATACGCCATCTGCAAGCAACATCCTGAAAGATAGTTTGAAAAGGGGTCCCGACAACAGAACCAAAATGTAGTCTTGATTTACCACCTACGGGTGCTATGCATGCTAATACTTCATCCAAATAGATCTGAACGCTCACCTGAAGCGTGTGAAACTACTAGGTCCCTCCTTTGCATTGGTTTTTCAAGATGTTAGCATGTATATTCATGATTACCAATATCCAAGCATACACTCAAATGTATATCATTACAAATATCATAAGGAAACACATGTAATAAGGAAACATAATAGATCAAATAAGTACTAAAATTAATTGCACCATGTGCACACCATACTCAGATACATCAATTACCAGAATCCATCCACCATAATCCATTAATAACCAAAGTATTACATATCAGAAGTTGAATACATAACAATATTATCACAGAGTCATGCACGCCAATATATCAGAACATAACCCTATCACATCGATCGTGTCTAACACAATGGTGTACAATAAATATATATAGGGGTGGGGAATTTCCCTTCACTGCCTATGCATTCTCAAAAAAAGGTTGCATGCTCAAAATAGCCATGCACACATACAAAAGCAACTATAAAGCATGCATGCTTTCCTAACAAGCCTAATAATAGATTAATCTATAAATAAACTTTGCTTTAATCCTATTATTAGCTTGATCCATGCATGACCTTTGATCTTCAATTGCATGTGCTTTATCTCCATTCAAGAGACAAGTCCTTTTCCTCTAATAGTAATTTCAACTTTCAGGGCCTCCACCTGTGATTCTATATATTCTAACATGTTTAGATGGGAAAATTACATATGTTACTAGTACCATGACCTCTAAATCCATGTAGATGGACATGTTTCCAATCGGCATGACATGCAAAGACATCAACACAAAATACTATCAACATTCAAGGCACAATCAGAGATCTCCAACTCTAGGGCTTCAAGGATAAAATTTACATTGCCACTAAATTAGGGGCGGTTATTGATTCCTAGGACCACAATTTTGGCCTCCAAGTACACTTAGTTAGGAGATAGATTACATGTTTCAGCCTCGAGAATGTCCTTCCCAATATGAAAAAATGTTGTTTTTCAGGTGAACTTTGGGAACATATAAAAATAATATAATAAATTATATGCATGAACTGAAATAATCATCGTGTGTGTGTGTTTAATCCCTATAATTAAATCCTAGAGTAGGTAGATCAAATATAAGATATATATTTGTGGCAAATGATTCAGTTATGTTGTCCTAAAATGTTATTATTGTGCAATCAAGAGACAAGTTCTTTACTTCAAATACATATTTACACTTCGAATATATCGGATTAAAATTCCACCACTCCTAAGACATTAATATAGTCAAATTAAAAAATTTATTAGGTATAAGACCTCTAAATCCACATTGATATACGTTTTCCCAACCATTTTAACATTTAGAAACATTGATAACAAATGTTGTCAGCGTTCAAGGTGTAGCTGAAGATCTCCATCTCAGATACTTTGTGTATAAAAAATGGAATTTTCACCACATAAATGGGTGATTACTAACATATAGGATCACATTCATGTCTACTAGATGGCCCAATTAAGAGACAAAGTGCTCGTGTTAATCTCAAGAATGTCTTTCCCAATACTAAAAAATAGCAGTCTTTAAGGAAAACTTTATATACACATAAATTGAAAAACATAATTCATGTACATAAACTGAAAGAATTGAAAAATGTATGTAAAAACTCTCTAATTTCACTATAAATCATGTTGATTCAAACTAAGTGACATATTCGTGGAAAAGATTCAATGATTATCCTCGAATACTATTTTTGTGTAGTCAAGAGACAAGTTTTTAACCTCTAATAGTCATTTCCACATCTAACACCTCCACTTGCAATTCCATCACTACCAATATGTCAAAATAGGTAAATTACACATGTTTCTAGGACCAAAAACTCCAAATCCACCCAAATATGAATTTTTCCAACTAGTTCAACATATAGAAACATTGACGATAAATGTTGTCAACACTTAAAGTATAGTTGTAGATCTCCAACTCTAGTATTTTGTGGTTGAGAATTATAAATTTCATGACATGAAATGTTATTAATAATTATTAATATCATTCTCTTTTCCTCTAAGTATGTTTGATTATGAGATAATATTACTCGTTCTATCCTCAAAAACATCCTTCCCAAATGAAAATATCAATTTTTAAAACAAACTTCATACACTCGTAAAATGAAAATTGTAAGTAATATACATGAAAATAATAGCCTTAATGTATCTAAAGAATCCATATACTTATATATTGAAACACATAATTTAAAATAAGAGATGGGTCTATGGAAATTGATTCAGTGATCAGTCATAGATTGTTGTTATTGTGTAGTCAAGAGACAAGTTCTTTGCCTCCAATAGCCAATTATGCTTCTATGATCTCCCCTTGCAATTTCATCTCTCCCAACATGTTAGGATAGGAAAATTATACATGATCCCATGACCATGACATCCAAATCCACCCAAATATGATTTTTTCCAATTATTCCAATATGTAAAAACATTCATGATAAATATTGTCAACTAGGAAAAATTTTAAGACCCCCCCAAAAAAATCTCATAGATATTACTTGGAAAATATGTGAAAGAGGATTTCAAAATCATGGCGAATCGAAACAAAATGGGTTTCAAACGGTTGGAAAAAAATTTCATAATGTTGAAGGCCTGTAAAAATTTTGAAGGCAATCATTCGATAGCATTTAGTATGTTATCGTGTCAACTAATGCATGCCATGTGGTCACCTATTTTATAAATAGACCAAATGCACTATTTTTGTCACTTTTAGTAATCACTCTTGCCAAAAAATTGTAAGAAAAGGAGAATTAACCCTTCCCACCTCCTCCACTTACCATACCATTACAAAGTCAAATCCGCTACCATGGGTCGGCCTAAGAAGTAGGGCAACAAAAACAAGACACCACTCATTCCCAAATTCACATAAAAGATCTTGGTGTTTCCTCAATTCCTGAGGATACTAGAGGATCCAAATTGTTTTCTTGTGTGGATTGAACATAATTTTTATTGGCCTCGTTTATACTCCACAATTTGAAATAGAATACATGTTACTTAACTACCTGGTATCAAATTTTAACAGAGAGGATTATACTTTTCACATATAACTCACAACACAGACACTTTCGTTTGGAACTTACCCTGAAGATATTCAGTGTTTTACAATAATTCTACATAAAAAATGGATCATGCCACATAGAATACCTTGACTAACGAAGTTGTCAAGTACTTGGAGTCTGAATTTTACTTGACAATTAATCCAGCAACAATAAATCCTTCAAAAAGGGGAATTTCACTTCAGGATGTCATACTCTTGTTTCTGCATGCCATGGTGGAATTTTTTCTGAGCAGGATTGTTTTGCAAAACATATATACTGACATTCCTTACTAGGACTTGGTTTACATTATATGTACCTTTGGCGGTCACCAATATGACTAGTGCGCCTACTTATCTACCAAGATAAGGAATGACATAAATTTTGCTCTTGTGAAAGAATTTGTTGTAATTACAACAGGAAATTATATACTTTCATTATATTTTGAGACTTGTCACAATTTGTGCAACACCCCCATTCTGATGCATGCCACCAAAAGCTAAAGACATTGTCCTTGTCCATTGAAAAGATAGAGGTGATAAGTTTAAACTGACTTAATTCAAATTATTTTTTTATGTTAAGAGTTAACCTATTTTGTTATGGTGTTATATTAAATATTAATATTATGTTTAATTTTAACAAGGAATTGTAGCTACAGCTGTCACCCAAAGAGATGTCGCTATAAGAGGACTCTTACAACATGAGGGCGCCAAATATAGTATTGGAGACAAGTCTGCTAGAGGAACTCGCCATCACCCCATCGGGAAGATCTAACAAATGTATGAGTTCTATAACACCTCAACAACTTGAGACACTTGCATGTTTTTTACATTTGAATTTGTAGTAATGTTAAATATTTTTCAAAAATGTTAGTTTTTAACATTTTTTTAAATTACACGTTCAAATTCCCATCCTCCTCTAACAGCACATGCCTTGGTCGACCTCCTCCATTTCCCCAAATATATGTATATGAACTTGAAAAAGTGAAGTCTCTACAAAACGTGTCTCCTCCTCAAGCCCAAAGGTATGTTTCCAATTACCTTTTACATTTCAATATAATATTAGTTTCATTTATTTTTAAATCAAGTTACTGATTAATTTTATAGTTAATCAGGAGTTGTTCATCATGGTGCTACTTCTAATGTTGTTCATCAAAGGAAACAACATGAGCCAACTACAACAAACTATGCAATTAAGTAGTGTTTCTTGCAAAAACAATTATTTAACCTTAAATTATTCAATCATTCTATTCTTTATATGTTCTTCATTTATGATTTGATTTCCTATTCCAGTGCCTCCACCATCTCATACTCATAGTGTTATTATTAGACAATAGTTACCGCCACCCCCACGACCGCCTCCCCACAATGTTTGCATAAGGGGTAAAAAATATTATATTTCCATATGCTAGTGTGAGAACTTTCGATATGTCTACCTTAGAGCTACCCATTTTTCTGTCGGTGGTTTACAAAGCATGGGTGGAATTTCAATTCTAAATAAAATTGATTTGGACGAGGAATGTCTTGGTTTTACAAGCAGGGACCAGGCCCCTATAAATTTTAGTCCTTAACATTTGATTCAGGGTCCAACACAAGCTTTCCAAGAAAGAGAAAAAACATCCAACATACCATCTTTGAATCCGAGGTGTTGTCACTTACCCAAAAAATGTGTAAATTGTCAAAAAAAATGAAATTTTTGGTCAAGTGACCCCTTTGCCCAATTTTTTTTCATTTGTGAAGTCCTGGGGAATGGAAAAAATCAAAACAGTTAGTTGTTTTTGAGGTTTTTGGGTTGAAAGGAGTGTATTGTGGTAATTTTAGGTTCAAGAAAAACATGAGGAACAAGTTCCTTTAGGCCTCCTGTTCCCTACATCCCCATTTTACCTGCATTGATGTCATTTCATTTTGTGCAGATCTTTCATTGTTTCATGGAAATGTTCCCTAAGGCCATTTGTTTCCCGCAAGTCATTTCTTTTTGAAACTTTTTTGTATTATGGGCTTTTCAAGAGTTTTGGGAATAAGTGGAAGTGTGCTTTTAGGCCTCATGTTCTTTAAATATTTCTTTTCTCTGCATATTTCTAATTCCTTAGTATTGGGGATACTTCAGACATTCTAATAACTCCCAACCCTTGTTTCACCCGGGGCTCCATTCCCCACAAACCTACATTTTTCATACCTTATAGCCTTTGTTCGCATTATGGGTGTTTCGGAAATTTTTTGCACACAAGTCCCTTGTTCACTTTTCATGTATCCTTCACCGGGGTTCTCCGAAACGTGCTTTTCTCATCATAACCGCAATATAAAGATTTTTTAACCCATAGGTTTATAAAAAGGGTTCTTGCCCATGGTTTTGATACCCACGGTTATGGAAAACTCCTCAAGCAGTTGTCTACTAAAATGGTCTTATGCATATGATAGATGTACAAGTAAATGTATCGCAGATGTGTTTTGAATTCGGTTGTGAATTCTATAGAGTTTGTTGAGCATAGCTCCAAACGGATCTGGGTATTGTATTGAGAGAGCGGTGGCTTGTAATAAAATCTGAGCAAGTGATTCTTCATGGACGTAGCCCAAATTGGGTGAACCATGTTAAATACTGTCTCTTTGTGTTGTGTTATTTTATTCTGTAATTTTATTTGAGATCTGTAATAATTTCTGCATATTAGTTTCTACTGTTGCGATTCTGTGAGGGATTATTCCACGTATTTCAACCCTTATTTCCTAACAATTTTTATCAGAGCCTGGTTTGGTTTGCTGAAGTGTTGAATCGCAGGGAAAGTTTTTAGCTTGAGTGGGAGCTATGGCAGATGAAGGAAGATCTAGGGTTGATAAATTCAACGGGAAGAATTTTAGTCTTTGGAAGATGCAGATGGAAGATTACCTTTATCAGTAAGGATATTTATATTCTGTTGTCTAAGAAGGTGAACAAACCCTCAAGTATGACAGATGCGGAATGGGATTTTTTGGATCGGAAGGCACTTGGAACGATCCGGCTGAGTCTTTCATCTTCGGTATAATTTTATGTTTCAAAGGAAAAGACTACAAAAGATCTAATGGATGCCTTAGGAAGTTGTATGAAAAACCCTCTGCCTCTAATAAGATATCTTTAATGAAAAAGTTGTTTAATATGAAGATGTCTGAGAATAGTTCAATAGCAGATCATTTAAATGATTTCAATACGGTAGTGAATATGCTAGCTTCCCTTACAATAGAATTTGATGAAGAAGTTAGGGTTTTTATTAATTCTGTGCTCTTTACCATGAGAGTTGGAATAGCCTGGTAATGGCGGTAAGTAACTCGGTTCCATCTAACTCGAAGTTGAAGTTTGAGGATGTTGTAGGGGTGATTCTAAGAGAGGAAATGCGAAGAAAAAGCTTTTGGAAATCTTCTACTTCAGGGAATTCTTTGACAGTGGATATTAGAGGGAGACAGAAGAATAGAGGAAACCGTAAAAATCAAAAGATCGGGCAAGGTCAAAATCCAAGAACAAGATTGTATGCTGGAATTGTGGAAAGCCTGGGCATGCAAAGAAGGACTGTTGGGAGCTTCGTGATAAGAAGAAACAACAAGATGAAAACAAGGAGGTAAATGTGGCAACGGGTAATGTATGTCAGGATGCTTTGATTCTTTCTTTGCACAATATTATGGAATCTTGGGTTTTAGATTTAGGGCTTCTTTCGATGCTTCTCCACATAGGCATTATTTTGTTGATTATGTTCAAGGAGATTTTGGGCATATTTTCCTTGGTGATGATGATCCTTACAACATAGTTGGAAAAGGTTCTGTTCAGGTTAAGATGCAGAATGGGAATACTTGGCTATTGAAGGATGTCAGACATGTGCCTACATTAAGATGAAATTTGATATTGGCAGGGCAATTGGGAAGTGATGGTTGTACTGTGATATTTACAACAGACTCTTGGAAGGTTACCAAGGGTGCTCTTGTGGTGGCAAGAGGTAAGAAGGTTGGAACCTTGTATTTAACCACTGATAGTACTAATGATTATAATCTTGTGGCTTTAGATGCAGATACAACATTATGGCACTATAGGCTCAGTCATATGAGCCATAAGGGTATGAGCATCATAAAGAATAATTTTCCTAGATATAAAGAAACAGGTTTCGATTTCTGTGAGAACTGCATATATGGGAAACAGAAGCGAGTAAGGTTTCTCAAGGTTGGACCTACAAAGAAAGAGAGTAAGTTAGAGCTGGTGCATTTTGATGTGTGGGGGCTAGCTCAGGTATCATCTCTTGGGGGTTCAAGTTATTATGTTACTTTTATTGATGATGCAATAAGGAAAGTTTGGGTTTATTGTATTAGAAACAAATTTGATGTATTCGACACTTTTTTAAATGCAAAGCCTTGGTAGATAATGAAACAGGTCTTAAGCTAAAATGTCTCAGATCAGATAATGGAGGGGAGTATTGCAGCAATGAATTTGATGATTACTGTTCTAAGAATGGAATCCACATGCAAAAGACAGTTCCAGGAACTCCGCAGCAGAATGGGGTATCAGAAAGGATGAAAAGAACAATAATGGAATGTGCTAGGAGCATGAGGTTACATGCAGGACTACCTCTTTCTTTTTGGGTAGAAGCGGTGAGCACAGCTGTGTACTTGATAAACAGAGGACCCTCAAGTGGCTTGGATGGAGACATACCTGAGGAGGCTTAGTATGGTAAGAAAGTTGATTATTCATTTCTTAGTCTTTGGATGTGAGGTGTTTGTTCACATAGACAAGGATGATAGGACTAAGCTAGAGGCTAAATTAGAAAAATGTACTTTCATTGGTTCTGATGGTCCTGACTTTGGATCTAGATGTTGGAGTATTAAGGACAATAAAATCATTCGATCTAGGGATGTGGTCTTTAATGAGAAAGTCATGTACAAGCAGTAGTTGCAGGAAAATAGGGAAGAATCCAAGAAAGAATATGCAGCGGTAGAGGATCTTTCAGATGGGAAAGTGACATATGAATTAGTTCAGGAACCCCCTCAACAAGAACCCCAAACTCCTATATTGAGGAGGTCTTCTAGGGTAAGAAGAGAACCTGAACGTTTTTCTCCTTCTCTTTATTATTTATTACTCACTGATAGTGGAGAACCAGAGAGCTATTGATGAAGCTATGCAGGTAGATGCAGGAAGAAGTGGGAGCAAGCCATGGATCAGGAGCATCAGGCTCTCATGGAGAACCAGACATGGGATTTGGTATAAGCTACTTGAAGGAAAAAGAGCATTATAGAATAAGTAGGTGTTTAGAGTCAAAGAGGAAGGAGGCAAGAAAAGATACAAGGCCCAGTTGGTGGTCAAGGGGTTTGCACAGAAAAAAGGTATAGATTTTGATGATATTTTTTCTCCTATAGTATAAATGACTTCTATCAGAATTGTTCTTGGAATAGTGGCAGCAGAAGACTTACACTTAGAACAGTTAGATGTAAAGACTACATTTCTCCATGGCGATTTGGAGGAGGAGCTATATATGCAGCATCCAGAAGGATATGAAGTCAAAGGTAAAGAGGAGATGGTGTGCAAACTAAAGAAGAGCTTGTATGGCCTGAAACAAGCTCCACATCAATGGTATGAGAAATTTGATAGCTTCATGATGGAGCAAGGTTATATCAGATGTCATTCTAACCATTGTGTGTATACAAAGAAATTTGAGGATAGAAGTTTAATTATCCTGTGTTTGTATGTTGATGACATGCTGGTTGCAGGTAAAAACATGCATGAAATAAAAGTACTCAAGAAGCAGCTAAGTGTATCATTTGCTATGAAGGATTTGGGTGCAGCCAAACAAATCCTTGGTATGAGAATATCTCGGGATAGGAAGGAATGGAAGCTGACTTTATCTCAGGAAGAGTACATTAAGAAGGTCTTGGAGAGGTTTAATATGCAGGATGCTAAACCGGTTGGGACTCCTTTGGTAGGCCATTTCAAGTTATCAAAGGAGTAGTGTCCCAAGACAGAGCAGGAGAGAAACCAAATGTCCAAGGTACCTTACTCATCAGCAGTTGGAAGTTTGATGTATGCCATGGTATGCACTAGGCCTGATATTGCCCATGCAGTGGGAGCTGTGAGTAGATTTATGAGTGATCCAGGTAAAGAGCATTGGTAAGCACTAAAGTGGATCCTTCGGTATTTGAGAGGGACCATGGGGACAGTTTTGTGCTATAGTGGATCAAACACCACTTTACGTGGTTATGTAGATTCAGATATAGCTGGAGATGTAGATAGTAGGAGGAGCACAACAGGTTATATTTACACTGTAGGTGGGACAACAGTGAGCTGGATTTCACGACTACAGAAGCTGGTGGATTTGTCAACCACAGAGGCTGAGTATGTTGCTGCCCCATAGACAAGCAAAGAGATGATTTGGTTACAACAATTTCTTGAGGAGTTGGGGCATAAGCAGGAGGAATGTAAGATGCATAGTGATAGTCAGAGTGTTGTACACCTAGCTAAGAACTCTGGTTTCCACTCTAGGACAAAGCATATACATTTAAGGTACCATTTCATTAGGACAGCTTTGGAGGAAGAGAAGTTGAAGTTGGAGAAGATTCATACCAGTCACAATCCTTCTAGACATGACTGACCAAGGTGGTCACAAGGGAAAAACTGAAGTTGTGTTCAGTTTTGGTTGGTCCTCACAGAAACTAGTGACAGGGTTGAGAAGCTTGCTCAGAGGAAGAACTAGTCTTCAAGTGGGATATTGTTAGGTTGTCGAGCCTATTTTTCATGTGTGAAAGTGTTGATGACTGTACAGTAAGAGTACTGTACACTTTTCATGTATCCTCACCGGGGTTCGGGGTGTAAAATTTTTTGGCCTTGAAAAATGCACCCGACATATCAGGAAATGTGCTTTTCTCATATGGGTGAGTTTTTTTTTAACCCATAGGTTTATGGGATGGGTTTTTCCCATGGTTTTGATACCCACGGTTTTGTAGAACTACTTAAGCAGTTGTCTATTTAGATGGTCTTGTGCATATGATAGATGTACAAGCAAATGTAT
Organism: Taxus chinensis; assembly: GCA_019776745.2. Classification (NCBI taxonomy): domain Eukaryota; kingdom Viridiplantae; phylum Streptophyta; class Pinopsida; order Cupressales; family Taxaceae; genus Taxus; species Taxus chinensis. Next base: position 273,135,554 of record CM034146.1, on the reverse strand, counting down.
CGTAGATGTGTTTTGAATTCGGCTATGAATTCTGTAGAGTTTGTTGAGCATAGCTATGAAACGGATCTGGGTATTGTATTGAGAGAGTGGTGGCATATAATAAAATCTGAGTAAGTGATCGCTAGGATTTCACTTGGTGAATCTACTCCTGAAGGAGAGGTCTAAAATCTCAGGGAAACTGTTTCCAAAGTAATTGAAAGTGTGGAAATTTTTTGCACACAAGTCCCTTGTTCACTCCAGCCTTCGTTTCTCCGAAAACCCATCATAACCGCAATATAAAGAGAAAAGTGATAAAAAGGGTTCTTCAAACATTATCATTCCTCACATTCCACTAAAACCCTCATTTTCACCATTTTATCGAGTTGTTTGACATAAAAAGGGTAAAAGTGATTCATTTTCATCGTTCCAAAGTCATGAATATCATTATGCCTTATCGTTTTCACTCACGTGCCCTTAAACACGTTTTCAACCATAACTTGATGATTTTTGGGCCATTTTCAAAAATTCAAATTGCTCCAGGACCATTTTTCGAATGTTGTTCTTCTTATAACAAAGGTAAGTCATTCTAGAACCTCCTGGTTTTGCTTGGTATAAAATTGAGTTTTGTGCCTTTTTCTCAATTTCTCTTGAAATCCATAATTGAGCTCCATTCCTTTGTGTTTTTCCCTCCTTTTCCACCATGAAGTTATAGTATGGGGGGTATGAGCAGATATATTCCTTGGAAAATTTTGTTCCAAATATTGGGGATATTGATGTGAGACATTTGAATCTAGGTGATTTCTGGGCCCAAATTACTGATGATGCTCCCAATGCATTAAAAATTATGGAATTGCTTATGCTCTCGATTTTCCCCTCTCTGTCTAGTTGACTGATATTTTCCTTGTTTTTACCTCATGCTTTGATCATGTAACCAAAGAAATTAAAGATCCCCAAGGCCAAATCATTTCCAAACTTGATGTTGGCTATATAAACTCAACCCTGTGTATCCCTGTGTTTGAAGATTCCAATACCCTGACCATGGCCCAAGATCAAATTTTTTTTGAACTAGATAAAGATAGATACAAATAAATGATAGCCAAATCATGGCTCAAGGCCCCAAAGAGAGGAGTTTCAAAATTGCCTAAGGTTCTTTACATATCAGATTTCAAGGAGGAACTATCAGACGTGATCAATCTTCTTGCAAGAATAATGGGCCTACCCTTCACAAATGAGTTTCAGTTCTAGATGTGTGTCTACATTAACATCATTTGTGAAGGAAAACAAAGTTTGAACTAGGTGAAATTATTTGTGAAAATATCACCGAGAAATTTTTCAATGTGCAGTAGAGTAAAACCTTCTACATGACCTCCTACCTCATGTATACAATTACAGCTTATAGATTGTGGGTAGGATTATCTCCTCGAGATGATAATAATAATGAACATGTCTATGAATTTTACCCACAACTTACCTTTGAAAACAACAAGTTCCACCATAGGAGGGTAAATGATGCTTTTACAATGTTCATTGTTAGGAATTTTTTAGGATGAACAGCTAAAAGAGTGTCTGCAGAATCTAAGTAATTGATTTCAACATATGACAACCTCTTTATACAATTTAAGAAGTTTTCCTATATTAGGCTAGCTGGTTTTGAAGGTGCACCCAATAAAATACCTATGTATTGTAAAGATAAATTGATTTTTGTGGAATTTTATAGGCAACTTGACATGCTACATAGGACATGCATGGACAAGAAAATATCAGGAATCCAATTTCCCATCTCCTTGGGTAATTATATATGCAAATTAGCCCTAGATGCCCAGAATGTTGATAGAACAATTGTAAATTTCAAGTTCCATTCATACCAAAGGAGATCCCTCCTTTGACGTAAAAGGATTTATTTCCAAACATTTGAGAATGTCCTATTATCACATTCCCTCCATTGAATACTATTGGGAAGATTGTTCTTATGAGTATGAAGTAAGGAAGAGATATTTTGGTAGACTTTCCCTAAAGCATGTCAGAGACTTCAATGTGTATCAGGTTCTGATTCCTAAGGATCTAGAGGATGACAATAAATATTTGTATTCTGTAGAGTTTCTCAAGACTATCCAGCATATGTCTCTCCCTATTGTTGATTGGTCCCAAAAGGAAAGGGATTATCCTTCATACATGTATAATCCAACTATTATAAGAACAAGGCAATGGTTCAACAAGAGAATGAAGGAGTATAAACAAACAAAACAATAATCTTCTTCTCAGGAAGCATCCACCTCACAAAAGGAAGTCTCCACTCCTTGACAAGTTACAGCTCAGCTTACTCCATCTTTTTCACCCTTGGATTCAGCTACCAAATTATATACCAAAAATTAAAACTTCAAGGAGATAGAAAAAAATTGAAGAAACACCTGAGAAATAATTTGAGTAGGATAAGGCTCATGAATCAACTGAAGAAGTTCCTTTGGTTGAACAAATATTTCAGCCTTTGGAAAAAGAAGAATATAGAGCTATTGAAGAGAACATAATGATGAATCTGAAGAAGAGGTTGAGGAGCATGGAACAGAGTGGTGATGAAGAAGAAAGTGTCGAGGAAGAAGAAGATGAGGAAGATGATGTAAAAATTATAGAGCCAGATACTGGGAAGGTAAGTGCCTCAAAGCTTAAATGACTAGTCAAAGAAGTATATTCCTTCACAGTTGAAATACCCACTCTAGAAGTCTCTGTTGCTCAAGCTCTCATACCTCCCAATTTTCTTGCATTGAATCCTCCTTCTGCAGGGGGTCATCCGTGGACATCATATTGCAAATAACAACATAATATCAACTTGTAGGGATTATTAGCAATACATCACTCAAAATTAGACAAAATTATATTAATATGAATTGTAGCATCTAGAATCTAGTTTCTAAAATACTAATTTTTGTAAAAAATGGACAAGATTATCTATATTAAACACTCAAAATTAAATGACTTGGTATTTTTTTTTAAAAACGCCGATAAGATTATAGTCCGTTTGCCCACAATTTGGGATGACCAAAAATTGATATATATTTTTTTCCTTTAGTGAGAAGTATATGCCACTATCTATCTTGGGATGGAATTTTGTCTTTTTTTTTAGTAATATTTTATTTTTTATGATTTCTTCAAAGTGGTATGAAAACTTGAAAACAGAGCACTTTCCGTTTGCCCACCCATCATCAAAAAATATTGAAATAAAATAAAAAAAAATTTGAACATGTATATAATTTCTTGCACATTTTGAAAGTGAAAAAAATTTTGCAGTCTTAAACGTAGACATAAACATTCACAGGAAAAAGTGTCTTAAAGACCTACTATTAGTAAAAAAATTATAAAATGATATTTATCCTCTTCTATTCACTTTAAAATCAGTATTTATACAAAGCTACTCCCCTACGCAATGGTACCATTTTTATGACATAGTTTTTACTTTTTGGCATGGTTCAAGTCCGCGGAAGACTAAATTTGATGTTTTTATGTTTTTAATGTAAAATTCAGGATTTGATGTCCACTTAATTGTCCCCCAACTTGGTGCACTTACCCTTCTAGTGAGGTTTCAATGATTGATAGTACGAAGAGGAAGAAATCTTCTTAGATTGTCGCCCTTGGATTTGATGTTGTGGCTGCCCTACATGGCACAACTCCCACCCCTCCTCCCAAGAAGGCCAAGACAACCTCCTGGTTGGTTTTAGACTCAAAAAGACATTTTCATTTTTGGAAATTACAAAACCAAAGGGATACAAGTATGAAAAATATATCACTATGTTGCAGACCTGGAACTAACTATAATTTCACTTGGTGAATCTACTCCTAAAGGAGAGGTCAAAATCTCAATGGAAACTGTTTCCAAATTAATTGAAAGTGTAGACAAAGGAAAGAAGACACAAGAACAGCTGGAAGAGAACATGTTCAAGTTCTTTCAAATTTTATCAAATATTTTCTCTCAAATGATAAATACTCCTTTAGATCCCACTCCACTTTCTTCACTTCCTCCTCCAACCATTGCTATTTCAGAGGAAGATGTCAAGGCCATCAAGGAATTCATAGGCATGCTTCATATAGTAGAGTTGTTAAAGCATTGGTTGAGGGAATAATAATATCTTAGTCTAAATTTTATTGATGAGGTACATGCAAAGTATATGACAACATTTCTGCAACTCAAGAATAAGTTCAATACAACTATCAAAGAAGTGGAGAAAGAACTCAGGATATGGTTGGAGGTAATTCAAGACCTTAGAATCATGAGCACCATGGATGAGAATATTCTTATTTCTCATAAAATTTTCGATGATTCCAAGAGCAACCTATCCAAGAAGCGGGTTTACAACATTCAATGGAAAACCAAAGTTCTTTGAAGAGGAAGCCACAAATCTTAAGAACATGATGCAGAAAGGAGAGGCTCTTAAAATCTTAAATATTTGTTGACTTGCAAGCCCTTAGATGTCAATTTTACAAAGATAATTCTGCAGAGAAGCATTCAGTTGATGAATTAAAGGTCAAAATTCATTTCACTAATCAAGGAATATTTGTTCAAGATCTGACACTGTAAACAAAGAAGAAAGATGGAGGAAATCATTGAGCTACACAATGTCATCATGTAGAAGCTACCAAGGGCCTATTGTAGAATAATGGTGAATTACTAAACAATTGGAATATTCTTTTGGTAGATGGTGAATGTTATGGAAAACACAACCATTCCCAAGGATATGGAGATTTCAGATACTCTTGCTAAGTTTAGAGTTCATGTGCTCAAAGTGAAGATCCCATACGTGCCACTCTTGAATGTTCCATCCTCCAGTACTTGGTCATTTTTTATCTAGTTGTTATATTTTTAAGTTAGCTTTATCATTTTGAAAATTAAAATTGTAAATAAAGTTACCTTATGTAATTGATTAATTAAGTTTTAGTACTTAATTAAAGAACAATTAGTTCGAAAGTTGGTTACAACCACCCCTCATCCTATATAATTCTTCTTTTTTATTGTAAAGTGGTTGGATTTTGGTGTTTTGGAATGTAATGATACATAACTTTTGAGATCAATACAGAAGAAGTTTTCTCTCCCTCTTGTCTGTGTTCTTTCTATTTTCCTTTCCTAGAATTATGAATGTGAGTTATAGTATATTTGAATCGTGAAACTATGTGTTCAATCCCTTGATTATAGTGTGAGGAACTTTGTGTCTGTTGCATTTATATTTCATGGATTTTTAGATATATTAACTCGTATGTTCTTGAAGTCTTGTATATGCAGTAATATGATATAACTTTGTAGTATCTATATCTTATGTGTTGTCTTCTTCACTTCTTTTCATTACAATAGTGAGTAATCTTGCATAACCAAGGAGAATAATTGTGTTCTTGACTGGTGGATTAGATTCAACATTGTGTCCTTGTTTCACTTGTCTTACTCATATAAGCTATTATTTCTTCCTCTAAAACCCTTCCCCCTTTTTCATCTTTTGTATTGATAATATCAAAATATGGAGGCATTCTTTACACTAAAATACTCATTCATAATGTTAGTTTGTATATTTGTAAATAATTATATTCCCATATTTTTGGTGAATAAGGGAACCTCCCCACAAAGAGGAGGGATTGTTGTCCCCTAATTTGTTGCTTGTGTCCAAAGACATAATTTCCAACCAACGTGGGGGAAACTCCATTAACTGGTGATAAGATCACAAAGTTTTCATTGGGAATTCTTTTGGTTGATAATTGTTCAGCCACTATTAAATAAATTATTTGGAAAGATATGGAATCATTAAAAAATAGCGAGTTCAGTGCAACATCATTGATTAAAGAAATTAATGCTCATTTTCACAACCACTCCCAAAGACATTCTTTATTTTATTTAGTTAAAAATGAACCAACAAAGATTGGTATATTATTGAATCAAGATTTATCTGGTTCCGTTACTATTTCTAATCCTTATCATGATAATGTGTTAGATATAATGTTAAACAGAATAGAAAATTTAAATGCAGAAGCCTATGCCTACTATAATCAATTGTCTAAAGACAAGGGCCTTGTTGTGATTGTGAATGCAGAGAAAGAAAAGGTTGTGGTAGTTATAATAATATTTAGAAATTTGATAATAATTAATTGTGGCTATTTTTAATTTTTTGTCTTACTATTGTTTATTTTCTAAATAAAGTCCAAGTATCGAAATTTGAAGAATGAGGTACATGTGCTTAATGTGCACCTGAAAAATGCGATGAAAGGTTTGAATGGATTCATTAGGTTAAAAGAAAAAAAATTATTTTGAACAAGAAGAAAAATGCTCTAGGAAGAATTATTAAGGAGCATGGAATGGATCCATATATTTTATTGAAGAAGAAAATTGATTCATATCCTAATTTAGTTTCACCAGGGGATGCAACACATGCAAAAAATTTCAATATAAATGTTTTTGCGAAGGATCTGATTGAATCATGAATATTAAGTGAATATTCCATTCAAGTCCAAGGAAATTCAAAGGAGGTAGCTTCTGTAAAAGAGAAAGGAGCAGAAACTAAGACTTGATATAAATTGAGAAAAATGATTTCTTTTATAACCTGGAAAAATGTTGTAGAAACTGTTTTTGTAAGAAATGAAATCAAGAAAATGTTTTCTTTTATACGTGGAGAAATTATTCTTTTATTTTCTTTGTATCTGATTGTAAAAATAAATTGGTAGTTTCTACGAATATTATGTGTCTTACTCTTTCCATGCTAAAGATGTATAGAAAAACTATTTTTGTGATCGTAATGATTTAGTTCTTTATGTAGTGGCATTTTAATATTTCTTGTGTCCACCAATGAGTGCTATGATGGGTTACTATTTTTAACATGCTTCGAGAGTCTAAATAATCATATAGTAAGTTGTAACAATCAAACCTTAAATAGGAAAGACAGTGGAAATAAATAAATAATTCATAGATTTGTAAATAAAAAATAGTAAACAACGATATTGAAATTGTCTTTCAATAAAGAACACAACATGTCAACTACATAACAATGTTATATGAAATTTTAGTTCTATAAATACAATGTTCCTAAATCATTGGTTAAAATCAGGTAGTTGAAACATTTCTGGGCCTTCTCTAACTTGTTCTTCATAACTCTCACTCGTATCTAACGTCCTAGAGGCATATTCAGTGTGAATGTCCATATCTTCTCTTCTAGTGGTTTTATTAAAGACCCATATCCTATATGGAAGAGAACTCCATATTTCCAGTGCTCTTTCATACAAGAATGTGTTCACAAAATATGGTAAAACATACAATCTCAAACAAGTCTCTAAATTTTTATCCAATCTGTTTTGGATTTTTGACTTAACAAATGTTAATACACTAAAAACCCTTTCATCTTCCACTAAGCCCAATATCATTATTTGATACAATTCATATAATCGGAAATATTCATTAATACTTTCCGACAAGATGTTACTCGTATACTACTTTTTCCATAGTTGTGTAATAACAGTTTTTTTCTATTGGTTCAATTAGACAATTATATTGATCAATCATTATGAGTGCGAAATGAGATGACTGATATGTCAGTAACTCCTTTTATAGAAGACCCTTAATTACAAATCCTTGGAACTCTACAAATTTACTAAAATGCTTAATGAGAGTTTCCATAAATTTGTAAAATAAATTTCTTATGCCTTCTTTACCTCTATCAGGATTTCAAAAATTAGGATACACCACTGCCATGGCCTCAAGTAGGTCATCCCTTTTAAAACGTTCTCTGATCTCATGGGATAAGCTTTCTGAATTTTTTCTTAATTTTATTTGTGTGTTATGTACAACCTTTTCGTATAAATTACGTGATACAAGTACTTCTTCAAAATCCACTATTGTGATATATCTACTTTTTTGGAAAGTGTGCATTAAAATATCCATCCCATTAACAATAATACAAAGATGGTCATTGATATTGAATTTCAAATGGCTTTTTGGATCCTTTATACCTGTTAAATTTTTCCAACTACTGAAAATTGGTCCTTTAAAACTTTCTTCAAAGTTGTATAACATATCAAAAGATAAACACGTGTTTTCTCAACCTTATGAAGTCGGAAATATATATGAATATTTTTTGTCCTTGTTTAATTAAGCAATTGATTTTCTTCAACATAGGGAAAATATCGCTTAGTGTCAATAATCTTTCCAAATCTTTTAAATGGTACAACAAATATTTTGCTTTTTCAACTGCCCTACGGTATTTAAACATGAAACCTGTTAAAGATGGATATTCTTCAAAAATCATGCATGTAGGGAAATCCATCTTGTAACAACATAGTTAAGGAGATTTTTACCATCAATAACTCCAATTGTAAATTTTTAGAACTCTTTAAATATTATTGGACTACTCGCCATGTAAGAAAAAAATTCACGAATGAGATCTTCCACTTTAGTGACATTTTCAAACATGTTAACAATTTTGTATGCAAGGTTCATTCTATGAGCCATGTAATGAATTGGAATCATATATGGGGAAATTTTTGTTTGTAGGCAAACACAAGTCCACTTCCATAACCCTACATTACTGATGCACCATCAGTACCAACACACACCAACTTAGTAGTAATTGTATAGTCACCCATCCCAGCTAAACTCCTAAAATTAGAAATAACCAATTTGTAAAGGTTTTCAACATTAAAATTTTCAACAATTTTATTAATAGCTAACAAATAATTTTTCCTTGAATGATTCTCAAAAGTGTAGACATGCATGCAAACCCACGATGTCTTGTCAATTGATGTGACCTCATCGATGGAGAGTGAGATAAAGATTATGTTTTTTGCTTTTTCTTTCAAATCTTCCATTTCAATTATTGCTAGACACTTTGCCATTTCCCAAGCACCACTCTCTGACCAATGTGATTATGGAATATTGAGAAACCCATTATATTGAAACAAAACCTTATAATCTATAAAATCTAAATTTGGTCTGTCATTTTTAATAATGTGGAATTTAGTAGAGAACTGTACATTTTTTCTTGTAGATTGGTATTCATAACTTTTTGAAATTGTAAATTAATTGTTCCCCCTTTCTCAACAAGTTGTTGATGACATTTATGTTCATTTTCATACTTGACAGAATGTCTTACATGTAAGAAATATTTTACAGTTTTCCATTTATGTGTCTTTATTTTTTTCCATCTTTTTCCATGATTGTCACATTTAGTTTTCCACAATTTTTCTCGATTGTGTCCAACTTCAGTTGTAATATGTGGTATTTTTTTAGTTTCTAACTACATATTGTACATCTACATTTTGTTGGAATGTCACTACCATTCTCTAGATTTATAGGTTTAATGAATGGATATTTAGATGCCCAGTCTACCTTAAATGACCTCCCAATTGTCCAACTAGTTTTATTCCTTCGCATAGATTTCCATTTAGAATTTTCAACTTGAGTCTATGTTTCATGAGATTGAGAATTGGAAATATACTGTAGTGTTTAAATCTTGGCATTAGGAATGTCTTCCATTGGAGGCATTTTATAATGAGGATTATCTTCCATCTCTGGCATGTCATCATCAATAATATCTTCATGTGTTGACATGTTATTCAGATTAATTGTTCCATGTGGTGAGTGTGGTGACATGTTATTCTGATTAATTGTTTCATATGGTGTATCTAGTGACATGTTATTCTCATTAATTATTTCATGTGGAATACAATTATTAGTGGGAGTTTCTACATTTAAAAAGGAAAAGGGTTTAATTGTGATCTTGAAACTTTAAATTAAACTAACAAATGCATTAAAAGCAATCTCTTACATGTGTTTAAAGTGGATGCAAATTGTGTGCATGATTTTTTGGTTGCCTGAAATAATTAAATATGTTGCTTTTCCTTTTTAATTGATTTGTCTTCTTGGTATTATTACCATTGGCCATTTTACCTAAGACCAATCCAAATGTAATTTAAGTATGTAAGCATGGATGAGCCAGATGTAAACTTTAAAACTAGCTATAGATCCATACCACATGCTACTGGTCAGTAGCATAAATATATGTTATTGGTCGGTAGCATGAATATATGCTACCGGTCGGTAGCATATACACTACATGTTTCCTTATAGGAAAGGCTAAAGCATATATGCTACCGACCTGTAGCATTTTCTATAATCAATAGAATAGTTAGAATTCACATCACGTGGGGTCCTATATATTGTCGTACAATAATGATTTTTTTTTATCGTTAACGCCAGCAATAAAATTGGAGAAAATAGGCGAATGTGGCAAATTTATCTTTCGTGGTAAAGGTGAATTTAATATAAACAATTGGATATTAGTTCAAATGTATGGTGAACCGACCCAATAAAATAACTTATACCCATAAAATTTAGGCAAAATAACAAGCTCTCGACACCTTAAAATTTTCCAAAACCAAATTTCAAAATCTAAAATATTTGTGAATTAACAAAGATTCACCACTAAAATTTTCCATGTTGTCAACATTCCAAGCACAGTTGGATATCTCCAACACTAGGAATTCATGGTTAAAAGATACCATCACCGCCACATATAGGGATAAAAATAATACCTAGGACCATGTTTTTGACCTCTAAATATGATTTTTTATGAGATGGATTTTCGATTTTGGCCTCAAGAACATCCTTCCCAGTATGAAAAAATGGTAGTTTTTTATTCAAATTTCAAACATGCAAAAAATGAAAGCCATAAGTCATCTACATGAAATGAAAGAACCATCACATGAATTTTGAATCCCTCTCATTTTTCCCTATAACATTTTGACCATAAAACATGAGATATATCCATGGGAAATGATTCATTGATTAGCCTTGGAATGTTTCTTGTGCAATAAAGAGACAAGTTCTTTACCTCCAATAGAAATTTCCAATTATGGGACCTCCGTTTTAAATTCTACCACTCCCAACAAATAAGGATAAGAAAACTATGTGTGTTCCTGGGACCTCCAAATCCACCCAAATATGCATTTTTATGTTAGGAAATTTATTGTTTACATAAGAGTTTGGTTTTCATCGTATAGTAAATTATTATTAACTTACGGTTAGATTGTTATTTGGGGTCATTTTTTATTATCTCATTGTATATTGTTATACTTGTGTATCTGTACCAAGTTATTTTTTATTCCTACTTTCTATTTTATAGGAAGTAGTTTGCCTATTGTTTTGCCTATATATTGTCCCATGTAATGTTCATGTTTAATCAATGAAGAGTTGATATATTATTTTCTGTATTAAAACCTGCTCATTGAATGTAATGGAATATTAAAAAATTGGCAGGGGGCATTATTTGAGGTTTTCTTGTTGCCTCAAACATGTTTTAATATTTGGCATTTGTATCTTATGAGTTATATCATATGCATATACAGTACTCGACAACATTTTCTCGCAGTGTTCGGAGAGTGTGAAGGCATTTAAGGAACCTGAGTGGAGACACAACTCTATGGAAGTGAGAAAGGAAGACATTGGAAGGAAATCAATTAAGCCACCTACGTTCAAATTATCAATTTGGCAATGCCAGGTAAGAACACAGCTAAATAGTGTTGCATGATTGAATCAATAAACCACATAACTCTATGAGTATTGGAGCAGAAAATTTAATATTAAAGGATTAATAAGAAATGATGGTCTCGTATAATCTCGCAAGATCATTTTGCATCTAGTGATAGGCGTTCAACCAGATGGATGTGTCAAAGTAAATCTATTCAATTCTCCATAACACAAATTTTTCCTCCCAGTATTCATATTTGTGATAGCTAACACCTTCAAAATAAGGGTGACGTCTTTTCTACAATTTTTTGGTCTTCACCTTGCATTCATTTCCATTGACAGGTTTGGGAGTAAGGCGTCCATCATAACAAATGTTAATCTTTGCAAACTGGTGAATGATGTCATTAATCATGGGGATTCCTATAGATTTGTTCACTTGAAGAAATACATGAGGTAATTATAAGGGAAAATATCCCTCAATTGGAGCATAGTGGTGTGTTGTAACATCCATATGCTTAGTCATTTAAATTGTCGATGCATTATTTCTCTACCTTGGGACACCTACACACAGATCTGCATGAGTCAAAGGAGCATTAGACACAAGTGTTTGGGTAAATAATTAAATGTATTCCAAGTTTTTTTTTTTTGTGAGCCATACTATATGTATTTAGGAAATTTATCAATTACCACGTGAGTCAAGTCTTCATTTTCACAAGTCATTTTTTACTATTATTGAGTATAATCATTATTGTTTATTAAGTGTAGAACTTTGTTAATATGGTGTCATTATACAACTCATGTTATTGGTTTGTTTTAATTTTATCATATGTGTCTCTTAGTATTGTGTTATGTTGAAGTCAATAAATAAGTTGTTAAGTTCCATTTTTTATAAAATAAGTATTAGAGTCATTTAGATTTGTTTTGTCATTTTTTCAAAATCAAAAGTTTAAGTCAAAGTCTAGTGTCGTCTTGTCAAAAATTCAAGTAGTAAACTTGTGTTAGTATGTCATTGAGTTTAAATTTTGAGTCATTATTATAAGTTTCATTGTAAAAATTGTGAAAATAAAAAAAAATGCCTCACAGACCCATTTTCGGTGTTACCATACGTCCAAAAAATAAAGTATTTCATATTGAGGGAGGGAAGAAAATAATACGCTCAATGTGGAAAAAATGTGCTTCATGTTCGCATTCTATTGAGTTAGTATCATGTACACTAGAGGGCAAAGGCAGCATAAGATAGAGGTCAATTAACGACCTCTCGTTAGTTGCCAATGACGGGGGTGCACTTCTGGTATGGTGACTTATTTTTTAGTTGTGTGGTGTGGATTTCAATTATTCAGCTTTTCAGTGTGGCGTGAGAAATAAGAACAGAGGTTCATTCATGTTCACATGTATATGTGTTTATTCCTACATAATTCCCTAATGTAATAACATAATGAAGCACAAATAGCATGATAAAAAGCATCATCATGTTTCTTGAAGAGGTTGAACAGTCATATGTGTTCTTGTTCATACCTAGTTTTATGATAAGCCTTACAAAACCATTGAATGCTCTACAGATGGTTCATGTTGAAGTTCTCGCACTAGTTAGGTCAGATGTGTTCCCTACAGTGATCGATTGATAGGTAGATGGTTCCTGTATGAAGTTCCCACATTGATTTGGTCAGATGTTTTCCTAAAAATGCTTGGTCGATAAGAAGTTGATTTGTTCCTTCATTACCTTAATTTCAAGATGTGTGCCAAGATCATGAGTGAGTAGAGGCAAACAAGTTGCAGAGGAAGTGTGAATGTTTTTTTCACCATGTAAACACTAAGAGGGGTAATGTTAGGAAATTTATTGTTTACATAAGAGTTTGGTTTTCACCGTATAGTAAATTAATAATTACTTGCAGTTAGATTGTTATTTGGGGTCATTTGTTATTATCTTAGTGTATATTGTTATACTCATGTATCTATACCGGGTTATTTGTTATTAATACTTCCTATTTTATAGGAAGTAGTTTGCCTATTGTTTTTCCTATATATTGTCCTATGTAATGTTCTCATTTAATCAATGAAGAGGTTATATATTTTTTTTGTATTAAAACCTTCTCATACCCCTTTATTTTCCAACTATATTAATATGTAAAAATATTAACAAATGTTGACAACGTTAAAGGTGTAGTTGGAGATCTCCAACTCTAGGATTTGTGGATGAAAAATGGCTACACCACCACATTAGGGGTGGGAAAAAAATTCTAGGACTATATTTGTGGCCTTCAAGTATGCCTAATTAGGAGATGAAGTACTCGTTATGGCTTCAAGAACATTTTTCCTAATGCAAAAAAATTATAGCTTTTTAGGAAAACTTCACACACATAAAATGAAAACCATAATTTATCTATTAAAACCAAAAGAAGAGTCATGTGCACATCAAATTCATCTACTCGCACCTTGGAGCACATTAATGGAAATCAAGAGACGAATTTTTGGCAAATGTTTTAGTAATTAGTCTTGAAATGTTATGTTTTGCAATCAACAGACAAGTCCTTTACCTTTGATACTTTGTACCACCATGTTGGGGGTTATAAATAACGTCTAAAACCACATTCTTTACCTTTGAAAATTCCTAGTTACAATTCAAATGCCTGCTCTAACCTCAAAAGCACCAGGATTTGAAAATCCATCAATACCAAGTTTCTCTTAAGGTTTGCTTAAGCTTCTCTTAGCTTCAATAATATGGAACTCTATACTAACAATACCAACCATGTGAAGGTTGGAGCTCATTCTACACTATGAACCGACATAAACATGATATTAAGTAATTAAATTTAAAATTAAATATGTATTCTACAAAAAATAATGAAATTAAACACATTTACATGACCTTAACTCAACATATCTTGGAAATTCAATCTAACAAACCACTAGGATCGTCTCTAACCTTGAAAGTGGCAAAAAGTGTTTCATGGTAAAACTCATAAACCTTCCATAGATTATAGTTTAATTTCATCCTCGGATATTTGACCAATTGAATCTTTTTTGCAAGAACCAAATATTAATAGTGGAGCATCTTCCTAAGTATTTCATAGTTTTCAAACAGCCATACATTTGAATTTTTGATAGGATATCATCAAAGCCAAGCTCCAATAACTACCATTGACCTAATGGGATAGTGAAGGTTTTCCCCATCTATGATTAAAAACGTTAATTTATGTTTTCCTCAAGATGATGACATGAGTTATATTATGTTCCCTCTTGATTATCCTTATTCATAATCACTGCATAAACATGACCTACATCACAAATTAAAACAATTCAAGTTAATATAATGATATATATAGAATACAATACATAATGCTTGATAATTTCTTACTTTAAATATAAAGAATTCATAGATTGTATAAATTTGCATTGGATTAGAAATCACAATGGAATGAGAGGGGGGGTGAATCAGTCCTACAAATTTCTTATTTCATTGACCATTGATTGCAACATCCGTTAACATCCATCCATTCACATACATTCAACAATAGCTTATTAAGTGTGCACAATACATTCAAATAATCATTGTATATGTTAAAAAAAATTAGTTGTGAAAATGTGAGAAAACAAACGAATTTGCTTCTCTAATATAATATCTTCAATAATACACCAGATAGAGCAATGGATTGAAAGAAAGAGAGAATTCAATACCTATACTTACCTACAAGTTGCACAAATCCTCCTTTGATGTGTTGGATTTGCTCTTGGATTGATTGTTGATTGCACTTGTTTTTATTCATATTTGTGGATTCATCTGGACAACATATCCCCTTTGATTGTGCTTGGATTTTCTTGATGAAGATGAAGGATTGAATTATGATTGATGGATTAATTGGATGAGTGAAGAAGATAAAAATAGAAGAGAATTTCTTACTTGCTCCTTAACTTATCTAACTAGCTCTCGTGGAGGATAAGAGTTCAATTTATAGTTTAAGGTTGGAGGATTCAATGGCTAGGATGAAGCCATTTTGGATTTAGATCAAGGGTGGAGGATGCATAAGAATAATGGAGAATTCCATAATTTAGATTTCTAGAATTTGAAAGAAGTCTCCATTGAATTAAAATTTCAATGGAGGGAGAGATATATATTTGAATTTTTAAATATGAAAGAGGGAAATTTAGAGAGGCTTCTAGAAAGAGAAGCCTCTAGATTTAGAACTGGAGCATGTGATTAGGATTAGGATTAGATTAGGTTAATAAATGATGATTAGGGGTGAGGTTACATGGAAAGGCTAGGTGTAGTGATGTGTAGGGTAGGTGGGTAGGTAGATGTATGAATATTACATTCCTAGAAAATGTTAATAGGGATTATTAGTGTGATAATAGAATATTATTAATGAATTAAAGGGTTATGGTTTGAGATGGGATATAATAATGAAATAAAAGGATTTGGGATAAATGATAAATGGTGATAAAATTATAAATATGATAAAATTATGAAAGGGATGATAATAATTAATCTTGCGATTAGTTATTAAATAATGGTAATGATGGGATGTTTACGGGATAGATTAATCGTGATTAAGCATGTCAAAATTTTATATGTCTACATTTTTCCTCTCTTTGAAGTGTTATTGCAGAGCAATAAAAGTTCAAAGAAACGAATAGAAGATGTTACAATGGTGATATGATTAAGCATGTCATCATTTTAGATGTCTACAATCATAATACATAAGAGAGAGCTCATAGACACAATATTTAAGTGCGAAACCCTCATGGGAAAGAAAACCCACTGAAACAAAAACATTATATTTCCATGTTTCAAATTTAGTGAGACACCAACCCCACAAGGAGCACCAACCCCTAGTTTAGTAGAGCACCAACCCCTAATTTAGTGAAGCACCCATTCCACAAGGAGGATACAACCCCCTAATATTAATAAACACAAACTCATCAACCCAAAGATTATGATCTCTAAATTTTTTTGTTTCCACAAGTGATGGAGATCTCTAATTCAGCTCACATAATCACAATCAAACCCCCATTCCTCTAACTTGATTTATCTTCTTCTTCTTGTACTTTCTTTGGCTCTAAACCCTTGCACACATGTTCCTCATCACTCTTTATATTTTAAAACTCTTCTTCAGCTCTGAAATCATGTCCTTGATCAGCCTGTACACTCTCTTGTAGGTCACATTTTCCCTCTAGGAACACTAGTTCAAAAATGAGCTCAAAATTTGCTTTTATATGATTTTATTACTCCAAACACAAGAGATGTCAGTCCAATGAATTTATCTCAGCCAATGTAACTCAAAAACATCCCAAAAAATTCATGAAAAATGTTCACATATGACCCATATAGGTCGGTCATGTTAGGTTGTGGAGCCTATTTTCATGTGTGAAAGTGTTGAAGACTGTACACTAAGAGTATTGTACACTTTTCATGTATCCTTAAAACGTGCCCGATATATCGAGAAACATGATTTTCTCATATGGGTGGGATTTTGACCCATAGGTTTATGGGACATTTTTTTCCCATGGTTTTGATACCCACAGTTTTGTAAAACTGCTTAAGCAGTTGTCTATTTATATGGTTTTATGCATATGATAGAAGTATGAAAAACATTGCAGATGTGCTTTGAATTCGGATGTGAATTCTATAGAGTTTTTTTAGCATAGCTCCAAAAAAATTTGGGTATTGTATTAAGAGAGTGGTGACTTGTAATAAAATCTGAGCAAGTGATTCTTGGTGGACGTAGCCCAAATTGGGTGAACCACGTTAAATATTGTCTCTTTGTGTTATGTTATTTTATTCTACACTTTTATTTGAGATCTTTAATATTTTCTACATATTAATCTTTACTGTTGCGATTCTGTGAGGGATTATTCCACATATTTTATCCCTTATTTCCTAACAGGTCATGCCCAAAACCATCCAACTTGCACAAAACAAGCTCAAAACCCCATCACTATGATGAGCTAAAACAAATAATGCCAAAACCATGATTATTCAAACCCTAAAATTCATCACATATGTGTAATATAGCAAAAAAACATCATCCATGGTCATTATTTATCTTTTTCTAATCAAAAAAATCATAACACAACTCAAAAGGCTCATATCCTTCACTAAACATTTGTTTCCAGCACCATGTCTTCACTTTTGGGTATCAAGACCATCAAATAACAACTCAAATATGGAACATAATCACTCTATGGAATCTTCATGACCTTTATATCACATCCATGCAAGTTAGAGCTCATTAAACATCCATTTTTTCAAACCACAACAACTTTCCTCTTCACCAAACTAAGCTGCCCAGAAACCAGTTTTGTAAACTCAACTACTTTGCACCCTTTCTGCCACTTTCAAGATCTAAAAATTCCTTCAATAGGAACAAAATTCATCCCTCTTCACTCTCAAACTATGATCAATCATCAACTCATTCATCTCATGCCTCATTCAATTCATTCTTTCAACCTAAGTAAACATGTCCTAAGAACCAAACATCTTTCTTTCTCACAAACTAACCTGAATTACCCATAAAATAAAATAACCAAGACACAAACCTTATATCACTAGAAATCTATATGAATCATTTTTCCATAATATATTGGAACTCCTTCTAACTCCAAGTGGAAGTCCTTCAACCAAGCCCATATCTGCAAATTACTTCTTAAGCCTTATATGACTCAAGAACTAACATTGAGATCAACATGATCCATCGCCAAAAAACTCACTTCCAAACTTAATAAAAGCATATAACACTATTATACATGTTTTCTAAGCACTCAGAAACCTTCACCCAATATGAACAACTCAGAAACATCATCTTACCTTATGAAGCTATTTCACACCATGTCAGAACAAGCAACCTCCGGATTTGACCTTAAAATATCAACTCATAAATTATTCATACCATATCAAAAACACAATTTTGATATATAAATGGAAATATCTTTGAATCGGGATCACAATAAAACTTGAATGGAGTCCTAACTCATCATGTAGCTACTGGAATTCCACTTTTAGTGTTGACTACTCTAAACTACTCCAAAAACCAGTCTTCATAAAGAGGGCACACTTTCACAATTTTCACTTTAAACATGATCTGAAACAATCATGGATATGTATGAAAACTCAAGGGATAAAAATAATGTCAACTTCTTTGTAGAAATTTACCTTAAACTGGACTTCTTCAAAAATAAACATTTTTTAGGTGGGGACCACATATTTTCACATGCTCTATTATACCTTTCTCTAAATCTGGAGTCCTTTAAATCATCAAATCATAACTTTGGAAAAATAAATCAATATAAACTCATTATACTCACTTTCTCCCAAGTTGCTTTGAGTTAGGGTTTAGTTAGGGTTTGAAAGCAACTTACCTTGTTAACGATCGTTCATAAAAACGTGACGATCAAACCACCTCATTATTTTTTTAAACCCTTCATAACTGACCTAATAATATATTCCAAAGATATCATGTCCCCATGCAAATCCAACATTTCACAACAAGCATCAGAAGGTTCACTTTTGCTTCAAAAAACACACAGTAACTTACCTGGTTTCACCAAAACTGACATATCTTGCAAATCCTTCTTCAGAATGACCTGAAACTTGTCATGAAGCATCATGACAACATAATATACCTTTAAATATTCATCATTTATCCCAAATATCTCTAAAAATCTCCATCTAATTGAATTTTCCCATGCTTTCTTACTTGTTCTCACTTGTTTTCTTCCCAAGGGCCTCATACATGCATTGTATCACTGAATACTGACCTAAAAAACCTTGAAAAATCACCACACACACCTCAGGTAAACTGATGCCATGTTTATACCATTATCCAACAAGACTAATCAGCTCCAAATTTCATAACTCCAGCTTATTATGCATGTTTCAAGGTTAGGAATAGGCCTGGAGTGACCTGACTCAACCATGAAAAACCATGAACCGACCTTACTGACCCCGTGTAAACTCATGTACATATGTAACACACCTCATGGATTGTGAATGAACTTATGAAAACATTAAACCCTCATAATAGAGCTCATACCATGACTTAGCTCACTAGAACATGCACCAGGAAATTATAGAACTCACCAAATCCTTACACTACCAATCAACCTTTATGCTTGACATTTGATTGATACCTCATGGAAAATATATGACCTCATGACACCCTTTTCCATCAATGGTTTCGACATCAATGACAACACTAACACACAATGGCCAACAATATTATGTTCCCTCTTTATTATCCTTATTCATAACTACTACATAAATATGCCCTACATCACAAATTAAAACAATTCAAGTTAATATAATGATATATATATAATACAATACATATTTTTTGATAATTTCTTACTTTAAATATAAAGAATTCATAGATTGTATAAAGTTGCATTATATTAGATACATCATCAAAATAATGTAATGATGGCAAATGAGGCATCTCCATCTCATCTATATATAAAAATGGATAGGCTAGGTCGAGCACTTGGCCCCCCTATATTTCAGCTAGTCACGGTCCCCATGAGGATGAGTTATACCATCGATATAAAATCTAGATGGTCGTGAGGGTGGATGTTGAACCATCTCTATCCCTAATAGTCGAGCAGATTCTAGATATGGTCATTTCTCAATTGTATATATGTGTGTGTGTGTGTGGAGGTGAGGCCCCATATAATTTATAATGCTCATGGAACCTTATATGTGTTGAGTGGATTTATAGGTCTATAGCTCATTTCATCCACCCACTTTTTGGAATCATACTTGTTCCCAAAAAAATCATGCATGCTAAACAAAAATATGTCATATGCCTCATATAAATAGTCCAAGAACCTATGTTTGAGTTATGGAATGAGTGTAACTCACTTGGTCCTATAATTGTCATAGAATTTTAATAGTTTTAGAATTGGTCTTCCTCTATTGTCAAAAAATATCTACAAACTACATATCTCTCTTGAGCACCAGGGACCATCTTCTTGTTACACCATTTAATAATGGTTTTTGTATTAGTGAAGTGCGGGTCATCTTTGCACTTAAAATCATCTCTTACAAGTGATATTTTCACATATGCTCCTACACTATCGTGTTTTCCTTTTCCATGGCCATCCTCAGTGAAACTCCACATATGTTATGTGTCATTTATCACATACAACCTACTCAACCAATAGAACATTTTTACATTCTTAAATTGTGATGTGTAATTTTCTAACCAAATACAATGTTAATTGAAAGTAATGTTCATTTCAGTCAACTTCCCATAGAGCATCTTAAAACTCCCTTGTAAATACTCTATAGAATGTGTTCAATCATCAATAACAATGAAACGATGCTCCATTAATATTTTTCAATATTTCTCTATCTTTTTAAGTGCATGTATGAATGATATATGCACAAAAATAACAACCTATACTAAGTTGTAGTATTGTTACCAAACCTCCATTCGTGGTTGTAATATGTAACTCTCATCAAATTCAACTACATAAACAATAGTGCCGAGTGGGAATGTTTCCTTGCTTGACTTTAATTTTTATTCATCCAAGTTTTAGGCTCTATGTTTTTGTCTTGCATGCTCAAATAATTTCTTCCCTCAATTCAACCTTAAATTTTAAAATGTGTATTTGTTATGTATTAATCTCACAACTTTGAGATTCCTTGTCATATTTTAATCAATATGTCATAGATTTTTATTTTTAAAGACCAACTAATTCGTGTCAAGTTATATGTATACTTTCCTCATAGATACTAATTTTCAATTTTGGCAATTCACCACAAATGTTGCAAGTTCCATTTAAACATGTTTTGTTATTAAAAATTGTACATGTTTCTTTCACTAAATTTGGTTGGAATAAATTCCCTTTTTGATACATTTTTATACCACATCAAGTGGTTATGTCCTTAATATATGTTTTAGGTGCTTTACAACACCTTATATTTAGAAAGTAAGGCCTATAATGCATCGATTGATTCTAATGCTATATATGGGAACCCAATTATGCATAAAAAATTTAATTCCACGTTATCTAGAGACTTCATTGTGCCTAAGTTTCAATTATTTTATGGGAACAATGACCCTTAGATACACCTCAAAGGATATAGAGTTTATATGGAATCATATCCCAGTGATAGGATTTTATTAAGAGTTTATTCTAAGAGCTTAACAACCTTAGCCTTATATTAGTTTCATCACCTCCCTAGTGGATTCTTGAGCACGTTTTTAGAGCTTGAGGAGGCATTCCTAATTTTCTTCATTACAAATAAGGGCCTTAAGGTTACTTATGATTTTTATCCTTCATCGCATTAAAATGTATTTGAATCAGTATGTACCTATATCTTGTGTTTCAAATTTTGTATGGAACAACTAATTTATCAACCCATTGATTTGGAATTTCAATATATTTTCTGTCATGGCCTTATCTATCCTCTTAAGGAAAAGTTATTATAATGTTCATTTTATTTATTTCATGATCTTTGCCTTTTAATTATCAATTTGGAACAAAATATTTATCCTCTGTTGGAGTGAATGCATATGTTTTGTTAGCAATCCTATTCCTAGTATGACACCTAATTCAAGTATTATCAGGGATTTGTCTTATAATTTAGGAAAAGTTAAGGTATTATGTAGAGGAATATTTTCTATCATGTTAGTACTCAACCTAAGGCTTTTTTAAGGCCTCATATAGTACATAAAAGGGAGCTGCTTCACTTTGATATGTCTCACTATAAACCGCACAATATTTTACATAGGCTATTGGACAAATACTTGATCACTTTACCATATAATGCCCATTATCTACCTCGTAGGCTCAACAAGGTAAAATTCCTTCCTTTTTTGTAACTATCATAACATTAATGGACATCATGACAATGATTATTATGCTCTAGAACAAAATTTGAAGCAACTTGAACATAAGGGTATTATTTCTCATGGTATACACTATACTTCGTCTCCTCAACACATCACTTTGTAGAGACTATGATCTCCCACAATACCCCTTTAGGAGAACCATTGGTTTCTCAGTTTCCCATGGGTGATGTTCCTTTTATAGGATTCTATCCTATATGGGTGTCTCAATACATATGGTCTCCTTACATTAATACACAACTATCAAATGCTCATAATACAACAATAAATAATGCAATTGTATTTTTAACAAAATAGTAATCTAATGTACAAAAAATGAATAGTAAACAAGTATAAAATAATTACAATACATTCTTTTGAACTAGGATAAGCGTGCATCAATTATCATGTTAGTTTATCTATCCATCTATATCAATCATTCTGATCTACTAATATCAATTACTAATCTCATTAAAGAAATAACAAGACGTAATGTGTGAATTAAAATGCTCATGTGTGTGTGTGTGTGTGAATGTATGTATATAAATATGTATGTATGTATGTATGTATGTATATGTGTGTGTATGTAAAATTCTTATTTAAAATCATATACAATGAGGAGCACACCCCTTACAATATTCTATCATATATCATCATCCAAGTTATCTACATTTATAGTTTCTTGAAAGGTCGAAGCCTCTCTTAGATCTCACCATTTTTAGGTGCATGATCGTGACCTATACCATCGCACTCTCTCAAAACCTTATTAGCTCTACTAATACCATTGAATGCTCCACCTATAGTGTCATGTACCCATTCAAAATATCTCGAGATATTTGTGTCTCTAGTAAAGGAAAAAGTCATCTATTCATCTTTTCTTAGTGGTCATCTCTCTAACTAGCTAACACTGTACATTCCACTATAACTATTTCTACTAGATCAAATTGGTATGCATTCTCATTTTTTATATCCTCCAAATGTTCTAAAAACCCAATATTTATGATATTTATGAGCACGTTCCACATTGATGTATGGATTAAGGCATTAATAATAGTTGTCTGATACTTGTTACATGCAATCCAAACACTCATATCAATCATTAGTTGTCATTATAATTAGTTTGATTTCAACAACTACAGTTTAAAATTAAATCACACCATACATGTGTTATGTAATAGTGACCACCACTACATTGGGTTGAGGCACACCCACTAGTGGTTCCCCATACCCTCCTATCGATGGGGGCATGGCTCCCTTATCCCCCATCGCCTCCTATTGATGGGGCATAACTCCTCCACCTCTTATAACTCTTCTTATTGTTGAACCCTATATTGCCCCTATACTATCATTGATAATAATAAAACGCATCATGCACCCATCCACCATTATATATATGCAGCCATACAACCTACATCATCTTCTATTATGACAGCCATTGGTGGGCCTACTTCATCAGCTAGTGGTGGGGTTGACTCTACTCTTATGGGTCCTAGTCTATCTCCCTCCTGACATGTAGCTTGTTGCAACCATCTTCATGGGTATGGTGTTTAGGGGCTATCATGTATGACCCAAAATTAGTAGGCCACTCTTTCATACTAAAACTATCCCCCTTAACTATGGAATTAGTCCTCTAGCCACAAACTCACTCTAACGTGTCGTAACTCTAGAACATCCTTCGTCTTATTGGTGAAATCCTTGTAGGGCCTCCAAATGATACCTTGAGTATAAATCTATTTAGTGTGACTAGAAACTCCATACTATAGATCCCTCTCCTATGTGGCATAACCCACCTCTATGAAAATAGCTATAGTTGGGGTCAATCTAATCTACTTATGGCCCTTCCATCGACCAAATCATTACAATCTGATCATTAGTCCATACATACAACAAGAGTTCATATATTAAACCACTTGCATTTATGTCCAAAGAAAATATGTATAAATATCTATAGAAATGATCCAACACACATCAACCTTAAAATAATATAGTAGCATGATCCTTAATGATGTTGCCAATCTCGTACTAGTGGTAATAAATTCACACCTCGCCCCCATTAACTGTCACAAAAGAAACTATAAGTACACAAATAATTTTTAATATATGCGAAACATATACTATAAAAATGTCACTAATTCATATTATAGATATTATAACCCCTAGTCTCTCACCCTTCCAAAATCAATGGGCCCTCCTCAAATGCAATTACACATCCATGGTCATGAAATACACCCTTTCACCTATAATGGGTAATCAAAAAAGTGACACACATCCTCCAAAATCACTATCATCTCTCTTGTCAAAAGATAAAAGGTACAACCTCTCGATAAGTGCATTCATCAAATGCATATTATGGGGAACATCCCCTAATCAACCAACAAGTCTCAATTCGACCCTATCTAGAATATCCTATGATGTGTTATCAATACCCAACTCTATAAGGGTCTCCATGTGCCTCTCGCCTTGAAACTCTCACATGTACAATTATCTTTGCAACTATCATAAGAAAACATGACAAGTACCAATCACAAATAATCATTAAAATCATCTTGTAAAGCCATTCCATTGTTTAAATTTATATTTGCATGCATAATGATGAAAACAACACAAATGGATGATGCCATTGGATGAAACCATTAGAATTTGGATATCACTGTTGGAAATTGGATAATAATGTATCTAAATTTTTTCAGCTCCATTTTAAAACTTTCCCTACTTAAAAAACACAAAACATAAATTTTTCAAAATTCAAAAATTTCACAAAATTTCTAGCCAAATCCAAAGTTTCAATTTACTCAATGGCTCGCTTGATTTGTGTATCTATAAGGCCTCTACCACTTTGTCACAATGAATCCAAGTGTTCCTAGAATGTGTAACTTCGTGTCTATGTTAGAGATTAAATATCAATTACGAAATTTACAAATGAAGTGATAATTGACTTTACAACCTTACTATTTAAACTAAAATGAATTTTAAACATCGGTATATATTGTTACAATTGACTCTATTATTTGCCTAATTATTTTCTCGATATTGTCTATGTGATATCTTGAGTTTTGCTTATCAAAATCTCACACTGCTATTGGCATCAAGGGAATTTTCCCACATAATTACGTGTTAATATGTCATTTTAAAGCATTTGCAATTGTGACATGTAGATTTATCACTAATATATATCAAATTTATATCTCTCTGAAGCAACTCATGTATTTCTACAAGCACCACATCAACTCTTTCAATATCTCATAGTATTTTAATCAATTAATTTACTCATATCCATCCCTCTCATCAACAAAGGGCAAATATCTATGCTTTACATTTAGGCCAATCTGCCACATTAATCAACACAATGAGCTTTCTAATCTACAATGGTCAAATCAAGACAAAGTAATGCATAAATATCAAAATTATAAAAATCATTGCATTTAGCACAAATGTAGGGGCAAGATAACAACTTACAAATTACATATTTTATTATATTTTAATGGTGATCTCAAATAGTAGGGTGGGGAATGACAAGACACCCCTCCCCTTTTTAGGAATTTATCGATATTACAATAGTGGGGGTCATGATTGTACTTCATTCCATTTCTTCCTTGCATGGGTTTTCACATTTGGAATCTATAAAATCTACAACAATGTGATTTTGTGGGTGGATTGTTTTTACTTTGGGTCTATTGACACCCTAAGACATCATTCCTTCCTCAAATTTTATAAGTGTGGGGTTAACAACACCCCATCCCTTATCACTTCTACATCAGGGATTGGTCACACCCAACACATTTCAAACATAAATTATTTTCAACTACACACTTTAGTTTCTTTTAATCCAAAATCCTTATGGCACATTCTCTAGATCTCCATGTGAGTGAATCAATGAATCGAATTGTGCACCATACTTTGATGCTTTCTCCTCAATTGACACAAATTTGGCACATTCTACAATCTCTCCACTTCGGTAAACAATCAATGTTATCAAGTACAATCTATTTTTTCCTTTAAACTAGTGAATTTCATTCACTAGATTATTAGGTGGAAAATATAGACACCTAAATTTGACACAAAGTATCATTACACAAGACTTTGAAAAAATTATGTATATATGGGTCTTATAATGATACAAGAAAAAAATTATGCAAATAAAATGATTGATATCTCGTCATAATGTTTCTTATTATAATGGATATTATATAGCCATGGAGGTAGGAAAACTACCTCCTACAAATTGTGGAACTAATAACCCGTTTATAATATTACAGGTAAAATAAATATAACAATATGAGTTGTTATTCAACAAATCATTTACATAAGACTAATTACTTTATACATTTTACCAACATAACCAACTATTAACCATGATCACTAATTAATTAATTCCTAACACTCCCACTCTTAGTGTGAACATGGTAGAAAAACATTCACACACTCATATGCAGTATGATCACCCATGTGAAGCATGTCCTACTATGTGACTCATGATCTTGATCCAAAAGAAGGGCTCTCTCCTTCCATGGCTTTAAATATGCTTACCACAAACCTTGATGTGAATAGGCCCCATCACTCCTAATGGTATCTCTTAGTGTTTACAAATTCCAACCAGTGGTAGTATGGTCATCATCACCAATGAGTTTGCATGACAAGAATGGGAAAAAATTGACTCATAACTGTAAGGCCTCACACTTGGGTCATGGCTCAGAAAAGGTAGGAAAACTTCTCATTTTCCTAAAAGCTTGTCATGAAATGATTTCCACGAAGGTTACTTAGATGATATCATCCTACTGAGAAAGGTAATGGGTGAAGAGATGACAACGAAATTTCAGGACTAAATGGCTCAATTCATCCTTATTACCACTGAAGGGAACCAGGTAGTGGATTGGGGGAAGATTATAAGTGAAAATATTCATTGACAATTGCTCCATTTTCCTTCTACCATAAAGTTCATTATGACCTCGTATATGGTATATGTTCTCACCTACACAAGACCTTTCAAAGGTCTAATTATTGCCCTCAATGTCTCTCAAAGAGCACTGGTCTACGAAAAGTATCCCCAACTCCTGCACAAGGAGAGTAATCATCACTTTGCCAAGGTGAATGATGCATTCACCATGTTTTTTATTAGATTTCTAGAAGGCAACCCAAAGTTGAGGATATCCTCTCAAGTTGCTACACCGATCAAGAAATATGGGAGCTTCTTCACTCAGTTCTCAACTTTCACCTACATCAGGGTTTTGGGCTCTGATGTCACTCCTCACAGACTTCCCAGGTACCCCAGTGATAAGATAGTAATGTTTGAATTGTGTAAGTAGCTTGCTCAGGTTCATAATAGGTGTAGGAACAATAAGAAGAAGGGTGTATCCTTTCCCATATCCCTCAGAATCTATTCTTGCAAAAGTGTTGTAGATGCATCAAATATTGAATCTTCCTTTGCTTTTGTTAACCTCTATTCTTATACATCCAGACCCGATTTTGACATCAACAGAAACCCTAAAACCTTCACTCTCCCTGGATTGTACCATAGTCCCCAAATTGAGGATTATTGGATCAATTGCTAATGACTTTGAAGTAAGGAAAAGAGATCATATGCGAATGACTGTTGATCAAATGAGGTGTTTCAGATTTGATTGGTTCATTGAAGGAGTGGGGGATGATGGATCAGATCTGTTTGATCCAGAGTACCAAGCAGTAAAATCTACCTCTTTTTCTTATCTCATGGAAGATTAGAGAGTCGGGAGACATCAATGAGAGGACTGCAACAATGATTCAAAGATCATGGGATTGGTTCAGGAGAAAAGGGTTGCTCTCATAGAGTCCGGTGGCCTCCTAACTCTCTCAAGGAAAACATCTCACATCTCATCCTTGAAGGTATTTGAGAAAACCACGATCTCTGCTCACTTAGGGGAGCCCGCGAAGAGAAAAGCAACGGAAGAAAAAACACTGAATGATCTCACCCCAAGAGGCTCCATAAGAAAACTAGAGTCACTAAGGACCCCGTTGAAGATCTTAAGAAAGGTGAGATCGATCCTTCACAATCTCCATATATGCATTGGTTCCCAAGTGTTTCCTCTTCACCAATAGAGTCATCACATCAAGTACAATATATATCCCTCATCATGAACCAAAAAGTTTCATCATGCCTAATGTTGATCCCATGGCAACTGAAAAGTTTCCTTTGATCTAAGAGTTGATTGGGAGTGATCCAAGGATAGTGTAACATGCTTCAACATCAGATTTTAAAGTTATCTCAAGGATCGTGAAGATCAAATGAGTTAGGAAAGCATAGGTAACTTCTCACTTTTTCAGTGGTGTTTCTGGTAATTGGTATGTATAAGTTTCTTGGTTGAAAGTTATAAAACCCATAGAGGAGATGACTCAAGTAGACTATGAAATGACAATAATATCTTTGGGTCAAGCAACATATGATGGCAATGCACATTTGTTCAAGGATTCTACTACATGTATTATTTTCAAGAATGAGGAGCACGAACATACAATTGAGTAATTTGAAGAGCATGTGATAACTCTCACTACTTATATGTAATCATTCGTGGATCCTAGTGCAATTCCATCTCTTCCTGTCAAGGTTGTTACTCCTATTAGTAACTTCAACCCCACAACAATCAAGAAGGCTCAAGGTCACATGATGCAGGGAAGGGCTAGTGATAGGTGGGTTGAGAAGATTGTAGAGAAAGGGGAAACATTATTTCCTGAAATCCTTTCATTTTTGAAATTTTCTCTCGTCGCCACTGAAAAATTAAATATTACTAAACAAGAAATTGAGAAGGAAAAGGATTATTGGTACAACATATTTCCACTGGTGTTAGAGATGAGTACTCTTGACTCTTTCATATTCATAGGTAAAATTTATTCACTTCCATAATTGATAACTTTTCCCGTTTTTGGTCTTGCACACTGAGTGCTCGATATGAAATGTTGAATGAGGTTATCTTTGAGCTCAATTCTTGTGAAGAGATCACATCAATTTTTTTGTCAATATAAGCAATAGTGTGTGTAGAGGCTTGGATCCCCTCTAATCAGTGAAATTTCATTAGTGGAAGAGATTTTGAAACCATTTAATGAATTGGTCAAGAAAGATGTGGGGGATCCCTTCCTATTCAATGAAGAAATATTGGAATCTATCACATAAATCATATGTACAATTTCCAACACTGTAAAGGATCATCGATTTTGGTTCCATCAGTTGAAGAGCATCATCAGTACTTATGATACCTAGCTCTATCTTTTAAACTTTTTTCACATTCCTCAGACAAAAAAGGTAGCACCTGCGGCAACCCACTTCATCAAGGAATTCAAATATGAAGAAATCATTCCAAATGTACTCCCACAAGGTTCATCAACAGTTGGTTCTTCATCGGCAAAAACTTCCTCTCCTCCATTGGAATGATCATTATCCCTCTCTTCTTCTTTCCTCCTTTCTCATGTTCTACTTTTTTGTTAAGGACGTACTTTTCACTATTTCATCTTATTCACTTAAGTGACTTATAGTCTAACATTGTAATGAGTTATTTTTAATTAATGAAAAAAGGCTCACTTTTGTTTCTTAGGAATATGAAAGGTCATAAGTGATAAGGGGAAGTAAAAATTCATGTGAGGGGTAGATGAAAACTCTTTGTAAAGTGATATATCTGGATGGTATCTTCATTCCAAGGGGTTTTCAATTGTAAGTCTCTGAGTAGATAGCTTTGCACTACTAAGATAAAAGCAAGAGATTACATTCTTCCATTTTCCTCTTTACCTATGTTTTCTCTATTTCCTTACATGTTTAACTTTTTACACATGATGATCTTGTAAAACCAAGGAAGGTGTTAGTGTCTTTGATAAATGAATCAATAGAATTATGTGTCTATGATTTATTAATCTTATCATTTTTATCAAGGTTGTATTCCTCTAATTGAGTGTGGATTAATTTTGGTTAATGTTGTGAAACTCTACTAGTGCCTATTCACAAAGTTAACCCTCTTTCCCTAAATTCTTACTCCCCTTTACCTCCTCTCACCAATAAAATTCCTCCCTTGCACTAAGTGCAAACAATTTTCCATAGCTCTAGTGGAGTAGTCCTGTGTGATTCCCAACTTCATGGCCACCCACATTTTTTTTCTTCATTCAGTAAATGGTATCCTCCCCATTACCAAGATAAGGGACTTAATCCTGAAGCGTTTGTGAAAATCCACTAATTTTTCTCTACACAAAATTATTTCACCAATATTATGCTCCCAACCTTATGATAATCTTACAAATGGGGATTTGATCACCCCAAATTCTCCATTATTGTTACCACAATATCCATCTTCACAGGCCTTGACAAGGAGGCATAGTCTTCTATGTATACAAGGCAAATTTGGTACACACTATATGCCTAAATATTGATCCACCTTTTAAAATCATTAAATATCTCAAATCAATTCAACTAAGATCAGCTTACTATATAAAATGTGATTATGTTGCTACCATTGAATAAGTGAGGGACTTATTAAGGTTCTTCCAATGAATAAAGTAAGTTAAATTTCTGAATTTTGAATCTAATCTACAAATCACAACACTAAAAGAAAATGTTAGTTTTTTTTTGTTAAGGGACCAACCTCGATCAAATGTATTACCCTTTTAATACGACAAATGACATTTTATAAAATAAAATGACAAAATGATGAATGAAATATAATTGTATATTTGACTAAGTCACATGTTAGTCATAGTTGCGATTGGCAAAAAATCACATGAAGGTCGCATACTAGTCATTGTTGCAGTAGAGACATGTGTTAAAATGTTACAAAAATAGTTATACCATAGGCTATAACAATCCTCTGAGATCGAAATTCATCACTCCAAAAACCTATAAACAAATATATGCGAGCAAAGAAGTAAGAACACTAAGATATGGGCTAAGGTTCACAAAGAGTTGGAGATGAAATGAGGGGGTGAGTGTTATTTAATAGTTATGGAATGTTGATTAAAAAAATCTTATAAGAGGACTAAGATCAAACAGATTTAAACAAGGTCTAACATACAATGACAAACATGTGCAAAAATGAGAAGATAAGATTGACTTAGCTTGTATCTTGCTATATGGGATTTTTTTGGGATAGAGACTGTGTGGAATAGGCTAGATCTAAACTAAGTAAGATTTTTCTGGAGAAAAGAGATATGAAAGTCTTCCAAACAGGACCACCCCAGGCATTAGTGTCTGAACAGTGCACTAGTGTCCTGGAAATAAATATGGATTTAGTATTTTTAGGGTCTAATATTTTCTTCTTCACTTCTCTCTTTATCACTGTAGATTCATTTTAGGGTTTACTGTCACACATGTACCTGCAAAACAAACCCTAGCTACATGTACCTACAAAAAAAACTCTAGATTCAATTTGAGAGAAATTATATTGAGGAATTTTTATAGTTTAGTTTTTTGTATCGTCACCTAACAAAGACGAAGGGTAAGGCCCGAGTTGGCAAGAGGTTGATTCCCCCTCACAAGCTAAACCATTTCGTTCTTCATTATTTTTCAGTTCCAATGAGTATACGCATGACACCCTTTCCTCTCATTTTAGGTGCTTTTTTAATCAGTTTGAAAAAAAATAACTAAATAAGCCATTAGTTGTGGGAAATGTTTTTTGCTATAACTTTTGACTAGTAGCTCAGA
The DNA here is from genome assembly GCA_019776745.2 of Taxus chinensis. Lineage (NCBI taxonomy): Eukaryota > Viridiplantae > Streptophyta > Pinopsida > Cupressales > Taxaceae > Taxus > Taxus chinensis. The sequence goes on along the minus strand of CM034146.1, from coordinate 273,103,618 downwards.
TTTGAGCATTGTCTAGGTCAAAATTGTATGCTTTCTTGCACTCTTCATGGTGGTTCCATTAATTTTTGTAAACACACTACTTTATAAAGTGCCACATTTGGGGGGTTCTTACAAAACTTTGTGGGGACTTGTACTTTTCGCACTAAGATATAGAGTGCCATCTGGGATAATTTTGGGGGTTTATCTGCATTATGGAGTTTCACCATTTTGTTGTTATGCTCGACTCTAGGAAATTTATTTTTTGGAAGGCAGACATTATTAATCATTACTTTGTGCGTGGTTTGTTGTTCTACCTCCATGGTCTTGTTCCTAAGCCTGATGAGCCTCTACAAAAGGATGAGTGGTTTAACCACAATGATGACGTCTATGGCATTCTTGGTCTTACTATTTCTGGGGATATATTTCATTTGTTCGAGCACACTTAGTGCCCTTTCACTGCTTGGACCATTATCTGACATTTGTATGATGACCTTATTTCACCATTTGAGAGTGACACTTCCATGGACTGTAGACACTAAATCACGCACTTGGGTACATTTCTAGGTCATAATCACATACCACTATTCATATGATGCATAAGCAAGAAAACTAGTAATTGACATCTATCTTTGGCCTCTTTTATGTCTTTTTGGTTTCCTCTTTGGTCTTGCACACCCCACAACCCAGACTGGTATTTATTACTTCATCTTTATAGACTCTGGACACCAACACCCATGCACCTTCATCCCCTCTAGGTGTGTCTGACCTCTTTATATCTTACCCGCCTCTTTTGGGCCTCTTTTATCGTTTGGGCATCTTTTTTTCTTATGGGTTGGTCTTTTAGTTATCAATTAATAAATTCAAACAAGGCAATCATATAAATACAAAGCTATATGACCATAATAAAGGACCAAGCTCTAAGCATCTACTATCACCACCTAATATTGCATCCAAAGGCATTCTAAGAGCATCAAATCATCCATCGAGCACTCACTCAAGGGACAAAGGACTGCATTTTCTGCATACACAAATTTTATTTTTACATCCACACGTCTATCTACATTGCTACATCTAACTATCACTCGTTACCTAATGCATCTTACACAAGAGTTTCCTAGGGCACAATTTTGCGCACACATCACAAGAACTACATGGAGGCTAAAATGTAGTGCAACACTTGGTCATAAGTTCACTCTGTCGGGTGACCACCGGGGTCAGTATGACTCCCCATTTACGTATTTATTTTTTAGGATTTAATGTGCTTTGGGGTTTTACAAGATATATTTTGTTTCGCAGGTTACATGTGAATTTTGCAATCATCCAATGACACACAAGCAATCAACATATTACAACACAACAAATTAGTTTATGAGTTTTTTCACAGTCACAGATGCCTAAAAGCAATATCTGGCACCCATGCAAAATTGACCTAGTCCAGGCACCCTACTCTAGGATTGTTTGGCAATCACAAAATTTTATGGGTGCGGTTGCGACAATATGCTCCTCCTGTTTTCCAGTTCTCCAATCTAGCACACTTTGGGATTCATTGTGAAATCAACTAAGTCTTTTATCATCTCTTTTGCACCTAGGGTTTCATTTTTATCTAGCTTATTTCTTGTGTCAATTATGTGTTATAGCATTAATTTATCATATGTGACTCTGCAATTAGGGTTTTACAAATTACATATTTATTAAATCATTTGGTGAACCCATCGCTCAAACCCAACCTTGCTTCTAGGTATTTTTTCATCTTTTTATTATAGTTCAATCTTATGGACCATTTACTAATTCCCACCTTTAAGAGCTCAATGATCATCTTGTTGAACATCCCCAAGATCTAGATCTGCTCTTATTTGTTGCTCATGAGGAGGCCACCAATCTTGTTGAGCTTAATGTTCCTACATCCATCCCCACTTCCATGCTTACTATTACTCAATACCCTACTTCCACTCTTCCACCTACTTCTATTGTTCTCGTATTTGTTCCTACTCTCACTAAACACTTCACTCTACCTCTTGTTTATCGCATGTGGCAATTATCTTCCACTGACACTCAATACCTAGCCTCTCTTTATCAAGATCTTCAAGTTTAAATCCATCAACTGCAGCAGGCTACTTCTCGTGCATCTCCATCTCTTGATTCCACATTACTACTTCATATTCCATTCACACCCGTCATTTCCACTTATGCACTTCCTCCAAACTTCATCACTCCTAAGCTACCCACCTTCAATGGCCATGGTGACCGTCAACAGTATCTTTGAGCATTTCATGTGGCATGTCTGTATTATGTGGATGATCACAATTTACTAGCAAATCTCTTCCATCTACGATTATGCAATGTGTTGGTTCTACGATCTTCCTATCCATTCAGTAACGTCATTTATGCATTTAGTTGATGTTTTTCTCATGCATTTTTTAATCAATATCAGCTCCAATATATCCTATTTTCAATAAAATTAAACAAGGATCTAATGAGCTTCTAGCAGACTATGTTTTACGATACAAGAACAACTTAACTAAGATGTCTAATGTACTAGTGGACTCTGAATTGAAAGATCTGTTTGTCCATATTCTCTTACCTCCTCTATAAGAGTGTTATCTTTAAGACATATCCTTCATTTGATCAGCTATGACATACTCTTAAGTTACGCGAAAGTAAACTAGTATATATGGGAAAGCTTAAATATCATGATCAGGCTTCATCTTCTACTCGATTTCAAAGAAAATCTACTTTCAAGCTAGCTACTAAGCCCACTGAAGTAAAAGTTATTATTACATTGTCTCTACTCCTGAAAAGCTTCGATGACAACCTCCAAAGCGTACATTCACGAAATTTCCTTGTGCTCCACATATTCTATTGTCACAACTTGTTGAGAGCAATCTTATTATGTTTCCTCCTCCACGTAATTTGGATCCATCTCGACCTAAAGGAGGTAATTATAACAAAAAATTTAGATGTGACTATCATCAATGCATTGGGAATTCTACAAATCGATGTTTCAAACTCTGACATCTTATTCAAGATCTCATCGAAAACAATGCAATCAAGCTCCTTGAGCCTTTGGCATCTACTTCGGTCAATGAAAACAAAAATCTCAAAATATTTAATGACCCTCTCCCTAAGCATTACAAACAAGTTGTTGATTCTTCAACTAATCATACATATCGTGTAGTGCCTCCTCCTTCATTGGAGCCTCTTGATTTTCTAGTTGCTAATGTTGATGCATCTCCACCATTTATTACATTCTATGATCATGATTATCATGCCACATTCTCTTTTGATGCATTACATATTCATGATTCTATCAGACCCCATGCTATCAATAATACAATGATTAATCCATCAATTCATATGGGTGTGTGCTCTATTGCACTCCTTGACACTATCAACTATCCATTCTCTCATATCTCATATCCAATTCCCAAATCTTATGGTTTCGTCAAGCTTCTGGTTATAGTTAGAACTCTCACCATGCTTGTGTCATTCATTATGACACCTTCAATGAAAGGTTGTGACATGCTCTTAGGTCTTCCTTGGCTCTGTACCAGTCAAGCTATCATTTACATGAATCATTTATGTCTAAAGTTCATTAACAAGCAAATTATCACCATCAAGGGCGTTCTGTCATGCACACCATGGTTGTGGCCTCCTCTTGAGGTTGTCATTATAATCGCTATAGCATACAGATCTCTTGTAACTCTCAAAACTAAGGCACAATCTACTCGTAGCTCTCCCATTTGTACACACCCTACTCAGTCTCATCAATCCACTAGTCCATCTCATCAACCTAGGACCACCACTTGGACGAATCCTTCACATAGGTATAAATCACCTTCGCACTCTCCTTCACATATATATACATCACCTCCGTGGTCTCCTTCACATAGGTGTAAATCACCTCCGCAGTTTCCTTCACATAGGTGCACATCACCTTCTCGATATCCTTCACATAGGTAGACATCACATCAGGGGTCTCATTCATATATGTGTACATCACCTCCACAGTTTCCTTCACATCGGTGCACATCACTTCCTCAGTCTCCTTCACATAGGTGTTCGTCACCTCCTAGATCTCACACACATAGCTCTCATTCACCAATACATCATTTGTTTCATACATCACTAATCTTAGAGCATGGTCACATGCCTTTATCTCCGTAAGCATCGGGTGGAGGACCCTTGCCTTTCACTTTTTTTAGATAGCTTATTCAACATCATACACTTGGGGGGAATCATACTTACTTCCCCACCCTCTTAGCAGTAACAAGTGTCTTACATTTCTAATTTTCCACTTTGTGCTTTGCATCTAGTCTTTTTCATTCATCTTGCACAACTTGATACTTGACTTGTTGTAGACACCTAAACATTTAAACCAAAAATTTCCATGACCGCATACATTACCCCTGCAAAAACATCAAGTCAAAATAAGTCATCTAATCACATTATTTAATCCATGTACCACTTATCCTAAGTCTAATTCCCTCCACAATATTTACTCCATGATCTTACACCCATAAATATCATTCTACAACTGTAAAATCTTACTTTACCCCTTCTAGAAACCACCCAACCACTCTAAATCTACCTTAACCATTTTAAAACCATCTAAGCCTATTTTATCAACACATACCAACCTCTACACCTCATCCCTAACTTCCCATTAACCATCTACCTTCATTAAAAACCTGAAAACTTTGTTTAGAAGTGGTTTTAACCACTTCTCAAATGTTTTCCCTGAAAAAAGTGGATCGCCGACGATTCTAACTAATCGCCAATGATTATAAATAACACCTTTGTGCCCTCTCTCCAGGATCTTCATAATTCCTTTGCTTGTGCTTACACTTAGTTCTTCAAATTTTTAGAGAAATCAAGGCATTCCAGAGATCACCAAGACACAACATCAATCTCCAGCAATCATCTACATAATGTTTCCATATCCTTTTTCACCTATCAACTCTCAGTAGACACGACAGCTGAGTTAGTAAATTTGATCAATTTCACTGAAGATTTGAGGCATATTTTAGCTCCTCTTGCATCCAAAGGTATTCCTACATCTCTTTTTATCATTTACAATTCATAAAAATATTGAAAACATGCATAAACATCATTTTTTCTTAGCTTCTACCATCATTTTTAGAAAAATTGTATTTTTAATAGTAATCACTAGCGATTCTCTGAATCACCAATGATCATCACTAATCGTTGGCGATCCCTATCAAAACATCACTTTTTATCAGTTTATTAGTTTAGTATCATTTTATCAAATCTACTTGCATTTAATTATTTCTAAGCATGGCTCTCTGTTAGATGGCAATTCCTGACCATTCACATCCAATTACAAGCATTTATGATCTCCCTATAGTTTAACACCCTTTTTTCTAGGAGCAGTACAACATCCTTCATGAGTTAACTTTGTGTGCAATAAAATTTTCCACCGACATTGAGGACATCAAGGATCAGATCGAGTTCCTCCATTACATTCAACAAGAAACTAAGGATTTTTGGTATGACTACTTTGAGTCTGTTCAGATTGTATCCACCCTTGCTTGGGCCACCTTCGAAGCCACACACGACTTGCCTTTCAACCTTGAGTTCTAGAAATTCTCATATATTGTCCATTTATCATTGTCTATTGCATATCTTTATCATTATCTTTATCAATCTACTTAATTGTCTTAAAGCAAGATGACATCCTCTAAGGAAGTCCCTTTGGATTCCTAGAATCAACCTTTTCCAAGCAGCTCATTTATCCATTTATCTAATATCTTTTGTTTAGTGTCTTTGATTGTAGAGTGCTTTCTAAGATAGGAGGATTTGTGCATTCATTTGGACTTGGCAACTTCAATCATCCATCAAGATCAACATCAACTATCTCGCGGGTATCGGTAAACCCGTCATCTTCTGAGGTCAGTTTGTTTTTGTTATTTCATTTTATTAAGTTAAAGTTGGAAAGAAAAAACTCTCTCACACATTCTAGCACACCTGATAGGACCTAGTCCCTTTTTCTTTCATTTAAATCAATTTTTCATTCATTTTAGGCCTTCTACTCTGTAATCGTCTAAAATCCAGTTAAATCACCAGTGATCGGTGTGAATCACCCATGATTCCTGTCAATTTCTGATGATCTCTGTGACTGCTTCTAATTACTCAGTCAATCAGCCTCTAACATCCATTTTTGCTTTTTTATCTTTTGTTTTTTACTAACCCTTCCAAATTGCTGATTTGGGAGATTTTACTTGCTACACTTTTGTTGTGCTAAAAAAATCAAAAATTAAAAAATTAAAAAGGAAGCATTTCATAGGTGTGTTTTTGTCCTCTCTTTTTCTTTCAAAGAATTACATTATCGTTTGTTTCTCTCATCAAAATCAATCTTTCTTTTGGGCTTAAAATGAACCTTTCATCCTGCTTGATCACATAGCTTAATTAGGAGGTTAATAGATTACATTCACTTAATCTCCCCCCACACACAACCAAATCACATCAAACATAAACTGCATTGAAACATTCCTACCCAGGTGAAACTATTGGGATTTCATCACCCAATAGGGAAACCGACTCGGTGTTCTGGCCGAGTATAAATAATTGGTTGTTGGTATATTGGCTAAGCACTCGACTCCCTTATCATTGCAGGACTGTGAAGTGAGGGGGTAGGCCCCAATACCAGGCCCCGTATCGACACCAACACAAATTTGGGCCTAACGTACCTTCGGATATATCGAGGACTTTAGCCTTAAACATTACCTGAAACCATCCTTAGATGACCATTTCCTAGGACCTTATCATATGCTTTACACATTTCATTTTTCTTCTAAATTAATCAAGATAATAAAAAATTATTTTGTGTGATTTGTCTTTTGTTTGTAATCAACTATCTAGTTTTATTTTTCATTATTAGGTGATTATTTGTTTCTATGGTTCTTACAAGACAACAATCTAGTATCCAAACTTCTGACAATATGACAGAAAACTTCCAACGATCCATTGACAATATTTAAACCCACCTCGAGGACGCCTCACATATAATTGATTAAACGACAAACTGCTCTATCACCTCGACTAAAAGATAAAGAACAACCTCATTCTCCTAGTAGCCAATCCGCTTCATCTGAGATACCTGATCCTTTCAGTCCCCATTTCTTTGATAGTGGGGATCCTATCTTTTCTAAAATCTTAGATTCAAACCTCATTGCTCTTAATGCATACCTTGTTACTCAAGGTGTTCACCTTCATCCATCCTTACCCAAACCATGACCTTATGTACCATATCCCTCATGTGCTTATACCCATCTCATTGATCCTAATTATGAGTTGGTTATTCAATAGGTGCATCCATATCCTACTTGCAGTCAATCATAAACATTTGATCCTATGTCTTCGACTCCTATTATTGCCTTCGATCTCAAAGTAGTCTCCTTACAAGACACGACCAATCAACAATCCACGTCTTCACCACACCCTTCGACTGGTTCCATACCACCTCAAAATAATACAAACACATCTTCATCCACACAAACACCTCTAGTTTCCTATGCTATTTAGACTCCACTCATGAGTTTCATAGTTGTACCATCAAGTATAACTCAACCTCCCCCATCCCAACAACCTAGGTCCATTGTTTAAAACATAGTTATTTTTATTCCCACATCAACCCCACTTATCAATACTAGTTGTATTCCTATTTTTCTCCCCTTTTCGCAACAATCATCTACTACTCCTGCTTCTTCTCAATCTATACCTTAATAGACTCCACCTCTGGTTCATACCTCTATTCCTTTTCATAATATACCAAATTCACAACCTACTTATTCATACCTCTATCCCCTTTCAACACATTCCACAGCAGTCAACCTCTTATTCACACATCTATTCCTTTCCAACACATACCCCAATAATCACAACCCCTTTTCAACACCTCTATGCCTATCTAGTATCAATATATTCAACCTTTATAGTCGTTAGTTTCATAACCCATTTATAACATTCCTAGCAAATCATTCCTCAACAAAACATTCCATTTCAGCATAACATCCCTCAACAATATCAACCATACCAGCAACCTAATCAGTTTTCATATAATTATCTCACGGTTCATCCTTACACAATAAAAATCACAAACAGACCCTCTTCAAGATTTAATGAACAAAATATCTAGCCTCAAAGCCACTTCCATGGGTCCCAAGAATACACTATCATATGAAAAAATATGCAACAAGCCTATTCATCCATCTGTACCATACAAAGCTTATCCTCCTCACTGGGAAATTCCTAAGTTCCTTAAATTCTACAGTAAGGAAGATCCTCAACAACATATATGGGCCTTCTGTCATGCCTGTTACCTTATAGCCCATGATCAAGACTTGATGCTTAGGACATTCCCCATGTCTCTAGCAGGCCTACTTTGGATTGGTATAATAGTATCCCATATTATTCCGCTTTTCATTTACACATCTCACTCAACTATTCCTCGAACATTTTTCAATCAACATCACTCGTAAAATCACCATTACCGACTTATATGCAATCAAACAATTCGAAGATGAGTCCATTGTAGACTTTGTTTCCCATTAGAGGGGTATCATCAATCAACTGTCATTTTCCCTCCCACAAACAAAGTTAATAGAATTATTCACTCATTCTTGCGCTAAACATATCTCATCTACACTTCAAATCCAATCCTTTAAGACGTTTGATGAAGCTTTTACAATGGCCTGCAAACTTGAGCTCTGAGCCCTTGAAGAAGGTAGAGTCAAACTTAGACCAAAGAAACCAAAAACTAAATTTTCATCCAAACCATCCTCTAGCCAAGAAAAATCCAAATCATCAGCCAATGCAGTGGTTATCAAATCTACTTCCAAAGAATGTTTGACTGCCAAATGTTCTCATCCTCAATGAAACTATACTCCTATCGATGAATCATATAGTGCGGTTTTTGACAAACTTCTCGTTGCTAACATGATCACTCTCCCACCTATCTATCCTGTCAATACCTCTGTTTCAAAACCCTCTTGGTACCAAGACAACGATTATTGCAAGTATCATAGGGTCAAAGGACATGACATTGAAAGGTGTCACTCATTCTGTAATGTCCTTCAGGATCTGATTGATAAAGGTGACTTACATTTAGACAATCCTAATGCACCTCAAAATCAGAACCTTGATGTCTTTAAATAACCATTTCCAAACCATTCCCCATCGACTAGTCAACCACAAACTAATAATATTCAGGCCCATCATACCATCAACACAATTAATGAAACACTACCTACTCTTGAATCTACATCCATACCTTCTTCCAGCAGCTCCACTATAGAAACATTAGATAATAAATCCATATAACCCACTCAATATATCATTAGAAATGAACCTTCCTTATCAGTACATGCCCCTTCTTCATCCAGCCTACCTATGAACTCTTCACAACCTCTTGATCAAAAGTAACCTATCCTACAAATTGTGAAAAAATTATGATGAATTTGTGGCTCAATATTGCGTACATAACCTTCAAAAGACTATCCCACCTCCATCTAAAAGGGTTACAATCATATCCTGAAACCATCCCACTTCTTCAACACATAAAATGAAATCTCAGCCCTCTATCTAAGGGACACATCCCTCATCTAAATTACCTATCACCGTCAAGAAATCAAAAACCATTCATCCACATAACCAAATAAGTTCCATCAAAAGTAGTATCCCCCACACCCACTAAATCAAATGAAACATTGCTTCCTTCAACATCAACTTCAAAAGGATACTACACATCAACCCTTGAACAACTTCTTCAACAGTCACTCATAAAGCTTCCCCCACTCAAGCCATCCAACTCTTGAGGTTGGAAGCCCTCCTGGTATAACTATGAATCCTTTTGTGATTATCATAAAACACCAAGACATCCCGTATAACATTTTAAGGCTTTCCATGTTGTCATAAAAAACCTTGCAGATAAGGTTCATCTCCCTTCAGAATTACAGAAATCAAAAACCTCCCATAAAACATCTACAACAATTGTACCTACCTCATCATCACCACCTACTGAAGGGTCTTCTAGTAAAACCCCTCCTCATCAAATTGATGTTGTTTGTATTACTACTCAAGCCCCTACCCATGAACCTAACCATTTCGAACAAAAAAAATCCAAGGTCTCCATTTCTCTCGCTCCAAAATAATATGATCAAAACATACCTTCCCAAACTAAGGTTACCATCCATTCCGCCCCTTCTACACAATCCACTACCACAGTACAAAAAGTTGTCATTAAACAATTACACCAAGCTCCCATTAAAATGTCTCTTTATGAACTGGTTCAGACCTCACCATCACACAAACAAGCCATGATTGAAGCCCTTCAGTCCATATTTGTGCCTTCAGATGATCCACAACCCTTTGCAAACCTAGTGGGAACTCTCCAAACATCCATTGTTATCTCCTTTGATACTTCTGAAATACCATCACTACAACAGAAGATCATGACCTTCCCCTCTTCATCACCACTCAAGTCAATGATGTCCTTGTAAAAAGAGTCATGATTGATAATGGCGTTGCAATCAATATTATATCATCATACACCTTCAACAAATTCACTTACCAAACATCATTTCCACCCAAACACCAGTTGTACTTTGAGCCTTCAATGATATAATTGCTCCCACGTTGGGTACAATCATCTTACCACTTAAATTCGGTGTCAAAACTCTTCTTGAACTCTTCTATCTTGTAGAAGGAAAGTTCCAATACAACATATTGTTAGGCCGACCCTGGATATGTGATATGCATTGTATCCCCTCCACACTGCACTGATGCCTTAAATATGAAACATGAGGGTAAAACCTTTACGGTTCTTACAGATACTAACACCTTTCGAGCTTGCAACATGATGTATCATCCAAATGATGTACTTGTTCCAAAATCAAACTCAGGATCCTCTTGACGAGGCATCTACCAGCACATCCATCCCATCATCCAAAATACTTATGATTCTTCCCTTAACAACATTATGGAATGTCTTTCACTGGGGGAGTATCATCTCCTCATGCTTAATTCACTTCCCACACCCAATATATATGGAAGACCAGAAAAAAATGCATGTATGAGCCTAACATCTAAGATTTTATCTCCTTTGGTCCCACATATCTAAAAATGAATCTCATCTATGGAGGTATCGATCACCCCTCCTCACAACCAACTCCTCAACGCCATGTCATGCCATTTATATCAAACTTCAGATTCTTATATAACCAAGTCTTTGCACAAATGTACCTCCATCACTGTGCCTAGAAGAGCTTTGGATTTGGACATTATGAATAAGGAATCCATGATTTAATCATCCAAGAACCCATAAACCACACGAGAAACATAGGTTAGGTTACAAGAAACCAACTTCTGAATCTTCCGTGTCAAACACCATCACACCTATCATCGAATATGAACCATCATCCTTGACCACACACGACAATCCTATGGACACTAACGACACAATCTCCATCCCTCCTAAAAAATTTAGTCAATACTATTTATGTAGGTCCATTGAATTATCAAACTAATCATGTTACTAAAACACTTCCTCTCATCTGGCCAGAAATGATTAAAGAGGACTCCCCCACTATCAATATTCTTCAATGTCAAGATGATCAAGATATCCTCTCTCACATGGGGGAAGAGGACCATTTCCTTCAAAAATCCTTACCACCTGACACATCCACACTCCTCAATGAATCCATTGTTGACGTTAACATAGGAACTACACATAAACCTCATATAACTAAATTCATCCAATCTTTAAATCCACAGGAGTTAAGTGATTTCACCACCTTCTTATCTAAGTATAGTCAAGCCTTTTCATGGTCATACAGTGACATGCCAGGTATCGACCCCAAAATTGTCATACACAATATCGTCACTTATCCTAACGCCAAGCCAGTTAAACAAAAGCTACATAGGATGCACCCTCGCATAGCTCTTCTCATCAAAGAAGAGTTACAATGTCTACTCTCCACTAACTTCATCATACCCATTGACTATCCACAATGGGTCTCTAATATCGTACCCATAACCAAATCCTCAGGAAAGTTATGCATCTGTACTGATTTTTGGGATCTCAATCTCACTTATCCTAAAGATGATTTCCCCTTCCCAAAATCAACCAACTCGCCGATCTAACAACTGACCACGAGATGATTTCCCTTATTGATGTCTTTTCTAGTTATAATCAAATTCTCATCGCTACCAAAGATCAACACAAAACATCCTTCATTACCCCTTGGGGAACCTTTTGTTACCACATCATGCCCTTTGGACTCAAGAATGTAGGGGCCACTTATCAACGCGCCATGACATATATATTTCATGACCTCATCCATAAAACTGTAGAAGACTATGTTGATGATCTCCTAGGGAAATATAAACAAGGATCATCTCACCGTCCTTGATTCAATATTTACTCGTCTTATTCAATACTTTACTTCATCTTAACCCCACTAAATGTGTTTTTATTGTTCTCACCGGTAAAATTCTAGGGTTCATCATATCTATCTGAGGTATTGAAGTAGACCCAGCCAAGATCAAAGCAATAATTGAAATGTCTCCTCCATCAAACCTCAAACAATTGTGTAGCCTTCAAGGTAAACTACAATCTATTCTTTATATCACAACTCTCAGACCATTGTCAACCCTTTCATCATATTCTTTACAAAGACATTAACTTTAGATGGGATCTTAATTGTCAAAAATCCTTCGATGAGCTCAAATAATATCTCTTATCACCACCTTTACTCACGCCTCCTTGTGAGGGGGAGCCGTTCTATCTATACATATCTGCTATAGATCATGCCTTGGGTGTCATGCTTTCTCATCAAGATGAGTAGGGTTGTGAACATTTTGTTTATTATATAAGCCACACCCTCCATGAATATGAAACTTGTTACACTGAAGCTGAAAATTTGTGTTGTGCCCTGTACTTCACAACTTCCAAACTATGCCATTATCTACTCAATCACAAAACTTACATTGTCACCAGTTTTAACCCACTCAAAACCATGCACTCTAAACCATATCATAATGACCACATCACTCGGTGGCTTATTCTTATGACCAAGTTTGATCTATAATTCGTACCAAAAAAGTATATTAAGGGTCAAGCCATCACCGATCATCTCACCGAAGCTCCTCTTCCTGACAATCAAACTCCTCACGAATAATTTCCCGATGAATATATCAACACTATCAATGATCAATAATTCACTCCTATTAAAATGACCCTCTTCTTTGATGGATCTAAATGTCAGTAAGGGGGAGGGGCTGGTGTTTTATCATACCTCCCTGGGGGACTCTTATCCCCTATCCTTCAAACTTAACTTTGAATGCACTAACAACATGGCCGAATACAAGCTTTAATAATGGGTCTTGTAAACCTGCCATTATGCTAGGTGTCAAATCTTAGAAATCTACAGAGACTCAAAATCATTATTAATCAAGTCAAAGGAATTTATCAATACAAAAATGAAATCCTACAAAATTATAAAGACATTGTTGAATTCCTCCTCAAAGCTTTTGATCATTACATTATCCAAACAGTACCACAATCTTCTAATAATTTTGCGGATACCATGGCTTCTTTAGGGTCCCTCATTCCTTTATAAACTGACAATTCCAAACTTTTCCTAGTTGTCAACAGATTAGATCAACCATCTCAAAAAAATAACTCCCCTCTATCAACATCATCAAAAATAATTCAACTGAACTTTGGTACACACAAATATTTGACTACCTTTCAGAATCTAAAATTCCACCTGATCTATCCCAAAATGCTAAGCGATCTTTTCTCCGACGTGCCACCCACTACATCATTGTAGGTGGTATCCTTTACAAACATGGATTTGATGGCCTCTTACTAAGATGTTTAAATCTCATGAATCCATTAAATCCATCTAAGAAGTCTATGATGGTATATGTAGTGGAAACTTCAATGGTACTATTGTCGCTAAATGTGTCTTATGACTGGGCTATTACTGGCCTATCATTAACCAATATTGTTGTGCATATGTCAAGAAATGCATCAAATGTAAACAATATTTGAACCTCATTCACATTCCTAGTCAAGATTTACAACCATCTCAAAATACTATGGCCTTTCTCACAATGGGGGTTAGATCTCATTGGCGATATCAATCCTCACTCTAAAAAAATTACTCTATTATCAAAGCCACTGAATACTTTACAAAATGATTTGAATCTATTCCCTTAACCTCAAATAAAGAAAAGAAATCATCAAATTAATTTATCATCACATCATATGTCACTTTGACATCCCTCATAAACTTGTCACTGATAATGGAAAATCCTTCAAAAATAAGGATGTTAAGAAACTTTGTGACACATTCAATATCAAACTTAGATTTTCATCACCATATTATCCCCAAGAAAATGGACAAGTTGAAGCTTCTAATAAAACAAACAACAAAATCCTCATGAAGACAATTGATGAAGTAGGCAAGAATTTGCATCTCCAAATCCTGTTGGCTCTCTGGGCTTATCAAAATAGCATTTGTACTCCTATAGGTGCTACTACTTCTCACTAGTATATGGCTCCAAGGTAGTTCTACCCCTTGAAGTTAAAATCCCATCACTTTGTGTATCTCTCAAATACTTTATCCCTGATGAATACTATTGACAAAAACCTCTAGGACAATTAGAACTACTAGATGAAAAACATTTAACAACCCTCAAACATCATCATGTCTATCAAGAATGCATCAAATGTGCATATAAAAAACATGTAAAAGAATGACTTTAACATAGGTGATCTCGTTCTCAAGGAAAATCAAAATGTCACTACTCTGGAAAGGAGTAAACGTGGAAAGTTTTCCCCTAACTGGATCGATCCATATGTTATCACTCACAAGTATGGGTCAAGAGCATATCACCTAGCCTCCCTTGATGGTACACTTGAAAAGGAACCTCTGAATACCTTGCACTTGCGGCCTTTCTACTGTTAACACTTTGACCATCAACACAGTCGTTACATATAAGGTCTTATTTCATCATCAACTAGTCATCTTAACATTGTAATGATTTGAAAGCATGTGGTCTTCTGTTAATATCCTTACAAAACCTTAAAGATGAGCACCATGGTTTTTTCATCTCATCTTTCACTATGGTTAAATTCCTCCTTAACAAGAACTCTGTAATCATTACATCCATCTAGCCTGTATACCAATCAAAGACATGTCATTGGGTGAACATATGTAGTTTGCGCACACATCTCTTCCCTCTCCTCGAAATGGTCTATTAGGGTTTCCCTTAGCTTTAAAAGTCAAAAAAACATTTCATGGATGCATCTTATCAAAAGTAATAGATTTATCCTTAGAAGGAAAACTATTCAAATATCAAAATCATATTGTCAAAAAGAAAAGTAGACTGATCCCTTCGAAGGACAACTACCTGTAAAAATTATAGACCGATCCCTCAAAGGATGGATATCTGTATAAAATAAAGATATAAATGTCAAAATGTAGACCACTCCCTCAAAGGATGGCTACCTCATGTAAAAAGGCTTACCACATCGATCAACCTTCAAAAAATTCAAAATATCAAAAGCATCCTAGGAAAGCTTCCCACATCGATCAACTTTCCCATCAAAGAAAACTTCCTGCATCGTTTAGTTCGCATCAAAATAAATAGGATAGCTGGGGCATCTCTCTATAAAAATTGTTAAAAGGAGAACCCTCTTTCCCACACATCCTACATATGTTAACCCTTCCTATGTCCTAGGAAGGTGCACATTTCACTACCCATCTATATCTAAGATCCTATGTGTGACTACCCATTGTTAGTCATATGTTAACATTTATTGTAAAGGTCAAAAAGTGCAAGTGTCCTTCACCATGTTTATCTCCATCACGTATGTATCAAATCCAGTACAAAAGAAATCATTCCATATTTTAATTCCTATTTACGAGTTAGAACACATTTTTTTCATATATTGATCATCATTAAAGTCACATATGATATCATACACCATCACATAAACAATTAACACATATTAGAACATAAAATTAAATGACCAAATACACAGCTATAATCAAATCACATCACACAAATATAGTACAATCAACACGAAAAAACCTCATAAAACTCGAACATCCCCAATCCATAGTATCATATATCATCATCATATGTGTAAAAAATCTCTATCTAATCACATGGAGGCCCCCAAAATTGTTACATCAAAATCTATGCATCAAAATTAAGGCTTCATAATGAGTTCTATGCATAACAAAATACAACATATATCGTGACTATCCAATAAAATGGATGTCTCCAAAGAACTCACTACCATAAACAAAACACTCCAATCACCTCCTAAAGCACCTCCATCACCATTAGCTCCTCTCTCTTGTCCTTGAGGTGGCTTACCCAACACTCGTCGCACCCATACTAAGAGACTGTTCCCCTCACTCGATGCTAAATGATCCAGCATATCGCAACTAGTGGTAGGAAAACCCCATATCACTAAATCCTAATAGTAAGCTAGCTATGCCCGTCGAACTAACTTGGTAGTGAGGCACAACTAACCATGTACCTAGAGTGGAGCATCTGTAGCTACTCACCTGTGCTCCTACGCCTCTAAGTCAAAAACCTTATACCAATGATCCTTAGAATTATCTTGAGAGCCCTTTTTAGGGTATTTTGGTGTTTTTTATATCTATCTTAGTCTAATGCCATGGCTTGTGCTAACTGCTGTATGATACCATCATGCTCAGCTATAATACCATCCCTCAAATCTGTCGCTTGGGCAGATCTATGGATAAACGAGCCAACAGTGTGCAGGGCATAGCCCCTCTTTGAGTCAGCAAAGTGAAACTGGTTTATTGCTATTCTACCAGCAGGAATCTATGCAAGTCTCACAGATTCTACCTTCGGGGGTTTGGGATCTCATCCCAGTAGGGTTATTTCCGGCTGCGAAGAGAAAGGAATGAAAGAGAGGAGGAGGAAGGGACAGGTCCGAAGGGAGAAAAGAAATGAATTCCAAAGCAGAAAGGTCAGAAGATTTATGTTTTTGGGATTGGTAGTAAACAGAGCCAAACCTACTTGCATAAATAAACAAAGCAATACTGATGAGCAAATGACAGAAAAGGTAGATATGAATCTAACAGAATAAACACATACAGATCTAACATAAGAAAGCTCTGACACATAACACAGGTATTCAGCACAAAGTCTCAATATTTGTATTGTTGTTTTTCTTCTGTTACAAGAAAGCTCAAAGTCTTTCTCTCCTCACTTCTATTTTCATCTAAAAAATGTTCACCCTTGAATACAACAAGTATTCCAATATATATAGAAGAGGAGAAGCAAAGAAGGCAAAAAGGAGCCAACCACTATTTACAAAGATATTTACAAAATATCTAAAAGTCATGTTGACTTTTTACAACTTGATGGATGACATCATCCCATGACGCAACATGGATGATGTCATCATTTGTGCCAACATACTTTAGACATTCCAACAAGAAAGTCAGAGAAGAGAGAGAAGAAGAAGAAAAAGAAGAAGAAGAAGAAGGAGCAGCTACTCGTCGTCATCATCCTGCGGCCGAAAGGGGGTAGCCTGCTTTTGATGCTGCTCAGGTGATGAGATATGGAACTGAGCGCGGTATTCCAAAAACTTGTTAATTATTGGCCCAAGTTGATCCTGAGAAGGATCCTTGTGCCTATCGCTTATTGCCTCACAAGTCTCCCCGCTCATCTATGAGCTTCTCTGGGAGTTTGGAAAAGTCCTTTTCCGCCTCAATGAGGAACCCGACGAAGTCCCTACAGGCCAGCAGGTTGTTGATAGATTCAGTGTCAAATGTGACCTCTGGCCCCGTTCCTTGAGAAGCGATCTCCTTGAAGATCCGGATGGTTTCATCAGCTGACCTTAAGGTAAAGGAAGGAGTGAGCAACCCTGGAGACATGTTGAGAACAATTCGCTCCATTTGATGCATTGTATCCAGGGCTTCTTCCTTGACTTTGTCAATCTTTTCTAGAATAAATTCTAGCTGATCCACCCGATAGTCCAGAGTGGACATGATTTTGTTGAGGGCCCTTGGATGGCCGAAGACGCCGAACTTGACCAGATCTTCGACTGAACAGTCGAACATTTGTTGGAAGGCCTCGTGCTGCAGTCTAGCATGTTCCAGCTCTTCTGATATGGGCCCTGCTAGCGCTTGGAGCTCTTTATTCGCCTTACTGATATTCAGGTACAAGTTAGAGAACTCGGTGATCACTTTTTCGCTGTCTTTGAGGATTTGGCTCCTCCAAGCGGAAACGGCCATACCCTGCTCGCCAATCTTTGGCATATTCGTTGATTTTCTCCTGGCTGAGAAGCTCAGAAGTCTCGGTGGTAGTTGTGGGAGGCGCACTACCCATCTTCTGTAAGGCTTGGAGCAGATATTTGTTTTGCTCTTTTAGTAGCCTTTTCTCTTCTTTTGTCTCTTGAAGCTTTTGACAGAGGGCGTCAACCGCGGAAAGAGCTTCCCCCTGGAGACTTTCAGAAGATGTCCCCATTGTGACTTGGGTCACAGTAAAATCTGTCAGAGACAGATCCTTTTTCTCTTTGAGGGGATCGGGGTATGCAATTTCCATGATTCTCTCACCTGCAGCACTTTTAGAGAAGCGTGTAACAGGCTTCTGCTTCTTCGCCCCTTTGGCTGGGATCACTGAAAAGTCCATCGGAGTGATGGGAACTTTCCTCTTTTGCTGGCTTAGCTGCTGAGAGATCCAGGCTGGTCCTATGGAAGAAGGACCAGAGACAGAGGAGGAGGCAGCTACAGTAGAAGAGGGGAAAAACGTGGAGACACGCGGCGGCGGCATTGAGAGAATAGCCGAAGAAGTGTCCACGGGAGGAAGGGAAACTGTAGCTGCGGAAGACATAGGAAGGGAAGGGAGCCCGGAGATGAGGGAAGAAATGGAGGAGGACAGATCAGCGAGGGAGGAGAAGATAGACGAAGAAGCAGGGGAAAGAGTAGAAGAAGGGACAGAGGACACGACCAAAGGGATGGTCGCTTGAGTCACTCGAGGAGGGGAAGGAAGAGAAGAAGAAGGGATAGAAGGGACCTCTGTTGTGGTAGCAATGCCGACATCCTGAGTGGATGGGCCTATGGGACTATCCTCTGCTGCTTCTTTCTCTGGCGAATCCAGAGTTATTACCTGTTTTGGTGCTGCGGAAGGAGGACTCTCAGGGGCTTCTTCCTGAATGGTGCTGGATTCACCTTCTACACCTTTGCCTTTAAGTTGCTTCTTGGATCGTGGAGGTGCGTTTGCCCAATGGGGATGTTGTGAAATCAACCCCGAGGTAGATTAGGCCGTTCATTCGGCACCAATGTTCTGTCCTCCGCAAAGTCTCCTTGACCCTCTCCTCAATTGTCTGAGGAGCTTTAGTTCTATCAATGGCCGGAAAGGGCCAATCGTCCCCATCTGTATCATTATATACCTTGTCTACTTCATCTTCTGTTGTTTGGTAGCCTTTGGGGACAATGGCTATCCCATATTGGATGATTTCTGCCAATGCTAGGCGAGAATGATCCTTTCTTCTGAGCTCTACCTCATGGAGGACGTCAATATAAATATCCTCGATCTGAGGAACATGGATTGGATCAAGCTTTGCTCTTGGCAGGCAGCCCCTTGGGTTGAAGGTAGGCCTGGCTGGGAAGTCATGTTTCAAATTAAGTAACTCCAGCTCTGCGAACATTTCCTTTGCCTTGTGGTGGGTAGAGCATGTGTATCGGCCCACTGTGAGGGGGAAAGGAGTTCCACCCTTCTTTCTTTTAAGGCATTTTTCGTGGTATGTGACCAGCTGCCTTGATAGCTCTAGTAGAATCAACTTAGGCCCAGCATACCTTGGTAGCCTGGTTGGCTCTCCCAAAAAGTTGGCAGCCCTCAGATAGGTGAATGTGGGAAATTGGGTGAACAGGGCCCCCCATTTCTCCGTGGCTGCCACTATGTTTTTGGTCGTACGACTATGAGTCATATTCGGCCTCAGCAGGCAGATGATGTGGTAAAAGAATGCATCGTTGATTTTGGTGAATTGGGAGATGCTATTCTCCAGCTTCAACTCTGGGTAGTACTCGTATATCTTGACCTGAGGCCAAACTCCACTCCTCGTTAGGCCTGGATAATCCCTCTCCGACGCTGCAGCGTAGACCACGTAGGAGTTCATATGGAATACTCCCGTTGTGCTGAATTGTTGTAGCTGCTCGGAGATGGTGCTGCTTATAATTTCCCCCCAGCAAAAGCGCTGATCAGGAAAATTCTTGTTCATTGTTTCCAAGTAGCGCAGCATCCATTTATGGAAGTAATGGGCGTCAGAAAGCCCGAAGACCCTGCTCAGGAAGGTAATGGTATCGCTGAGCTCTTCTGAGAAGTCACTGCGGTGGATGATTTGGGGCCACCGGGTTACCACCTTCTTATTTTTCAGATATACTTCGTTCATTAGCTGCATACATTGGTCTTCATTGTCTTCCCAGGCCTTGATGCACTCTGCTTGGCTAACGGCCACAAAGTGCCGGTGGTGAGGGATGCCGAGTATGATCTCAAAATGACGGGCAGTGAGGTTAATGACTACCTCGCCCTTGCTGTTTTTGACACACCTTGTGTCTTTATTATAACACTGGGCAACCACCATCATAAATTCATTGTTGATGGCGCTGACGGGGATTCCTCCGGCAAAGTGCAGGGCACTGCCTATTAGTTTGTCCATCCATGGACTCCTTGTAACTTTCTGAGTTCTGGCCCAGAATTCCTCCATGTCGATATGCCCCAATTCTGAGTCTCTGACGTCCATGCTGCATTCGGCCTGTGACTCGGGCATTCTGACCCTTTGATATTTATACTTCATCTCTTCCTCTGTAAGCTTAGCCTTTCCTTTCGATTTGGTGGGTCTCTTGCTGGATGTAGACATATGTTCTTTCGAACTCAGTTGCTGATCTGCATGAAGAAGAAGCGAGACCCAATCCGAAAAGGTTGAATTAGCCATTTGATCTTCCATTGGAATGTTAGCAGAAGAAAGAGTTAGAGATTTTTAGGCTCAGGGCGCAGGGCGCATGAAAATTGCAGCTTACAGGGCTAAATAGGTAGGGCGCATAGGAAAGGGGTGTTGCAAAGGTTAAACTGGCGCCAAAGGCGCATGGCGCATGCAAACTGCAGATTACATTTTATAAAGGGCGCATGTAAACATTGTGTTACATAGGAGACAGGATGCGCCCTTTGGCGCATGGACTTTTCATGTTGCATTGGGATTTGGTGCGCCCTTTGGCGCATGTAAGGTTTGTGTAACAAGAACTTTTCGTGCACCAAAGGGAGCATGGCGCGGCGCACGAAATGTTTACACAACATGATGTTATTGTAATCGAGGATGTGCCTGCGCCTTCAAAGATTTGTACTTAGCGCAGATAAAGCTTGTGTTGCATGGATGCTGGGTGCGCCATTGGCGCATGGAAAAGTGATGCAGCAAGGAAGGTTGGCGCGCCTTTGGGGCGCAAGTTTAGCGATTGCAGCATGATGGCAAGATGGGTGCGCCAAGGGCGCGGGTTTTTATCATGTTGCAAGGGGGACAGATGCGCCATGGGGGGCGCAACTGTTTATGATGTTGCAGGACGCACTGATGCGCCCAAGGGAAAAACAGGCTTTTCTCCATTTCTTTCTTCATTTGTTTTAGCAGGGTTATTGGGCAATGAAATGGTTCAATCAAAAGGGAGATAAGACCATGCTTTCAAAATAGACAGGTTCCCCTACCAGCAGATCTGGAAAGAGGGGGAGGGATATGGAAAGATAGCAGGGGAGGAGGATCTTGATATTTCAAACTTCAGGCACAAACTAAAACCAGACCACCAAGCACAAAGAACCAAAACGCAAAACATGAGAAAGAGAAAAGAACCTCTCACCTCGATAAATAGCAAAAATCGTGCAAAGGGTCCACAAGGCGTTGAAAATGATGAGGCAGGGGCTGACAGGCTCAGAAAAATCACGTGCTCAGCGAATAGTGAAAATGACATTTTGGGCGCGCAAACACATATATATATATATATATATAGGTGAGCTGGTCATAAATGCGCCACCCACTTTTTAAAGGGCGCATGAGAGTTGCTGTCGACAGGGAAAAGCGTGCGCCCTTTGGCGCATGAAAACGTTTTCCAGCAGGAAATTAAGCGCGCCTTTGGCGCACCAAAAGCTATGTCGACATGAAGTTATGTGCGCCCTTTGGCGCACCAAAACATGGCACAACAAAAGTTGTGCCAATACAAAGGCGCATGCGCCTTGGCGCACGCAGGGAAGGCTCAACATACTTTGGCGCACCAAAAGGTGTGTTGACACTGAAAATCATGCGCCAAAGGTTTTAAAGGGGGCGCACCAAAAGTTGGTGTTACATAGCAATTTCATGCGCCCAGCCAAAAAAGGCTCAAAAGACTAAGTTCGAAAAAACCAGATTTCCCGGGAAGGGATTTTACAACGTTTCGAACGCAAGGGATCCCTAACGAGGGATCGGAACAAAATTTTGGTATGGTTATCGGTAAAATTGCCCTTGTCAATTTTACGGGATAACAGCTGGCTCTTTCTGGGGACTATCCCTGAGCAAATTCGGGGGTAGAGAATCCCAGTTCTCATGTGCCTATCCATTGGGTAACAGAGTCAAAAACAAGGGTGACCGGAGGGAGAAGAAAGGAAACACACAACAAACCGAAAGCAAACACACGACGAAAGCAAACACACAACATAAAGCAAACTGTACAAAGAAGAGAGCAAGCTCTACTTCCTGAAGATCTTCAGATGCTGCCCGCTATAAGGAAGCGGGAGTTCGGTTCCATCCAGATATGAGAGATAGAAGCTATTCTCTCCGTTGAGCTGCTTGATCTTGAAGGGCCCTCTCCACAGGGAATCAAACTTTCCGTGCATGCCCTTTGGCTCTCTTCGCTTGTCCCACAAAAGGACGAGATCTCCCACTTGAAAATCTCTTTGCTTGGCCTTCTTATCAAAAAGCCTCTTAACTTGATTCTGATGTTCAGTGATCCTGTCGACCACCCTTACTCTCTTTTCTTCAAGTTCTGCCAGATACATGATTCTCTTTTCAAGAGAATTTTGGAAAGTTTCATCTTCGATGGCTCGTGCCAAGCGCAGAGCAGGAAGTTCCGCAGAAATGGGAAGCTCGGCATCAGTGCCATATAACACTTGAAAAGGTGACATGCCGAGAGATCTCTTGGGAGTAATACGATCGGCCCACAAAGCGTCGTACAAAGACTTGTGCCACATTCGCTGATTCTCATCTACTAACTTCCGTATGATGGTCACCAAGTTCTTGTTACTGGATTCCGCCTGACCATTTCCCTGAGGGTAATAGTCTGAGGCGTGAGCCAAAGTTATCCCATATTCATAGCAAAAACTAATAACTTCTCGTGAGGAGAAGTTAGAAGCATTATCAGCAACGATTTTGTTTGGAACGCCGAACCTGACAATGATATTTTCTTTAATGAAATTACAAACCACCTCAGAAGTGGCATGCTTGACAGGTATGGCTTCCACCCACTTGGTGAAGTAATCCGTTGCTGTAAGGACATAGCTATGTCCGGCACTCGATTGAGGATTGAGTGCGCCAATAAAATCAATTCCCCATTGCCTGAATGGTTCATTGATAATGACCGGCCTTAGGGGAAAGGCAGCCAACTTGGGCTTGCCGACGAATTGCTGGCAGGGTTCACACTTCGCCACCCAGATGGCTGTATCTTGAAAGAGCGTCGGCCAATAGTACCTGGCTCGAATGATCTTGTGTGCAGTTACGGAGGAAGAGAAATGCCCTCCACAGGCTGAATTGTGAAAACTTTCCAATAGTTTTACTTGCTGGGGTTTGTCAACACATCGCAAAAAGATGCCATCTATCCCACGTTTATATAAACCGTCATCCCAGATGACATATTTAGCCGCTCTGAGCTTTATAGTGCGCTTCTCCTTTGCAGTTAGGTGCATTGGGCATTCGCCGTAGGTAAGGAAGAAAGCGATGTCGGAGTACCATTCATCACTAGTTGCAACAAATAGAACCAGAGGCAGAGAATCAGGCTCTTCCTGCCGGTCCTGTGTTTCGTCGGTGTAGTCACCCCTGTCATCAGGGTTTTCTGAATCTTTGTTTTCAGCCATTAGCTGACACAGGCCCTTGCCCCTCACCAGCTTGGTTGGTTTAATATCCAGGTCATACTCCTGGACCTTTGCGATCCAATTTCCTCGCAAGCTTCCTAACTCCTGCTGAGTTAGAATTGATTTCACCGCCGTGTCAGGGACCAGCACCACCGTATGCGAGTTTAGAATGTAATACCTGAAATTCTTCACTGCTTTGACAACGGCGAAGGCATGCTTTTCCAGTTGAGTCATTTTTAGTTCGTGAGGCTTGAGGGGAGAACTCATGAACGCGATCGGAGATTCAACATCCTCCGAGTTCTTTTGCATTAAGATTGCGGACACAGTATGCTCAGATGCGTAACTATACATGATGAAGTCCTTGGAGAAATCGGGACATACCAGGACTGGTGCATGAGCAACGGAAGCTTTTATTTCTTCAAATGACCTTTTTCCCTCTTCACTCCATCTGAAAGTTGGTGACCCCTTCATCATGTTCAATATGTGACGGGTCTTCTCAGCAAAGTCAGGAACAAAACGCCTGAGAAAGTTCACCTTTCCAAAGAAAGAATGAACACCAGTCTTGCTTGTAGGCAGAGTAAGGCTTTGAATAGCCTTAACTCTTTCGGCATCTATCTTTGTTCCTTCTTTGCTAACCACATGCCCTAGCAACTTCCCTTCCGTGACTCCAAAAACAGACTTTTTTGGGTTTAGGGAAATCCCATGTTCTCGGCACCTGGCCAACACTTGCTCCAAATGATCACAATGATCATTTCGTTGTTTAGAGAACACGGTTAAGTCATCTAGGTAAACCACAATGACTTTCCCCATCATACCTTTGAATGCAAAATCCATGGCCCGCTGAAAAGTGGCACCAGCATTAGTTAGGCCAAAAGGCATCCTGCTGTAGGCAAATGTACCCCAGGGAGTAGTGAATGCTGTTTTAAACTGATCTTCAGGTGAAACTTCAATCTGATTGTAACCTGAAAAACCGTCAAGCATGGACAGCATCTCTGATCCAGTTACTGCTTGCAGAACTTGATCCATTATCGGAAGAGGGTAGTTGTCTTTCAAGGAAGCTTGATTCAAATTGCGAAAGTCTACGCATATGCGTATCTCGCCGTTTTTCTTGCGCACTGGCACAATATTTGCTACCCAAGTACTGTGATGGATAGGGAAGATGATTCTCGCATCCAACATCTTCTGAATTTCAGCCTGGATAGTACCCGAGATCTTAGGATTATAGTGCCTCTGCTTCTGGCGAAAGGCTTTGACATCGTCTTTCAACGGAATGTCATGCTGAACGTCCTTTGGCTTGAAAGATTTTAGATCGGCATAGGACCATGCCAACACGTCCATATATTTTTTTAGCAACTTGACAAATTTCCGTTTCTCCTCAGGCGTGCAACATTTGCCAATGTTCACAAATTGCGGGTGCTCTATCGAACCTATATTGACCGGTTCGGTTTCTGGGGATGAGTCAGGGTCATCCTGCTTTTTCTTTTTCACAAAACGGTCATGCCTGTCGAACAGGCGCTCCAGAGAAACCAGGCCCTTTGGAATTTTATTTCCTTTGAGCTGACATATGCCGTCGTTCCCTTCGGATTCGTCGCCTTGATCGGTGACTGATTCACGGCAAGTGGAAGTAGATCCTTCAAAGTGCAATTCTTTAAAATTTTCTACCTTTTCCAGAAAAGCAATGAGTTGATTATCGTCGTTGAACACCTGCCAATGCTGAGAATTGTCTGGCACGCTCGGGCGGAAAACCACCTCAATGGTGTACTTGTTTGTTTTCAAACCTGGGTGTGGGAGCATGAGGGACGCTGAAACGGCCAATGAATCGGCCATGTCATTCTGAGCCCTTGGAATGGATTCTATTGAAAAAGCATCGAATTCTTCAATGTTGTCCCATACCGCTTACTTGGTAAATCCTTTTGACCTGATTTACAACTAGCTCTGCATCACCTTGTACTTTTAGATTTTTAATTCCTCTTTCTTTTGCGGCTTGCATACCGAGTAACAGAGATTCATACTCAGCAGTATTGTTAGTGTTGAAAAACTGCAATTTGAAAGAGAGAGGAATTACCTCCTCTTCGGGAGATATCAGCACAGCCCCAGCGCCACATCCACTAGTCGCGCAACTTCCATCAAACTGCAAGGTCCAGATCTCATTAAGATCCTTTTCCTGAACGAGAACACCCGTTTTATCCGTCTCGGTAGATAAGAAGTAGTTCCCCATCCCTGATGATTCAAAAAGGATTTGGGCCTTGGGGTCTTCAGAGCTGGTAACCAAGTACTTTCTTTTGTGATTCCGGCTCCAAAGTCTGCATTACGCCTTTGACTGGAATTCTAGCTTTAGACCAGTCCATATGAATTTCTCCACCAACTTCGCTGCAAAAACTTCTTCCCAGCAAATTCCATAGGCTGCTGGAATGTCAGCAACGAGGACTGTCATTTTTACTCTTTTATCTGGGAAAGCTGCAAATGCGAATTGCGCGTCTTTGATTTGGCCAACCAACGGAACCTGCTTGGTTTCCAATGAATAACATCTGCCGAAAGGCTTGGTAAGAGTGAGGCCCAAAGCATGGGCGACTTTTGCCGGCATGACGTTATCAGAAGCTCCGGAATCAATTATGCAGTTACTCAACTTATGGCCATTGATTAGGAGAGAGAGATAGAAAGGCTCTATCTTGCCTGACGCCGATGTTGAAGCAACATTTATGTGGGATTCAGGGGGAGTGGAAAGGATTCCTTTTGGGGAAACCTGCTTAGATGCAACAGCTTGACTCTGAATATATTTGGTCAATCTTACAAGCTGTTCGGGGTTTGACTGAAGGTACTCAGCTTCAGACATTTGGATCTTGGTCTTTTTTGCATGATCTATGATATCAAATGCGGCCAA
Source organism: Taxus chinensis (assembly GCA_019776745.2). NCBI lineage: Eukaryota > Viridiplantae > Streptophyta > Pinopsida > Cupressales > Taxaceae > Taxus > Taxus chinensis. The sequence continues at coordinate 273,076,602 of CM034146.1, read as the reverse complement.
GGGTTGCGTTGGTGAAAGGAATGAGTCCCTCACCTCGCGATGATGGAAAAGGATTGGTGGCCTTGGTAGGAATGTGAGAGGATTGATTTGGAGGAGAGATAGGGGGAAAAGATTTCTTTGTAAAAGATTTGCCAGGGAGTTGAGTAGGAAGAGGATTACCTCTTTTAGCAATGATCGGAGGCGCGTTTGACACGGCCTTCTCCTGCTGGACATGGGCAGCAACTTCCGCTTCTTTTCCTTGCGAGCGAGTAAAAACAGCATATGACTGTCCGCTTGCATATCCCTGGGTACCCTCTTCTTCATCAGATTCTTCCTCATCAAATTCCATATACCCGATAGTAGAGTCGCCAGTCGGTTCACCGACATCTTGATCATCTTCGCCTTGAGACGAAGGTTCTTCATAATACTGCTCTTCTTCTTCAATCTCGGCCAGAGCATTGACCGGAGGAGCCTCAAGCGCCAACCGCGGAGCAGCTGTAGGTAGGCGCGGCCTTTGTGAAACATTGTTGGGAATGAAATTCCTCCAGCGGAATATCCCGGTACGAGGAACTGGGGGAGGCCTGGGCCAACTGCTTCTTCAATGCAAGCAAGTCATTCACCATCTTTTGAAAGGCTGGATCAGACGAAGTAGTGGGCGAAGGGCCCAAAGATTTAGGCTTGGCTGATTCCTTTTTCAATTCGCCAGATATTATCAGATTATCCTCTATCCGAATGGCAGCGGCTTGGGTGAGAATCAAGGTAGCCACTCGCTCTTGAAGGAGTAAGAAACTAACTTTTGAACTCATAGCGTTTACGAAGAAACACTTTTGATTTTCCGGCGTTGGAAGCATGGCAACAGGGACACGGTTGATTAGTGCATTGAACCGGGCGATAAAATCACGCATGGTCTCATTTGCCTCTTTCTTCAGGTGAGTGATCCGTGATAATAATGCAAATGCATCCTCTGAAGGCTTGTATCTGTCTTCGAAAGCATCCCGCAAAGTGGCCCAACTGGTAATAGACCCGGCCGGCAAATGCTGAAACCATTCAGCTGCAGGTCCTTGTAGGGTTTCCAGAAAAAGGCGAACCGACACATCTTCATGAGTTACATCCAAAATACTGCATGACATGATGAATGCAGATATGTGGGAATCCGTGCTTTGATTTCCGCTCCCGTCGAATTTGGGAAAATTCTTTCGGTTTCCGTGAGGGAGCGCGTGAACTGGATGTGGTAAAGCCAAAGGACCCATGGCGTTTCCCCATGGTACCGCCATCTGAAAAGCTGGAAAGAGAACACGAGCTGGAAGTGTGGTTCCGCTGAGTAGCAAGGCACTACAAAGGGATGTGGATGCCCCCTGCGAAAGACTTTTTCTTCGTGAAGGTGAGACACTCCTGGATGTCCGGCTAGCCGAGCTTAGCGCTGAAAAACGTGCCGGTGTCACGCTGAAATTGTGCCTTTGAAGCAGATCGAAAGTAGGATCAGCTTCTCCACGGGCTCTCCTGTTGCGCGTAAAAGGTTCACTCGCCAGTGTACCTTCCAGATCTGTAACGTTATGGCGCAGATTCAAACTTTCTTTTTGGTTGTACTTGCTGATTTTCTGGTTTTTCTGATAAAAACCAGCAGCAAATACTTTTCTAAATATTTAAAACTATCCTCTTCAGAAAACCGATTGCGGTTAATGACAAATAACAACGAGGATAAGATGGCAGGGAAGAATAGCAAGCTGATTTTCGGATCTGATTTTGACTTTTTTCAGAGGGTTTCAAACTTTTAGCAAACAACCAAAAATCCAGATCTACGGCAAAATACTAATTTTTATAAAAACTCAGCGAACTAAAGATTTGTAACTAGGCCAGATCTATGGATCTCAGAAGAAAATTTTCAATTCAGAGCAAAATTTGCAAATTTTTGGATTTTTATCAAAAAGTTCAGATTTGCAAACAGGCAGCGATTTTCTTATTTTTTCTGATTTTTCTATCTTACCACCATCATAGATCTGACAGATCTATTCGTTCCCCAGCGGAGTCGCCAAAAACTGTTGGTCCGAAAATCTGTCGCTTGGGCAGATCTATGGATAACGAGCCAACAGTGTGCAGGGCATAGCCCCTCTTTGAGTCAGCAAAGCGAAACTGGTTTATTGCTATTCTACCAGCAGGAATCTATGCAAGTCTCACAGATTCTGCCTTCGGGGGTTTGGGATCTCATCCCAGTAGGGGTGTTTCCGACTGCGAAAAGAAAGGAAAGGAAGAGGGGATGAAGAAAGAGCAGGTCCGAAGGAAGAAAAGAAATGAATTCCAAAGCAGAAAGGTCAGAAGGTTTATGTTTTGGGATTGGTAGTAAACAGAGCCAAACCTACTTGCATAAACAAACAAAGCAATACTGATGAGAAATGACAAAAAGGTAGATATGAATCTAACAGAATAAACACATACAGATCTAACATAAGAAAGCTCTGATGTATAACACAAGTATTCAGTACAAAGCCTCAATATTTGTATTGCTGTTTTTCTTCTGTTACAAGAAAGCTCAAAGTCTTTCTCTCCTCACTTCTATTTTCATCTAAAAAATGTCCACACTTGAATACAACAAGTATTCCAATATATATAGAAGAGGAGAAGGAAAGAAGGCAAAAAGGAGCCAACCACTATTTACAAAGATATTTACAAAATATCTAAAAGTCATGTTGACTTTTGACAACTTGATGGATGACATCATCCCATGACGCAACATGGATGATGTCATCATTTGTGCCAACATACTTTAGACATTCAAACAAGAAAGTCGGAGAAGAGAGAGAAGAAGAAGAAGAAGAAGAAGGAGAAGCTACCGTGGCGGCCGAAAGGGGGTAGCCTGTTTTTGGTGCATGCTCATGTCATATTCGGCCTCAGCAGGCAGATGAATTATTGGCCCAAGTTGATCCTGAGAAGAATCATTGTGCCTATCGCTTATTGGCTATTCTCTAGCCTCAACTCTGGGTAGTACTCGTATATCTTGACCTTGAGGCCAAACTCCACTTCGTGTTAGGCCTGGATAATCCCTCTCTGACGCTGCAGCGTAGACCACGTAGGAGTGCATATGGAATATCCTGTTGTGCCGAATTATTGTAGCTGCTCGAAGATGGTGCTACCAGCAAAAGAGATGATCAGGCAAATTCTTGTTCATTGTTTCCAAGTAGCGCAGCATCCATTTATGGAAGTAATGGGCGTCAGAAAGCCCGAAGACCCTGCTCAGGAAGGTAATGGTATCGCTGAGCTCTTCTGAGAAGTCACTGCGGTGGATGATTTGGGGCCACCGGGTTACCACCTTCTTATTTTTCAGATATACTTCGTTCATTAGCTGCATACATTGGTCTTCATTGTCTTCCCAGGCCTTGATGCACTCTGCTTGGCTAACGGCCACAAAGTGCCGGTGGTGAGGGATGCCGAGTATGATCTCAAAATGACGGGCAGTGAGGTTAATGACTACCTCGCCCTTGCTGTTTTTCGACACACCTTGTGTCTTTGTTGTAACTCTGGGCAACCACCATCATAAATTCATTGTTGACGGCGCTGACGGGGATTCCTCCGGTGAAGTGCAGGGCACTGCCGATTAATCTGTCCATCCATGGACTCCTTGTAACTTTCTGAGTTCTGGCCCAGAATTCCTCCATGTCGATATGCCCCAATTCTGAGTCTCTGACGTCCATGCTGCATTCGGCCTGTGACTCGGGCATTCTGACCCTCTGATATTTGTACTTCATCTCTTCCTCTGTAAGCTTAGCCTTTCCTTTTGGTTTGGTGGGTCTCCTGCTGGATGTAGACATATGTTCTTTCGAACTCAGTTGCTGATCTGCATGAAGAAGAAGCGAGACCCAATCCGAAAAGGTTGAATTAGCCATTTGATCTTCCATTGGAATGTTAGCAGAAGAAAGAGTTAGAGATTTTTAGGCTCAGGGCGCAGGGCGCATGAAAATTGCAGCTTACAGGGCTAAATAGGTAAGGCGCACAGGAAAGGCGTGTTGCAAAGGTTAAACTGGCGCCAAAGGCGCATGGCACGTGCATACTGCAGATTGCATTTTATAAAAGGCGCATGAAAACATTGTGTTACATAGGGACAGGATGCGCCCTTTGGCGCATAGACTTTTCATGTTGCATTGGGATTTGGTGCGCCCTTTGGCGCATGTAAGGTTTGTGTAACATGAACTTTTCGTGCGCCAAAGGGAATATGGCGCGGCGCACGAAGGGTTTACACAACATGATGTTATTGTAATCGAGGGATGCGCCTGCGCCTTCAAAGATTTGTACTTGGCGCAGATAAAGCTTGTGTTGCATAGATGTTGGGTGCGCCATTGGCGCATGGAAATGGGATGCAGCAAGGAAGGTTGGCGCGCCATTGGAGCGCAAGTTTAGCGATTGCAGCAGGCAAGATGGGTGTGCCAAGGGCGCGGGTTTTTATCATGTTGCAAGGGGGACAGATGCGCCATGGGGGCGCAATTGTTTACGATCTTGCAGGATGCACCGATGCGCCCAAGGGAAAAACAAGCTTTTCTCCATTTCTTTCTTCACTTGTTTTAGCAGGGTTATTGGGCAGTGAAATGGTTCATCAAAAAGGAGATAAAACCATGCTTTTAGACAGGTTCCCCTACCAACAGATCTAGACAGAGGGGGAGAGGATATGGGAAAGATAGCAGAAGGGGAGGATCTTGATATTTCAAAACTTCAAACACAAACTAAAACCAGACCACGAAGCACACCAAGAACCAAAACGCAAAACATGAGAAAGAGAAAAGAACCTCTCACCTGGATAAATAGCGAAAACTTGAAAACGGGTCCACAAGGCGTTGAAAACGACGAGGCAGGGGCTGACAGGCTCAGAAAAATCACGTGCTCAGCGAATAGTGAAAATGACATTTTGGGCGCGCAAACACATATATATAGGTGAGCTGGTCATAAATGCGCCACCCACTTTTTAAAGGGCGCATGAGAGTTGCTGTCGACAGGGAAAAGCGTGCGCCCTTTGGCGCATGAAAACATTTTCCAGCAGGAAATTAAGCGCGCCTTTGGCGCACCAAAAGCTATGTCGACATTAAGTTATGTGCGCCCTTTGGCGCACCAAAACATGGCGCAACAAAAGTTGTGCCAACACAAAGGCGCATGCGCCTTGGCGCACGCAGGGAAGGCTCAACATACTTTGGCGCACCAAAAGGTGTGTTGACACTGAAAATCATGCGCCAAAGGTTTTAAAGGGGGCGCACCAAAAGTTGGTGTTACATAGCAATTTCATGCGCCCAGCCAAAAAGGCTCAAAAGACTAAGTTCGAAAAACCAGATTTCCCGGGAAGGGATTTTACAACGTTTCGAACGCAAGGGATCCCTAACGAGGGATCGGAACAAAATTTTGGTATGGTTATGGGCCCATGCAAAAACTATACGATGATCCATCATATCTTTAATAGCCCCAATCATCATCCATAAAAAATCTACCACCGTCAGAATCAGGTAAATAAAAACACACAATACCCATCATCATCATCGTTATCTTAACATAACCCTCCCTCTCTACTGAATAGAGAGATTGATAATGAAATCCACCTGATGTATATCTCACATATGCAAACTCCTCCCCATACAACCTCCTCATAACCTCCTCTTTCTTAGTCTCATCAATACAATAAACACCCTCCCCCCGCGCTAGCAACCTTGTAATCTTATAGACATCCTCCAGGATGATGGTAATCTCACCCATCGGCAACTAGAAAGTACAGATGGTTAGATCCCAACTCTCCATCAATGCTAACAACAATCCCTGGTGCCTATGAATGCATCTATAATCATGCATCCCTATAAACCCCACCTCCTCCACATGTTCCTATTAATCATCTGACATATCCTCTCTCACCTTTGCTAGGATCACTGGAATCCTATCTTGGATGGTCAACTTTACCTTCACCTGCATTCACAAAGCACAAAAACATAGGTTAGAATCAATTGTCATCAAAATTCCAATCAATTTTTTTTCAAAAACATCAACCGCAAACCATTTATCTTGGATCGCTACTAAACCTATCTAAATCGTCAGCAATTCATATGAATTTTCAGCGACCCTTCTGATCGTCAGTGATTCGGAAGATTCCAAAAACAAGCCCTCTGTATGGGCACCAAAAACAAAACCAAAACTAGCTAAAAACAATAAAAAAATAGCAAGATAAAGGACCTACCTCTACTTGCGTGGACCTCCTATGTCTACTTGATGATCTTCCCAATGCCATTGCTCCCAAATAACGTTTATATCACACAATTGATCTCTCAAAACTTGTAATCGCAAATCACATAAATGAACTATTCACAATTAAAATTGACTATTTATAGCCCCCCAAACTTTTGCAGGAATCACCGACGATTCATCCCAATCACCATCAATAGTCATAAATCACTAATGATTCGTAACAGTTTACCCTATAGTCATCCTTTTTTGAAATCAACATTTTTCAAAATAACATTATCACATTTCCCAAAAAAGGTTTCATTTAGAGAACCCCAATAGTAATCCCCTTGTAGGATCAGTCTATGAACTTAGCACAAGAAAGTCATATGTCCATGGGACACGAACCCTTTTGGCTCCCCTATCACTTGAATTCCTCATCCTTGTAGCCTACCCTTACGAATCATGTGTCCATAAACAACAATCCCTTTAGTTCCCCTATCACTTGATTCCACGGTAGCACTTATTGTTTCGATACCCCATCTTGGGGAAACTTCCATTGAAACACGTGTCAAAATTATCTAAAACAAATTTTTAAACTGGTGTTCCTTACACTGTGTTGCAGTCACCCTAGTTTAATGGGGGATCACCCATAAAAAGAAAATTAACCTTTAGAAAATCATTTTTGTCCAACACTTTGCCCACATCAAACTACGTGACAAAAAGGGGCAAATGTAGACACCTAAAAATTAATACCACTAATTTCCCTGACCGCATAGATTACCCCTACAAAAACATCAAGTCAAAATAAGTCCTCTTATCACATTATTTAATCTATATACCACTTATCCTAAGTCTAATTTATTCCACAATATTTACTCCATGATCTTACACCCATGAATATCATTCTATAGCTGTAAAATCTTACTTTACCCCTCCTAGAAACCACCCAACCACTCTAAATCTACCCTAACCATTTTAAAACCATATAATCCTATTTTATCAACATATACCAACTTTTATACCTCATCCCTAACTTTCCTTTAACCATCTACCTTCATTAAAAACCAAAAAACTTTGTTTAGAAGTGGTTTTAACCACTTCTCAAACGTTTTCCTCAAAAAAAGTGGATCGTCGGTGATTCTAATTAATCGCCAACGATTATAGATAGCACCTTTGTGCCCTTTCTCTAGGATCTTAAGAATTCCTTTCCCCATGCTTACACTTAGTTCTTCAAATTTTTAGAGAATCAAGGCATTCCAGAGATCACCAAGAGACAACATCAATCTCCAGCAATCATCTACACAATGTTTTCATAGCCTTTTTCACTTTTCAATTCTCAACAGACACGACAACCAAGTCAAAAACTTTGATCAATTTCATTGAATATTTGAGGTATATTTTTGCTCTTCTTTCATCCAAAGGCACTCCTACATCTCCTTTTGTCATTTATAATTCATAAAAACATCGAAAACAAGCATAAGCGTCATATTCTTAGCTTCTACCATCGTTTTTAGCAAAACTATATTTTTAACAATAATCGCTAGTGATTCCCTGAATCACTAGCGATCATCAATAATTACTGGAAATCCTTGTCAAAACATCACTTTTTATCAATTTATCAGGTTAGTATCATTTTATCAAATCTACTTGCATTTAAATTTTTGTTTCCAAGCATGGCTCTCTGTTAGATGGCACTTCCTGGCCGTTCACATCCAATTACAAACATTTATGATCTCCCTTTAGTTCAACACCCCTTTTGTGGGAACAGTACAACATCCTTCACGAGTTCACTTTGTGCACAATATAATTTTCCACTGACATCGAGGATCAGATCGAGTTCCTCCATTACATTCAACAAGAAACTAAGGATTTCCGGTATGACTACTTTAAGTCCGTTCAGATTGTATCCACCCTTGCTTGGGCCACCTTCGAAACTGCACATGAATTGCCTTTCAACCTTGAGTTCTATAGCTTCTCATATATTGTCTAGTTATCATTTTCTATTGCATATCTTTATCATTATCTTTATCAATCTACTTAATTGTCTAAAAGCAAACTGACATCCTCCAAGGAAGTTCCTTTGGATTCCTAGAATCAGTCGTTTCTGAGCAGCTCGTTTATCCATTTATCTAATATCTTATGTTTATTTTCTTTGATTGCAAAGTGCTTTCCAGGACATGAGGACTTGTGCTTTCATTTGGACTTGATACTTTTAATTATGTATCCAAGAAACATAAACAACCATCAAAGGTTTACAAATACCAAATTCCACCTTACTTTACATAGTGAGGATCATCAAGCTTAACTAGATGCCTAAAAATGGCATATTCATGCAAATTTTACAAATTTTACCTTAGATGACTTTTCAAGGTCTATATCCTATTCCACACTCTGCAACTTAGACCTATTCACTTATTATAATGGTCCTCAGTTAAGAGACAATTCACTCTTCTTATACTCCAAATTGTCCCTCTTTTTCATTACTAGTTTCCTTAACCTCAGTTGAGATAACCTTAATCCTTTTACTCATTCCCGATGCTTTACTCATTTTTCTCTGCTTCCAACACCTACATACATTTTTCCCCTAATGTACCTTGATCCTCTACTAACTCACTTTTCATCCACAATTACTTGGCTCATACCTTTCTCTCTTTTCCCTTCAAGATTTTCAACTAGACATCTTTCTTTAATATCCAAATTTGGGTTTTGAATTCTTTTTTTACTCCATTTTCCATGTACCCTGATCACACACCTTGAAACACAATTATAATGATTATCAAAAATGATTCAAACCACTAAAATTGAAATACTAGTCTCTCTAAGCAAAATTATTCTTTTCTTTCTAGAGATAATGTGTATTTGTACCATATGGGGTATAGCCTTCTAGGAGTTCCTCTGAGACTTCATGGACTCCATTAGTGTCCTCGTAACACCCTAGATGTGTGACTAAAATTTAAGGGTCTAGTTCTCTGTAGAACTTCGACTTCCTTGTTTGAGTTTTTGGTTCAAACCCTCACTAGATTTTTGTTAGGGAACGGTCATGCACAATATATTTTCTAGAGGTCTTAAACATGAAAGGAATATCATTTTAGGTACCCATTAAAGGTTCTGAGATGTTTGCAAAATTTTAATAGCTAACTCTGAGGTATTCTCTTACTTCCTTTGTAAAGGGGCCCCCAAATTAGGCTTCCAATTGTGGTTTTCCAGGTTTTCTTTCAACTGTCAGGGATATCTCTCACGCACTAGCTCATTTTAGCACAACACTTTTTCCAACACTTAGAAAGCATCATAACATATCTACCTATCAACTTTCAATTGATTTCATCAGTGAAGTTGGGGTAGTTTCAAGTTTTCCTTCAGAAACCCTAGTTTCCTTGTGAACATACCCGAGAGGACTTAAATAGCTACAAATTACACCCTACTTGGTTTTGAAGCTCCAAATTTGCATCAAAGGGTTATTGCACTTATTAATCCCTTTATATTTTAGCATAGGTTATTCAAATGAAGTATAGCTCAAATGATAGTTAACAGTCCACAATGTAGGTTGGGTGTACACGTTGATAGCAGGGTTATCAATACTCAACTTACAAAGGAATCTCTGCCACATTCCTTTACCATAAAAATATCTTTCACCTTTGATACACAAGGTTCAAAATCATCCTTTTATGCATGCACACACTAGTTCTATCACAGTCTTGAGCTATGCCACTAAGAATACCCAAGTTATCACAATATTGCACTATTTTGTTTATTTGTAGAAATGTCAAATAAAAGGAATCACTCTTAATGCATGGCAATAGTTCCAGTCACCTCAATCACATGTACAAGTTCTAACAAGGATTCCTCTTCGAACTCAAAAGAAAGGATACTCCGAAACATAGTCTCATCACAATCCAAACATCTATTTATCACTCATGTCACTTAAGAGACCATCCACACACTAAACAGGGTATTAATACCTTATATCATCTTAAGAGCAAACAATCATCTTACCGAATCAATATAAATGCACTCAAATAACTTTTCTATTCTCTAGATCACCTTCTTACTGAATATAATAGCAAGAACCAATTCATATATGCTCAGCACAATCAAGAAACATGCTCCAAAAAATAATCATTTACTAATTTCCTTCAACTTTCTTCCTGAAACATTACACACCTTGAATCTTAGCTAGATGGAATGAGAGGTAAAATAGTTACATAAGACTTATATACCTTTCCTTTTCAGTTTTCCATCGAATGGAGGCCTTTCACCTTCTTAGTTACATGATTAAGTTTTGATACAAGGGGATTTCTTATTGGATACCTCAAGACATAGCTCCTTATCATTGAATCAAGGATTCTAATTTATAGAAAGACCTAGTACAACTCATTGTACCCCCATTTCATTATTTTTGCAGGGTTTATAAGCTACAAAAAATCCCCCAAAACCACCTATCACAAGCCAAAAATGGCCTTCAAAACTCTAATTGTACTTTTGTAGGGAAAGTGAGTAATTTGATATTTGAAAGGCCTAAAATCCATCTAACACACTCAAATACTATCTAATGACCTTTAAAACCTTACTGGAATACTTTCAAGCCAAAAATGGATGTTTCCGTCCCTATACATATCCTAGAGTTGATGCCCCTGCATCATAACCCAACCTACATTGTGGATTGTTAACTATCATTCAAGTTATACTTAATTTGAATGACCTCTGCTAAAATAGAAAGGGAGTAACAAATGCAATAACCCTCTGATGCAAATTTTGAGCTTCAAAACCAAGCAGGGTGTAAGTTGTAGTTATTTAAGTCCTCTCAGGCCTATTCACATGGAAGCTAGGGTTTCTAAAGGAAAACTCAAAAATCTCCCAACTCCACCGATGAAATCAATTGAAAATTGATAGGTAGATTTTTTATGATGTTTGTTAAGTGTTGGAAAAAGTGTTGTGCTAAAAGGAGCTATCGCATGAGAGATATCCCTGACAGTTGAAAGAAAACCTAGAAAACCACAGTTGGAAGCCTAATTTGGGGGTCACTTTATAAAGGAAGTACAAGAATCCTTCAAAGTTATTAAAATTTTACAAACATCTCTGACCCTTTAATGGGTACCTAAAATGATATTCCTTTCTTGTTGAAGAAATATAGAAAAGATATTGTGCATGACAGTTCCCTAGCAAAAACCTAGTGAGGGTTTGAACCAAAAACTCAAACAAGGAAGTAAAAGGAGTTATACAAAGAACTAGACCCTCAAAATTTAGTCACAAATCTAGGGTATTAAGAGGAAACTAATGGAGTATATGAAGTCTTAGAGGAACTCCTAGAAGGCTATACCCCTATATGGTATAAATACACATTATCTCAAGAAGGAAAAGAAAAATTTTGCTAAGAGAGACTAGTATTGCAATTTTAGCGGTTTGGGTCATTTTTTATAATCATTCTAATCATGTTTCAAGGTGTGTGAGTAGGGTAAATGACAAAGGGAGTAAGAAAATAATTCAAAACCCAAATTCGGATATTAAAGAAAGAGGTCTAGTTGAAAATATTGAAGGGAAAAATGAGTTATTGGAGGCTTAAGGTACATCAAGGGAAGAGTGTATGTAGGTATTGGAAGTAGAGAAAAGTGAGTAAAGCATTGTGAATGAGTAAAAGGATTAAGGTTATCTCAATTTAGGTTAAGGAAACTAGTAATGAAAAAGAGGGATAGTTTGGAGTATAAGAAGAGTGAATTCTCTCTTGACAAAGGACCATTATGATAAGTGAATAGGTTTGAGTTGCAAAGTGTGGAATAGGATATAGACCTTGAAAATTCATCTAGGGTAAAATTGGTAAAATTTGTATGAATAAGCCATTTTTAGGCATCTAATTAAGCTTGATGATCCTCACATTGTAAAGTAAGGTAGAATTTGGTATTTGTAAACCTTTGATGAGTGGTTTGATGGTTGTTTATGTTTCTTGGATACACCATTTAATCATCCATCTAGTTTAACACCAGCTATCTCATGGTTATCGAAAAACCTTGTTGTCTTATGAGGTCAATTTGTTTTTGTTATTTCATTTTATTAAGTTAAATTTGGAAAGCAAAAACTCTCTCACACACTTGTATCGTCATTACCCTATGAAGCACTCTTGTGCTGAGGTTCACACTTAAATGTTGAGGGCATACTATATCCATGAACCTCAGATCATACAAAATACACATTTCACACTCTGTGCATTTATGACACATCTCTCTGGCATCACATTCACACACAGCACACTCCCCTGTGACGCACTCTATTTCCATGGTTCATACTCAATTGTTGAGGGTATAAATCTGAAATTAACCTCACCACCTTCACTCTTCGCACTCTATGCTTCATGGTCTATCTTTCTAGTGTACACAATCCAATCTATTTCCCAATGACACACTCTTGTTCTATGGTTCATTCTTGACTGTCGAAAATTCTTTTATAAATGAACGTCATCTAATACTCATCCACATCCACCCGGGGAGCACATTGCTCCTATCATTCACTTTGCATTCCATTCCATTCACACTCACAAATTGTTGCATATCTTGGTTGTAATCACTCTTGCTTTCTTATTCTAGTTATATGTACACTTTGTTTTCATGCTAGACAAATACTTTGTATATCATTATCTGTATCATATACATATGCATGTTCACTTTTTCTCTAGTTGTGGATGTAAACTTTCTATAGATATTTACATGTAACATGAATGTTTGATAAAGTACCTCTTACCAGTATTACCGAGGCTCCTAGGGGCATCTACTTCCTACTCTCTTTTTTAAAGTTGGTAAACGATGAGGGTGTTGAAAGGACTCACATCCTTTTTTACAATGGGCCCATATGGCCAGATATAACATTACAAAGTAAAAGTACAACTAGACAAAAGTAAAAAAGAAACCAACATTCCAAAAAGATCGAAAAGGCCGACAAACAAGGCTACATATCTATCATATTTTTAATAACTTTAACTGCTTCATGCACAACAATATCAGCAGTCTTTCCAGCTAAAGTGTCAGCAACAATAATTAACTCCTTGCAACCATTTTGAAGATGAGCCCATGTACCATCAGAGTAATCCCTCCAATTTTTAATAACAGTAAATTTTTTGTTGATGTTACCAATGACCCTTTGAAGCAACTCAGCAGTATCAATACCAGAATTCTCCGTAGTGGCAGTGTCGACTTGATCCTTATTGGCACCCGCAGCAGCAAAACTGGACACTTCCATAACATCATCCAAGGGGTGCTTAGTAGTGTTCATATTGTCAGCTACAATGTCGTCTTTAAAGTTCACTTTTTTCCTTTTTGCAACAGAGTTAGAAGGAGAATTCTGGCAAGAGAGGTTCGGGGAATTAGGATAGGCATAAGTTAATCCAAGCAAGACCTTGGGAATGGTGCCATCACTAGCTGGACTGGAAACTTACATGTCCTCCACAGAATGCATAGGAGAAATGGGAGGGAGATTGGGCACCGCCGCGGAGGGAGAACAACCGAGCGGGAAGGAGAGGAGCGAGGCGAGCGAGCGGGGGGGTGAAGTGGCTTCATGGTGGCTGGTGATTTCCACTTCTGGGTCGGAAGCAGGCGGAGGGTTGAGGCGGAGGTGGCGAAGATGACGGGATGAAAGGGGAGGAGGGGCACGACGATGCACCGAACAAGCCACAACCGGTAAATGGGACAAAGTGCTGGCATCTGCGACGGTTTTGAAAAGCAAATAAAGCAAACCTTGATGGAGCAGGGGTCCGTCACTAACACGGGCCTTCTTCATTGACAAATACAAAGATTGGAAAAGGAAGTTTGCCAAATTTACCTTGATACCATTATAAAAATGGGCCAATATAAAAAGTTGGGGGCCAAAAACGAGTTTATACCTGCCTTCCATCGTGAAGTAATGTATAACTTGCTCAGCAATGTGATCCCAGGGAGACTTCAGAGAGGCCCTTTCTTATCCAGACTTTTACTAATTTTTCTTAGGGCAATCATTGGCAAAAGCTTTTAGAAGAAGTTCAAGGAAATCCCCGATTCAAGTCTTTTGTATCTCAGTAGAAACTTTAATGTTAGCTAACAGATCAGCCACCCGATTATCTTCCTTGTAAATATGCTGATACAGAACATTGCATAATTGAGATTGAAGTTGTTTGATATTAACAATAATGTTGCTAATGGTCTAGCTGGCAATACCCTTATTGTTTAAAAGATTGATCAAGTTAAGGGAATCACTTTCAGCAAAGATGTTTATTCTATCAAAATCCTGGCAGCAAGCTCCATACGTTTAAGAATTGCAAGGGCTTCAGCTTTGTGATTAGTTCCTTTACCAAAATTGATAGCCGTGGCTGACATAGGTTGACCCTGCTCATCTCTAATGGAGGCACCTCCGCCAGAATCTCCCGGGTTACCTTTAGCAACACCATCAGTATTAACTTTAAGCCAACCTAAAGGTGGAGGAGACCAAGAAATATTAGCTCTTAATACCGCCGAACTGGGGGGCTGAATGGGAGTTTGGAGCTGCTAAGACCACTTCTCTTTCGTATTGAAAGAGATTTTGCATTTGTGATGTTTCCAGATGCAACAATTCAAATTTTCTTGTAGCCCAACCACCACCAAGTTGTAGATTTGATGGGGATTATTGGATTGCTCTTTGAAAATTTGCTTGTTTCGTTCCTTCCAAAGATTCCATATAGTATTGGGCAAAAGGAGTTTCCAAGCAAGGTTAACAATTTGGTGTCGAAAAAGGGGTACCCAATGGCAAATAGCATCCGAAATTGAATTGGGAAACACCCAAGACACATCAAAATTGCGAAAGAGTAAATTCCAGACAGAATGAGAGTAGCTACAATGTAAGAGCAGATGATTAGAGGTTTCAAGAGCTGCAATGCAAAGAATGCACCTACTACGAAGGGAGTAGCCACCTCGCTTGATATTTTTGCCTGAAAGGAATGCATCCCTAAATTCTAGCCAAGTGTAGAAGCCAACCTTGGGGATAACCTGTGGAAACCATATATAGGAGAATGCAAGGCCCTTTGAACGGTGGGCAAAGAGAGATAGGCGGCCTTGACAGAAATTACCAGAAGCTGAATGGTGCCAAATTCTAGCATCTTCCATATGCGAAACATGAAGATATTATGACAACAAAAAACTCTTAAGCATTTCAATTCGCTGCAACTGAAGAGAGCTTGCCCTTTCCCAACCAACAATGAACCAACGCGGGCCTGGGCAGGAACGATCAATATAGCCACTAACAAATTTCCCACATAACCTTGTAAGCATGGATCTTATAGGATACCAAAGAGGGCCGTCTCTAATGCATAGGCACCAATCCAGGGGGATCAACCGAAAATTTAATCTGCTTATCATTACCAAGTTCCACCGAGTACTTGACTGTAATAGATTTCTTGAACTTTTAATGGAGTTCCAGATGGCTGAGCCATTCAGAAGATCTTCAGCAAAAAAATCTCCATTAGGGGAGAGATATTTGATGAAATCAACAGATGAGTCTTTTAAGAAACCTTCCCCTTTGTTGCAATTTCCCAACCCAATTTCACTAACATGGAGGAGTTCATATCAGCAATTCCGTGCAGACCCAATCCTCGAAGAGCAGTTGGTTTACAAACCACATTCTAGAAAACTAATTGCATTCTTTTTCTTTCTTCAGCCCCAGACCAAAGAAACTTTTTTTGGATTTGTTCAATAGTAGATACAACCGAGGCAGACATTTTAAGTAGAGACATGAAATAAATAGGAAGGTTCTGCATGGTAGCTTTGACCAGTTGCAACTTACCTGCCTGACAAAGGAAAACACCTTTCCAGCCTGCTAGTTTTCTTTTATATCTATCAATAACCGGATTCCAAAGTGTCTTGAGCTATTTTGCTTAAAAAAGGGGGGGCCCCAAATAAGAAGAAGGAAGATCCATGATTTTGTGAAAGATCCCCAACAATTTTCTTTTCCCCAAATCAGATTTTTAATGAATTGCAAATGACAAATTAGGGCTGTTGAAATCCTCGGAGATCAATCTAGGGAAAATCTGATTTTTCTACAGCCAAAACGTCTAGGGTTTTGTAGGGAACTCAATGCAAATAACACCAAAAATTTATATTCTCAATCCCAATTGATTTCTAATAATTTATAAGGCCCAAATATGATGGAAATCAGATTTATTTGCATACAAACAATTCAGAAATGCAGATCTAAAATCTGATTGTAAACTGGTTGGAAAACCCTCCAAAAATTATAAAATTGCAGCTCCTTTATTTATACAAATATAGAGATGTTTGCCAATAAATTTCAGAAGTAAATACCTCTGGTAACATGCCCAAATAGCCCCAAACTGGGTTGATCCAACTGCTGCAATTTATCTCCAAAAAGAGCACCAAAATACTGCTGGAAACTTGACTGAAAATCTGATTAAAACTGCTGGGAATTTCTAAGTGAATTACCCTCCTAATCTCCTGGGGTTTTTGTCCACAAGAGATAAATTGTCAAGGGTTTTCATCCTTGGAATTTCTACAATAGCTAGAAGCTCTCTGCAAGGCAAATGTGCTGAATAAAAAATTTGGATATCCCCCTAGCAAGTCAACTTTCCCATATAAAAGAGAAGTGACCCAAATCAGCCTCCAAAAACATCCAATGACATTGCTTGATTCTCCCTAAGCTGGTTGCATTTTTCTTATGGGCCAATTGTCACACTTTTCTATTTTTTTGCCCCCACAAGCAAGTCGCATTTTCTCCCTAAATACAATTAAATTTAATTGTCTTTTTACATTGGCACTTTTTACTTCTATTTTAATGTTAAGCCTTATTACTTTATTATATGTGCACTATAATTTTATACTTCATCATTTGCACATAATAATAAAATAAATAAGACTTGGTCACCCTTTAATTCACCCTTTGGCCGTCGGGTAGACAAAAGGGGCCAAGGTCTCCAATATAAATCATTCGGAAAGAGGGGACATTACATATTGCAACCAAAAATGGCTGCAATCTTTCTTTGTCTGCTGGCAGGAGTGATAAAAGCAACTCTTATTGAAGTTAATTAATTGCTTAGAAGCAAATTTATAACAATCTAGAATCCTTTTCAAGACCTTTGCTTCCAGTACCAACGCTACTCCAAGCAGGAGTGTGTCATCAACGTATTTTGGTTGTGAGTAGCTGTAGGTATTTTTGATGTAGTAGTAATGCCAACAATTCTGCCAGCTCTTTTGGCTGCTTCGAAGGCTCTGCTGAGAGTATCCGCCATAAGAATGTAAAGAAAGGGTGAAAGGGGGTCCCCTTGCCTAATTCCACAGCTGGAGGCGAAGAATCCACGAGGGATACTGTTTATAAGGATGGAAAATTTAGGGGTAGATATGCAGTTTTGAATCTAAGAACGCCCTTTCACCCCAAAACCATATTTCTAAAGAATCTGGAGTAAGAAGGGCCAACTCACTCTATCAAACACTTTTTGCATATCAAGTTTGATAATCATGCTAGCCGACTTAGTGAGAGAAGCTGAATGAAGAGCCTCATGGACAGTAATAATGCCACCTTGGATTAACCTACCACCAATAAACCCATTTTGTTGCTCCGAGATTAGTTTGTCCATAAGGGGTTTCAACTTGGATGCTAACAACTTAGTAATAATCTTATAAGACGTGTTGCAAAGGCTTATAGGCCTGTAATTAGAGATCAACTTAGAACCCATAGATTTAGGAGCAAGGGCCACAAAGGTACTGTTCCATTCCCTTAGAAGAATGTCATTTTGCTGAAACTCTAGGATAACTGCGTGTAAGTCTGATTCCACAATGTGCCAATATATTTGAAAAAATGCAGCAGGTAAGCCATCAGGGCCCGACGATTTATCACCCTTCATGTCAAAAACTGCTCTCTTGACTTCCTCCACAGAGAAAGGCTGAGTGAGTTTGGAATTGATATCATCATAGATCCGTTTGGGGATGTGTTGAAGTATCTCCTGGCAATCCTCTTCACATGGGGGAGAGTCCTCATGGAGAAGGCGGGTATAGTAATTATTTTGTTCAGAAGCAATT
The DNA here is from genome assembly GCA_019776745.2 of Taxus chinensis. Taxonomy (NCBI): domain Eukaryota; kingdom Viridiplantae; phylum Streptophyta; class Pinopsida; order Cupressales; family Taxaceae; genus Taxus; species Taxus chinensis. Next base: position 273,058,423 of record CM034146.1, on the reverse strand, counting down.
GCATCATCTATGTTAAAGTAAGTGCCTTCCATAGTAATAAGCTCCTTGATTTTGTCCCTGCTTTTATGTTTAGTGGCAGTCATGTGGAAAATTTTTGTGTTAGGATTGCCCTGTTGTAGCCAGATCGCTCTAGATCTTTGATGCCAATAGACTTCTTCCTCAACAAGAGTATTCGGAAGTCACTAAGGAGAGAAAGCTCTTGCTGGTGGAGAAGAGGAGATCTGCCACTTACATCAATACTGGCAGTAATAGAGGCTAATTTCTCTGTGAGGAAATCCTTCCTCCTACGAATATCACCAAAAACCTGTAGCTTCCAGATTTTAAGCTTCTTTTTGACAAAACTGAGCTTCTTAGCAAACCTGAACATTGTCGAGCCCTGAATATCAATCTTCTACCAATCAGAGATAAGATTATCTAAATTATGATTTTGAAGCCACGCAAGCTCAAAGCAGAAGGGAGGATGTTTCGTGTTCTTAATTTGTGAAGTAGTGACGAGTAGGGGACAATGATTATAAACAATTTTAGGAAGAGCCATCAGGTAGAAATCATTGTAGGTGTCAATCTAATCCGTAGAGACTAGAAATCTATCCAGTTTGATTTGAATATGATTGCTTCTTAGTCTTTGATTAGACCAAGTGTAGGAAAAACTCCATGAAGATCAATGTCAAAAACTTCTCCCTGTCTAATAAAATCAGCTAAAGCATCCATGCTATTTGTGCTAATACTGGCACCACCTTATTTCTCCGATAAGTACAGGGGAGTATTGAAGTCACCGACTATGAAATAAGGAAGATGTTTGCAAGTATTACGAAATTCGAAAAGTTCCTTCCAAATTTTTTCTCTTTGATTTTCAAGATTTGGGGCATAAAGATTTACAGCAACCCATCCCACATTAGAACCAATTTTTTGAAAAAACATTCTCATAAAATGGGGAGTGTTTATAATACATTCACTAAAAAGAGTCTTCGGATTCCAAAAAGTGCATAAACCACCCGAATTACCAGCAGAGTTCTGCGAGGCAAAGGAGGCATTAGGCCAGAACCTATGGAGCAAGTCCGCCTCTTTCAACTTAGTTTCTTGCAACATTAAAATATCAGGACAATGCTTGAGTCTAAAGTCTTTGAGGATTCTCTTTTTATGAGGGGCATTTTAACCCCTTACATTCCATGAGAAGATCTTCATTTCTTTGATTTATGTTTACTTCCACCCGACATGGTGAGCAAACCCTGTGTACCTTGAGCAATATTCTGAAATGCTCCCCCCTGAAGCTTGGCTTGATTGGTGAGCCTTCCTTTACCTTTTTTAGGCCCCACATTAGGATTATGTTTGTCACTATTTCTAGTCTTCCTTACAGGGTTGTTCTATGTTGACAGAGAGGTTGAGGAGGAGATGAGAGGGTTCTCTGTTAATGGAGAGCGGGGAACTGAAGTGGAGACGTCCAAGGAACCGAGTGGAGCTGTCAGGCAGGGGGAAAAAGGACAAACAACTGACTTCGGAAACGCACCGAGGAAAAGAGAAGAGGGGGGAGAAAAGACAACCGGAGAAAGACTAAAGAGAGGGAAGGTAAAAGGAATCTCCAGAGAAGGAGAAGAGGACGATGGCAAAGGAGAAGACAAACCTAGAGAAGGAGGATGAAGGGAAGGGACAACCGACGGAGACTGGAGGGAGATGGGAACAGAATGAGCCGACGAAGGCTCCAACAGGGGAGGAGCAGAGAGGGGGGGGAGGGAGGCAGAAGAAACAAGGATCTCACCCTCCTTAAGAAGAACATCAAAAGGATTCGAAGTGCTAACATCCTTAGTGACTTTGGGTACAAACTTACTTTTATTCTTTGGGGTGCGGACTTGCTCTTTAGCTTTGGGTTCTGGCTTGGAAGGGCAAGCCTGAACACGATGACCAATGCTTTTGCAGAAGGTGCACGCCTGAGGAATATATTTGTACTCTACGGGTTGAACCCAAGTACCAAGATCAAAGTGGAGCTCAATGGAAGATGGCAAAGGAGAGTTGATATCAGCGTTGACACATAATCTAGCATGAATAAATCTGGTGGCAACTTTACTTGCTTGATCAATAGCTATGAGGGAACTAATGGAGAGTGCAATGCCTTCAATGACAACTGAGTGCCAAAACTCCAAGGGGAGCTTAGGGAGGCGAACCTAGATCGGGGCCTGGGTCATGGTTTTCGTCCTAGCATTGAACCTAGGAGTCCAATGTCAAAGATAAAAGCCTCTTCCACCAAAAAAACCAAGGCTCCCCCAACAAAGCCCTCGCAAAATCTTCCTTATGAGTAAAATTAAAAAGCATAAAGTCGTTTGAAAGAGAAGCAATATCGACCGGACCACAAGGAATCCATTTAATACGTACCCATTTTCTAATCTCCTCCAAAGGTGACCTGGGTCCCATAAGTTTACCAATCAACGATAACTCCCTTGAAGCTTGCGTAACTTCAGTAATTGAGGAAGGGATTTGTAATGAAAAAGTCCCATCAATGCCCTGTGGCAGTAACTTCCTAGGCGGGGGGATTTGGAAGAACCAAACGCAATATCTTTCCAAGAGCTAGACGGGACAACAACAAAGGCGTGAGTGAGGTTAGGAGGAGGGTCAAGGGATGGACCAGTTGGATCCGACATTGTAGCAGGAAAAACTTGCAACAATGGATATGGTATACTACTTCCTATTCTTACTAGCAACTTACTCTATTGATATATACATGTCTTGACATACATTTTATCTTTCTAACATGCTAACAAGTGCTTTCATGTGCAACATTTGCATTAGAGGAACTATTTCCACCACGGTTGTCAGATACTTTGTTTGTTCTTATCTTCTATTGTATATCATTGTTTGCGGGCTATGCCCTATGTCTTGCTTGGTCATTGCTTGTATTATTTTGACCGCTTCGGCCTTGGTTGTCTTACAAAATTGTGAATGATGTCCCATGTTTGAAACTTGTTTTTTGTGGTCTACATTGTCTTATTTCTTGTTAGATTACACATTGGCTTCTATATGTGTATTTGTCTTTATTACATTAACACTTGTTTTTAGCCACTTTGTTTGCATGTGCATTGGTTTCTACCATGCACATTCCCCATACAGAGCTATAATTCATATCAGTTTCAAGTCCTTTCCTTTGGGCAACATCCTCTTAGTGACGTCGCATACACCCCAAATGAGGGGACATACATTGGGTGAATCAATCACCCCATTCATCAGCTCAGAGCTACATTATATGAATAAAGCAATTGTAGAGTCACAAAACGGCCCAACTTATAACTTGGGTCCTCAGTTTAACACAGACGCTAGCGCCCAGATACAAACATGAGCACCTGGGTGCTCCTGACCCTTCTTGGGCACCTATGACCAAGTGGCAGTTATAATCATTTTCTCATATCAAAACAGTTTACAGAGCAATTTAGACAACACGGGCACAGTCCTCCAGTAATAAAAATGCATTCTACCTTCATTTTCTACTTAGATCAAACATGAACAAAATAAGATCACACCATCTACCGTGGTGTATAAATTTCAGGCAGTCAGGGATGGTTATTAACACTAGAACTTTCTACCTAACACTCTTATGTTGTGGCGTGAGATCAACCAAAAAACTCACACTTGGCGTGAGATCACCCAAAAAACTCACTCTTGGCGTGAGATCACCCAAAAAACTCATTCTTCAAAAACATTTTAGGACCTTTTCTATCCCTTTCACTCATCACAGATCAAGTGCACACTTTCATTTTACTACTTTTTACATACTTTTACACATTTTTACATACTTGGATTAGATTTTTCACATATACATGACTTTGACTATTCTTTTGCACTTCTTTTGTAGGTCTGTCCTTAATACACAACAAGAAGCAACCCTTCATCAAGCAACAATGACAACAAGTAAAAACATGACACAACATATACACTTCACCCCTAGGGTCACTTCCTCTTCCTTAGCTTCCATGCTTCATTTTTATCAATCCACACTTTTTCTTGTCTCTTCGGCACACTTTCACCCTCGATCTACATGTTTATCAGGTACGCATCTCTTATCTACTTTATTTTATTGAGTATTCACTCCACAACATAAAGTGGGGGTAAATGTAGACACTAAATCACGCACTTGGGTACATTTGTTCGTCTTAATCACATGCCACTAATCATATGATTCCTAAGTGAGAAAACTAGTAATTGGCATCTATCTTTGGCCTATTTTCTATTTTTCTGGTTTCTTCTTTGGTCTTTCACACCCCACAACCTAGTTTGATCTTCGGTGTTTCATCTTTCTTGACTCTAGACACCAATGCCTAATGAGTACGCCAGCGCTTAGGTTTCCCTAACCTCTTTGTATCTTACTTGCCTATTTTGGGCCTCTTTTATTTTTTGGACATTTTGTTTTCTTATGGGTCGGCCTTTTAACTATCAATTACAAAATTTAAACAAGGGAATCATATAAATACAGAGTTATATGACCATAATAAAGGACCAAGCTCTAAACATCTATTATCATCACCCAAGGTTGCATCCAAAGGCATTATAAGAACATCAAAGCATCCATCTAGCACTCACTCAAGGGATAAGGGACTACATTTTTTTACATACAAACATAGGATGGGAAGTTCATTTTGACATCCACACATCTATCTACATTGATGCATCTAGTTATCACTTGTTACCAAGTGCATCTTTACACGAGAGCTTCATAGGGCACGATTTTGCACACACTTCACAAGAACTACATGCAGTCTGAAATGTAGTGCAGTGCTCGGTTGTAAGTTCACTTTGTTGGGTGACTGTCAAGGTCAGTCTGACTCCCCATTTGCATCTTTATTTTTAGGATTTGGTGTGTTTTGGGGTTTTGCAGGATATCTTTTATTTTGTAAGTTATTGGAAAATTATGTAGTCATCCAACGACACACAAGCGATCAAAAAAGAAGGTTAGCAACCATCTTACAACACAACAAAAATCTATTTCTGATTTTTTTCATAGTCATGGGCACACAGAAGCAGTCTCCAGCACCTAGGCGCCCCTAACCTGATCAAGGCTTGTTTGACAGTCACAAAATTTTCTGGGTGTGGTTACGATAGTATGCTCCTATTTTCTAGTTCTCTATTCCAGTACACTTTGAGATTTATTGTGGAATCAGCTAAGTCTTTTATCCTCTCTCTTGCACATAGGGTTATATTTTTATCTAGCTTATTTCTTGTGTCAATTCCATGTTATAGCATTAATTTATAATATGTGACTCTGTAATTAGGGTTTTATAAATTAGATATTTGTTAAATCATGAACCATTCTAGTCCCACCATAGATACTCCCCCTTCTCACATACCTTTCATTTCTAAGTGTTCTTTTAAACCTATTGCTACTTATGAGTCCCGTGTTGACCATTTACCAAAGGATCTTTCTGTTGAGCACACTCTCCCTATTATTTCCTCCACATAGGTCATTGTCACCCATGTTCATGCTTCCATTCACTCTTCATGATAGTGTTCTATTAGAGAAATTTCCTCTAAGACAGATGTGACCATTTCCTCTTGTGCTCCATTGTATCTTGATTTCTCAATTAACGACACTCCACATACACCGATTGTTACCTTTAAGTGTAGTGTTGTTTCATCTCAGACTTCCAGCATCTCTTGTCCTTCTACTTCATGTTGTAATGCTAATACATTCTTATCATACATTATTCTCATTGAGAAATCCCATTGGGATGAGTATCTACTGACCTAAGTTGTCTATTTGCATATTCCACTTGTGTTTCATTACAGGAATATGATCTGATTGAGCCAGATACAACATTCTCGAGGACCCATTCATCTTTCTCATTAGGATTGCCTTCCTTGAGACATTTATCACTTCCATTATTTCATAAATGTTTCATGATCCAACTCTTCTTGTGGATCCCTTTGTGAGGATTATTGGGACCCCAACCATTTTCTTTCTCTGACATGTATACTGTAGTGACATTCCCACTATCTTTTATGCACATTTTTTCTAGACCTATGCCACCTTTTAGTTACAAACTAGATGCAAATATTAGAGTACTGCAAGCTTCTTCTTCCTTTGTGGAGTGGGCTGAATTTCAATGCTCATTTTTTTTCCTTCCCAAGAGTAAGAACATTGTTTAATGCAGGTGGATTCTCTTCAGTCTTTATGTGGAGGACCACATAATCGACACTCTATTTAGGGGAACCTTCTTGTCCTCACTTCTTTATGTCTCTACTCTAGGGATGATCATTGTACGTGGGTACCTCATTAGGCTGAGTTACCGAGACCCGTTTCTTCTTCTTCTCTAGTTTTCTTGAGTGAGTTTCTTGTCTCTCTTTTGGGGGGAGCTTTTTCCCACTAAGTTTTCTCCTTTTACTCTATCTTTATGAGAGATTTACATTATACGTGGGTACCTCATCAGGCATTGTTGCCATGACCCACTTTATTTTTTCACTACCCACCTAATATGTGCTTATGGGGGGTATTAATTTAGGATACTCATTTTCCTTATTTATTTTATTTATGTGGATTTTTCCTATACTCATGGGATATGCTTACTTAGGTGTACACTTGAACACACTATTTTAGTTGGTGATAAATACTACCCTTGACCAATTCTTTGTTGATTGTTATTTTTTGTATGGAGGTTACCATTATTATAGGCAGAGGTTTCAATTATTCTAGAAGGAGATTACACATTCACCTCCTGTATGTACATCACTTGCATCATTATATTACATGGAGCATTGAGTTGATTTGGATCCATTCTTTCCTTTTTGCATTTTATCTCATTATTTTTCATAACTTGCAAATTAGTATGTGTGTGTGTGTGTGTGATTCTTGTGTTTGAATTTCATCATTAACAACTAAAAAGGTTAAATCAAAGTGATAGGTATTAATTTAGAAAAGATAATAATTGACGTGGCATTTCAAATTTGAGAAAAGGAGGGAATAGGACATAAGTGTCTAAAGGGGATAGTAGTATAGGGCGGTACTGTCTGGGATGCTCAGAGGATAAAACAAGAAATATTGTGTTGGGTCACATGTTGTCTAATGTCCAAAAGTAAGGTATTCATTCCAAAAAATCAAATGATTGAAGTATAAAAAGAATGAGGCAATGTAAAATTAAAACAAGTGTCATTAATATCCAGTTTTCTTGCATGTGGATTGTGTATATAATGACATACTTAGAGGCGTGATGTAAATAACAATTGCGTGATTTTGTGTCCACATCTTCATAGAATATTGGGATGGATATGAGTGTGATGTGCATAGAGAATTGAGATCATAAGGGTCCATTGTGTATTGGATATGTAAATGGGTAGGTGGAGTAATTAAGTGTATAGAGGGATGTGATAACCTTAAATGTGAGTGGGTGAGGATGAGTAAATAGTTGATGGTGTATCTTTCATAACCATGTTCTATGGGATTATTGTTGTTTTATGATGTTTTATATTTTTGGCTTGGAAGACCTTATGCGCAAAGTGTTTTTTATGATGTATGTAAACAAATAGGTGTACTTCTTCATTACTCTTATCTATTTGACAAGTTTTAAATTAAATTTCAAATTCAAGTTTGATTTCAATATGTTCAGAGTTAAATTTTTAGTTTTCATTATATGGGAATTGACTATAATATTGTGTTATAGTTTGCTTTCTTAGGGGCATCTTGTAGCTATTCAAGTAATCAAGCAATCTAGAAAAGACATAGTGTGTTTACACACTCCTGTACATATTTCCTTTAAGTAAACATTTTTTATTTATTATCCTAATGGGGAAAAGGTAAACACCCAAATTTTTTAAGAACAATTTTTATTTATTATCCCAACGGGGAAAAGGTAAACACCCAAATTTTTTAAGTCAACATTCGGTATTGATATTTTTACTTATATCCCTTATTCGTGACTCGTGCACACAAAAAAACTTTAAACATTATCCTACTCTCTCATAAGGATTGCAAACAATTCATATTATCTTATTCTACTACTCAAACACTTGCACAAGGGATATCATTGCTTATGGACATCTTACACTTCCTGACACGATTTTCCATATTTCAACATGTAGTATTTTATCCTCCTATATAACACCATATAGGTTTAATAGAACCATCATACGGTTTTTTCTATTGCTCTATAGTGTTGTCCTTTATGTGTGTGGTAAGAATTCGTGTAGTTATGCCTGATTTGGTTGTTTTAATGACTCACCTAATTCAAGTAGCATAAAACCTGCAACACTTGGGGAGATCAACCTTTGAAAAGGTGATCTTCTTACGCATTTGAGAGAGGTAGTTCTCTAGTATGATGGGGGTATTTGGGATTTTTGGTACTTTTAACTAGAAATTATGAAAAGTTGTGAAAATGGAGAAACAAGAAAAATAGGGAATGAGAGGAGATACGAGGGAGAAACATGACAAACTAAACATGAAGGAATTTCAAGATAACTCAGGTAAAATAAAAGGGTGGTAAAATTTCTTCCTCTTAAGGAAATGATATTCAAAACAATAGTTCCATGCAAGATGAGATAACTTGATATCTAGATTGCATAAATATGACACAAATTCCACACACAAAGGTATCTAACACAAATTTTTCATATAAAATCATTGCACACATTAAAAGAACATTAAGTCATTAATAAGCCTTTAACAATGAACAATAAAGTACATTTCACAATCAAAGAGCATTAAAACTCATGGGATGAAAATCATAGTGCTTACTTGTATTCGTCATATTCAAAAAGATAAAAATAATATGTACACATGAACTTGAAAAACATATCCATAATTAAAGAGAGAGAGAGAGAGAGAGAGAGAGAGAGATCCCCCACTTAACTATTGATTTCCAGCCTTATATAGGAACTTGTCCCTATAAGTAATTAAATAACTACTTTTTTAACTTAACCCAACCCATGACTTGAACTTGATTCAAGTTAACACTTGCACATTATGGCATTTTAATTAATGTATAAATGAATTAATTAATTACATTTTATTTTCTCGAGTCTTGGTACATTTGAATTTTTTTAAAGTGAAAATCACTCTATTCAATTAACACAATTTCTTGATTGAATCGTGTTTACAATTTTAACATTTGAGCCTTTATATAGGAGTTAAGTAATTCAATATTCATCATCTTCATATCACAAGCTAGTCACCATGTCAAAAAATAAAATCATGGGCTTGACCCATTATTGCATTGATCTTCAATGAGCCTGGTTTTGCATTCATGAGTGAATTTCATCTCTTTTCATCATCAATTGCACTGCAACTTGAAGTGCTGGTTTAGTTTGAACATTGTTATCCTTACTAAAATTCCAAAATAAAATGTCCCCAAGAAGCACATTACATAGGTTCCCAAGTCATTCAATTCCAGTGGAATCACTTCATGATCTATACAAGAACTAGTTTGGAGAATTATACTCCGTCTTTGTCACCATGGGAATAATTGAGTTATCTAAATTCAACATCCCATACAAATATAATCAAAGAGGATTAAGCTTTTCCCTTCTATCATCACTCAAGCTTAAATTATTTTACAGATGCCTTCATGTACTTATGTGGGTGGAAGTTGTAGAACAACGACACCATATAAATCATGTAGTATCTTGCACAAAAATCATGGGTATGGAGCTTTTGTTTTCACACAAGAGTAATCGTGAACCATATTTACACCAAATCACAACATCTGGAGTTGGGTGAAATATTTACCCTAAAAGAGGTAGTTTCACTTTGCTTCTTAGAATTGATGAAACCAAATAATTGAAGCATAAGATTACATGAAATTTCAATTTCATTGTTATGGAAAAGTAAACTTATCCTCTTGGTGCATGATGGGAAACGATCCACCATGAAACATAATGAACTAGTGAACATTACTTTTCATTATTCTTGTAAGAATTTCCCCAAATTGTATATTTGAGAAGAATAGAAAGTACCATAATACTAGAACACCTATATAATAACCCACCAAGATAACTACAAGCAAAACAAATATAGGCAAGGGACTGTTGACATAAGGAAAACTATAAATGGAGATCGTGCTAGCTAACTCCACACTCACATTCAAATTACAATTAGAATTTTCTAAAGGAACTATATCAATTTCACAAGCATGTAAGAGATGTTTGTCAAAAATTATTACAATTCCCAGGGATCAAATATAATGCCAACTATAATAATGTCTTTGGGATTGGGAGTTTTCCTAGACAATTTTAAGTAATTCAAACCAAATGACCATCACCTTACTAGCTCATCTAGAGATTTATCCATTGCATTATAAAAAGGCCTTCCCAATTGGTTGTTTTACCAACTCCTCAAAATTCTTTAGAAAAGGTTTCAAATGAGAAACATCAAACTATGCAAATGTCTAATCATAAAAAATAGCCATCAATGACTAATATTTTAATTCTTCATTTCCTTTCAAAACTTGATGTATCTAAAGTATTGGAAACTCAACCAAGCCACCAAATATAGTGTTTTTAGTTTACACCATACAAAATTCCCAACATAAAAGTTGTGCTTAAGCTCGATTGAAATATTTTCACTATTGAATTTTTTTGTAATATGAGTGATCCTTGAACCCTCCAAATACTTTTCATACCCTGCAATGATACAAAACTCACAATACATATTTCCATATGATCATCAATTATGTTTACCTTGGTATGAGCATAGAAAATTATGGAATGCATGATTTCATTGCACCAAGTGGGGGAATTAGATTGTTTTGGGCCTTCAAATTTGATAAAGAACATTGGAACCATTCCCAAAGGCCCTGTGATGTGTAATGGGGTGATGACAGGTAAGTTTTGGATTTAGAATCCCCAATACTCAATCGGGCCTATCGCCCTATCAACGAACCAAATGAACCTTAGAATAGTTATGATGTGCCCTATAATCCGCGATGAAGTGATAAAAAGTCTTGGAGCACTCAAAAGCCATCCAACTATCATATGTCGTCATATTGTTTAGGATTTCATACAACTAGGGAACTTGAGGGGCATTCCCTTAGTTCTCATGAGGAGTGACTTAGCCAAAATATATTTGAAATAATGTTCTATAGTCTCTTGACGGGTTTTCAAAGACATGATGGGGTAATTTTTAAGTTTATATGGCACATTAACCGATTGGGCCAAAAAATCCAACATGGAACATACATTGCATTTTTATTTTCCTTTCCAAGGCTTGGTTGAGGTTTCAAATAGTACTCAAGTCATTTTGAGTAGTCACGCCAAGTGGGCTGATTTAGAACATAAGCATTGATATGACCTTGTGGAACATAAACTATGTTGATGAAGAGTATTGGGATTTCAATGACCATATCAAACAAGACAACTTCAAAGGTCATTCATCATGTTAGGGTCAAAACAGACCCAATAAGGTGAAATTTATCCAATATAAATTATTTATACTCAAAATTCATATCTCATATGAGTTAAAGATAATAGAACACAAATCAAGAAGTTTTAGACAATTCAAATTTACATGGAAACAATGAGCAAATGGATATTTCTCATATTTATTCACTTTCTAGGTTGTCCTTAGTGTGAAATTATATCCTGTGGAACAATATAAAAGTAAGTTAAATGATCTTATTTAATCATTTGGCAATTCAATCACATAGTTGATAAATATAAGGAATCTCTATGTCTTAAGAAAATTTTCCCTGAACATCTATATTCCAAGGCCATACATTAGGAACAACCCTACACAAGTCTAAAGCACTTTAAATCCAACAAAGAGCATTTCAATCCAATTCAAAAACATCTCAAGCCAAGTCAAATTTATCAATATCAAGTGTTTAAGATCAAAATTTATAGTTGCATTCACCTGGTTGCTTCAACAAAATTGGACTCCAATAGGTGGAGAACCACATGATTTTGATGCCTCTTCAGAGTAATGCTACGTAGGTGATGCAAGGGTGCCACAACCAAAACTATTGACTCCTTTTTATAGGTTTTCTAGAAGAGAGCTAGGGTTTGGAGGAAATAATTTTTGTTCTAAGGACTTCTAAACATCTTTTGAGTCATGATCAAACGCAAGGCTATATATCCATTTATTACACATGATCCCATAGTCAAAGTTAAAAAAACATTAAAGGATAGAGTTGTATAAGGCATATAGAAGCATCATTTGCTAGTGTATATAACCTATTTCTAGTGTCCCTAAGGGTTTTGAATTTTTTTGGGGAGATGAATCATTTCAATACTTTCTCCAACCCATTCCACCCTATTTCAGATTCATATAAGTCCACAAAATATATAAAATATAAGTGGATGTATTCTCTTGTGTTTCACTATATTTAACATGTGATGTAATTAGATTCAATCTCTCAAACCTTTTACTATAATTTTAGAGCTAAATTTTAAACATTTATCTATTAATGTGGTTATACACACTTTTCGGATCTAATCCTAAATTACGGTTTTAATCCGCCCTTTTAAATTTTAGGGTTAAATCACCAAGATGGTTACATTAGTGCTATAGTTAGCATTGTATATCAATATGTGACTAGGATTAAACAATGGAATATTAATTAGTTTTTTGCTCGTGATTTTATGTAGCTTTATTTAATAATGCCGTTAAATATAATATAAATTATGTCTAAGATTTTACAAAGATTTTGTAGCACTTGGCTCCACATGTTTATTCAATATATCTCATAAAATGGGGCAAAATGAAAACACTTTAAAATGTATCCTGGACATTAATTGGTCTTTAAATTACATCATTTTAGCATATTTGTGTACTCGTCAATTATTAGTCTAGATTAGGTGCTATTAGTGTGTTTAATCAAATTTTTATGGTACCGCCTCCTTTTATCCCCTTCAATCTTCCATCTTCTATCTCGTATGATCTCTTTGATTTTGAGCCTTTCTTGAAACATTTGTACACTCTTGGGGCTTGTTTGGACCATCTGAATTCGGATGGAATCATTCTCTTAGAGATCAGTTTGGGCATGGATAGTCTCGATTTGAATTCATTTTGTATATAAACACAAGCATTTTATGTAATTTATCAACAAGTATATTGAGCATTCTACAAATAAATAATTGAGCATTTGCAAGCATTATAGAATAAACAAAGCAATTATTAGACCATTCATATAAGCACACAATTTTTTTAGATGCATCCCACAACACTAGTTTGCATTTTATGCTCTAATAATTAAGGTTTGTTATATTGTTATTTTCTACGAGCTAAATAAATATCAAGATAATTCTATTATTTTTACTATAATATATGCGCTAAAACATATTTTGTTTTAGTTAAATTTCATATGCCAGTTCTTAATTAGGACAAGAAAGAGAATTTATGTTTTGTAGGTGATCAAAGTGAAAGCATAAAAATATGAGTGAGGTCCTTGAAGATCTAAACTAGGGGACCATAATCATAAAAAAAGTTTGGACTTGTATGTCATTGGTGTGAGAGCATCTAGATTCTCTTTGCGTCATCAAGAGTGTATAAAAATTTCAAACAAATTTCCATATATATTCCAAAAATGATGGGTCAAATCTCTATCACTTATGTGCATGCAATTCCACTCTTACATCTTGAAGACTATCACTAGAATGTATGTTGTCGTGGATCAATAAAATTTCAAAATTTTGGAAATCATGGGAAACCTCTTCATGGTTTGGTCATTCTTCCCCCTCTTGTTAAGTCCCTCTTGAAAAGGAGTTAGTTATTTTTACAAAATTAGGACAAAACTGGGTAAAATCAGACAAATGAGGAATAAGTGGAATAGTTCCTTTGTTTCACTTATTCCCTGCTTTACTTCTAAGACCAACTTCTATATGTAAATTGGTAAGTTTGGTGAAAGATGGAATTGAGGGAAAATTTCCCAATGTTCTCTTAGAACCCTGACCACCCACCTTACCTAACCCTTGGAAAAATTTATAATGTTCCATTAAGTCGGTCATTGCAGGAACTTCAAGAACAATTCTTGATTTCCACGAGTTCCCTACGTTCCCACAATCAACGATTACCGGATAAATCAGGCCTGGAAAATACACGAGGAATTGTTCCTTCATTCCTCGAGTTCCCCACATTCTTGCCTTCACCATTTTAATGTCATTTAATCAAATAAATCAGTCTTTAGTGACACTTCGAGAATTATTCCCAAGTTCTCCCTGACCTTCGATTAGCTGATTTAAAGGTAATTTAGGGAATTTAAACAAGGGCATATAAATAAGGAAAATCATTCTCGACCATTAATTTCATATCATTTCAACTTTGTCCCCGCTATTGTCGCTCCTCTTCTCACCATTTTCTTGCCCAATCTCCATCGTTTTCCAATTGTTTTCAAGCATTTCAGTTACATGAAGAACATGTAGGAAACACCTACATTGTCATCCAATCAGTGAGAATTTTCACTATTATTTTCCCTTATTTTATTCTCTTTCTTGTTTTGGTACCCTTTTGCTCTAGTTTTTCCCACATATTGTTGTAAGGATGAATTTTCTCCTATCAGTGCTCCTAATCTAGTCAAAATGAAGTTCCAATATGCGGGCTATGAGCCAATCTCCTCCCTGGAAACCTTTGTACCAAAATTTGGTTACAGGGATGTTAAACATGTGGATTTTGATAGAATTTTAGGGAATAATGAGAGACAAAAACCTAACTCCATTGGATCAAAGGATTATTTGTAGTGTCTTAGCCCATGTTGGAGGTTTTCGTACCCCAGTCCAATGTATTGATGTTGTCTTAGATTGTGCTTATTGTTTTGACCCTTAAACTAAAGAGTTGATAGATCCTTAGGGCCAACTCATTGCTTAGCTAGATGCACATCACATTAATTAAGAGATCCTCGGGGCCAACTCATTTCTCAGTTAGATGCACATCACATTAATTTAGCTTTAGGTATCCCCACTTTTTATAATGCTAAATTATTGACTCTAGATGAAGCCCAAAAATAATTTGATTTGATTCCTAATAAATACCAGACTATGGTTGTAAAATATTGGCTAAAGACAAAGAAGAAAGGACCTTCAAAGGTTCAAAAGAATTTGTATAGGAGTGATTTTATTGAAGAGTTAACTGACATTAGAACCCTTATGACAAGAGAGATGGGTCTTCATTCTACCAAATAATTTCAAGTTTGTTAACAGAATCTGTGAAGGCTAGAAACATTTGAATTGGGGAGAAATAATTTGTGAAAATCTAACTCAAAAACTAATTCAGGTCCACAAAACCAAATCCTTCCATATGACTTCCCACTTTATATATATTATTGTTGGATACAAAAATTGGATTGACTTGTCAAGTCAAGGTAGTAGGAAAAATATCCCAATATATGATTTTTATACCCAATTAACCTCCTACAACAACAAAAGTCATTTTATAATGGTTAATGATTCCTTCATTATGTTTCTAATCAAATTGCTCGAGGGATGTGTTACTAATAGATTTTCTCAGGAAGCCGAGCAACTGATTGCGCTATATGGGAGCATGTTCATTTAATTTCATATATTTTCATATATTAGAATTGTAGGATTTGAAGGAATTCCATACAAAATTCCCATCTATTTCAATGATAAAATTATTCTCATTGAACTTTGCAGACAGCTAGATATTCTTCATAGAACATGTAGGGATAAGTGTTTGGTATTCAATTCCCAATATCCCTAGGAAATTATACTTGTAGATCAACTAATGATGGACAAAATATTGAAAGAACTATTTCCCCTTTCCATTTGAATTCATTTCAAAAGAGACTTTCATTTGAAAACAAAAACTTCATCAATAATAAACTTTGTTTATCATATCTTCATGTGCCCACAATTGAAGATTATTAGGAAGATTGTGACGATGAATTCGAAGTAAGAAAAAGGATGTATGAAAGGACGACGCTTCAGAAAGTTCAACATTTAAAGTCGTATAAAGTACCAGATGACATAATTGATGATAGTTATCAGTTTCTAGAACTTGAATTTGTAAACTCTATCCAATATTATCTTCCTACCATTGATTGGTTACTTGAGGAGAAATATAGTCTTGATGATCTTATTGCTCCTATTCTCTCAAGAACCAAGAAATGGTTTACCAAAAAATTGGAAGAATTCAAGGATCCTTAGGAGGTAGTCTCTCCTAAGAAAACTGCTTCTTCCTCCACTCAAAAAGAATTTGGTACACAAGTATATGCAAGGACCTCAAAGGATGAATAATAAAAAAAAAGTGATAAAAAATATGACCTTTAACAAGAAGAAAAGAAGGAAGATTCTGAACAAAAAGAAGAAGAACAAAATTTATAAAGTAAGAAGGAAGGAGATGAAGAAGAAGAAGAAGAAGTCATTAAGATTTCAGCTCAAAATTTGGGGAAAGTGGGTGCTTCTAGACCCAAATTGAATATATGAAGACCCTCTCCTCCTCCTCATGCAACTATTATAGTTGTCTTTGCATCAGATTCTTCTCTTCCTCCCCTATCACTTAGAGTGACATCAATAGGTACATCTTTCGGTGAGATTTCAAATACTTAATTCTCTTGGGTCCATTCCATGATTGAAAGTAAAAAGAGGAAAAATCAATCAAAATTTGAGGTTCTTAACTTATGATGTTGTGGTTGCACTTCTTAGTGTATACTTAGAATTGGATCACCTGCAAGATGGATTATTTAATATGAAAACTCCTAATCAATGCTACTTTAAAAAATGGGATTATGATGTCATTGTAAGGAGAAGGAAAATTATGGTTTCTTTCATTGAATAAAGTGGGTAAAACTCTTCAGATATGAATCTAAACCTGCACACTTGAAAAATGTTAGTTGTTTTTAGTGGTTAAGGGACCTACCTCAGTCAAATCCCTAACCATTTTAAGGAGATAAAAGGAATTTTATTGATTAAAATGAAAAAATAGTAAATGAAAAAGACAATTATACATGACTTATATCATAGGACAATAATTGTTATGATTCATCAAAAATCGCAGGGAGATCCCAAGCCAATCACTATTGTGATTCCCACCTATATTGGATTATCATTAGAACAATGTTGTAGTAAACAAGATTTATCCTTTGTGCTTCACTTGTACTTCTTCAAGACTTGTAATATTGACATATGCAAACAAGAGATCAATAAAACTCAAGTATAACCTTAATGCCCAAAGAGTCATGTGTTATAATGAGGGGGTGATGGTGATTATATAGTTTTTTATTACATAGGGGAGCGGGACACATATGGGTGTAAGGATAGGGTTCACAGTGTATTAGTCATGCACATGGGTAGGTGGGATGGATATAATTAAATGTGAGTGGGTGAGGGTTTGTAAATGGGTGGTGAGTTGCCTTTTATCCCCATTTTATGGGGTTCTATGATTTTTTTAGGATTTTTGTGTTTTATAATTAAAAGACCTTATGCATAAGGTGCATTTTATAGTGTCTACATTTACCCCCTTTTGGGTTATGTGTTGCAGTAGAAAGGATACAACACAAAAAATAAAGATGAGATGGGGGTCATCTAACCCTGTAACTATGGTTTTCGCAGTCGTGGGCCTAGATGGTTAACTGGATAAACAAGAACCTGGAAATGTGATCGATGGTCCACTTTAGTCGGAGTCTGTGAAGGGATCGATAGGTTGATTTTACGAGGCAAATATTATAGAGTTATTTGACTGAGATGATTGGTGATTGATTTTCATAGAATTTGATGAGAAGGGTTGTGTGTGACTTCCCCCTCAAGTGAAAATTTTTGGAGCCGCAGATTGCCCTAGCGTAACGTAGGACGAAAAGTGGCAGTTAAAGATGAGAGAAAATGAGCCTTAATAAAGGCATGTTGAGTGAAACTGATGACATGATTTGCCCAGTCGTGTGTAAATGAAAATGATATGATATGTATGTAAAAAATCACATGTAAGTATGACTGGTCACGAGGTGAAGAGGTTGAGTTGACAAGTTGATTACGAGTTGACAACAAGCAAGCAGAGTGAGTGAGATGGACCGAGCAAGCATGCTAGGAGAAATTCCTGAAAGCTAGAAGCAATCTGAGAGAGTTGGGAGTGATTCGGGTGAGCTAGGAGAGAGTTGGGTGAGCTGGGAGCTAGTCAGGAAAGTTAGAAATGAGTAGAACAAGTTGGGTGAAGGGAAAGTTGGCTGGGGTGGCTCGATGATTTAGGTTAAGGGAAAGTTGGTTGGGGTAGCTCAGTGAGCTAGTGTGTAAATCATAGGAGTGACTTAAAGGTGGGTGACTCAATCAGGCTGGGAAGGGAACTCGGTGAACTGGGAAGGGAGAGATGCTACTGCGACTCGAAAGGAAAGGGATGGCTCACGGGGAGTGCAGTGGATAGGTTTATGGGAGTGTAGTGTGAGTGGAAACAAGGGAAGCAGAGAGGGAAAAGGATGGTCAACGATAGGTTGCGGTTGTGACTAGGGATTGAGCGGGTGGTGGCAAGCGTAGTGGAAGGGAGCTCATGTCGCTAAAATGACCAAATAGAGGTCGCAGGGGTGTGAAAGGGAGTGTGGAAGGGGTAGCTCGGTGGAGGGTTGAGAAGAGGGCATAAAAACAACATGGTAGTTGTGATTTCAGAGGTACAAAGTATGGAGAGAGATTGGCAAATAGAGATATATATTCGCCAGTGTGAATTCTGATTTGGAGGCTTGATCATGCTTATAACTAAGAGTGGAATTTGTGGTAAGTGGGTAGTGGAAAAAGAGAGCTCAAGGTGAGCGCGAGTGAGAGGAGAGGGTAAGGAAGCATGAGAGAGGTGAGTGAGCTCGATGAGCTCAGTCACCAGAGTGACTAAGTGGGTGAGGGCTTGTGGGGGGAGGGTTAGGAAGGATAACGAGGGATCATATGAGGAGATGGGGACCGATGGTTGTGACATGGGGATGAGAGGAAAAAGGATCGGGGCTGAGTCGCAGTGATGACTCAGTCGGGTGAGTTGAGTCGAGCACATCAGTGAGAGGGATGGAATTTGCAACAGGGTGGGCTAGTGATTTAAGCGGTAGGAGTGAGTCACAGAAATAAATGTAGGTGAAGTGGATAGATGGGAGAAGGGTGTGGATGGTAGGTAGGTGAGGTTGTGTGAGTGGGGAAATGGGTAGGTTGGGGTGGGATTATGGAATCGGGTCATAAGTGTGACCTATGTGTGAGAGGGATTGTAATGAAATTACTTGTATAATTCAGATCATGAGTAGAAATATAACACCAAATAACACAATATTCCAGAATAATGATCTCAATATGCAATTATAATAGCTTCACCACTTCGAGGGGGCAACCTCCAAACCATACAATAATACTCAAATACTCCAATCATGATGAAATACTACCTACAATCCCCTATATATACTATTCATATGTTATGGCCATCACTGAGGCCGACCTACTAAGCATGAGAAAGTATAAATGATATAATAAAATGATATGGTAAGCCACAAGTTGGCTACTCATATCCTAATACAAGTAATAGGTTAAGGGCGTAGCATGTCCTTCCCCTTCAAAGCAACATTGTCCCCAATGTTGAGAAGCTTTGGGTGTTGTTGCAGGAATGTCATATCTTCCCATGTTGCATCTTCATTGTCCATATTCTTCCACTTGATCAGGTACTCAGTAATAACCCGTGTCCTCAATCTTTTAGTGCGTGTTTGAAGGATGCATTCAGGTTCCAAGATGACCCTCCCCTCCTCATCGAGCTCAGGTAACACTGTTTGGGTTGATACTCTCTGTCCAATTACTTGCTTCAGGCAAGAAACATGAAATAATGGATGTATTCTGGTTGATTGTGGAAATTCTAATTTGTATGCTACAATACCAATCTTCTGCAATACTTGATAGGGGTCATAATACTTCGGTGAAAGTTTGTTATCCTTTTGTTGTTGTTTCAAAGACATTTTCTTATATGGTTGTAACCGCACAAAAACCCAATCGCCGACTTCAAAATGCCTTTCCGTGTGATGTTGATCAGCCTGTTGCTTCATGCGGTTTTGTGCCATGACCAAGTTCTCCTTGAGACTAGAGAGGACCTCTTGTTAATACTGAATGTGTTCTTCTACTGCTCTAACCCATGGTTTTCCTCTCAATGATGATGTGATGGATGGTGGATGGTACCCATAGAGTGCCAAAAAAGAAGACATTTTAGATGAAGTATGGAAGGAAGTGTTATATCACCATTCTACAAGTGGCAACCATTGGACCCATCTTTCTTGTTTATCAGACGTAAAGCAACAGATATATCCCTCCAAACACTTATTTACAACTTATGTTTTCCCATCAGATTGGGGATGATAAGAAGAGCTACGAATCAACTGAGTACCCAAACATGAGAATAAATCAGTCCAAAAATGACTAGTAAATATACGGTCTTGATCACTTACTATAATCTCCGGTGTCCCATGAAGCTTTTGAACTGTGTCCATGAAGGCTGTTGTTACCGTGCTTGTAACAAATGGGTGTGCCAAGGCACAAAAATGAGCATATTTGGTGAGTCTATCCACCACAACCATGATGACATTTTTTTTGTTAGATTTAGGCAATCCTGTGATAAAGTCCATGGAAACCTCTTCCCACCGCTGGCTAGGAATAGATAGAGGTTGTAGAAGACCTGGGGATCAAACTGTTTCACCCTTATTTTTCTGACAAACCATGTATTTTGTCACAAATTTTTGGGCATCCCCTTTGAGCCCTTCCCAGAAGAAATCTTGTCTGACTCGATGATAAGTCTACAAGAATCTAGAGTGCCCCCCTACTGGAGAAGAGTGAAGTTAAGATATAATCCTATTTTTAAGAGTGGAGTTCTTACATAGGTATAATCTATCTTTATACCATAAAGCATCCCCTATCAATACAAATTTTTCAGACATGCTTGGATCATTCTGGAGATGATGAATGAGGTTTTGTGTGGTTGGGTCATTTCTCCATTCAGACCTTGCCTCATCTATCCAATCTTCTTGTAATATGGACATGGCACATAACAAGGCTGCAGTTGAGTCAGCTTTATGTGACAGTGCATCTGCAATTACATTGTCCTTCCCTTTCTTATAGATAATCTCAAAATCATATCCCAACATCTTGGAGACCCATTTTTGTTGTTCTTCAAATGATAAACGCTGCTCCAAGAAGTATTTTATACTATCATGATCTGTCTTCACTTTAAAGTGTCTTCCTATGAGATATGGTCTCCATTGCTTTACTGCATTAAGTATGGCTAGTATTTCCTTCTCATAAGTCAGCTTGGAAAGATTCTTACCTTTGAATTGATGGCTCAAAAAGGCAATAGGACGGCCTTCTTGCATGAGAGCTGCCCCCATACCCACCCCTAATGCATCACATTCAACAATGAATGTTTTGGAAAAATCTGGAGTAACCAAGACTGGAGTGGTGCACATGGCCTCCTTTAGTTGCTCAAATGCTTTGGTTGCTTCCTCACTCCAATGGAAGGAGTCCTTTAATAAAGTTGTGAGAGGTGCAGCTATGCTTCCATAATGCCTTACGAATCTTTGGTAATAACCTGTAAGCCCCAAAAATCCTCGTAGATTCTTTAGGGTTTTTGGAACCTTCCACTCCATCATGGCTTTGATCTTATTAGGATCCACTTTAACCCCTTCATGAGAGACAATGTGACCCAAATATTCAACCTCCTTGAGTCCAAAAGAACACTTAGAGGGCTTTGCATAAAGTTGATGTTGCTCGAGGGTTTCTAAAACCTTATTTACATGATGCAAATGTTCCTCCCATGATTTGCTATAAATTAAAATATCATCAAAAAACACTAAGACAAACTTCCACAGGAATGAATTAAAAATATAATTCATCAAACTTTGAAATGTAGAAGGTGCATTTGTGAGTCCAAAAGGCATTACTAGGAATTCATAATGGCCTTCATGTGTCCGAAAGGCGGTTTTATGAATATCCTCATCCTTGATTCTGATTTGGTGGTATCCCGAACGAAGATCAAGCTTTGTAAAATAAACAACACCATGCAACTCATCAAGCAAATCATCAATAACAGGAATAGGAAACTTATCTTTGATTGTGTACTTATTAAGTTCCCTATAATCAAGACACATGTGCCACATGTCATCTTTCTTCCGTACCATCACTACTGGAGAAGAATAAGCACTCTGACTATGGCGGATGATTCCTGCTTCTAACATCTCTTGTACAATCTTCTCGATTTCACTCTTTTGCACATATGGGTACCTATAAGGTTTGATGTTAGGCGGTTGATTTCCTGGTAATAACTGAATAGCGTGATCATGATCTCTCTTTGGAGGTGATCCCTTTGGTATATTTTCAAATACAACAGAGTGCATCCAACACTACTTGCATATCTGATGGTATAATGTCCTTATAATGATGAGCCTCCAATGAAAAGAGTTATGCCACAAATCCCTCTACACCATTTTTTAGCATTTTGTGCATCTGATGAGAACTTACTATTTGTGGAGACTTTGCTCTTAAGCCTCTTAGCTCAAAAGTCCTTCCTTCAGAGTGAAATCGCATGAACAAGTCTTGGAAGTTCATCTCAATGGTTCCCAAAGTGGTAAGCCATTAAACCCTTAACACAATATCTGCTCTTCCCATAGAAATGGCATACATGGGACTATTTAGTATGTAATCTCTAATGGAAAGCTTAATGCTATGGCATTTTCTAGAACAAGTAACAGTACCTCTATCAACAATCATTACTTGACATTCAGGAGTTGGATAAATGAAACAGTTTAGGCGCACTACTAACTTATGATTGATAAAGTTGTGAGTACTTCCTGAATCAATCAACACTGTGACCCTCTATTTTTTTAGGAATCCAACCACCTTTAGGGTTTGGGGGGTGCTAATACCTGAAATTGCATGGCATGAGATCATTGGCTGAGGATCTCCTGACTCCTCCTCTAGCTCAACCAAGACCTCTGACTCTACATCTTCATTATTCTCTTCATCTTCACCAAACCCATCAACGTAGAACAACTTCTTTTTAGCACATTTATGTCCGGGTCCAAATTTACTGTCACAATTAAAACATAACCGTTTTTCTCTTTTTTCTTAAATTTGTTGAGGTGTCAATCAAACTAGCCGAGGGAGTGTTGGGGCCAAGGTGTTGCGATCTCTGGTATAAGTGAAATGTTGTCTCCTACTTGAAACAATTTTCTCCTCTGCCCTTCTTGCCATAATCATTGAATCAAAAACCTTTTGAGGATTAAATATACACACCTCATGCTCAATGTGATCCTTAAGACCCCCAAGAAATAGGTCATTCATATTCTCTTCAGTAATATTTTCCACCCGTAGAGAAAGGTTTTGGAAGTGATGAATGTAATCCTTAACAGATCATATTTGTCTCAAATTTACTAATTGGCTGAAGTAATTATCTGACACACTATAACTGTAGTGTAATTGCAACTCTTCGGTGAAGACTGTCCATGTAACATTGAGACCACTCTTCTTCCTTTGAGCACATAACCATTGATACCAAATGAATTGGTCAGGTTCGAGATATAAAGCTACCATAGTCACATTTTGTCCTGATGGAATCTGATGTAGTTCAAAGAAATTATCCATTTGGATGATCCAATTGAGTGGATCCTTTCCATCAAACTTGCACATATCCACTTTTGGAAACATAGTACGGGCCTGCAGAGTGCTTTTATTTGGATTGTGCACACTTGAAGAACCACTCTGGCTCATGTGTCTATTATGTTGATCTGAGGATCCGCCTTGATTGACATAAGTATGATTACCCATCATATGCGTACTAAATTTTTGCATGAAATCCTCCAATCTTTGTCCAATCCTATCCACATCTTCCTTGTTGGCCACCCTAGATTCGGTCTCTCGGGTTAAACTCAAGTTGGCTTATTTTACGGTCTGTCGAAGTAAACCCTAACCCTGAGGAATCTGTAGTTATATCTTTTGTCTCCAACTCCTCAACTACTATCTCATTCTTTTATGGTGTTTTACCCGAAGTGATGGGATTCTTTTTTCCTCTTGTGGAAGGCCCCGCCATGATGCCCTAAAATAGTAGGATGTAGGGATCACAGTCAAATTTTAGGGTTTCAAATTTCGATAAGAATTCGGCCAAATATTAAAAAAACTTGAAAAATAAACCCCAAATAAATTTTGTTTTTCTTTCTGAAAATGTAACGAATTTGAAAAAATTCGACAATTTGCACCCTAGGGAGCGATTTTATGAAAAACACTAAATTCTTAATAACTTTTGCAAAATATATCAAAAAAGTCTGAAATTTTAAGGAAGACTTACTTGAAATGTTTCGAATCTTTGGTAAAAATATCTCCAACAAATTCACTTTGGTTCACAATATACGATGGAAACAAAAAATTAGGGTTTTTGCCCTAATTTTAGCCTAGATCGCAACTTTGATACCACTTGTAATGAAATTACTTGTATAATTTAGATCATGAGCAGAAATATAACACCAAATAACACAATATTCCAGAATAATGATCTCAATATGCAATTATAATAGCTTTGCCACTTCGAGGGGGCAACCTCCAAACCATACAATAATACTCAAATACTCCAATCATGATGAAATATTACCTACAATCCCCTATATATATTATTCATATGTTATGGCCATCACTGAGGCCGACCTACTAAGCATGAGAAAGTATAAATGATATAATAAAATGATATGGTAAGCCACAAGTCAGCTACTCATATCCTAATACAAGCAATAGGTTAAGGGCATAGCAGGGATGGTGAACTCGGTTGTTATAACGACTGAGATGGGGATTAGGGGTGGGGTGGGGGGTAGATCGAAAAGTTGTTGGGATGACTCACTGAGCCGAGTTGGGAGGAAAAGGGTAGGGTTATCTTGACAATTTTCTAGAGTAACTCGTCGGGGTGAGTTAGGGAGGGGAGGGTGAGATGAGGGATAAGTTAAGGTGTTAGGTGAGGTGAGGGGAAGGGTAAGGTGTGAGATGAGGTGAGTGGGGCGAGGTAATAGGATGAAGGTGTGAAAATGGGTGAAATATGAGAAGTGGGGTGCATGACGCAGTGTGTGAGACAATGTTGGGAAGATAGGAAAATGGTTAAAATGTAAATGACGTAAAAATGGAAAATGCAAAGTGATGAAAATGATGTAATTAGGCCATGCAAAGCAAGGTAATGCAAAAAACTATGCAGAAGGCAACAGATGCCCAAGAATTTTCAGTATAACAAAGGTGAAATGCAAACATGCATCATGACCCAATCATGATGATGAATTACAAGTGTTATAGTTGTTGGTGTATGAATACAGATTTGTGACAAGCGTATTAGTGAACACATGATGAACTCAAAGACACGAAACATGAAACACCGAGTGAGCTAAAATAATAGCTTGAACAATGTTTGAATGACACAAGATGACATACTTGCCCTATGAATCATTGAGATTTAGTGTGTGCAAGTGAGAGTTAATTGTTGCTTGAAGTGAGGACCCGTGAGATAGTGAGTGAAAACACAATCCAATGTATAGGTATGAATGCAATACACAATTGGTGAGTATTGAAATGAAAGGTAATTGTAAGTCATGTATTGCTCTGCTACCAACCATGCATTTATAGACCCAATAGAGATACATTTGATTCTAGTCTCAACATTGCTCTATTACCAGCCAAACATCCATAACATTGATAGAGATACTGGAAAGACCCCTAAAAGAGAGTTTTTGATATTTCTTTTTGCTTTCTTCTTTTGAATTTTGAATTTTGACATTTGTTTTGATTTGTTTTGATTTGTTTTTCACATGGTATGTAGCTCTTTCTATTTACCAAGGGGTTTATAACCGCTAGTGATATGGTGGAGGGAGTGGAAGTGATTACAGAGACGACATTAACAAGCATCAACAAGGAATTGCCTAAGGTCTTCAAGATAAGTTGTTAAGTGTGTAAGTGTGAATATATCTCTAAGATGACAATCATTCTTAATTCACCAAGTAATGAGAGACCGAGTTCAAGTAACTATAGTAGAGATTATTGACTCACAAAACATGACAACAAGATGATTAAAGTGTACACCAGAAGTTGTGAAACAAACCAAAACATGGAATATGACTGAAATGTAAATTATATGTGTAACAGTGAACAACGAATTGGAATGAAATATGAATGTGTGGAGTAAATGCGGGGAAGAACATCCATGGGAAAGTGTTGTTTATTGTAATTTTTGGAATATATAGATTTTTTTAAGTTTTAAAAGATGTTTAGTTGTGTGAATGATGTGTGTTTATGTTTATGTTACTAGTGATAGAATGGTTGTTAAAAATCAGATCCTATTTCAAATACATCCCTAATGAATCGAAGCTAAATGTATAGAGTGTATAGAATGTGATATTAAAGACAAATGAAATTCCCACTAGTCCGTATAGGAACTAGTTGAGTGAGAGATATGATGTATAAAAGCAAGTGATAAATGAGATAGATGATTGGAGTGGTGGGGATGACGTTGATGATAAGTGAAGCAAGTATGTCAAATAAAATCTATGAGTGTGGGGATGAAATGCATAAGAACTATGTTGAATGTCCAAGAATGTCAGGTGGATGATGACATGAGAATAAGTCAATGGTAGAAGGTAAAGTGTTGTGGAGCATGGTGAAAGTTATAATGTCAAGTAGATGAGGAGTGATGTTTGGAGAGGAACTGTGAGAGTTGAGGGTGTGAGCTTGTGATGAATGAGTGTGATTAGAAGATGTTGGTATGGAATAGGAATATGTATGAAAGAAAGAATGTCAAAAAAATGAGAATGTGGGAAAAAATTGAAATGATATGGGTGTGTAATATGATACGGAGGAAGTTTGTGCAACATATGTGGAAGAACAAAGGGTCATGTGGGTGTGATTGATGAGGTGAAAACAGGAGGAGAAAATAATCAAAATGGTTCTTATATGAGTGGGGCTGGATGTAAGAAGATGAATGTGGAAGAAAATTCCAGAGGAGGTGAAGCAATGAGAGCACACGAAGGTGACTTGCAAGGAAGATATAGAAGAATAAGTGTATACAAGTGACGAGTCATAAGTACAAGAGGAGTGTAAATAACCTTGATAGATGGTGTAGTATGTAATAGAGGCACCACGAGTAATAATGGGGATTGAATGAGTGATGATGAATGGCATGAAATGCATGTGGAAGAATTCGGTAAGGTAGGTGAAATGATGCATGGAACCCTATGTGATGAGGAGCACAATGTAGTTGGAGTAATTAGTGGTGTGATAAGTGGAGTGTATATGATCGAATCAAGCGAAGAAGTTGAGGACTTGATGGGCGTGACAGAATGACATGGTGAGAGATACAATGGATAAATAGATATATGTGGTGACAAATTGAAAGACTTCGATAAGGATGGGGATGAGACCACATCCATAATGAAAGTACAGGATAGTGGAGATTGGCATAAGGATGACGTAGATAACGAGTGATTAGGGGAACACGATGGTGTTGAGTCTGACGTGAAAGCATGTAAGGATGCATATTGTGAAGTGTTTGATTTAGATGATGATTGTGATGTAGTGGGAAGTGATGAATCAAATGATGGAGAGATGACACATGGAAAAGAAATAGGAATAGTATTGTGTGAAGTGATTGAATGGGTGTTAGTAGATGAATTCAGGGGAGATGGAGGCTCAACTGTAATGCCCCCTTGTTGAGAAGGTTATGAATGATGTTGTGGAGTTGAGGACATGAGTCAATAGATGGACCATCAATACAATGGTAGGCACACGTTTCATGGGAGGAACAACACAAGGGTGGGGGTTGTTTGGGAGGGAGACCGATGAGATTGGTGTCAAGAAACTTGTGGAGAATAAAAGAAAGTGGTTCAGGAAAAGGAGTGCATTTGTGAGGAGGGTGGATGAAGCTATAAGCCCTAGGGGAACATAATGAATGTGA
This sequence comes from Taxus chinensis, assembly GCA_019776745.2. NCBI lineage: Eukaryota > Viridiplantae > Streptophyta > Pinopsida > Cupressales > Taxaceae > Taxus > Taxus chinensis. Next base: position 273,030,618 of record CM034146.1, on the reverse strand, counting down.
AGATGTGGGTGTAGAAGGTGATGAAGTATGAAGGGGATTAGATTGGATGACATTGTGAATATGAGAGTGTGAAGGTGCAACAAGTGGAGGAACTGAAATGTGTGGTAAGGAAGGAGGGGCAACAAGATGAAAATGCTCGAGGCATAGTTCCACATGCATGACCTCATCAAATGTGTGTAATGGATGAATTTGTAAGTGGTGGGAGACGTGAGGGGCACAAATTTTGGAAAATATGTTAATGAGTTTGGATTATGGGAGGGTAAATGAAAGGCGGTGAACAAGAGCACACCAACACGTGAAAATTCAATGATAGACTCATTATGGGATTGATGAAGCATGTGAAGGTCAACGAGCATTGCTTTGGGTGTGATATGGATGGAGAAGTGAGATAAAAATGTATCCACAAGTTGTGTGAAAGTTTAAATTCTATGTTGTGGGGGGCATGGGCACCAATAAAGTGTGCAACCATCAAGTGAAAGTGGGAAAGTGCGAAGAAGGAGAGTGTCATCATGTTGAATGGGGTGGCATGTGTATCCTTTGGCCTGTGTAATATCCCCTTCCCATTCGAAGACCTTTGGCCTATTTTGTCAACCCGACGGCCAAAGGAAAAATATAAGGGTGGCTTAAGTTATATTTAATTATTATAAAGTGTCATTAATAAAAGAAAAAAAATATATAGAGCACTTATAATAATTTATATGACTTAATAATTATTAAATTAAGGATGGAAAAGGCCCAAATATAAATTGTTATCCATCCTAGGTGAAAAAGTGACTTGCCTTAAAAAGGGGAATGGGAACATAGAAAGGATAAATGCCCATTTTACTATGTATTTCCCCTAGAAAAATGTGACTTGTATTAGGAGGGAAAAAGTTGTTGGGAAAAACATTTAATATGGGAAAATATTAAATGCTTGCATAGGGAAAATCCTTGGGAACTAATTGGATATTGTAGAGGTTCTTTTGGGTCTCTTCTTCCTTTATAAGGAGAAGTCGACTTGAAGGGAAACATATTCCATACCATTTGATATTTTCTAATTTGTGTCTTAAGCTTCCAGCTTATGCATATTCTTTTATGTGCAATTGCTGTTTGCAAATATCCAACTTGTGGAGTAAGATCCCACAGGAACCCTAGCTTCGGTGGTGAGAGATCCATCCCTAGCTAATAGGGCATTATTCGGTAGTGAGAGATCTACCCTAGCTTGTCAAGTTTGGAGCTGAATTGATGCCCTAAATGTGTTGGGCGACCTACTTTTTAGGGAAAATTTAGGGTTTCGTGTTTGCTGTGTAAAAACTATTTTTGGAATATTATTCTTCATATTTTTTTGGCCCAAGATCCAAAGTTTCAGCTCATTTGGACTTCTCTAGCAAAATATATTAATTTTAGAAGTTTTCAGTTGTTTAGGGCACGCTGTAAATTTCTGGCAGCATTTTGTTATTCAAAAAATTCCAAAAATAGCTCTCTAATATTTGTTATTGTATTAGCAAGCTCCATTTAAAATTTTAAGAGATTTGAGCAAGTATTTTTGGAGTTATTCATTATTTTCTGTTCGCTGCCCTAGATTTAATTTTCTGCAAAAATCAGTTTTCTGTTCAGCTGCAATTTGTCTGTATTTTGCATATTTAAAGTTGGGATTGCCTAAAATCCATTTAGGGGTAAAATAATGTCCATTGGGGACATTACAGACTCATTATGGGATTGATGAAGCGTGTGAAGGTCAACGAGCATTGCTTTGGGTGTGATATGGATGGAGAAGTGAGATAAAAATGTATCCACAAGTTGTGTGAAAGTTTAAATTCTATGTTGTGGGGGGTGTGGGCACCAATAAAGTGTGCAACCATCGAGTGAAAGTGGGAAAGTGCGAAGAAGGAGAGTGTCATCATGTTGAATGGGGTGGCATGTGTATCAGAATAGATGCAAGTGGTATTGGGGGTCCTTGGTGCCATAAAATTTGGAAAAAATAGGTGGTTTGAAATGTGGTGGATAGGAATGACATGGTATCATGGGATGGATAGGCTCATTAAAACGGAATGATAAGTAGGTATAGGTGGAATTCCCCCAAATGTTGGGATTCAAGCTTAACAATGCAGTCAATAAGGTGTTGATGAAGCACGTTATGATGAGAATGAACATGGAGATGAGTAACAACCATGAGGAATGACAATGGCTAGGAATTTAAAACATGAGTGGAACAAGTCAGCTAGATGGTAGGACTAGAAAATCGCAGGTCAGACACAGTTGTGAGTGGCTCTGGGATAAATCAGGAATTGGAACAGAATGTAGAATAAGTGATTTGGAATGATACAGGTCAGTTGCAGTTGCAACTAACTATGGGAAAATATGGGGTGGGAAAAACACAACACATTCGTAGTTGTGACTAATCCTGGGAAAATCAAAACTCAAAATAGATGACAAAAATATATATGGCAGTGTGAAAAGGGGTTTGTGAAGAACAAAAATAGTCACATGTGTGACTCAGAAATAGTGTTGTAGAATATTTTGATGAATGTAGTAATGTTTGTTTGTCTCAATGTGGAATATGGGTTTGGTTTGTTGTTTTCCTATAAAAGGGTCTCTCTCTAAATACCAAGGGTTACCCGGATGAGCGCGATACACTAGAAAAAAATATATTCGTCGACTTTACTTTACCCCCCTTGATTAACCAAGTTGGATTTTACTCCGCTCAATCAATCAAATTGGGGCCATTAATAAGGATAACCTTGGTGTTAATCCTCATAGTTGTACTAGTCAAGTACATGGGGTACCCATTGCATTGGCCAATTCCCTCAATGTGCCAACTACTTTAGGATTCCTACGGTACTCCTCACAATGATTTTTAGGGCTTATGCTCGTGAACTTCCCATAATTATGTGGACGGATATTTACCCTTATCCAGACCTACAATAAAAATGTGCAGTCCATTCTCGATTCATTCCTTTAAGAAAAACAAATGTGTTTTAATTTTTTTACAAAGACAAAGTTACAACACAGTCACAATTGCGACTGCCCTGCAACTAGATTTTATGAGTTTTTTGTGTCAGAAAATTACAACCCAATCACAGTTGCGAATGACCAACAACCTAATTTTTTTGGGGTTTTTTTGGATTTTCAGTAGATCTGCAAGAACTAGATGTTAGATCTACAACAAATCTTAGAAAAAATATTTAAAAACAAACCTAAAATAAACCCAAAGAAAAAAACTGTTAAATTCATAAAATAAAAAGAGTTACCCACAACCAAAATAGTCCCACCGTGGTCGCCAAAATATATGCCTAGATTTGGATCACCTGCAAGATAAATTAGTTAATATGAAAACTATGAATCAATGTTGATTAAACAAAATGGGCTTATGATTCCATTATAAGGAGAAGCACAATTGTGGTTTATTTCGTTGAATAAAGTGGGTAAAACTCTCAAGATCTGAATCTAAACCTGCACACAAAACACTTGAAAAATGTCAGTTGTTTTTGTGGTTAGGGAACTTGCCTCAGTCATATCACTAACACTTTTAAGGAGATAAAAGACATTTTATTGATTAAAATGACAAAACTGTAAATGAAAATGATAATTATGATTGTCTTAGATCGCAGGACAATCACAGTTGTGATTCACCCAAAAAATCACATAAATATTGCAAGCTAATTGCAGTTGCGATTCCTGCCTATTTTGAAATGTCGTTAGAACAATGTTGTAGTAAGCAAGATCTATCATTTGTGCTTCACTTTTACTTCGTCAAGACCTACAAAACTGAGATACGTGAATAAAAGATAAAGAAAACTCAAGTATAGCCTTAGTGCTCAAAGAGTCAAGGGTTGTAATGAGGGGGTGATGGTGATTACATAGTTTTTGAGTGCATATGGGAGTGAGACACATATGGGTGTAATGATAGGGTCTATAGTGCATTGGGCATGCACATGGGTAGGTGGGATGGAAAAAAATAAATGTGACTGGGTGAGGGTTATTAAATGGGTGGTGAGTTGTCTTTTATCCCTATTTTATGTGGTTTTATGATTTTTTTGGGTTTTTTGTGTTTTATAATATTTTTGGTGTTTTTTAATTAAGAGACCTTATGCACAAGGTGCATTTTATAGTGTCTATACTTGGTACTCCTACCCCTACCAAGGAAACTAAGACAACTTCTTACTCGGTTATTGATACTTCATGTCAACAATTTATTGAAATTGCCAGACCCACAGTTGATAAGAGTGAACATGAGATTTCTGCCACTGATTTTGACCTCACAAGAATATCTTTCAGGGAATCCACTCTTGAAGGGCATGTGCATAACTTGAAAGAAACATTCTTCAAGGTTATTAAGAGAGTGGAGAAGGAAAACAAATTCAAGAACAACTAGAGGAGAAAATGTAGACACTTTCCACTTACAAGAAAGATTTCCTCTCTCTCGATCCTACTCCATTGACCTCTCTCTCTCCACCACTCCTGCAACAACTAATATTGATATGGAAGCAGTATCAAAGTGCATAAAAATATTGTTCAAGGGAAGGTTGTTGAAGCCTGGGTAAAAAAAATCATGACCAATCTTTAATTCATAGATGATGGAGGTAAGACCTATGATAACATTGTTGTTGCACATAAACAAGTAAGCTTAGGAATTGAGAGTATCGAGAAAGAAAGAAAAATATGGATTAATGTAATCTAAGATCTTCACATCATGGCTGTTGCAAATGAGAAAATTCTTTCAGATAAAATCTTTGATGATGGTAAGAATAATATGTCTCACACATGGTCATTCAACGTGGAATGGAGAATGGAGGTTCTTGAGGAGGCTTCCAAATATTTGTAAAATATAATTCAAAAAGGATAATCTTTACAATCTAAAATCTTCGTTCATCTCAAGGATTTCTATTGTGATCTCTTCCAAAACAATTCTTCCCAATATAACTCGGTAGATAAAATCCAAAAACGCTTCAAGAAACTGATCAAGTAAGATTTTTACAAAACTAAGAATCTTAATAAAGACAATATGGAGGAACTTTCTGAGCTAAACAACTTAATAATTAAAGCTTCAAAAGGCCTGACTCAGTATGATGAAACTAACTCTGAAATGGAGAACTCCTTAAGAAGCTGGATGACCAACATCGCCAACACAATAGTGCCCAAAAATCAGAAATATCAACTACAGTGATGAAGTTCATGATGCACATGTTGAAGCTCAAAGTTTCAACTCCTTCCATTTCTTCTCTTCCTTCCTCAAATGCTATTGAAAACTACTTGTTATTTTATTGTTGACTTTTACTTTTGAAAAGAAAATGAAATGTGAAAGTCATTTTAGTGACTTAACTAATTTAGAGATTAGTTATTTCCCCCCCCTCATTCCAGATAAAGGGTTAGATGCTAGTAAATTGAATGTAAGAGCAATATATTGTTGAATACAAAATAAATTCTACTTTTTCTATCCTTCTATCTCATTGCCTCTTAATTTGGTCTTATCTTGTGCCATTTTCATATTGTGGGATTATGGAACTTTGCATTCACCTTTCTCTATCAGGGATCATTGAGCTTTATGTTGATGTATATCTATTTTAAGAGGAATAATTTTTGTAATATGTGAGTTTCTGTATTCTTAAATCTCATTAACATGCAATAGTAGAGTAAGTTCTGATTTATCATCATTTGAAATTGTTTTCTCTTCCTCTCTCTTATACCTTCACAAATTTTTGTTCTTTTGTTCAGCCTTATATGATTACACAATCAAGCTAGCATCCTCAAAATAAATTCAATAAAATAGTTGTACATTCTGTGAAATATTGTAGAAGTAATTTTTTCTTGGAATAAGGGAACCTCCCCAACAAAGAGGATGGATAATTGTCCCTTGAACTGTTGACATTTGTCTCACAACACTTACAAATTTTTTCAAGCACCAACAGTTTTTTGGACGCCCACCATGGGGCACATGCATGTGTTTCTAAAGTATTGTCAACTGGTTCTATACGATTATACAAAAGAAAGATCAGGAAGAAGGATTTTCCAGGAAATTTCTATAACTAGCTGAATGAAGATACACTCAATCAAGCAAAGCATAAATATTTAAAGATCCCTTCTTCTTAGTTTCAACGTAATAACATTCTTTCAAGACTATGTCTATAAAAGAAAGGCAAAGGCTAAAATGTTTGTGAGCATGCTGCCAAGTGAAAGGATGCCCATAGCATTTTTCTGAAGTGAGCACAGGTGAATTTTTTGATATTATCATGAAACACTCTTATCCCTTTGCAAACTTTTTTTCCTAAGGATGGTTGCTCCACTAGTTACATGGGGGGTAGAATATTGGGCCATTGGATTTAGCCCAACCTCTCCATGGTTTTCCTAAGGAACGTAATTAAATATAATTTCCCAAAATTCAAAGGAAATAGAAAACTTCATCTAGATGAACACTTGGAAACATTTTATCATTACACGTAGGGTGCTTAGGAGTTGCACATGAGAATATTTTTGCTATACTCTTTCGTTGAAAGTCCTATAAGACAATGTCATCATAATAGTTTTACCATTTACCTTCCTATTGGCAGTATTACTGATTAGGATACCATGAAGACCAAGTTCGGGGAGACCAGATTATAAACCTGCAGAGGATGCACATGCTCTTTTGGATCAACTCTTTCAACTGAAAGAAAGAACCTTTTCAACCAATGCAGGGAGTTTATAGAAAAAGGTTAACCAACCTTGTGCACAAAATTTCAATTACTACTCTATCCCACTTCAATGAAAATCTAAAGTGTATTCTTCATCAATGCTCAACTTCCTGAGGTAAGCTTCCGCATCATGGAGAGCTAGATTACTAGATTTTGGTTGTTGATCAATAATTATCTATAAGCATAGAAGACTGATCTTATTATGTCTGGGAAAGTTGAAAGAAGATAACCCATTAAAGTAAAATCTTTAAGCCTTTGGGGATACATCAACAAGTTTCTGATTAATCAGTTTAAAAGAAGCATAATGGTTTGATTTCCCTTTAAAAAGTAGTCTTCTCAGAGTGCTCCCATATAAAGATATTTCCTAAGAAAAATGTTGGTTTCAAGGAACCATTTGTCTAGCGGCTCAAAACCTATATTAGATCATTGAATCTCTTCCTATGAAGGCTCTGGTCATGACTGCATCTTTTAAGGTTTAAGAAGTGAGATGATGAATTAACCATAAGAAGGAAGTTGAAGAAGGTTGAAGAAAAAACTGGAAGAGATTTGAGGAGAGAGCTTGAAGATTCCCGGGTTTGCATTTCTCAAATTACGAGCCTGAAGAAGAAGATGAATATGATGACATAGAGGCAGTAGAGGACATGAACAATAATTCATATGTAGTGATGACCAGAGCACAACTTAATATAAGAATAAGGATATTATTTAGCTTGGAGAATAATTAATGGATCCAAAGAAAGCTCCACAAATCATTCATGTGGTTGCTAAGTAAGGATCTCCCATACTCACAACTAAAGAAGTAAGTTATTTTTCTTCTCTTGCTTCTGCTTCTAAATTTTTTGTAATTCCTAAACCTAAAAAACACAAATCCACTATTTCATCCACTCTCGAGGCCTCTACTTTTTCATCTTTTGATATAATTGACCATATCAAGAAAACTAAAGTAGAAATTTCTGAAGCAGAATATTACCAAACTCACCTAAAAGATTTTGCTCAAAGTTACCAAATTTCTTAAGTACCAAATCTTCCCAGATTACTTCCTATTCTAAAAGTGCTTCTTCTTTCTTAGGGAATTTTACTTACTCCCAAATCCCCATGTCAGTGCATAATTTGATTTGGCCTCCAATCCCTCCACACATTAGGAAAAATTAAACCTTTCTACGTAATATTGTTAATTGTAGGTACACAAGTTAAGCAATTTTATAATAGACTTTTGGCGCTTCACGACAATATTAGGCCCGTACACAAGTATCCCGTGCACTTTTCTTTAGTCTTACATGAGCCTTTTGTTCATGCTACTCTATGGAAATTAAGGAAATGCCTTTGATAGGACAAATAAAAGATGCTCAGGTTACTTTTGCTAGCTTTTCCAGGAGAAGCGAGTCAAGACTACCACTATCTTGGTTGATGTTATTCCTGAGCTTATTATGCAAAATGCTTTTGAGAAAAACCTTTATGTATAGATGTGGGAGGAGAGATTCAAATTGAATGATATCGTGCTTTGATTCTGAGTCAAGGGAGTAATGAATAAGCTACTTCCTAGAAAGATATGAGCCAAGTACACTATTGTTCGAAGAAAATACAACAATCCTTGAGTGAAAATATATTGTACAAAGATCTTAATCTATAGAAAATACATGGTTTTATCTAATTCAGAATGTAAAAATTCCTCAGTGATCTCTCAAGATAACCCTAATGTCCATTTGGATTCTTGGAATTTTATGGGAGCTATTATTCTACTAGTTCAGGAGCAAGGAGTAGTTCTTATTTGACCATCTAGAAAAGCTACACCCATTCTCATACAAACTGTAATTTTTCCAATACTAATAATACAACTGAGTAAAAATATCTTCTTGCTTGGCCTGATCGGTAGCTAAAGAAGATGAAGATCAAGAACATATGAGTAAAAAGGTGATCATTGAACTTCATGGTGAAGCAAGTTCGTAGGCCCTTTCCAGATAAAAAATCAACAATATGAAGCATTATAGGAATAGCGTGTATGGGATTTAATTGAATGTTTTGAATGTTTTTTCAATCAATGTTTTATCTAGGGGATAACAACTTGAGATGAATATACTTATGGAAGCCTTCAGGATCACTATTGGTACCTCATTCGGATATTTTGAGCAAGGAAAGTACACCATTGAGATGATCTCCAATGCCCAATGTGCCTAGATAACGTGGCGAGCTGACATCTCTTCAATGATGACCAACACCTCATGTATTTTCTTGAAATGAATGGATAATTTCAGCGAACTGTATTTTGAGGGAAATGAAGCAAGGATACAAAGAGTCCTTCTCCATCTCAAGACTGAAAAAGGCATTAACTGTAAAGAATGATCAGGAATGTTGTCACATCAAGCTTAAAGAGGATACAAAATAGCAAAATGATGTAGTCACCTTAGAAGATCTTTTCAACAATTATGATCAATTCATCAAGAGAAAAAGGCAACAGAAGAAATCAACCAATTAGCTCGAATATGAAAAGGTACATTTAGGGAATTGATGTAGATTCTAAATTTTTTAATATTGGTAAATGTTGATCTGTTGAAGAGAAAAAGAAAAATTGTTAAGCTTTTGAATAAGCTACATTAATGTGTTGGCATACTCTTATGAAAATTTAAAAACCTTTCAAACCAAAAGAAATGACAACACCAAATTACTCTAAATCCTAGACATTAAACCCTTTAGAAATAAACAGAGAGAATCTAATCCAAAGATTGATCGAAACCATTTATCAAGAAATTCAGAATGATGCTAAATGCTCGTGATTATTTTTCACATATCCACCATTCACTATGGATTGCGAACATTGTACTTATGATAAGGAAGAAAAGTGAAGAAATAAGGATTTTTGCTGACTTCCGTAACTTCAATCAAGCCTCTCTGAAGGAAAATTACCCTATTTCTTATCATGGACCATATTTTTTAAGAAGTAATTGGGTTGGAAATAGCTCTCCATCCTTGATGTCTTCTTATGTTTAGAACTGGATTGAAGTTGTCATCCATGATCAACACAAAACAATTATTCACCACTCCGTGGGGGAAATTTATCCTATAGAAGATAATTCCTTTTAGACTTGATCAATGTCAGATCTACTTTTTAAGTGAGAAATGGATCTTATCCTTCATGGAGATCTTAAGGATAAATACCTTGTTGCATCTATATTAATGACCTTACAATATTTTCCAAACCCAAGGGCATGTTCATTTTCAACATCTCAATCTTGTTTTTACAGAAATATAGAGATCCATGCTATATCCATGAATTCTAAAAATTCTATGTTCAAGGTAACGGAAGGGAAACTCCTTGGTCACATTGTTTCAAAATATGAAATCAAGATTGACCCAGATAGAGTGCAAGTAATTCAAAATATTTCTCTTCCAACCAGCAAGAAAGGTGTTCATTCCTTCTTTGGTAAAATTAATTTTCTCAGGAGATTTATTCCAATTTTTTTTGAATTGGCCCAACATATTGATAAAATTATGAAATGAAAACAATCCTTTCATTGGATTTTAGAAGGAAATAAATCCTTTGGTATGATTAAAAACTCTATTGCAAAAACTCTTGTTTTGATGTCCATATTTTGATACAGATTTTATCATCTATTGTTATGCATCTAAGAATACTCTATCTTCAATTATAATTCAGAAAAATAGTGAAGGATTTGAAGCTCCCATTTCCTTTATGAGTTATGGATTGAAATCACGTGAACTCAAGTACTCTCAGATGGAGAAACATGCCTTTGCAGTTGTTAAGGCGATCAAACAATTCAAGTTTGATATTTTGAATTCTCACTCTATCATTTTTATTCCTAACCCAGTTGTCAAATTTATTTGAACTCAATAAGAACTCAGTTCCAACAGAGGCAATTGGATTGCCGAGGTGTAATAATATGACATAGATATCAATTCAACCAAGATTGTATGAGGTCAGGGTTTGTGTTAATTAATAGCTGAAAGTGAAGGTAAGGATCTTGATGATGGAAAATTTGAAGAAATGCCAACTGTTTTATTTGTTAGTACCGCATATGAATGGTATTCTAACATTGCACAATTCTCGACATACAAAGAGTTTCCCTCAAATATTAAAGAAAAGGAGAAGATAATAATTAAACTCAAATCAATAAGATATGTGTTGTGGAATAATTCTCTTTTCCGAAAGGGAATTGACGGTCGCTTTCTAAGATGTGTTGAAAAGGAACAACAAAAGAGATTGTTAAAGGCATATCATGATCAAGCTTACAGTGGGAAATTTTATTCTCCAGCAACTGCCTACAAAGTCCTCCATGGAGGTTATTATTGGCCCAGTATTTTCAAAGATGTAGCTAAATGGGTGTTTACGTGCGAGACATATCAAACATTTGTAGGTAGACCCAAGTTGGCAACTTTGCCATTGAAACCGATAGTTATTGAAGAACCATTTTAACAATAAGGACTTGATTTCATTTGTACTCTAGTGTTGATAATACTCATGTTCTTATAGCTACATATTATTTTGCTAAGTGTGTAGAAGCAATTTCTGTGAAGAGAACAACTTATGAAGTCATCTACAATTTTATCAAATAAAATATATTAGTTCACTTTGGAGTGCCCCACAAAATTGCCATTGGCAATGCCCTATTTTTTTCCTCTTATGAAATAATTGAATTCTTATATGGATATGGTATTTTCACTTTCACATTCTTCTAATTACTACCCATAAGGAAATGGACAAGTAGAGTCTAGAAACAATAATAGCATTATTATTGTGAAGAAACTAGTAGATGAAATGCTTGGAAACTAACATAAGCAGTTATATGATGCCTTATGGACTAATCATATAACTACCAAAAGAGAAATTGTTATGTCTCCTTTTCAGTTGGTGTATCGTATGGATGCAACGTTACCCATTATATTGGAATTTCCTACCTTACAGTTGGCTAAAACAATAGAGAATGGTCAATTTAAGGATGTCTTTGAGAAAAGAATCATTTATTTGTAGAATATTGAAGAATAACGAGTCCTTGTGGTAGATTGGATCTCAGATTATCAACAAAAAGTCAAGGAACTTTTGATAAGAAAGCCAAGTCTTGTGAGTTTCAAGATGGAGATCTAGTCTTGTTTTAGGACAAACGAAGAGAGCCTCGTGGAAGCTATAGTAAGTTTGATTCTCTTTGGCTTTGTCCTTTCCAAATTTGACACTTATGTGGTGAAAACATAAATTACCTTGCTTATATAGATGGGAATTCCCTTCCATTACCATATAGCGGGAAATATCTCAAATTGTATGAGTGTTGAACGAGTGTCCTTCCCTTATACATAAGTTCTATTTTTTTGTCCTGTCTTGTTTATGTTATTTTGTTGCCCTCTATGTGTTTTATCTCCCCTTTTTTGGTTATGTTCTGTCACCATATCTCCTCTTTTTCCCAATGGATAAGACACTGGTCTAATGAACATTAAGAATCTAGAGTTCATAACTATTTCTTGGTTGTACTTCACCCAATGCAAGTCATGTCCTCAAAAACAACTAAATTTTGTCATGGATCAATAAAAATTCAAGATTTTAGAAATCATGGGCAACCTCTTCATGTTTTGGTCAGTTTTCCCTCTCTTCTTAAGTCCCTCTTGAAAAAGAGTTAGTCATTTTTGCAAAATTGGGTCAAAATTGGGAAAAATCGGACAAATAGAGAACATGTGGAATAGTTCCTCTAGTCCATTTGTTCCCACTTTACCTCTAAGACTGACTTCTATATGCAAACTAGTAAGTTCAGTTGAAGATGAAAATGAGGGAAAAGTTCCAATGTTCTCCTGGTTCCCGGACCGCCTGCCTTACCCGACCCTTGGCAAAAGTTATAATGTTCGGTTATGTCAGTTGTTGCAAGAACTTCGAGAACAATTATTGAGTTCCATGAGTTCCCTGCATTCCCACAACCACTGATTACCGGATAAATCGGGCTTGGAAAACACATGAGGAACTATTCCTTCATTGCCCAAGTTCCCCGCATTCCTACCGTCACCATTTTAACGTCGTTTAATGGGATAAATCGGTCTTTAATGACACTTCAGGAACTGTTCCCAATTTCCCCTAATCTCTGATTATCCAATTTAAAGGAAATTTAGGGCATTTAAATGAGGGCATATAAATAAGGTAAATCATTCTTGTCCATTCATTTCACATCATTTCAAAATCTCGTTTGAACTTTTCCCTTGTTATTATTGCTCTTCTCCTAACCATTTTCTTGCCCAATCTCCACCATTTGCCAACCATTTTTAAGAATTTTAGTTGCATGGAGAATGTGGTGGAAGCACCTGCATTTTCATCTAATTAGTAATAATTTTCACCATTGTTTTCCCTTGTTTCATTCTCTTTCTTGTTGTGGTACCCTTCTGCTATGGTTTTGCCCAAGTTTTCTTGTAAGGATGGTTTTTCTCTTATCAGTGCTCCTAATATAGTTAAAATGAAGTTCCAATATGCAGGCTATGAGCCAATCTCCTCCTTAGAAACCTTTGTACCAAAATTTGATGACAATGATGTTAAACACATGGATCTGACAAAATTTTGGGTAAGAATAATAGATAAAAACCTACCTCTATTGGGTCAAAAGATTTTTTGGTAGTGGCTTAGCCCATGTTGGAAAATCCTACCTTGGTACAATGTATTAATATTGTCTTGGCTTGTGCTTCTTGTTTTGACCCTCAAACCAAAGAGTTAAGAGATCCTTAGGGCCAACTCATTACTCAGCTAAATGCACATCACATTAATTTAGCTCTTGGTAGCCCAACTTTTGACAATGTTAAAGTCTTGACTCTATCTGAAGCCCAAAATAGTTTGATTTGACTCCTAATAAATACCAGACTATGGTTGCAAAATATTGGCTGAAGACAAAGAAGAAAGGACCTTCAAAGCTGTCAAAGACTCCATATAAGAGTGATTTTATTAAAGAGTTAACTGACATTATAACCCTTATGGCAAGAGTGATGGGTCTTCCTTCTATCAAATAATTTCAAGATTGGATGTGCATCTTTATTAACATAATTTTTAAAGGAAATAAAACTTTAAATTGGGGAGAAATAATTTGTTAAAATCTAACTCAATAACTAATTTAGGTCCACAAAACCAAATCCTTCCATATGACTTCCTACTTTATATATACTATTGCTGGATACAAATTTTGGATTGGCTTGTCAAGTCAGGGTAGTAGGCAAAATATCCCAATATATGATTTTTAGACCCAATTAACCTTCAACAACAACAAAATCCATTTTAGAATGGTTAATGATGCCATCACTATGTTTCTAGTTAGATTGCTTGAGGGATGTGTTACTAGCAAATTTTCTCAGGAAGCCAAACAACTGATAGCGCTATATGGGAGCATGTTCATTTAATTTCATAGATTATCGTATATCAGAACTGTAGGATTTGAAGGAATTCCATACAAACTTCCCATCTATTTCAATGATAAAATTATTCTCATTGAACTTTACAGGCAGCTTGATATTCTTCACAAAACTTGTAGGGATATGAAAGCGTTTGGTATTCAATTCTCAATATCCCTAAGAAATTATACTTATATATCGTCTATTGATGCATAAAATATTAAAATAGCTATTTCCCATTTTCATATGCATCCACTTCAAAAGAGAGTGTCATTTGAAAACACAAACTTCATCAACAATAATCTCCATTTATTGTCGAACAAAACGAAGAAGAAAAGAAGGAAAAAAGTAATAAGGAAGGAGATGATGAAGAAGAGGAAAGCGAGAAGAAGAAGAAGTCTTTAAAATTTTAGCTCAAATTTTGGGGAAAGCAAGTGCTTCCAGACCCAAATTGAATATACGAAGACCCTCTCCTCCTCCCCATACAACTACTATAGTTATCTCTGCATCAAAGTCTTCTCTTTCTCCCCTAGCACTTGGAATGACATCAACATGTACATCTTTGGGAGATATTTCAAATACGTCGTTCTCATAGGTCTAGCCCATGGTTGAAAGTAAAAAGACGAAAACTCAATCAAAATTCGAGGTTCCTAACTATGATGTTGTGGTTGCACTTCTTGGTACTCCTGCTCCTACCAAAAAAGCTAAGATAACTTCTCGCTTGGTTACTGATACTTTAGGTCAACATTTTATTGAAATTGCCCAACCCACAGTTGATAAGAGTGAACATGAGATTTCTACCATTGATTTTGAGATCACAAGAATATCTTTAGGGGAATCTACTCCTAAAGGGGATGTGCATAACTTGAAAGAAACAGTCTTCAAGGTTATTGAGAGAGTGGAGAAAGGAAAACTAACTCAAGAACAACTAGAGGAGCAAGTGCAAACCCTTTCCACTTGCACCAAAGCTTTTCTCTCTCGATCCTACTCCCTTGAATCCTACTCCCTTGACCTCTCTTTCAGGGCCTACTGCAATAACTAATATTGATATTGAAGCAATATCTAAAGTGCATAAACATATTGTTCAAGGGAAGGTTGCTGAAGCCCGGGTAGAAAAAATACTCATGACCAGTCTACAATTCATGGATGAGGGATATAGGACCTATGATAACATTATTTTTGCACAGGAACAAGTAAGGTCGTGAATTGAGAGTATTAAGAAGGAAACAAAAATATGGGTGGATGTAATCCAAGATCTTCACATCATGGTTGTCACATACGAAAAAATTCTTCTTTCAGAGAAAATCTTTGATGATACTAAGAATAATATGTATCACACATGGTCATTCAATTTGGAATGGAGAATTAAGGTTCTTGAGGAGGCTTCCATAGATTTGCAAAATATAATTCAAAAATAATATTTGAAATTTGAAATCTTCGCAAGATCTCAGGGCTCTCCATTGTGATCTCTTCCAAGGCAATTCTTCCCAACATAACTCAATAGATAAAATCAAATAACACTTTAAGAAACTAATCAAAGAATTTGATAATCCAACTGAGAATCCTTAATAAACAGATGGAGGAACTTTTTGAGCTAAACAACGTAATAATTGAAGCTTCAAAAGGCCTAGCCCAATATGGTGGAACTAGCTCTGAAATGGAGAACTCCTTGGGAAGTTGGATGACCAATCTTGCCAACACAATAGTGCCAAAAGAATAAAAAAATATCTATTACAGTGACGAAGTTCAAGATGCACGTGTCAAAGCTCAAAGTCTCAGCTCCTTCCATTTCTTCTATTCCTTCCTCAAGTGCTAGTCAAAACTAGTTGTTATGTTTTATTGTTGACTTTTATTTTTGAAAAGAAAATGAAATGTAAAAGTCATTTTAGTGACTTAACTAATTAAGAGATTAGTCACTAAATAACAATTAGTTATTTTAAGGTAGTTATTTCCCCCTCATGCCTATAAAATGCTTCTTTTTCATTTGTAGAGGGGTTGGATGCTAGTTAGTTGATGTAAAGAGAAAAATAATTGTTGAATACAAAAGAGAAACCCCCTTTTCTCATTGTTTCTACCTTTTTCTTATATTTCTTTGGTCATATTATGTATTATTTATATTTTTTGGACTAAGAAACTTTATGTTCATTTTTTTTTTTATCAAGAGTTATTGAACTTGGGGTCAATATATATCTTGTTTAAGGTAAAGAATCTCCATTATATGCGAATGTGTGTATCTTGAAACTTTATCAACATGTAAGAGTAAAGTAAGATCCGGTTTCTCCTTATTTGAAAATATTGTTTTTCCTTTCTACCTTCACCACTATCTTCAAAATGGTTTTTGTTCTAATTTCTTTTTATCTGTGTTCAACCTTATATGATTATCCAATGAAACTAGCATTTTGCAAAAGTGATTTCATAGAATAATTGTATATTCTGTAAATATTTTAGGAACAATTTTGCTCCAAATAAGGGAACCTCCTCATCAAGAGGAGGGGCTGTTATCCCTTGAACTGTTGATATTTTGCTCAACTGTAGATTTTTCAGCCAACAATGTAAAACAAAAATATGTAAGCTTAAAGTTTACATGTTACCTCCCTTTTAGAATCTTGAAATCATCTAATTAGGTTACATTTTTGAACTATAATTGTTAACTTAACCTATTCAAATGCAATGAATTTATAAATTATTTATAAATCTTTATATATAAAATAATATGTCATAAGCACAAAATTTGTTTAAATTGTATATTGATATAGATTGAATGTGTGTATACATACATACATACATGTTGATTTTTATAGATTAAAACTTGACGACTCATATAATGAAATTTACTTCAAAATTGGCGGGTTGACCTCAAATGTGTCTAGGTAAATTACTCTTTGGAAATTATTAATACAAAGTGTTACTTTTCTTACATTCTAAATGTGAATGGGTAGCTGCCTGCATGAGAGATAGGAGAGAGAGATAGAGAATAGAGAGAGCCCGAAGAGCGAGAGATAGCGATAGAGAGAGAGATCGACGAGAGAGAACGACTGAGAAGAGAGAAGCGAGCATAGATATCTAGCTATCTCGCTATATATAGATCTCAATCTGCGCATCTGAGCGGCTCTCTATCATCGAGCTCTCAACATCTTCTCTGCCTCTCTCTACTGCCTCTCTCTCTCTCTTCTATCGTCTTCTACCTCTCTGCGCGCTCTCTCTCTCTCTCTTCTCTCGCCTCTACCCTTTCCCCTTTCCCTTTACCTCCCCGCATATGTGTAGGTAGCTGCTTGGCCCTTGTTACTCTCGTGTGTGTTATTTTTTCCCCCATTTTTCGCGTGAATGGTAGCTTATGAAGCCTACTTTTGTAGTTGTAATTGTTAATTCAGTATAATGATCATGATGATGATCTTAGATTGAACAATAACTATCATACAAAAACAAATTAAACAAAAAAATAAAATCAAAAGAGCCTCAACTATCAATCTTCATTGCGATGGTTAACGCCGAAGGTAGTGGATGAGACATGTCACTATATAAGCCACTAAAATTGAATTAAGCAGGCAACTAAAAATATTAAAAGAACTTCAAATATCAATCTTCAATGTGATGGTTAACACTGAAGGCAGTGAATGAGACATGTTACTATATAAACCACTAAAATTCATTTCACTTACACAGGGATAAAAACTTGTCCCCTTTAATTACGTCGAGAGATATAACTTATAAATGATAATCAAGGGTGGTAGTTGAGAGTTATGTCCTTGAGAGCGTTCATAAAAATGAAAATACTTAAATTTGATGTCTATTCGACACTTATAAGGCAATTTTCCGTATTATTTGGAGAAGATGATTGGAAAAATTGTGATATCTTGGGCATACCATAGAATTTGAACCCCATTTTTAATACCTAGATTATTTTCGACCCAAACGCACTGGTGCAACTAAATTAGAGCCATCTCTCCTTCAAAGAACAAAACTATACGACAAACCTAAAAAACCGCTACGATGTAAGTCGTTCTCTTACTAACTTGATTGGTTGCAGGATCAGTACGTTTGCTTACTTGGCCTTCCCCTTCTCCTATATGGCTTCATAATCCAAATAAATCATGCAAAACTAACTCTATATACATACCTACTTACCTAAAATCAAACATACCTCTTCAAAACATTTGAAATTTACTTCTACGACCCTAAAAATCTTCAAAATTGTCATATAAATGCATTTAAGATATATGAGCTAATTAATTTGACAAAAAAGGCCAAAGCAAAAATTCTCTTATTACAGTATCTCCACACTGAACGTGTCGGAACAAAATTTAAACAATGTCGTTGGACCTTCCCGCGCACAATACTCCCGCCAAATTACTCCCCCCTCTCTATCAGCTCATCTGAACTACTCACTCTATCCTTTCCATGAAACCCTATCCTACCCGAGATCCGAGTTCGAGTCCCTCTGAGCTCAACTGAACAAAATCGAAAATGAACGCTCAAGGCAGAGGCAAAAATGGCCCTGGTGCAGGCCCAGGTTACAGATCCAATGCGCCTGAAGGCGGGCGTGGCAGAGGTGGAGGACGAGGCAGAGGAGGAGGTGGCAGAGGCTTTGCCAGACGGCCTGGTATCAACAAGATCAGACGTACTGCAGGGGAGGAGATAGAGGCCAAGCTAGGGTTCGATCTCTTCACGGAAGGCGAACCCCGTTTAGGATGGCTTCTTACAATGTCATCTGTAAGTTCAACTTCCTACATGCTTTTCTTATTTTAAGGTAAAGACGCAAAATATATTATAGCCCACACATGCCTGGAATTTTGAACGAAGCACACAATGCAGCAAGCTTAGAATAGACTCTAGAGACTCAATCGCCAGTACTTAATATATTAACTTTAAGGCTGTCAAAGTACCATCCATAAAGTTTCTCTAATGGGATCGATTTTTCATAATAGTAGGTAAAGGATTAATTTAATATAAGAAAAACATAAAACCTTGAACAATGTACGTCAGCCCACATTTCTTTGTGATTGCAATTCACAAACCTAGGCACTGTGGAGAACATATAGATAATTTCCATGAAAAATCATTTCATAGAGAATTGTTTCTTTTTTATATTTTTGATCTAAATCGAATTTGAATGTATTGCAGACACACTTCACAAAGAAGAAGACATAGCTGATTGGAATAGAATGTGTTGGGAATGAATTATAGAAATCAAGAAATAAGATTCTGACCAGCAAGCTGAGCATATCATTACTCTTATCTGCTATATGCAAGCTTTATCATTTTTGCCATTAAACAGGAGGCATGTAAAATGCATGACAAAAGGTTAGATGTGGCTTTAGCCCACATATCCTGTCATTGTGTGAAAACATGAGCTAAGATTGACAAGGAGACATGGTGCCCTTTGTTCTGAGTGTGTAAAATCTTTATTAACAACATACCACTGCTGGACTTCAATTCCACTATGCTCTAAAAAAGCATATATTCTGGCGGAGGAGGGTGATCCTTACACTGTATCCAAAATTTAAATCTTTCCACATATCAGATATCATATCAAATACAAGAGTATGGTTTGAATGATGCCAGCTAAAACTGCCATTGATGATAAATTGATAATAACAAACTGACTAAAATATGGCCTTTAAAGGTGCAGGACCAAGCAAAAAGGCCGGCTAAACCACCAGGATTCAGGGGCAAAAATAGCCTTTTTCCTAATACTAAGAGATACCTCTCTTGCAAGCATTTAGAGAGCAGGACAGCCTGCCAAAAAGGAGAAAGGAAGTGGAAGGTTTCTTTCCCTGAATCTGCTCTCAAGTAAAACTATCCAACTTCCAAATTATTAAAAATAAAAACAGCTTATTCTAGCGAAAAAATGAAGTTGAGATTTTTGTAACACGGGGTTAGTTCTCCATATCTGAGGAGTCTACCATTGCAACTAGGTTTTCTGTATCTCCTGGTTTGAACTTTGACCATGTCTGAAGCAACCAGCTTAAGGGCACTTCCACATGCAATTTCTTGCATACCACGACAGGATATTACCTAGCTAACGGCAAGGCCTAAGAAACCAAGTACCCAATTCACCGAGAGAAGGAAGACCTATAATTAGCATACTTTTGTTTACTTATAATTCAGTGCTTAATGACATCACATCTCTAATTAGCATAATCTGTTTGGTACATTACAGTCTATGCCATCAATCTCTAGATTTGTTTTTTCCATAATCTCAGTCCAGGAGGCATGAAATGACTCATAAATGTTGAAAAGCATTCCCCATTTGCATCAGGCAAGATGAGATTTCAACACTGGTTTTTTAACTCTACACAATAGGGCAAGCTTAGCCAAAGATTGATAGCACAAAAGATAAAACTAAAGAAAAACACCATATAAATACAGAAAAAGAAGTGAAAATCAGAATAAATCAATTTTACAAATGACCTAAACATTCCTCAATAGTTTCAGACAAAGCGACATTTTGATATGCTGAACTATTTTTTCAGTCTAGGCTCAGGGTGAGACCCACCCAAAGATTGATAGCATGAAAGAAAAAACTAAGGAAAACCATCATATAAGCACAGAAAAATACATAAAAAGCAGAATCTTTCAATCTTACAAACAGGCCATTGGGTGCCTTGTTTCTTCACCTGTGCTTGCCATTTATTATTGTGTCTCTAAAGTCCGAATACTCATTATTACAAAAGTCAACAATCAAGACAATATAGCACTCATCAGTATCTATTCTCATAGGAAAGCGCATGGAAAACAAAGGAATGCACTTGATATTGGAGGATTTGTGTTGTGACAAATTACTATTAAAGGTAAACACGCAATATATTGCCAACACTAAAAATATACTTAGTCAAGGACATTACCTAATTGACAGCAGATAATTCAAGAATGATATCGATAGCAGTCAGTTAGGAATGAATAAATGATGAATTGTAGCAAATATTGAGCATGAATGTCGGGAAGTTTCATCAATTGCTTTGAGCTTGAAGCATTGTAAGGTGGAAGTGAATGTTTTCCTCTGACCATGACAGTACATGTTGGTGTAAGTTGTAAGGATAGACATACTCACAATATCAGTGTTTTAAGCAAGGGTTATTTTGTAATAAAATAGGAAACAAATCAGAATTGTTCATTCAATGCAGTAATTTTGAATCTCTGGGGTTTTTTTCTATAATTTTGAGAGTCTTAGGTTATTTCTTTAATTCTAGGGATTCTTAGGTTTCAATGCACTTAGTATTACCGTTTGGGTGGCAGAGTGCTCTGGGATTTCATTTTATAAGCAGAGTGCTCTTCCACCTTTCTTTGATTAATGATTATTTAAACAATTATTTCGCAATGTTCATCTCGTGTTTTGGAAGGTTTGGGTGGCAAAAATTTCCCATGAGCTTTTTGGGTAGGATGATAGAATGTTTAGAATATTAGGAAATATTACTGTATCAGCATTTTGAAGATATGTTAGTTTTTATCTTTGGATTATTAGAAAATCTTGTTTATTACAGACTCTATTTGACAAATCTTCCTCCCTTAGCACAATATTTTCAAGAGGAGGCAAACAAGTAATCTGCGCTAGTGCTGTCTTTTTTGTCAAAGCAAGGATTTAATATTAATGCACTCTCTCTCTCTAAGCTAATTTGCAAATGTTATATTGAGACCATAGTAACGAGACCTGGCTAAACAGCAAGCCAATTTTTGACTTAGACTCGGACTTGGCAACAAAACTTGGCCAAAAGTCGGCAAATTTAAAAATAGACAATTTCAGGAAAAAACTATTAAAATGCATTCTATATCAAAGCAACTTAAAATACTTCTGAAACTAATCAATTACAATTGACATACACACATAAACAAAAAGAAGCAAGTAAATAATGCAATTTCAAATCTTTGAAGTTGAACAATTGAACTTGAAACTTGAAACTTGAGAGCTGATATTAATTAAGAGTTGATTTTAGATTTTTGGGACTCTGACGAGGTTGGCAAAAAGGCTGATAGGATTGTTTACAACTTTTTGGAATCAATTCAACTGATGTTTCATTTTAGAATTCTACAATATTAAGTTTTAAAGCATTTTTCCAAGGTAATTAATTACTTTTTTATCATAGATGTCCAAAACACCCTTAAGCGGTTTTCTTCCTTGGTGCACATATTCCTTAGATACAAGTTTTGCATGAAGATCTGATAATCAGTTGCTGTCCTATCCTTTTTAAGCTTTCTAGATTTTGCACTGGCTGATGTTACTCTCAGGGTCTTTTGCTCATTATCCTATGTATTTTCACAATGCGTTTGATCATATTTTCTTGGCTCCAATAAAGGAAGAACCAATCAGGTTGCATGGTAGGCTCTCTCTTGGCTCTTATTAATTATATCTTCAAGAAACTTGAGTGATTCATCTTTATCAGATTGAACTGTAATCACCTGTCCCACTTCAGTTAATTTTCCTCCAATTCCTTGGTTTCTTCCTTTTCATCTGTGGAAAACTTTTTCTCTATCTTAAGTCTCTCTGGGGGTGATGTATCTTTCTTCTTCTTATCTCCAATGTCATCCTTGTCATCTCACTATCTTTGCTGCCATCACCTGTATCTTGAAATCCCTTTTATGTCACTTTTGTTGCTGAGAGACCATTTTATCCCTTAAACGTTTTGAGCTACCTTGTTCCTATGTGGTTTTCCTGCTGTACTCGGTCTTTCTTGCCACGATAGTGATTCTGACTGTAGATTGGCCAGGATTTTTTGGCTGCAGGCTAGTGGTATGACTGCAAGAAAGGCTTTGAGACTGTTTCACACTGCAGATCATGTGTCATTTCAGTTGTCTTCATCATTGGATTATAACTTGTAAGCAATTACCTCCTCTTCCTGATAGTGCCTTCTACATTGTACCTGAATGAACTCTTCGAGATTGATGTACATATCCTCTCTTTCCAGCACTTGATGATAAAACGCGGAAAAGAACTGCACTGATCCATATCATTGTGAACGACACCATCAGGATCATAGTAGGCATTGGCTTCCAATCCTGCTTATATTATGCAAGTTCTGTTTACAGAGACATACCATGCTTTCCATCTGTTGTCATCTGTTAATTTTTTGCGGTTTAAAAAAATTTGAAAAGTGGCAGGCCTCGGCGAGTCCGGACACAGTACCTGCAAGTCCTGCCAGACTTACAGGACTCGCCAGACTTGCCTGCAAACTTGCCAAGTCTGCCGAATTTTTACCAAAAACTCACCTAAGTGGACTTGGTCCTGGATCTGTGAGTCCTTCCAGAGACTTGCCGAGTCTCATAACACTGATTGAGACTATAGTTTTGATTATATCTTACATTCCTAATGCATACTTGGTAAAGTATTTGATAGTTCTGCATTTCATTCAATTTGCAATTCAATGTTTTTCAGGTGGCACATTCTTGTGTCAGCATCGTGTAGTTTTGGCCTCTGAGTTTAGACCAAAGGCTTACACTTAGTCCAAGTATATTATGACTACATGGCTGTAGTGTTATATTTTGCTTTGACTTGGTACTTTTGGGAGTTATAATATTCCCTTTTGATGTTTTTTTGGTTGTTCCAATCAGAGTGACCTTTCTTTAACTGAAATATTGTCATTTTGAATAAAATCTTCTGCAGTCATCATTTGAAGACGAAGATGACAACAAAACATTCAGCTGTGTTGATCTCTATTTTGTATGTCAGGTGAGGTGACAGCTAGTTTTAATATGTTTTTTCCACATCCCTTTTTGTTAAGGGTATCTAGGAACATATTTTTCCCATAAATTATGAAGTGGTGCTACCAAGATTGTACATTGATTGGACTTCCTCCCTGATATGTTTGTGAATTTTGTGTGGCAGGATGGATCTACATTCAAATCCAAGTTTAAGTTTTCTCCATACTTCTATGTTGCCACAAAGGTTACAAGTGCATGCATATGATCTTACAGTGTTTAGCTATTTCACATGATATAACTGGGAACATGTTTAGCATACATTACCAAGATGTTTAGATTTTACAAAAAAACATGAATGATCTTTTTGCTATTATTTTCTTCCATGTTTGTACTATGGAAATTGAATTTCTTGTTCTGGAGATTCTTATAAATATTTCAGTGTCTGCTTTTGAACTTTGTGTTCACTACTTTGTCGTTTGTCATTATATAGAGCCGCATGCAGGTTAACCTATCAAGAATGACGAGATGATAAAATCCTGTTATGTAATAATTTTGTTGCCTCTGTTTAGCTTACCAAGAAGAAACCATTGCGTATGCCAATGTGCAGGAAAAAATGGAGTTGGATGTGGAGGCATACTTGCGTCGTCGATATGAGGGTCGCATTTCTGACATTGAAGTTTTGGACAAAGAAGATCTTGATTTGGTGGGTAGTTATACATTATATGCTCAGCTTCTTTAGTGGCTTTAACAATCTTCACCATGCTTAGGTGGCGTGGCATGAATATTTTAAGCACTGCAGGCACGCTTTTGAATCTTTTATTTTTTTAGATTGGTCTTCTGTGGTTTTCATGTGATCATTGTATTGCATACAAATTTGTTTGTATAGGGATAAAATTTTGGTGTACATAAGCTGCTACAAACAAACGATTAAAGACTTTTTTGTTTGATGTATTTATGGGTAGAAATTCAACTAGTTATGATCATCTGTCTTATTCAAAAACTATGTTAGTCATTGTTTTCTGGCTTTGATGGTTAGTGTGGAATAATATACATAATGCAATGACATGTTTTGCACTAATGTTGTAGGGTATTTGTTAGGAATTTCAATCACAACTCTTGGTTACTTGGTTTTGGTTATTCAATAGTAAATGATGTATAGCATGCTTACATAAGTGCTAATAGCTGTAAGACTTGCAGAGAACTTCTTCCCAAATTTTTAATGATTGGTGCTAGAGTGAATCTGGTTAAACATGCTCATGTATCAGGCACATCATACTATTGGAGATGCCTCCATCAAGTTGCATACACCTTCTATGTTAGAATCTGGTTGGACACCTTATTAAATTGCCCTTTGGTTTCTGGAAATAATAAGTTAAACTGATGATCAGCATGACTTAAGTGGATCAAGTTACAGTTCACTATAGTTTATTTGGAAGGACGGTGGTAGTTTATGTATTGGAGTTTATGAGGTTGCCAATAAAAATACATTTATGATTTTGTATCTTGCTATTGCAGAAAAATCATCTGTCAGGCTCGTATAAGACATATCTCAAAGTCAGCTTCGACACTGTTCAGGAACTAATGCATGTTAAAAATGACCTCCTGCCTGTTGTTGAAAGGAACCAGGCTAAGCTTGAGGCAACAGAAGCCTATGAATCCTTCTTTACTGGCAAGAGGTGATACATTATTTGCATTTATCTTCAGATGTAATTGGGAATTATCTTTTTGATTGAGGCGGCTTATTTATAGTTATTATTTTCTTTACATCAAAGTTATCCTGGTGTTTTCCATTTATTATTCCACGCAGATGAATTACAAAACAAAATACTCTTGGAAATAATTAGTTGTTTGGTGGATTATGCAATGGCTTCTTGTTTGCATATATTAGATAGCATGGTTTACTTTTTACAACAAGACAGTAACAAAGTAGACAGTTATAAGTTGGTCCAAGTAATAATGTATTTATATCACCCTACTAAAATTCAATCTTTGATGAGATTAGTTTTTTGGGTGCTTCATGCAGTGATAATAAGCAAAAGATACAAGATTTTTTGGATTGCATTATTGACATGCGGGAGTATGATGTTCCCTACCATGTCCGCTTTGCTATAGATAATGGTAAGAATTCTGACATGTTATGTTTTTACTAGTAAAAGAGCATGTTGCTTAAAGTGGATGCTACAGTTCATGAATCTTCAACTTCTTGTTGTTTTAACTTTTAGTATTCCTTAAGACAATAATTCATGAGAAGCTTGGGATGGTGTAGTTGCATAACATTTCATGAATGTTCAACTTGTTGTTTTTGTATTCCTCAAGGCATTAGAATTCATGTCAAGCTTGGGATGATGTACTTGCATACATCTGTGATTCGTTTTGCATGTGTTTATTAGCAGCTTGCAGTGCTGGTTGGTTATTCATATAACAGTATTTTGACACTGATTCGATAAGAATCCTTAAGCATATACCATAAATAAATAAAGTTTGAATACAATCATGCATGGCAGTGCATCATTATAATTTTGTGCATAAGAATGACAAGCCTCTGTAGAAAAATTACTATCATTTTTATGGCATGTGGCAAAGTGCTCTTCAACAACATTAAGAAGCTCTAACCTTATATTTATTTGTTGTGAAATCCTGCAGATACAAGGTGTGGGCAATGGTATACTGTCAAAGTAGACTCTGCTAAAGTTACCTTAGAAAAGAGGGCTGATCTTCTTCAGCGTGCTGAGGTCCATGTGTGTGCTTTTGATATAGAGACAACCAAACTTCCTTTGAAATTCCCCGATGCTGAGTATGATATGGTAATGATGATTTCATACATGGTGGATGGTCAAGGTTATCTCATTATTAATCGAGAGGTACAAACATTTGCCATTGTTTTAGATCTTCTTTGTCAATATATTTTTTACAAGCATTTTCTTTCATCTTAGTTAGCTGGTTAGAGAGTGGAACTGCTTTAAAGATAAAATTATGAATCTAGTGTTCTGGCTTATAGAGAAATGGGTAGTTGGGGTCTTGAAAAAAACTAAGCTATAAAATGCTTGTTTGAGGAAAACTATTCGGAAGAGTAGTGAATGCTAAATGAACTTACAAAATTTCAAGAATGAAAGAAAGAAATTATATCAATGTAAAGAACCAAAATAGGTCGATGGAACTCAAAAAGTACAATTACCTATAAAGAGGGAATTACTAGGAAAAATGACCCTAGGTTATGAAAAGTAACTAAACACAGTGAAATGAAAGGTGAACAAAGCAAGAGAGGGTAAACTGGAAGCGGTTAAATGCTGAGCCATAAGACATTATACAAGTATAAATAGCTTTGCAAGGGAAGGACCCCTTAAAAAACATGGAGCTGATGAAGATTGAGCAAGACATAAGAGGAGGCCAACACCATCACATGTTTGTAGTAAGGTTCTGACTAGAAGAGCCGACAACATTATTGCCTATTACCACAAAAGGGTCTAACTAGAATTTAAGAATGCTCATGGGAGGATTTCTAGAGCTGAGGAGGCCAAGCTGGACAATCCTAGAAGGAAGCTTGGTACTACTGGTAGAGGTCCTAACATCCAAGGCTGGAAACCTCTACTAGTAGAGAAAAAACTAGTAACGTGCATCTATCTCTACTACCAAGGCTGCAGGCAAGGAAAAGGTCCCCAACATTGGGATGAAGCAGATTTGCTCCACTTTGAGTGAGATTTCGGGTGTGGGGTGCTATGATATTAATGCACAAAGAGGAATAGGATCTCAGTTCTCACTAATTTATTTCCCTTTGAGCATGAATTGATTATATTTAAGGGGTATTTAATGACTTAAATGCTTATAGTGTGGTTAAAGAAATAATTAGCGTGACAACTTGCAACTTGAGGGGTCCCTTGTGCATGTGAGAATGACATCCTCTTGAAGCAGGGCCACGCACCTTTGATCATGTTACTAAAAGGTGGATAAAAAATTGCTCAAGTCTCTGTACAAACATCGCTGTCTCCCTTGGATCTTGTAGCATATAGGACACCTAAAAATAAAGTGCTTCAGAAGTTCAGAGTCTCTGATTCTTGGAGTGGGAAGAGATGGTAGATCACATCACCCCACAAGATATGGTGGTTGATCTCAATGTGTAACACTTGTGGAAGCTCGCCCTCATTTGGCCAAGGGTAATCTTCATCTGATGTGACCAATGATGCTAGAGATAGTTGAGCTGAATGATGATGCCATCCGCAATACATAAGAATTGTTTAGCATAGAAAGCTAACTTTAGGTTGAGCAGCAGTGGAGAAGAAGTCAAAGCGATCTGAATGTATTATACAAAAAATATCCTCACCGGCATCACTATTGATGACATTTGAGTGAAAAGGTTGACAAGGGACATCTAAGGAATACTTGAACACAGGAAATTGATCAATAGATATGGGGATGTATTTAAGGAGCAGATTGCTTGAAATTTTAACAACACTGATATCTAATAGTTCCCAAAGAGGTAATTCTCTCTAAAAAACAAAGTGCCAAGCAGGGATATCTCTCACGGCTTGAAGCTGAATAACACAAGGATCCAGATTTGTGGATATAGAAACAGAGCCTCAAAATACACTCAAGACAAAGGGGTTTGGTGGCAAACATTTCATGGACAATGCTCTAAGGAACTGTCCATTTACATTGAACCATATGTTGAAGCATGTCAGTCTTGAACCTCTCCATATGAGCTCTCAATGAGAAGACCCCCAAACTAAGGCCACAAACCTCAGACTCATCAGGAACCGTAGGCTTAATAACTGCATTGAAGAGGCAAATCTTTGAAAACATATATTGAAAATAAATTTGAAAGCACTGGCAATCCAGGACAGAAAGTGAGGAGAAACCCTTACACAGACACGAATGAGGCAATCTTTAGATTGAAAGATGAAGGGGGTTGATTTTATTTGGAACAAAGATGCGGCCCCTAGAAATAATCTCATACTCCTTTGTCATTTCAAAGCACTTGTGCATTATGATTTTGAGCTTTAATCCCATTTTTTCTTTCTTAATATGATATTTCATAGGGCAAATATGCAACACTTGATCACAGTTAGTTATTCCCCATAAAATATGCTGCAAGTCTAGGAAAATTTATTGATCACGTGAGTTTGCCTTTTGGGAACTCGAGCAAGTTGTAGATATATAATACTTTTGGTTGTTTAGTCACTAAATGTCATTACAAATGTGAAAATTTATGTAGATGATTTCTTTCTGTTAATAGTGCATTTGTATATGAAAACAATACTCTTCATATAAATACACAAATACTCTTTATTTATATATATAGCTGATAACAACTTGTAAGATTTTGCACTTCATTGTGTTTCATGTTGTCGGTTGTTTGCATTATCTCAAGCTTGATTTTGATCACGTATAATACTATCAGCTTCAAAGCCTTTGCAGAACATTTTAGAACTAATTGAGATTGTCATCTATGCTGTGGCATATTGATAGTACTTTGCATTATGCCTCCTCTGTAATTGTATTATCGCAAATCCCATAATTAAGCTACAGCGTAGTCTAGGATAATGATAGCAAGTGATCCAATGAGAAAATATTTTTTCGCTTATCTGTGTCTTTGGTTGTCCTTGAGAAATGAACTAGTGGAGGCTATGTTTAGAACCATTCTTTGCTTGATACCACTAAAATGAGCTACTGTTTCTTGTCTTTGTTATGTGCTACTGCTACTGCTTTGTTATCTGCAGAATGACAATGCATTGACTGATATTGATATTAGTCCTAATATTTGGTTTTCTAATTCTGGGTAGTTCTTCCTCACAGTGTGTAGGGGAGGATATTGAAGACTTGGAGTACACTCCAAAGCCAGAATTTGAAGGGAATTTCAAAGTGTTCAACGTATCAAATGAGGTAGGTTTGGCTATATTCTTTATCATAAACCCTTTGATTTGGGAAATTCATATTGATCCCCTTGAAATTTCATTTATTTGCAGAGAGAACTTATTAAGCGGTGGTTTGATCACATGCGTGAAGTGAAGCCTGGGGTTTATGTGACATATAATGGTGATTTTTTTGATTGGCCTTTCTTGGAGCAACGAGCTAATCATCATGGAATGAATATGAGTGATGTATGTAATTTTCCTTATCAAATATAAAAATATCTTAAGTTAGCGAACTATTGCTGAGTTTTATTATTTATATAACTTGCTACGTTAATTGAGAAGAAAAATCATGATTCAGGGTGGTTTAATGAATCTGCCTTGATTCATAAAATGGCCATTTTAGAGGATTTATGTGTTGAGTAGTTGTTCCAGATGCCTTTATGAAATTGTTGTGTTCCTCATTAAATTCTATTCAGCAAAAGTTTCAGTGGTGATCCTGTAAATTTAAAGTGCTCTAATATTTTATTTCCTCTTCTTTGCATAATTTAATTTGTTTATCGCTAAACTTCCCTTGCGGGGTAATCTTTGGCTTAGATGCAATGACTAGGGTTATTTATTATGTGAAAGTCACCGAGGTCATGGATCTGGCCTCGCCCATTGGAGTCTGCCAAGAGTTGGATGTCATATTCTACACAATTGTAGCACTTAAAGGTATCTCTCAGGGATTTGAATCTGGGACTCTATGAAATTCCTGATGATTTACCACTAGCACTTGTGGCATTTGACCTTAAGACGAGCATAGAATAGAATACTGCTTACAGGTCTGCTGATAGAATCTCTATCAATGTAAAAGCAGGAGGATCTCTTATTCCATGTTCTTAAGCAAGTGTGCAATAACTCTTAGCAAATAGCATAGGTGTTTGCGAGTTGCATTCTATTAGTCTCTGATGTTTGGTAAGGCCCTTTTCTTTTATACTTACGGGCAAAACTAGGGCTTCAGATGCAACAGGAATTTATCCTGATTCCTTTTAGTACAAGTTGGACCGCTTTGGCTCTAGCCATTACCATTGCCAGCATATAATGAATAATATCACCTCTTTCCTTACAGAATATCTATTGTCAGTGGTCACTCTTCCCATCTTCTTCACTGAAAATTAAAGAGTCTATTTGAAGGCTCTTTATTTTGATCATCTAGATTACACCTATGTACCTCTGCCAATCTGGCTTTGTTTTCTTCCGACCTACCTTCAAGACCATTGGTCACATAGACTTCAGTTCACTTTTGGTCATCTGCATGAGTTCTCATTGGCAAATGGTGGAGACTGCTCACCACATTCCTCAAGAAGACTACGTTTGCAAATTTCTCTTTACATGATGTGCATACTGCAAAGCATTTTGTATCCAGATGTCCTGTTTATTGTGAGGTTAGAGGGGGATGCAATGTCATTTGCAAGGGCTCTGAAAGATATTCATCTGTCTTCTTTAGATACCCTGATTGTTGATGGCTAGCTTTTAGGCTGCTGTCTTGGACGATGTTGACTTCAGAGTTCTCTGACAGTTACAGATTATGTCTTTGCCTTGCGATGCAAAATAGGTTGAAGCTTCTGATATCATATGGAACTCCTGAAGTGTGATTTTTGGCAGCTGAATTGGTTTTTGTTAAGGAGCCCGATCTTTCCAACAGCACACTACTTCTAGGGATATATGTCATATATGCTTTAATATTCTTCTTTTAACATATATCAGAGAGTTTTTTGCATTGGATATTGTGTTTACTCTTTGGTTTCCTCATTTTTCAGGGTCTGAATGGATTGATGCTGCCTTGGATTTCTTTCCAAGGGCCCATCAATCCATGCCAATTTATAGAAGACATTATTCAACAAGCACTTGGTGATAGCTTCTGAATTTCCTCTTCCAATGACGGGGACCAGTCCCTTCTTAGCATTTAAATAGCTGTGGCAGCTGTGTTTTTTTTGACTTGATATGTTTATTCATATTTCTGTGTTTCTCTTTATTTTGTTTCTTTCTTGTGTTCAAGGAATCACTTTTTCTAGGCTGTACCTGTTCGTTGTTATTTGAAACTGATTTTCTCCAATCTAATTAAGCAACTCTGCTCATTCAGGAACATTAATATAGTTTAAATTTCAAATGTCAATAATGTTCTTAAAAAACCATCCTAGAGTTTTGGGATATGAGAAGGTTAATTGGTAGTTTTCTTTGTTGGAATCCATTCAAAATGCTTTGTTCATTCATATGAGATTGCTTTTCCATTTATTTCTTTAGTAATTTATTATTCTAAAGTTGGTTTGGTGATGTGAAAGAGACCCTACCATAAAGTTTCTGCTAATACTGTCGTTAACTACAGGAACTTGGCTTCCGTTGTGATAAAGTTCAAGGTGAGTGTCGTGCTAAATTTGCATGTCACTTGGATTGCTTTGCTTGGGTTAAGCGTGACAGTTATCTGCCACAAGGTAGCCAGGGCCTGAAGGTGCTAGTTCTGTTGATAACCTCATCATTTTTTTTTAATTTTTGAAATGCTATTTGTTAAAATTTATTTATTAGCTTTGCACAGAGTTTAAAGCAAAGAAATGGATCATCCAACTTGTTCCAGTGAATGGTTAATCGTTTATGTGTTTGTGCATGCATTTTTCTTAAAAATATTGTTGAACTTAATGATTAGTTTGAAATTAAAATTTATTTATCCTTCATCTAAAAATGTGTTCTTTTTCTTTCTTTCACATATTTGTCAATGTGGTTCTTTTTCTTCAAACTCAATAATGATTATGCTATTGCGAACCTTTTCTTCTATCTTCTTCACGATCTTTTCTCTTATTATCATGATTTTTTTCAACATGTATATGCACATTTCTTCAAATTTTAAATAACGGGCAGATTGTTATATACCATTCTCATCTTCGTTTGGCTGTTGGTTTTATTTGGTATTTGCAAAACCTCTCTATCTTGACCATCTCTGATCCAAACTCTGCAGAAAGTGTATAGTGGTTTCAAATCTGCTGTGAAAGGTTATCTTGATCTAGCACATTATGTTCTATAGGCACTCATGTGACAGTCCAACTTCCTCAAACTATTTAGCCTCAAGTTGAAATTTGTTTGATGGATGAAATGTGCAATGAAATCTTTCGAAGAAACCACTTTTTTGAATATTTTGGCATGTATAATAAGACAGTGATGTGCTTCACTGTGAAATACTAGGTGTCACACATTTACGAAACCCTCTGTGTGATGTAAAGTAGCTTCAAACCCTAACCTTGGGTAGGAGACCTTGGGTTGAAGTGCAATCTGTTCATTGCCTACATTGGCAATACTTTGAAGAGGCCTCAAATTGTATGTAGTTCTCCACCTAGCAGGTGACATCCATATGGATGCAACTTTGGCAATTTGATCACTTGACAATGCAACAATGGCTTGGTGTGCTTAGTTTGACTTGCGTTTGATGGTCTCTAGATTGGTAAGTGTGACTTTATAACTTGGTCGAGTGTGCTTTAGATCTGTGTAGGGGCTGCTCCTAGAGTGTGCTGCTGCGTTTTAGGAATTTATGAGAACTTGAAGTGCTTTAGGAATGATATTCGCAATAGGTCCTCTTGAAAGTGCCAGGTGAGTAAATGAATGCATTAGACCTGCTTATATAGGGGTTTGTAGGTGTAATTTCACATTCAGGCTAACCCGTGAGGAAAGTATCGCCTATAGAAAGATATCAAAGTGAGAACGTGACTATTGGGTCGTTGAGGATGAAACTGTTAACTTTGGACTGAACGGTCCTGTGCAAATAGGTGTTGGGATTCTTTAAAGTTTTGGGAATGATGCCTGGGAGGAATATATTGCTTTGGACTGATACAAATAGTTCCGTGAGTGATTGAGTAGTGGGAATAAGGAAGCAAGTCGTGCAATAGGGATGAGGATGCGCAATTAAGCTTGGAAGGTGCACACAAGTCATGATTTAGGTACAAAGCCAATGTTGTCATTGCCAAGTGATAAATTACCAAATCTAGGTGTCTACACTAAGGAACTTGTTTGAGGTTAAAATGCTTTATATTTTGGTTTTATCAGGCTCTGTCCTTTATTGTGCTGATTGACTCTCCTTAGTACACCTTGACTGTTCTCCACTTGGGGCGACCTATGCTTTTTCTTTTGTATAACTCTTATTAAATTCAGTGGGAGCATTCCTGTTTTGAAGCATATACAATTAATCAGAAATATAATAATATTATGTAAATACTTAGTTTAACATTTCAGCTTTATTGCATGTATGCCTCTTGAATTACTGTAGACATGTGAATCTGTATTCTTTGTTTCTTAGTTGTTAAATCTTTACATTTCTACTGCAGGCTGTAACAAAAGCTAAGTTAGGTTACGATCCATTGGAAGTAAATCCTGAGGATATGGTCCGCTTTGCAATAGAACAACCTCAGGTCTGTTATTATGATAAACTTGAATATTTATGGCAATATCTAGTTTCACTTATTTTATTTTTCATTGGTGGGAGTAAAGATTCTATCACATTGTTATTTACATTGCTTGTTGAGATATCTTAGTGTATTGCTTATCTTGTAATCCATTTCTTTTCTTTATGATATGTTTTTCTGATTGAGTTTTTGTGCAGACAATGGCTTCTTATTCGGTTTCTGATGCTGTTGCAACATATTACCTTTACATGACATATGTACACCCCTTTATCTTTTCTCTTGCAACAATAATTCCTATGCCCCCCGACGAAGTTTTGCGCAAAGGCAGTGGTACTCTTTGTGAAATGCTGCTTATGGTTCAGGTGATTGATCTTTTTATGACTTTAGGCCTTCTGTAAAATTTTCCTATCTAACAGAGGGGATTTAAGTATATCAGAGATTTCAATTTTCTGCACACTGATAAATAGAAAGCTCAAATTTAATAACAGGTTCACTTTTTCTTATGCTCTTGAAGGGATGGTACAAATATTATAGCAAATACTCAAGTTGCAATTTGGAGATTGAAAGTTGTTGATTTTCCAGTCTTGAATCATTGTTCCTGCTTATGTCTTTTCGCCTTTGAGAAAGTCAATGGACTTCAATTGTTTTATCTGAAAGTTTATGGCTGAGTTATGTGGCTTTTGAGACGAGTAAATGCTTAGTTATTCCCAGCTAGTTTTGTAGAAGAACATGGGTGAAATCTACCATAGAAGTTTATGACTTTGGGATTATAAAGCCTAAATACTTTCCTCAATTATTCAAGTTTTGGTTTTTCTGTCAAGAATAATCTATTTACTTTTGTTATTGCTTACATTCTTCTTCTGGTTTCATGGCTTCTTTGAAAGGTACTTTGAAGCTTGCGCAAGCCCATCTGTGCTTTAGGGATTATGAAATAAGATTTTTATTGAGTGTATCCTTGCAGGCATTCAAGGCAAATATCATTTGTCCCAACAAACATCAAGCTGAACCAGAAAAGTTTTACAATGGCCGTTTGCTTGAGAGTGAGACTTACATTGGAGGCCATGTTGAATGTCTAGAAAGTGGTGTCTTCCGTTCTGATCTTCCTACAAGATTTCGTCTTGAACCTTTAGCTTATCAGGTACCTTTTTGAATAAAATTTGTTTTAAAGGTTAATGTACTGTAAAAGGTTAGTTTTAAGGAATGAATAAACTTCTAATAAAAGTTCTTAGACACCAGAGTGCTATAATGCTATCAACATTGCACATCCGCTAGTAATTAACTGCGAGCTCACTTGGCATGCATCATGCAAATCCTAAATGTTACTTAACAACTAGGCGAATTTTAGATAAATTAATTATTGAATTAAGCATCTATACTCTTTGAAAGAAAAAAGTGAATTATCACTAGGGACTCACAATTGGAAAGGGGCCATGGGCCTGTTTTTGAGATGCTAGTTCTTATTACCATCTCAAATGATTGAAGCCATCTTATCTTTAAAGAATCGATTTGTCAATTTGGCCATTTATTGTAGGATAATTACCGTAGATTTGGCTCTTTAGGATTAGGATTGCAAGAGCTAGGTTAGCCTTATGCTGGGAATTGTTGTGAGGGATGGTTGGACTATTGATGGGATGGATGACCATTTATATGATGAAATCTTTGAATAGGATGGATATCTGTCTTTTATGCTTGGATTTGCAATAACCAAGAGGGAGTTAACTATTTAAACTATTTGAAATGCTTCTCAAGATGGTTAGAAAATCCTATAATCCCACATAATTATTTATATCACTACAATAGCTTAGGGCTTAGGTATGTGTAAGCTAAAACACGAGAAGCCAATGCAAGAAAAATAAGAGCAAGAAAGAAAGGAAACACATCCCCACATGAAACGAGAGATGGGATTTAATGTACAAGTATTCAACAATTGTGTAAGCAGTCAAGAGTTTCCCTAAGAGAGTTTATGAGAATGCCCCACAATGAGTAATCCCTCTACAATGAGATGCAATTTACTAATAAGAGAGGAGGGCCAAGTGTGATCCAAATGCTTAAGTTGGAGTGTTCAATAATAGCCATTGGTCTAATCTTGACATTGATTGTAACACAAATTATTAAAGGGTCGAACTCATGTAAGGGAATATAAACTTAAACTCTTAGGACCAAAATAAATACTAACTTTATAATGCTTTTGAATAATTTCTCAACATGTGCCAAAGTTTCTATTATATGTTTTTGTGCATACATGTATAATTTTCACACGTCTTTTTCAAAATTTTGGTCCATATTATATATGCCTTTGCAAAGTTACCCATTCAAGGAGTATATGCTAATTTTTTTAAGTAGTAGATTAGTTTCTAAGTTGTTTTGTGTGTAAAGAAAAAGGCATTCAGTTTATTCTATAATATTACAACTGCAAGTATTATTTTGATGTTTTTATTTTGCTTTCATGTAGCAATTAATTGATAATCTAGATCGAGATCTTCAATACGCCATAAAAGTGGAGGGAAAGATGGATTTGGATTCTGTCATCAATTATGATGATGTAAAAAATGATATAAAGCTGCAGGTATGTTCTCTCAAGGCGACATGTTTCTACTGTCTTCCACTTTCTGGGGAGCTTACATAATATTGAATATTTCTGGTTTGCTTGTGGCTTTGAACCTTAAAAATGATTCAAATCTTTGGATTGTTTTTCCTAATATATTGTATGGAATGTTGTGTGCCTGTTTTTTCATGGTTCACAAAAGAAAGGGAATTTTGAGATAAAAGTTATACAAATTTTGTATTAACATATTGTATCTGATGGAATTTCACTTAGCCCTCTCTATACTAATGTTGTCCACTCCCAGTAAAGTTATTAAACATATCCAAATCTCAAGCAAATTCAAAATAGATTCCATGTCATGTGATAGTGGCCGACATTGGCTCTGCTTTTCCTTGATTTATCTTTCAACCCTTTGACCACATTCACTAGGTACATACTTATTGCATAGAAAATTTAACATCCTCTAGCTCTTGCTCAAGGCTCTCCATTTATTATAATCACCCCCTGTTTCATTTCCCATCCTCAGCTTTGATAAGATCTCCGCTATGTTGTAATTACAAAAGAAACATCTCCTCCAATCTTCCTAACTTAACCTCTTGGACTTCATGGAGAGTTTGTTTGATTCTTCTTGTCTCTCCTCCCCTGCATTTCCTTCACAATCCAATCAGATCACTTATTCATGACTTAGTTCTCTTATTGGCTTTTATATTAGCTTTCCTTTTTAATTCAATTGAATGATCAAGAACTATTTTGTTAATCTTGATGAGATGGTCAAAATTCCCTTTCTTTCTCTGGATTTGAAGGTAGCAATCCCTCACAATTAAATCAAATCTTCTGTTATGTTCCTAATGCCACAATGTCCTCATTTTTACTTTGTTATAATGAAATCAAAATTTTCTCACTGGTTATAAGATGACTTTGTTTGCCATGTTTTCACGATCTTAATTAACAAGAGATTCAGTAGTGTTAGTTCTTGTTTGTCGGAGTTGTTCTCTATGAGAAAGCCCTACCTGTTTTTATCGTTCGCGTTCCCGTTCAAAATGTGCCATGTTTCTGTTTTTTCCACATTGGAAGCTGACACAGTCATTGACAATTGCCACCAGGTATTATTATGGCTGTGCAAGGCTTTAGAGTTAAGTTGTAATACTTAACTGAATTTAAACTTCTTTTACGGCTTTACCTTATTCTATTTGTATTGATATCTGTTTTGATGGCTATGGCTGATCAGAAATTGAGTAGTCATGTGGGAATACAGTTCGAAGAAAAGATAGGGAGAACAAGTGATGTAAGGGATGATTATTAAATTTTATTAGCATTGTGATTAAAAGTGGAGCCCATGCAACCTGAGTTGTACTACAGTTAAATCAAGGATGGAGATCTTGAGTCTTGAGGGTTAAAAAAATGAGTTGTTAATTGCAGTGAAGTTATGCAGAAAAAGAGATTTTTTTAAAGTGGAAAAAAGAAACTGTCCATGCAACAAGTGGCTTATTTTTTCTTTATAGAGCCTAGGTATATCTTAAGCGTTTGTAGGAAAGTGCTATTTTTATTTACTCTTCATCTAAAAAAGGTCAAGGTTGGCCTTTTCTCCGCTTACTGCAAGCTAGCAACAGTTTTCTAACCTGCCTTCAATCTTTTCCTTTTTTTATGAAGTGGCTAGGAGAATAAAATATGTTATTATATTCTTGTTTACAATTTAAATCTCTTTATCTTGAAATAAAACATTATCCACCAGAACGATCGGCATCTATGGCTTGTTGCCATAATAATGATATAATCAATTTAGTTTGCAGAAACTGAAATTAAATTTTATTGAAACAGAAAAGCATTTTCTGTTGGATAGCTCAAAGTTCTTTTAATGTAGCGATTGTATTGACGTGGCTGTTTAATCGTGCGATTGTTTTCTTGATGTTGATAACTATATCCCTAGACATACACAAATTCATCTTTATAAGCTGTTTGATTATTGGTATAATTCAACAAAAAAATTATCCATTAAACAACACAGTTTTTTCTATTTCAACTTACAAGTTTGGTTTTAGACATGTTTTGGCTTTTATTGAAGGACTACACATTATAGTTCTTAGAATTTAGTGTGAAAGGGTGATAGATAGATATATAGAAATTTTAAAAACGTCAATGACAACTAAATAGTCTATTAAATCCCAACAACAAAAAACAAGTCATGTATTTTGATAAGAAGATATCCACTTTTTTCAATATTTCCTTATTCAATTATGGTAGCCATAAATCCTCTTGATATGCCTCTGTATGGCAGGTGTTTTTTGGATGCACATTTCGCATTTTCAAAAAAAATTATCATCTCTCCTAGCATACTTTGCACCTGAAGAGAATTTGATATGATAAACAAATATGAGAGAAGAAATACCTAACAGAATTTTTAAGATAAAAACAAAAATAGAGAAATGACATACACAAAATAACACAGTACACAAGATATATCCTGGGAAACCCTTTTGAGAAAAAAACTCAATGCAGTAACTTATCTCCTTATTGTATTAACTCAACTATTTTACCATACAATAATATATCTCTTAGTTCTACTCTATCCTAGTGTATGCCCAACTATATGTAAGTACATTAGTAGGTAACCGTCACAGTGGTATTACAAAACAATGGGTGCCAAACCACGGGCCAAGAATACAACCCATAACGGCTTCCCATAAACACAAGTGATCTAACCACCCATAGTAACATAGGTTAAAATTACTTATATGGGCCCGAAATCCTATGAAGGGGAGCCCAAATTTTTTTCTTGGAGGCCAGCCCCCAAACTCCTGATCATAGTTGGAATACTCACATTTGGCAAATACTCGGCAAACCCCAAAAAAAAAAACTCGGCAAAAACTTGCCAATATTCGGCCAATACTCGGGAATACTCGGCAACTTAAAAAATACTCAAATTTCTTTAAAAAACATAAATTTGCTTGTACTCAGGAATAATCGCCAATACTTGGGAATACTTGCCAATACTCGGGAATACTCGCCAAAACTCGGCAAGTTTTTTTTTTAACCTTTTTGGTGAGTTTTATGGCGAGTTACTCGTTTTGCATGGTTTTTGGCAAGTTTTTAATAACTCGGTGAGTTATAGGCGAGTATTCCAACTATGCTCCTGATGGGGGGGGGGGGTTGGGGAGGGGCGAGCGGGGTGCTGCCCCACCAAACCCCCCTGCTGGGGTGATGCCCTGAAACCCCTTGGCCTTGTTGGGGTATACAGTCTAGAAGAGTGTATCTCATGGAAAATATACAACACATTTCCAACAGCACCGTAGAGGCAATTGCTAGTTCTACCATGCACACAATCCTAGTTTGCATTTTAGTAAGAAGCCAAAACAAGGTTGATGGTGAGCAGGAATGAGTCACTTGTTCCATGTTTTTGTTCCTCAAGATAGATTGTTTCTATGAAACAACTATGCTTGCGATTTCAAGTGTGCTAGAAGCTCAGTCTAAACCTTTGCGATATGTACACATAATTTCCCCTTTTTGATTGTGGACAACTTTCAAGCTTTCACTGGTAGTCTTTTCGGCCTCTAATTGAAGCCCCCCCAAACTTCTAAATTTGTCTTTACTGGCTTTAAATTAATCTTTGGTGTAAGTAGGTCTAGGTGGACATCTTTCAATGACACAATAGTTATATATCAATATTGTATATTTGTTTTATGACTTGAATGTAAAGTGAATTCTTTCCCTTTCCTTTGGTATTTAATATTTATAGATCTGTTCTGTACTTGTATCTTACCAGCGGTCGTTAGATGCATGCACAAATTTCATTGTATTGTTTCATTTGGTTTTCTCCCTGCTTGAACCCCTCATATCATATATTCCATTAAAATAATTGCCATATATTATAAAACTATTATTTTATTAGGATTTAGCGTCAACTAGCTAAACATTTTCCCCACAACGATAATATTTATAACCAAGGCAAGTCTAAGAAGCTTCATTCAAAATACCAAGCAGGTTTTTGGAGAAATCACTAGAGTTATGATCATATCTTAACCTTACAACCGTCAATAAGAAGGCAAAGTCTAACATGTTCTGCTAAAGATACGAGACTTTGTTGTTTTTTGTTGAAATCTAGAAGTATTTGACACCATGCCAAGAAATATTTCGTTCAAGAGACTAAAGATTGAGTTCAAAATATCTTATCATTAGACCTTTGTATAGAGCAATCAACGATTATTGGTGGTTTGAAGGAATGAATAATAAAGTGACATATCTCAATGAAATTTTTGGAAACGTATTGCCTCCTAAAATCTGTTTTATCAATTTATGGAATATAAATGCAGGAAGCTTATATTGCCACCTAAGATATGTTTCCAGTTGATTGAAAAATAACCTTTTTGCATTGTTTTTGAACTCAGATACAAATCAAAATATTTCCCCCTCAATTCTATAAATACTTCCACCTTACTTGGAAGTTACTACTGTTAGTTATATGCATAGTTTATACTATGTTCTAACTTATACTATATGTAATATGCAGCTGGAAGCACTGCGGGATGTTCCAAATCGAGAAGAATGTCCTCTTATATATCATCTAGATGTGGCAGCTATGTACCCTAATATTATTCTCACAAATCGGCTTCAGGTATTGATGATTGCTTTTCTTTTCTCCTTACTTTTCACATTTGTCTTAGTATGAGAAGTTTACCATTCAGACATGTAATTACCTCAATGAGTCTGGAATAAATGTGAAACTAAGGCTGCTAAGGTGTGTTGTAATGCTATGATTGACTCACTAATCCAACTTGGCTGTTGACCTTAACATTTCTGCCAAAGAACAGCCTTATTCAATCGAAAGCCAGAAATTGCAATGAGATATGCAAACACGTGAAGAAATCTTTGTAAAAAAATTTACTAGGAGATCACAGTTATCGAATTTAGTTAGATTTCTGTCACACTTTTTCTTGAAACACTATAGGATGGGAATTTATCAATGGAGGGTTGCATTAGTGACCTTGGTTTTCACTGTTTATGCATTTGAGGTATGTAAGAAAAGAATAACCGTTTGACCTGAAAGGGTTTTGGCATGTTCAAATTGATGATATTTTTGAATCCTAGCTATGGAACATTTGTAATTCAGAATTTTAACCAGGATCCACTTTCCCTTTGGATCAAGGAAAGGTACACTAATCACTGACATTCTAGTTGAGAGGAAGTTGATAATGAGTTGAACTGAACAAATTCATGTATTTACAGGTCACATATTCAGCTTGAGCTGAATTGGTTTTAGATATTAACTTAATATTAGGTGTTTTCATTTTTATCTTTGATTCTTGGTAAACTTCATGGCTCTACTACGGACCTTTTAAGGCATCCTTGATGTGTACCTTTGATTATTTAGACATATATGACAACTGCACTTAATGAATATCTCAACATGCTTAAACAAATAGAAGCCTGCGGTTTTGTATGCTCTTGAAGGACTTTATACTAAGCATCCAGACTTGTGGTTTTGACAAGTAGAAACCTGCGGTTAAGTTCGTTCTTGGAAGGACTTTATACTATGCATTCGGATTAATGTCTTTAGGATTGGGAACCTTTGTTGACATGCTCTAGCCTGGAATTATTTTTAATTATATTTGAATTTTCATGCATTTGTTGGTAAAAAAAACTAAATTGTATGGTAGTTAACTGTTGTAAGTTTTTTATTTGCTACTTAGTAATTAGTAAGTGAAGTAAAAGATGTCATGAAAGTAGATTTAAGAGTCAAAAGTTATTAATTTCTGTAAAATTGTCTTTGGCATATCCACCATGTTGAGTTAGAATTGCTTTCAATTATTCTTTGTATTTCATGCAACCACAGTAGGTTCACAACAAAAATGTCTTTTTTGATATGGCCTCGCTGATTAAAAGACTTGTTTTCCTGTATTCTGTAAAATGAGATTTTATCTCCTTTAGAGCTGGTGTCCAACTTGAGAAAGCTTTATATTTTTGCATGGTTGCAGATAAAATTTACATATTTTGTGGAATTGAGTCAGTTTGTATGAGCTGTAACTATTCTCTTATTATAGATTGATCGTGCATCATGAAGATGATTGATTTATGAATATAACTCTATTACAATCAATGGTTATTTTATTTTCTGATATGATTAAAAGGTTTGGAATCAACATATAAAGTGGTTTGGGGCTTTACTATACCGAAAAACCTGATTTAAGAATGGTAAATTATCAGCATAGATATTGATTGGAAACAATTTATTTTCCATGTATAAGCCGCTGGTTAGTTGCTTCTAGTTTTAAAGTCACCTTTTACTTTATTTTGTGGGTGGGTTGAAGCTTTATATTTCTCAGAGTCTCAATGATGGACTATTTTTAAAATTTTGATGCTGGATTTACATGATCTGTTGTCTCTATTTCCAGCCCCCTTCAATAGTCACAGATGATGTCTGTGCTGCATGTGATTTCAATCGTCCTGGAAAAACATGCCTTCGACATCTTGAATGGGTGTGGCGAGGAGAAACTTACACAGCAAAAAGAAGGTTGTCTAATAGCTTGTGCTTATGTAATGTGTGAACTTAAGCATTTTGGCAGTATTTGAGTAAAAACTTAAATTTCTAAATCATAGAATTGATTTTCTCTAGACTTTTCGGAGGTGTATATACATGCGATTTTTCTTTCTTTTTGCTGCTGCCAAACTGTATTATGTTGTTGAATATAAAGTGACACCGTGTTATGATGACAGTGAATACTATCATTTAAAAAATCAAATAGAGTCTGAACAGATTCCCACAGGAGAAGGTCAATTGTCATGTTTTTTTCGCAATCTCCCTAAAGAGGAGCAACAAACAAGACTTAAAGATCGTCTCAAGAAGTATTGCCAAAAGGTAAGACTTGTTCTGTATTAATTTTGGTTTGTAAACATTGATGACTGCACATAAGACGATGATTCCAATAGCAGCTTTTAAACTGTTTCTTTATAGGTTTACAAACGGGTCATAGATAAGCCTGTCACTGAACGACGAGTTGCAGGGATATGCATGCGTGAGAATCCTTTCTATGCTGACACTGTGCGCAGGTCTGCCTGTTATAATCATATTGTCTCTGGCTTAAATTGTTCCCTCTTATAATCATGTTGTTGGCTAATTGCTTTATTTCCTACCAACAGCTTCCGAGATAGAAGATATGAGTATAAAGGTCTTAACAAGGTCTGGAAGGG
Source organism: Taxus chinensis (assembly GCA_019776745.2). Classification (NCBI taxonomy): domain Eukaryota; kingdom Viridiplantae; phylum Streptophyta; class Pinopsida; order Cupressales; family Taxaceae; genus Taxus; species Taxus chinensis. The sequence continues at coordinate 272,986,976 of CM034146.1, read as the reverse complement.
AAAATTCGGAGAAGCAAAGGCTAGTGGAAATCCAGTAAAGATTCAAGAAGCACAGGTATTTCCATGTTGTTGGTGCCTTAGCATGTTTAGTCATTTAAGTATCTGAGGGTGTTAGTAACTATTATGTACTTTGGTTCTGAATTTTGTTATTTTCAGAATGATTGTTTGACATTTAAATGCTTTTAAAACTATGTGTTGTATGACTTTGCCTACAGGATATGGTAGTGCTCTTTGATTCTCTTCAATTGGCGCACAAGTGTATTCTTAATTCCTTTTATGGCTATGTCATGCGCAAGTATGCCTTTAATAAATTTATAGTTTTTGTTTTTGCTATTATTTTTGTGGAGCTGCATGCAAAATCTTCTTTTTTTACATTTGCAACTAGTTCTTCCATCTGAACCATTTTCAATGAATTGTATATAGGGGGGCTAGATGGTATTCAATGGAGATGGCTGGTGTAGTCACATACACAGGAGCTAAGATTATTCAAAATGCCCGTTTGCTGGTGGAGAAAATTGGAAAGCCTTTAGAGCTGGATACAGATGGTATTTGGTGTGCATTGCCGGGGTCCTTTCCTGAGAACTTTAGCTTCAAAACATCGTAAGGATGTTCCCCTTTAAAATGATGTGCTGTTTCCTCAAACATTGTCATTTTATTTTTGATGATGATGAAGGTCAAGTATGTATGTAGATTCTTGGACTCATATTTCAGGGCTTTGTGAAGTAATATCTGTTTGTGTGTTCCTCTCCTCACATTCATGTGTAAATGTATTCAAAGATCAGAAGCTATTTACTAGATCTTGCACTTACATTGAGAGGAGCCAGAAGCTTGATGATAGATGTTTAAAAATGCTATTAAATTATGTTTCTATTATTCATTAAATTAGAATGACTCAAGTAGATCAGGATATTAGTGGAAGCCTGTAGATTTTATTGTTTATACTTGTTCGAGTCCAAGGGTATGAAGCCACCCATGATCACAAATGGAATGCATGTTCGTCCTGGAGGAGATATGTATATTTGCATTGCAAGTGGTTGGGTCCCTAGGAAAGAGGTTGGATTAATAGAGTCCTATCAAATTAGGATTTTACTATTTATTAAATTAGAATGGCTCATCGAAGGGCCCTTGGTCTATTGGTGATGTTGTTTGGCTTTCAATAAGCCCACTAGGGATCAAGTCTTGTTGAGTGCAAGGCCTGGAGATACCCGACACAGAGAGTCAAAAGGGTTGAGGCCCCTTACTTGTAGCTGCTTAAGCTGAAGGTGATCACTAGTTTAGTTGTACGCTTACTCGTAATTGTAAATCCGCTATATACTTCCTCTGAAGCATGAGCAGAGATGCTGACAATCTATGTAATCTAGTGCCCACTTGAGTGCACTACTCATAAAAAAATTAGAATGAAGTAGATCATGGGTGTTAGTAAAATTCTGTGGGCTGATGTGATAGTGGACTGAAGCATGTGGGGTTAAATTGGTATATAGGATGGGATCAAGGCCAAAGCACAAGTAACTGCACGGAAGGCCAGAATGCATTAACTAAGTGCATCAGGCCTGGATGTTAGATGGCATGTTTTCTTGGGCTGTGGTTTTGTATCATCAAATGGACATAAAAGGCCATCTAGAATGTAAGCAGACACTGTTAACTGGGAGAGCAGTAAGAGACAGGAAGCCATGAACATATGTAGGATAAAAGTAAACCTGGATTATTTGGTCACTGAATTATAAAAGAAATGAAGAAACCATTTACCACTGTTAGAACTTCTTGTTGGGTATACTCTAGATAACACATACTCAATTGCATTACAACATTGGCATCTATACATGGGTATTTACTCCAAATATCTTCAGCTACAATAGCAATTGAGACTCGAGAGGCTTGGGAATTTGAACTGAGGAAAAGAATAATAGTTGTATCTAATGTAGCTGGACAATTAATGCCAAATTCTGCTGGACCACATTCAGTACATGTGTATTTATGCCTTGTAGCTTTATCATAATATAAAGTTTTAATTTTTTGTAAGACGGACTCTGATTGCTGATGTCCTTATTAAGATAGTAAATACTTTATGCACCCATTGCTATATGTTATTGAACCGTTTTTGCTTCCCCATAGCTATCAAATTAATCTTCTTTCTATTGTTTTTATTTTAAATGACGTAAGAAATGGTTTATTCTGATTTATAGTCTTTAAATAAATACAGATCGATTGCCTTTTCACTTTTATTCTTTCTGCTCATTCATTCTATTTTCTTTGTTTCTATCTCTAGTTTCTAAGTTTCTTGGAAAATTCAAAAAGTGTTGAAATGACACATATATATTGTGTATGTTCTAGGGATCCCAAGAAGAAGCTCACGATATCATATCCATGTGTTATGCTTAATGTCGATGTTGCAAGGAACAATACTAATGATCAGTACCAGGTAAGCCTACCAGCTACCATAAATGCTACAAGTTTATTTAAATTTTTTTATCATACATCTATCTTCGATAAACAGAAGCCATGTAATCTTCATAATACCAGTCCACAATTTCTTACTGCACTCCTTAGACCTTGGATGATGGTATTCGGCGGACATACACAACAAGAAGCGAATGTTCTATCGAGTTTGAAGTAGATGGACCATACAAGGTAATACTTTTGCATTGGATCTACTTTTATTGTTTTGGTGTTTGTAATTGGTTATTTCTGATAATCTGTTGAATGGGCAATAGGCAATGATTCTACCAGCTTCCAAGGAAGAAGGTGTTTTGATTAAGAAGCGTTATGCTGTTTTTAATGATGATGGCACATTGGCTGAACTTAAAGGCTTTGAAATAAAGCGTCGAGGTGAACTGAAGCTCATTAAAGTTTTCCAGGTATAGTTGCTGCTATTAAATTATTACACCATTTCAACTTTAAAAATATTTGGTGGCACACTTATCTATTATGGTTTGTTTAGAAAAAAATTCTTTCCACATCCTTTAATATGATTAGAGGATATCTACAATATAATTCTGTAGACAAAACTATTTTCTGCCTATTTATTTCCTTTTGCCCTTGTGGCAGCCGTTCTAACTTCTCTTTGATTGACATTTTCAAAGCCATTGCCTTCCTATCAGTACTAATCTTTTGAGCATACCTTGTTCATCTAGCTTGCTGGTTTTCTGTGTGTGAAAGGGGTCGCAATGTAAGATGGGTTTAGGTCCTTGGGTATACAGAGTATGGGTATGGAGTAGCTGGTGATGACTGCCAAAATTTTGGTATGTGTGTACAGGGATGCAGCTGTGTTATATGGTTACAGATACAGACCAGCAGATACAACCATATATTTGCATATGTATTATTTTAAAAACATTTCAAAATTTAAAAATGTTTGTAGCAATATGATGAACTTTAAAATAAGTATGAAAATTCTAACTCAGTGGTGGATATTAACAACATTTAGGTAATGAACTTCAAGAAATGTCAAGAAACATCAAAGTCAACCATTTTTATTTGAAACCTATACCAAGGTTTTGGCAAGTGTTTCCCTTGTGTAGTGCCCTAACCTTGTCTTTGTGCTAAACCTTGATTTTGCGTATTGGATCCCAATGGAAAGCACAATGAATCAAAGGGATTTTCCAGTTTCAACGTATAGTGTACTATACATTTCAGTGCCCATAACATTTTATTGGTCTTGCCCTGGTGTTTTTACATTCTATTGTCTCAGGCATTATTTTGTGTGAGGAGGCTCGACTTGTTATGTTTCACCAAGAAAATATTTTTACTGTATATACAGTGTCTCCAAGAAATATTGTTTGCTATTAATACTGTTTCAACTTTGCAGAAAACAGTTGATTCACTGTAAGGGCTATTATTTATACTCTTGTTTCCTGTTGCTCTACATTCTTGCTATCTATTTTCATAGGGATTAGAAAAAACATGCAAGAAAGGGTGCTTGTGTTTTATTCCAGCAATGCTAACGAATGATTTTGTATCTTGCTTGCGTCTTATGTTGCGTCTTATGTATTGTTTCCTTCCAAGACCTCTTTCTCTTTTCTCTCGTAAAACTTTGGCTGCAGCAGATGTTTGTCTTTAGCTGTTTCAATGTTTTATTGTAGCTTGTTTCGTATGGGCTTCTTTGACAATTACTTTTATAGACATTGGACAACTGTGATCACCACAATATTTGGTCAGTCTAAATTCTGTTGTTTTTTGAAATGAATTACTAATCACACTCCAGAATCCCACCATGATAAAGAATGTTCATTCAGGTGCAACATGTGTTGGATGTTCTTATCCTCATTTGAATTCTGTTGCTTATTCCTACCTTCCTCTTCAGTAACTGTAGTGCTGTTTTCATTATGTATGGTGTGCTAACTTTTACTAGCTACAGAAGCACTCAAGTGATGCAGTAAAGTGCACCTTCAAGTATGTCGCGATTAGTGATTTCATGTGTCCTACATGTTAACAATATGCACCTAATGATTGATTCCAACTCCTTTCCTCAGAGGCACATGCACATGTTTTCCTCTTAAAATAGTAAATATTCTGGCATTCTAGAACCTATTAGTAAAGAGATATTTAACTTGGCATAAGCCTTGCAGATTCATCTTATACCTTTTCTGAGGGTACATTTGCTACTAATTTGAACAGGCGGAAGTGTTTGATAGATTTCTTCACGGCACAACCTTAGAGGAATGCTATTCGGCAGTAGCTTCTGCAGCAGACCGGTGGCTTGATCTTCTTGATGTAAGAAGAATATAGAAAGCTGGCATCCAACTTGATTATTTTGTTTACCAACTTCTAATATTTTGATATTGAAATGTAAAAGCTCACTTTTATGTTAAAAGTGTAAAATTAAATGTTAGCCATGATTATCTGAAAAATTCAGCGTCTTACTCTGGATGTGTTTCTTTTTGTCCAGAGCCAAGGAGTTGATGTTTCTGATAGCGAATTGTTGGATTATATATCCGAATCAAGTACCATGAGCAAGTCACTGTTGGAATATGGTGAGCAAAAGTCATGTGCTGTTACCACTGCAAGGCGGCTTGCTGATTTTCTTGGAGATGCAATGGTTAAAGACAAAGGGCTTATGTGTCGATACATAGTTGCGCGTAATCCACAGGTCTTTTGGATTCACTTTTTGTTACTCTGACTGTTTGGGCTGTTCTAATTTCTGTTCAAAGAAGTTATATGTCAAGGTATTTGTGAAATGATATTTTGGTATATTTGGTTTGTATATATGGTAATTATAGTTAGGATGTATTATTTTTGCAGAATACCCTAACCACCAAATATATATAATGGTGCTTAGGCATCCGAGCATGCCCTATACTGTAAAAGTTCATATTAAAAGGATGGTCTTATATTTAAAGATTTGTTAATAGCATCATAGAAATCCAGAAAAATGCAATAACATTGGTTCTCTCTATTCATTTTTTATTTTCTTTTTCTAATCTTTTTGTGGATGGCACATTTTGGTCAGGATGTAATAAGTTGCAGCTGTCTTCCTCTCAGTGGCTTATATCTTCATTGTATCTTTATTCTTCTTGGGAATCTATTTAATTTCCTTGCACTATAGATTGCTTCTAGACGTTGCCTTTGTGTCGTTCCTAGAAAGTTTATGTTTTTACAGGAGTAATGTAATTGCTGTTTGAGATGTCTTTAATTGTTTTCTGTACCCATTTCTTGTGCTTACAAACCAAAGTTGCCTCTCACTAGCATCTTCTGCAGTTTGTTTTTTCACTTGATTCTGTAGGATTTGTATTATTCATTTGCTTCTGCTTTTTCTTCTTTACACAATCTGCTAAAGGGAGTCCCAACTACAAAAATAGTCTTTTATCTTTTGAGGTGTCAGCTGAACAAGCTTGATCGAGGTTGAGATTAGGGAGTCCCTTCTGAAGTCTACATTTTTGAATTTCTTTTGTGCTGGCACAGGTTGTTGGAATTCGACAAATATTTCTTATGCACCCTGTTATGAAAAATAAATTTAAGGGATGTGACTTCTAAATGTTTGGTGAAGCTGGTCATATACAATGGATTAATCTTAACAACATTTAAGTTAATTCTACGTGAACTCGCTATTAACAATGTTGAACTGAAGAGTTGATATGTACTCTCTATTTCAATTGTTTTTGGGGTACATATAAATTCATAAGCGGTATATTGCTTTTGTTGATGACTGGTATTATCTTTGATTAATGTAAGTGCAATAACCTTCGTTGTGTAGTATACCTCAAACATTTGCAATTTAGATATATCTTGGTTTGCTTTTGAGTGAGTCATCAATGCACGCACACACTCCATGTAAATTTTTGGTGTCATGGTGATTTTTTCCTGTGGATTAAATCTATGAACAGGCCATGTACAAACAACTATTTGGTATGTTCTGGATCACTTTTGACACAGAATAAAATTAATTTGCATATAGTTAATTCCTGTGTCTATTGTCTTTCCACAGGGTGCTCCTGTGAGTGAGCGTGCTATACCTGTTGCAATTTTTGAAACAGAACCTGGTATTCTCTCTCTTATGATGTTTAATATGCATTTCAGTCTCTTTGTATATGATCCCCATGAGCATGATATTGACTTTGTTGCTTGTTTGCAGAAATAATGAAAGTATATATTAGAAGATGGTGTAAAACATCATCTGATGTGGCCATTAGGTCTATTGTTGACTGGTCATATTACCGGCAGCGCCTAAGCTCTGCAATCCAGAAAATCATTACTATTCCTGCTGCCATGCAAAAGGTCATCTTTTAAAAACATTATATATTTTTCCATTTCACAATTCACGGGGATGTTATTTTCTGACCCAAAGAACTGTTCTCGCCATTATTTGCTGAGCAGGTTGCTAATCCTGTGCCAAGGGTAGCACATCCGGATTGGCTACATAAGAAAGTCCGGGAAAAAGAAGACAAATTTCGTCAACGTAATATTCGAGATATGTTTGGCACAAAGAGCAAGGAACATAACCAGCTGCCAGCATCCAACCATTTCATGGATAGCGAGATGGTTGGAGATATGGAGGATGCAGCAAACAAAGAGAATATACCTCATTTAGGTCCCAGGCCTATAGTTCGTAGTTTTGAAAGCAGAAGAGATTTATCCAGGAAGAAGAATTGCAGTCAAGAGCCTGAGAACATTCAGAAGCATCGTCCAGTACTGTCTGATGTAAATGAAAATGATCAGAGGCATGATCCCATTGATAAGAATGTTGATTATGAAGGCTGGCTTGATCAGAAGAAGCGGAAATGGAAAGAAACACGCGAGAAGCGAAAGAAGCTAAGGTATAAAAGGAGCTTGAGTTTTGCTTTTGGTTATTTGATTTAAATTTTCTCAGAAGCTGCCATGAATGATTCTTTCTACATGCATAATAGCTTAAAAATTAATACAATTGTTTACAAAATGGAATTATCTAATATCATTATTGCAACACTTGTATTGGGGTTTGTCAAAATATTTTTTGGAAACAAATAGCATATGGATGGAAATTTAATTAGTTATTTTATAGTACTGTGTTGATTGGGATATCGAGCTTTAGTTGCCAGAACTTCAAAGCAATAGATGGGAAGCATGGATACACTTGTATTTATGTCATCTTCAGTTTGAAATTCCATTGGTTACTTTTCTTTTGGCAGGGCATTTTCTATTTTGTTTAGTAATGCATGCCTTGTTTATATGTGAGGGCATTTATATTGGTGGTGGAGATGCAAGATCTTATTGTTTAGACAATAGCTTTGAGCTAAAAAGTACTAATAAAAAGATTGTTTATTATTCAGAGTCTACATGAAGATCCTGAGTGAGTTGTCAATATAAGAATGCTTAATTCTTACTGATGGATTAAATGCTATCCTAATATATGTAGGAAATGAGAGGAAAATGCAAAGACCTAAATATTCTTGACCTAGAAACACTGATACAAAAAGTTGACATTCAACTAGCTTACGGAAACATTTTATATTGTGCAGCCATTTATTGTAAACGGAATTTCCTCCAAGGCTGAAATGTACTGCCGGTGATGAGAAACAGTCTTTTTAGCATGTGTATATGTAGAAGTTACCACAGGATACCACACCAAAAGCATATACTGTTTAGGGGTCACCTACTATAACAGATTATTCTGGTGACATATCCGTATGATGTCAGCAACAACACATTGACTATTTGCTAATGGCAGATGATAGAGTTAATTATTAGTTGTGCATGCTTTCTAAATTGCATATGAGTGGTTTCTCTAGTGAACTTTACATTCTGTGTATGTTGCTTTCTATATTATATTGATAACGGACAGCTGAGTTGTGCTATTACATCTCTAAAGATTTACATCAACAAGCACTGACATTTCATTAGCTATCTAGAATGTCATTGGACCTACTAGAGAGGAGAGTCACTACAAATATAGGATGTCAATGAAACTATAGGTCTACACTTACAGTGACTTCAAACATGAACAACCAGGTCCCCAAAAAGGAAGCATTATGGTCAATTATCAGCTTCTTTGATTGATATTATGGTGTCATGCCTGTGTTGTAGTACTTTGCACGTAAATGACTGACTGACTATTTATAGATATAACTTGCTTTTCATTTTTTGTCTTCTGAAAAATTCAGGATTCAACTTATATGCTTAGATTTTAGGGTTCTCTTAAATTATAAATCATTTTTTTAGCTAGGAAACTGTGGTAGAAATTCTCTCACGTCATTCCTTGTATTCAAGATTTGCCAAATGATATTAGAACATTGTACTTTATATCCTTGAAGGCTCTTAAGATGTCACACTCTGGTAGTTTTCTCTGAATGATGCAGGAATTGCTTGCATCGGCCTTTAAATACAGCCTGTGTGAGCTTTAGTAAAGACTTAAAAAAAGAAGTATTGCTTGTGTCTACAGGGGAAGTTTCTCAATTCAAAAATCAGAATATGTTTGATTAGACGAAATGCTTTTATCTGTCCCTGAATACAACACAAATGATGGGTGAACCATAAGCAACAGTCTGCATCAAATATGTGATCTATAAATCTACTTTGGTTAACAAATCAGTGAATAACATGAATGCATATTGGTCAGTGAACAACAATCTCCATCTAATATACATTGCAAATTTTGAAACTTGAGTGGATTTGTACAGGAACTTGTTGCTTTTGAAAAGTTAAAAGCACTTGTAGTGGGATTCAAATTTATTATATGCTGTCTCATGAGGTTAATGAAATTGGGCACTTCTAAACATAATTTGGAATTTTGGAGTATAGAGACTATAGTTACCAAATCTGGCCGGATTTGCACAAAATCCAGCCAGATCCGGATTTTTCAGCCGACCCAGATAAATTTGGTCCAGGTCGGCCCTAATTTAGGGAAAGAAATTATTATTTATTTTTAAAAATTTTCTGTAGTTTTCTGGAAAAAAACAGTGAACTATCAACCTTATATATTAAAAATATAACATTTTGCATTACATTATTTAAGTTTTTCATTGTATTCGTCAAATTTTCATCTGTAAACTTCAACTCATATATATTTCGGACCGGATTTTTCTGAACTTGTTCAAGAATTCCGTATTTTTCGATTTTTTTGCCTGCCCGAACGGATCCGGATTTCTGGACCTGGTAACTATGATAGAGACATTGTACAAAGATATGCTGATTAGATGACATATTTTATATTTAAAAACTTTTATGTGGTTTATATGCTAGAATTCACGTTTGTTCTTATGTCATTTGCTTTCTCACCGATTGTGCAGGGTAGATGACTCTTTGAAAGACACAGATCAAATGGTAGGTCCATTTGACAAGCTTCCCACTGAAAGGGGTAATCGAATTGAAAGGACAAGGGGGGGAGTTGGTTCATTCTTTAGGAGCCGTGAAGCAGCACTTGTTCAGTCTCATTGGCAGGTAATGAAACTTCCCCCTTTTTAAGCTTTGGCTTTATATTCAGAAGGCGATTCCTTCAATACATTTATGCAGAAATTTGACAACTTTTGATGTTGGAGCAGGTTTTGCAGCTAGTTGCAAGTCAAAATCCTGGGGAGTTCTTTGCATGGGTCTTGGCAGGAGGAAATTTGTTCAAAGTTCCTATTAAAGCTCCTCGGGTGTTCTATATAAACACCAAAGCACCTATTACAGAAGAATTTCCTGGAAAGCGTGTTACTCGGATTTTGCCACATGGACGGACAATCTTCAATTTGATTGAGGTGTGTTTTATAATTACCTATAATCATGCAAAACATACAGGTTTTGTGCTAGTGCATCATACCGAAGCTTATTTGCTGAACCTTGTCATTCACACTCCTGAAAATACAATTTTTAGGTGGTGGTCGATGAAGAACAATTCAAGGCTGCAGGAAGGAAGCTTGCTGCACATCTGGCAGATCCTGAGGTGGAGGTAACATTCATACGCTTAGCACAACACTACCATTTCCACTAGAAGGATTTGTTGCCATAGTATTGCAACGTGGTCACTACAAGAAATGTTAATGTTTGTATTCATCTGTTTGGTATACTAAATTTTATGTGATGAGAATGGCAGTAGACGAATAATGAAATGTCAAGAGAGGCACGTGTGATGATGTTGGAGATAACAAACATTGTAATTCTAAAGGCGAAGATGGCAATTTATAAGTGCAACCGAGTGAGATTAATGATAATGAAACAAGGATTTATTGCAATATTATTGCAACATGGTTACTACAAGAGATGTTCATGTTTTGTATTCATCTGTTCGCTATAGTAAAGTTTATAGATGAATAATGAAATGTTAAGAAAGTTACGTGTAAGGATGTTGGAGACAACAAGCATTGTAATTCTAAACTTGAAGATGGCAATTTATATGTTACATGCTCATTATCCTATTGTGGACAAAACACAGAGCCCAACCCATGATATCCAGTGTAAGAACCTTTGACAAAATCTCAAGGCATACGGCAAGAATTATGTCCAATATACCCTGAAAAATTAACTTCTCAACAGTCAACAGTTTGAAATGGATTGAGAGGAATAAAAAATAAGTATCTGTCAAACAGTCAAACTAATGTTCTCATTTGTCGGTAGGTATTCAGTTGTACGGCCGAGTCAGATTAGTGACAATGAAAGAATTGCATATTCACTATATGAATATGATGAACTATTTCTGGTCCTTCGAGGATATCAGAAATGTTTCCTAGCATATTTTGTAATCCTAACGCTGTTGACTATATAGTTGGTTCCACATTTGACCATGCCATTGCCTTATTATTCTTCATTTTTACAAAAGAATCTGACAACCTCTCTAGCTTCAACTATGTTTTTTTGAGTATATAATAGCATTTGGTTTGTATATGGTAGCATTTGGTTTGCGTTCTTTTTTAAGAGTCTGACAGCCTCTCTGTTGCATTTGGTTTGTATTGTGTTTTCCACTACCCTTTAAAAACACGGTCAATGCTATCAAGAATAATTTGTACGTCCTAGATTGGTTGTAGCGACTAGCATGGCACCAAACACTCATATTTATTGATTTTTTTTCTTGGGCTTTGCTCTTTTCTTTATCTGACTATTTATTTTGTTTTGTCCAGGGAGTGTACGAGACAAAAATGCCGTTAGATTTCAATACAGTGCTTCAACTTGGCTGTGTCTGCAAAGTGGATACTAACGCTAGGAATCACAATCCAAGAGATGGTTGGAATTTGACTGAATTACACATGAAGACCACAACAGAATGCCATTATATGCAGGATCCCGTTGCTTTCTTTTACCTATATCAGAGGTATGCACATCTAACTATTATAAATAATTGATAAAATAAAGCCTATACACAGCTTACACACTTTTTAATGATTGAATTTACACTGTTTGACAATATTTTGGTGATTGGTCATTTATTGCTTGCTGATATTCTTATGCGCTATAAAGGCATATTATACTTGTGGATTACCTAAAATGTTTCCCCATGTAATCTTCCAAAACAACAAGTTTGGGACTCAAGCAACTATGAAAAATATGTGACGAGCATCGTCCAAAACATACAGCGCCATTTCTATCACATAAAAGGAGATTGAGATTGCTGTAGATGCTATTCTTCGAATAAGTATGGCCTTCACCGAATCATTGTTTATTTTTTTCCCTGAAAGCCAAAAAAAGATACAAAATTCATGGTAGTGGCTCACGAGTTTATGCTTCTTGGGTTGCCTTTCTGGCAATTTTAAGCTACTTCTAAAGGCTTTCTGTTAAATGGTTTTTTTGAAACAGACAGTGTTAAGCCAAATATGATTGGCAATCATCCAAAATAACAAAGACGGGGAAAATTGTAGAAAATGGCAATTTGCAAAATGAAGTAACTGATTAATAGTTTATGAAAATTGTGTGATTTCATTTTTTTGCAGAACATCTTGTTTCCTTCTAACTTTTTTATATTTTTCTGTTATTAGTATTGCGACGATTCACAATTTTTTTCATGGAAAATTGTTTGATCACAAAGTTCTTGATTAATTGGTGATTTGGTCACATTAGAAGAAATAGAAGTACTATCTGATATAATTTGGGACTGGATGGACATTATGCACCCTCACATGGACTAGACTACTTGTTTAATAATAACCCTATTGCGAGCTTGCAAGGTTCAATGAGTCTCATGTTTCTTAGCTTTTGTGAGCTTGCAAGGTTCAAAGAGTCACGTTTCTTAGCTTTCTTATCAATATTTAATATCATCTGTGTAAGTTGATTTCATAGATGGGAATTTGCCATGAAAGGTTTAGCGGCTGGTCATTTCTCCTGAATTTCTTTTTGAGGTCCAATTTGTCTCAACATTATTTTTAACCTAATGCAGCTAACAGTCTCATCAGATCGAAGTAATTTTTTTTTATCTCTTCCATTATTTTTGTTGTCAGAACTTGCAGTTCTCACTTTCACAATTTTGTAGCTAGAGGTTTAAGGTTTCTTGACTTTAGATGTTTGCTTATTTCTTTTATTTCTTCCTCCAGCAATTTGTAGCCTCGAAATACAAAATTAAATGTTTTTAGTTTGGCTATGAAGTATAAATTTTTTACGTTAAATATTTTAGTTAGTTATGTACTTGATGATTTGAGATAGCACTAATGTCATCTGCTGAAAAGGCTTAGTTTTTTAGAATACTATTTTGAATTGGAGTGCACAGCTTGACTTAGTTAAGTATTAGGAAGTTAGGAACTGACAAAGCCATATGGGATTCCTGTCTATTGTAGTGCATCTGAAGGAAGAGGCCTCTATGCTCTATACAACCCTTCATCAAGCATGGTGTCGGTAGTGGTTGTGAACCCTTTCCAGAATAGGGAGCTCTCATCTGGTCAACTTGAAAAGCAGTTCCGTGAAGGCTTGCGTAACAATGGAATGTCAAACAGAGATAACCGTCTTGATCCCTTTCCTACCATCTTCAAGGTGCTCATTTTGGGCATTCCATTTTGAGCATATCTATTGTCTTACACCTCTTTATAATGATTCTGATTTTTTGGGATGCAACAAATATGTTGTGTTTAGGTGGATTATGTTGGGACTACTATGGATGCAGGCAGATTATTACAAAGGATATTAAATGACTACAGGTACCATTTTTTAATTGTGCAATTAAAGTAGCTCTTTCTTACTTACAATCATTTCATGTGTTTTTTGTGGAAACTTTTTTCAGTGTTTTGTATAGGTTTCATTTCTCTGTGCATCATGAGTGAAATATTATTACATGAAGTTTTCTGTTAGAAAATTGAAGATACCTGAGAAGTCCTAAGTCTGAACACGGCTTTGTTGTAATATGGATTTGAGAGCCACTGTTTTGTCGTGAATGAGTTTTGCTGTTTTGCTGTAATGTCTTTCTTAGGCACAAAATAATTACTTTATAGATGGTCAGTAAGCTCTAAAAAGGTGTCACAGACATGCAATTATCTGGTTTCAGCATCGTGGTATTGCCCTAAAATTAATTTTTGCCTTTTTGGTCTAGCTTGCTTGATAGCTCTTGTCCACTGATCTTGCTGTTTCATGCCTTTTCTCTCTTTATTGATCATCGTGTCTCTTTTGCTATAGATGTCAACTGTTAAGGTAATATGTTATGTTCCCTATTATAATATAACTATTGTTGTTTAATGTTCTGTAGGGTTTTGTCCTTTTGGGACATCATTTTGATGCATGTGCAAGAATGTGTACAGGAAGAGAGTAAATTTTTTCCTCTTGTTCTAATAACCTGTGGAAGAGCATAATTTAAAAAAAATAAAAATACTAATAGGTAATGTATTTTGCTATGAAAATTTAAATGTTCTAAAGCAGAGGATTTTCTCACGAAAGCCGAAAGTGGTACTTGTAAGAATAGAAAAGAATAAGGAAGGTTAAGAATCAAGATGCCTATTTGTACAGATCCTTTATCAATTGATTGAAATGGGAAAGATGTGTATCCCATGCTAGTTGCTTATGCTAATAAACTATAGCATTGCCTGATTCAAATTTGTGATTTTCATGTAACTATTAAAAATACATGAAGAAAGAATTCTCTATAGTCATCAGCTTCTGCATAAAGGCCAAAATTACTCAACTATTGCTGACAATATATGTAACGTAGGACTATTATGTATAAATGAAGTGTAGGAGCAATACAATTATTTTGGACATTTCTAGGTATATGTTCTCCAACACTATGTAAACGAGCTATTTGTCCAAGAACACTATGGAGGGTAAGGATTTCTGATGTGATCTTGTTTGAGAGATCTTGAATTAATTAGTTTTTTGACATTGTCTGGCCTTTCATGTAGTGTATTTCTATAGCAGTAAAGTATTATTCAAGGTTAATAAATTATTTCAATTTTTCTAAATTTTCATTTATAACAGGTGTATCCAATTATATTGTATTGTTTAAATTGCATACTGGTCTTGTTCCCCATCTCCTGTACTTGTCCCCGTCTCCACCCCTTTCTCTTGTCTTTATCTTTATCCCCAGTTCTTGTTAACTATGATACACAAATGCTTTAAGTGCTATCATCTCTCATTTTCAATATGCAATATGTATAGCTTATATTATGCCAGGTGCTAACCAGGATACTTGTTGAAGAATACAAATTGAGGATGTCAGATTTCCAGTGTTAGAGTGATGAAATATAAGGTTTTGAGCCTTAGTAGATATCAAACTTGGAGCTGGTGTTCTGTGCTGATGCATTTTCTATAATGACATTGATATATTCTTGTTCTGTGTAAATTTCATTTGCAAAAGGTTGTATTATTCACAACGTCAAGTAATAATTATAGTTTTTGTACCTCTTGCTGGTTGACTATAAGGGTTAACCTTGATAATTTGCAAACATAATAAAAATGCTTTTATTGTTATCGAGAAATAATACTCTTTCATCTTATAGAAAAACTTCTCTTGCTTGAGCTCTTCAATGAAATGTGTTTTGAAAGATATTTATCCTCTGAATGCTATACATGATAAATAAAACAGATTTTGCGAATGGGTTTTCAAATGCCTGGATGCCTCCAAGAAATTACGGGGACTGGTTGAAACTCATTTCATAGTAAAGTGCTTGAAGCATAATGGTTTGTTTGTTGTATCAGGGATCAGCATCGTGGTCCAACACTCAGCGTCATTGAATGCCCCGATATAAAAATATTGAATATAAATATTCCTGTTTTAACCGAATTCCCATGTGTGAAAGTTCCTTGCAATGCTCGAGATAGCCAATACCAGGTGCTTCTCATGTTCACTTTCTAGAATTTCTGATCCCCTTCAGGTTCTTGTGTCTTTCGTTGTTGGAAAGGATACAAAAGTGTATTTTCTCCTTCTTACTTATTTTTCTTCAAATTCTTGCAACAGGCTCTTGGATGGCAGACTATGGCAGCTAAGACAGGGATGCAGCGCTGTGCTGCATCATCCCAATGGTTGAATGAAAGAATTGCTCTTTCTCGATACGCACATGTAATTAAATATATCCCGAGATGTTTTTATGAACACAATTGATTTTAATATAGCTTTTGCATCCATTTTATTCCTTTTTTTGGCTGCAGGTACCCATAGGAAACTTTGATCTTGATTGGCTAATATTTACCGTCGATGTCTTTTATTCCCGAGCCTTACATGATCACCAGCAGGTGAGTTATGTCTTGCAATTGGAGTGCTCATAGTGATAAACCAAAAATCATGTGCGTTGTATGGTAGGCTTGTCTTAATTTTAAATAAAGTGATTTTACTTGCTAAATAATATTTAGACACAGGATCAAAGAGCTTATGCATAATTCATGAAAGAAGTCGATATCTACTTTAAATGAAAAGGGGTTCTTTGTATGATTTATGGCAAAAGTGTATAAATATAAATGGTCTCTTGTTTGCTATTAATGGAAGTACTTTTACTTAGGTGCTTTGGATATCCAATGACGGAGTTCCAGATCTGGGAGGCATTCCAGAAGAAGAACCAAGCTTTGCAGATGAAGTAAGCCAAGAAAGTCTTGCAGACATATGCATTAACATACTAGCCTTTGTTTTCTATTTTCTTTTGAAGTTAGATTTAGCTGTAATTGCTAAAAACTAACAGGAAGTGGAGATATCTTTCTACATAAAACGTATGGCTAATCAACAAGCTTGCATACTTAATGATCTCTCGTAGCATATTTGCAATCCCTCCCAATATTCCTGTTTGGAACTGAAACCGTTTCCTTCATAAAGCTGCTGCTTATGCTGTTTTCTGATAATCAATGGCAATTTCTTCATGTATGTTGTGGAAGGGTCACATTTTACTTCGTGTACATTTGGACATTTAGTCTTTTCTTTTGCTCTAAATTTACGTACAGATCTTAGGGACACCATATGTTTGGATTGTTTTTCAAATGCATTTTTATATAATAATTCTGCTTTGTGATTATTTGAATGAAATCTTATTACAAATGGATCAATCCAGCCATTCTCACTTGAGTTTTATTATACAGTTTCCTGTGTTAAAATTAGCCGTGCTTTCAACTAGGTCAATAATCTGTTAATTGATATAGATTACAAATACATTAATGCAGCCAATGAACAGTTACATTATTCAGTTTTGTTAACTGGTTCCCATGCTTAGATTTGCTGCGCTTTCTGCTATGCGTATTTAAGTTGCCTGGCTTCTTTTAACTATTTATGTAAGGGGCCTTATATATTCAGTTTTGTTAACACAGTCACGACTGTTAAAAGTTGACACATTAAGGAAGTATTCTTGTTGTTTATTAATCTTAGTTGCTGTATTCTTATGGATGTAATATTACACTTCACAGTTTTTGTATTCTTATACATAGAATTACAGTGAACTTGGGACAAATTGCCATGCAACTAATTTTGTAGGCTATTTGTTTGAAATTGCACTGATGACATGTGTGACTCCAAATGATACAGGTGCAACAGTCTGTTCTTATATATCCAGGAGCATACAGAACAGTCTCAGTGGAATTGAAGGTGTGTCTTGCTTCTCATACATTTATGCCATCCTTTGTATATTAGTGTATGTGAGCATGAGTATCAGCTTCAAAATATTCTAGAAATTGAATGCCACAGGTGTAACTTTATTTCTTTTGACTGTGCAGATTCATCATCTTGCAGTGAACGCCCTATTGAAGAGCAGCCAGGTGAATGAAATGGAAGGAGGAGCATTATTGGGCTTTGAGCTTGATGCAAATGGAGGTGGGGAGCAACTTGGTAATGAAAGTTGGGATGAAGCAACTTCATGTGCACCTGCTTTTCGTGTCTTGAAGCAAATGGTTCAGGGATGTGTATCCGATGCAGTTTCGTCTGGAAATGTCTTTGCCGATGCTTTATTGCAACATCTATACCGCTGGCTTTGCAGGTGTTTCTTGATTGAATGCACTTCGATTGTTTTACTATTAATTGTCCATATGTTCCTGTCTATCCATCAGTTACATTAGGATTAGATGTCTTGAAGCTCTGATATAATTGTCTGCAATTTCCTTTTGCAGTCCACAGTCAAAGCTACATGATCCAGCTCTTCATCGGGTTCTGCAAAAGGTCTCATTTTCCAAACTTTAATCACTCCAGAATTCTTAATGCATCAACTGTGAACTTTTATTCAAAAAAGGTTCTCAGAAAAGGCAGATAAAAACCTTGAATAGTTTTGTAATATACTGAAATAACGAATTTCCTTCTTGCAGGTCATGCAGAAAGTGTTTGCTCTACTGCTAGCGGAATTCCGTAAACTGGGGGCAACAATCATTTATGCAGACTTCTCCAGAATCATTGTTGATACAGGGAAAGGAAATGTAATAGGAGCTCAAGGTTATTGTGAATACTTGTTGAAAACGCTTCGAAGCAGGTTCATTTTCTACCTGGCAAAATTCATTATTTTTTAGGATGGAGGAATAATGAGTGTAGGACATGCAACCTGCTGGTCTAAGTAATATATATGGATCACCTGTGCAGAGAACTTTTTGAATGGATTGAACTAGAGCCTCAGCGTTTTTGGCACTCCCTTTTGTTCATGGATCAGGTGTGCACAATGATTGAATATCTGTCTGCTGTAAACTAGTACATGTAAGAATAGTATTACATGCTATGCCAACCTATAAGCTATTCCTTTATTTTTTTCATAGATTGGCAAGGAAAATAAGGTATTCATAGCTGCTGGTCTGGAAGTTAGTTTTTACAATCTCTTTACATTGTCAAGCCCATTTTAGCAAGCGAATCAATGTTTCCTTAACTGGGGCATTATATATTTTATGCTTTCATGTTTTTTTTTAAAATTTAAAAAAATATCTAATTTGTGTCTCTTTTTGCTCAGTATAATTATGGAGGAATCCAATCTAAGCTTGTAACAGAAGCATCTAGCAATTCAGATTTAGAAACTGATGGTCAGCCAGACATAGTGTCAAGCTGGAACATTGCAGAGTATCTGCCCAAGGCAATCCAGGTAATTGTGCTGGCTCATTTTCTAAAAGTATTCATGAGCAATTTCCCAAATTAACAAAGCAATGACGGACACACACATATTGGTTTGGAAAGTATCTTCTTGTCAATGTACAGCTGTTATGTTTATTCGTGACAGTGATCTTAGGAAACAAAGTTGCAGAACTAACATGCTGTAAGGTCTCAAGAAATAGGCTAGCCAACTGTTGATTCTCGCTTGGGTTGTTTGATGAAGGCATCTGAAATGAGTAGTACACATGTTTTTAACTTTTTATTCTTTAACGGAACTACACTGATTAAAAAGTGTATTATTCCCGGCGGTGTTAAAAGGGTTATGTATATATACAGGGGTGTAAGTGATAATGCTATTTTCGAAATCCATTGAAAACAAATACACAAATGTCCTTATTTTATGGCAAACATATAAAACGTGGAGTTGAGAAGAATGTGTCCTCAGCTATTCTCAACAATAAGAGAATAATTATTCACTAACATATTCCGAGCTGATCATTGCTTGATCATCATGATCAAATGTTTTTTAGTTTGTTCATTACTGACTTCCACTGATATCGCAAGACATGAGTTTGGCAGGTTAGCCTGCACTGGAGGTAAGTGTCTGGTTGGTGTGCAACATTTGCTGGAATTAACCTGAGAATTCTGAATTGTATCAAATAGGGCAAGTTGATTGTGGAATAAATGATACGCAACTCATTCATAAGAATGGAAAACATGCAACATAACTAATGATGAGAATATAATTGGCTAACTTTTGCCAAAATGTTACAATGTAATTTTTCCTCTTTAAATGAATGAACGGATCTTATATTCTTTCTTTAAATGAATGAATGCATCTCATATTCTTTCGGATTTCAATCTTTTCTCAGAATCCCAAATTCCTGGATTAAATAGAACTCACATTTTGATTCAATTTTCGTGGTCCCACTTCTGGGATTTTTAAAGATGGTGCGACATAGGACGTTATCCCCAGACAATCAGTTGCAAATTGCTTACACATAATATTTGAAACCTTGCAGATTTCATGTCAGATTATTTCTCCTGCTCTTTAATATGTAGAATAATAAAATAAGTCTTGATCCGTACGATCAGATTAATGTCCACATCCCATTTATTACTCTTTCCTACAATTTAGTTCTTGGATAACATCCAAACATATATGTGTATAAATACACACACATACATACATATACATACATACATACATACATACATACATACATACATACATACATACATACATACATATATATATATATATATATATATATATATATATATATATATATGTATGTATGTATGTATGTATGTATGTATGTATGTATGTATATCATCCATGTCCTTGTAATCTCATTGAATTATTTTCATGTTCTAATCTCTTGGTTGGTGAACTTGCATCCGCTGAAGAATTTTATTCAAGTGTCTTTAGATATACCCTGTACTATATTTTTGTGTTTCTTCATTATCATTAACAAAATGGATTTCTAATGGTTTGCATGTTAGGAATACTGCCCTTTTAGCCTGGTAAATGGAATTCCCTTTTCAAAGCTCTTACATTTTTCAAAAGTTTGTTCTTAAAAGTGTAGACAAATAATTGCATCTCTCTCCATTAACATTATATCGGTGTAAGGCAAAGTCTTAGATCACATTGTTCCTTGGGTGCAGGATTACTTTGTTGTCATAGTTTCTGAGTTTATATACCTCCCATGGAAACATTCACAAGAACAGGCTGCATTGCGTGCCACTGCAAGGGATGGCAGTTTTTGCACGCCATCTGTTACAATTGCTGCAGCAGCAGATGTTGAATCAGAGGAAGTGTCATTTCTCAAGGAACAGGTAATTAATGGAAAGATGTTTCTCATGTTCTATCTTTTTGACACTTATTATTATTAGTTTATAGATAGAAAACACAGGGTGCTAAGGCTGCACCAAATAATTGTAAATAATGGGATACATGTGAAGTTGCGCTGGATGGTTATTAGGCTTTCATCTTTTATGTTTTATCTTGCAGATCGCTTCATACTTTACAGACAAGCTTCTCAGAATTGTCCGTGATACACAGCGCCACATTACTGCCAAAGGAAGAAAGGATGACACTACTGCAGATGTTGTCCCCCATGAGTTTCCAAAGTTGGCAGGATCTCACCTACCGATGGGTGATAGTGCTTTGGAATTCATCAAGCATATTTGTGCTGTTCTTGCTCTTGATGAACGAGTTCAACATAATGTTTTGGTATACGCCTACAGCCCTGTTTTTTTTAAATTTATTTATTTTTGGTGTGATGCCAATTAAGCTATGGTTTGTATGAATGTTAATCATTTGGTAAAATTTACAAAATTATGAGTTCTTACTTATTGTAAAGGTCTTTTTTCATTCTCTGATCATTTTGTCAGTTTGTGTATTATATAACTTGAATGCTTTTAAGTTTGACTAGAGTTATCTGCACAGTCAGTGACATGGTTGCATGAATTGCTAAGTTTTGTTTGTAATGCGAGCATTTAAACAACTTTCATAAAAAATGTGCAAAGTGAAAATTACGAAGAGTGAATAAAATATGTAAAATATGGCAAGCGTGATCATGGAGCAGTTAACGGTTTGTGGCGAAGCATGTCTTTTAATTTGCAATGCTAACTAATGTTAAACCTCAATTTGGAATCTCCTTCAATGACTAGGATAATAATCTCATTTTTATTTGACCTTGATTTCTTGTCCTTTGGGAAAGCATTGCTATGCGTAGGTAGTCATCTTGTTCGGCAACTGCTGTCTATAGCCTGAAAGCCTGTACAGGATGTCTGTAGATAATCAAAAGTCTATTGGCATTCTTGATGATTTTGAACTGATAAGACTTTGTATTAAAAGTTACAATGTGATTATACAGGCATATTATAATGGAAGTAAATCAATATTGAGGTTATTTTAATCTGTACAACTGAATGTAATAACTACACGCATCTTCGGAGATTCATTTTATATTATATTAACAAGTAAAATGATACAAGATAATTCACAAAAAAACAGGCAGTATGGAAGCACGCCCTAAAACCACAAATTCAAACTAGGCAAAAACAAAGCATAGGAATATAACCGATTACAGAACATCAGAGAGCAGAGAAAACAAGGAAGTTAAGCCGCTGCTGCAAATTGCTATCTTGCAAGGGGAGGGTCTTGATCATGCTAGCCAGAGCCAGGCAGGTTTTTACCACTATCTGACACGTCCCAACCAAATATGGGTTGGCTTCCTTCTTTATTATCTTCAGCAGTGGCTCAAGAAGGCGAGAGACAACTTGGGAAACTTGTTGGGCAGAGGCAGGAGGCTCCAACCGTCTTGAGTGTGCAACTTGGGGGTAGCCGGCGAGCCCCAACTGAGTTGGCTAGGTGGCGGGGGGCATCCCATCCTCGGTGGCGGAATGAAGGCGGAGGGGAGAAGCTCCTCTGTGGAGGCTGACTGTGGGGAGACTAGTGGGCCCGACTGAAGGAACGGTGTTGTGAGTGGCTCCAACAGCCACCACCTCTAGGACGCCCGCTGGCACTGCCTTGCAGTGAGGAGTGGCGAGAGGGGGATGGCAATTCATGAGAAACATTATAAGGGGTGTCACCCAGTGACGAAGGAGTGTTTGTAGATGCTCCACCTCGATCGCCACTTTGTTGGCTTGAACTTGAATCTGCAACAATACATTCACGATAACCACGGATTTGTTATAAATAGAGAATTGTTGATCAACTTCAACATTAGCAAATAAACAAGAATTCCTTTCTTTCCAAATCCAGAATAAGGATTTCCCCTCTAAAAGCATGCCAAATATGGGAGAATTTGTGGGGCATCCGAGGATTTCCTCCTAAAAGAACATGCTACCAAGTAAAACACTCTGGTCGGAAGGGGAGGAAGAAATAATGAATCCAATTCCAAGCCTTCTAGGCTTTGTGACAATACCATAAAAGGTGAGACAAGGTTTCCAGATGACCACAAAAGGGACATTTGGGGGTAGAAACTCCTAGGTGAACTAGATGGGCACCAAGTGGAAGGCCTTGGTGAAGAACACACCACAAAAAGTGAGCAATTTTGGGTTCCACACAGGCGGACCAAATAGTATCAAATCTCCTTTTCCAGATTGATGGTGAGGATCGAATTCCCCATTGGGTATTGAGCTTGCCCACCATGGGCAAATGAGGTGAGAGCCAGGCATAATCTCAGCCAATCGAGTAATTCCGGAACGGGGTGTCCACATACCACTTCCAGTCCATCCACCAAGAATGAGACAGAAGAATAGAAATCTTGTGGATCATGCGATCTGGCATGAAGGAAATGATGTCATCGATGAGAGCTTGATTTGGCAGAGCCAATTTGAATTGAGTTTTGAGCTCTTGCCAGGGTAGCCAAGATTGAGTGTGTTTGCAAAAGAGGTCTTGGATGGTGCAAATGCCTTGCTTGAAAAGGACGGAGCACATGAATCCAAGGAACCTCGGCCAGACAACGATCTTGGCATTGAATGATAGGAGACCACCACAGAGAGTGGTAATTAAACAAAAGGCCATCACGGAAGCCATTGCCATTGCACAGGAGCCATGGCTTGATTTTCTCCCAGGATTTCCAAATACTTTTGAGCACAAAAGTGCCAACCACTTTGACTAGAATAGGAGCAATGAGAAGATTGGCAAAGCCAATGCCTTTCCAGGCAGTACGGCCATAAGGGGAGCCTTCTGCAATGCCATTTCGTAAGAGCACCTTCATGCTTCTTCCCCTTCTGTGCTTTGGATTATCCATTATGTGTAGAGCACTTTCCCTTGATGCAGAATGTCAATGAGGCCTAAACCTCCTAAATCTCTGGGAAGGCAACAAGTTTCCCATGCAACTCTGTGGAAACCTTTTCTAGTGGAAGCATTGGTCCAGAGGAAGTCTTTGAGCAATTTTTCTAACTTTTGCACAGACTTCTTGGAAGGGACCCAACAAGAGTAATACACATGCGTGGCTTCAAGCACTTTGGAGCAGATATGAAATTTGCCCGCTAAGGACAACGATTGAGTAATCCAGAATTCCAACTTTTGAGCCACCTACTGCATGTCATATTGCCAAAGCTCCGCAGGTGAAGCTTGAAAGGCAAAGGGAATACCAAGAAATTTAAACATTTCTCCATGGTTGAACATCTTCCAATTGTACATAGCCAACCAAGGGGTGCGGGGAGGAATGATTGTCTGTAACATTGCATTTTACGCCATTGAATGGAAGAGCCAGAAGCTAAACAGAAAGTTTCAAGGCACTGCATAACATTGCTAATGTTATTTTCATCTTCAATGAGTGTAATGAAGGATTCATCTGTGAAATGGACATTAAGCAATTGGGAGCTATCAGTAGAGGGCAAGACAATGCCCTTGACTAGCCCCTGAGATTGAGCTTTGGCTAGCAAGTTGTCAAATCCTTCAGCTACAAGGACATAGAGGGTGGGAGCCAATGGGCATCCTTGCCAGATGGATCTGAAAAGACCAAAGGGTGCCGAACTTTTCCCATTAATGGTGATATGGGTGGAGGCATGCGCAAAGAGCATATTGATAGACTGAATGAAATTGGGGCCAAATCCTAGAGCTTGAAGCATAACAAGAATGAAAGGCCATTCTATTCAGTCATAATCCTTCTCAAAGTTGATTTTGATGAAGAGGGATTGCTGGTTGATTATATGTTCCCATTCCATGCCTTCGTAAACCATAATGATATTGTCAAGGATATATTTCCCTTGGATGAAACCAATTTGTTCCGACCGAACAATGGCAGGAAGAATGTGTCACAGCTGAATGGTAAGAGCTTTGGCTATGACTTTGTAAGACACATTAAGCAAAGTGATGGGACGCCAATTACTTATCAGCTTGGGGTCTCCAGGCTTAGGGATGAACTTGATATTCCCTTTGTTAATATGAGGGCCAAGAGACTGAGACTTGAACCCCTCCATGTAAACCTGATGAAGGTCTGGACCAACCGTATCCCAAAGAGATTTGTAGAATTCGTTGGGAAATACATCACAGTCAGGTGCCTTGTCGTTGGCCATTTGCATGATCCTGTAAATCCTCCAGGGAAAGCAGGCGATCACAGACAATTTTTTGCGCCAGAGAAACTTTGCATGGCACAGCGGCCAAGCATTGATTCAAGGCAACTTGTCATTCTGACGAAGGAGCTTGAGCTTGGAAAACTTGCTTGTAGTGATTAACAAAGGTCTGTAACATGAGTTGGGGATCCGTGAGACAGGTTCCACAATCACAAATGGCTTGAATTTGTTGAAAGGAATGTTTGGCTTTGAGTGATTGAAAAAATTCCTTCAAAACCCAATCCCCAACCTTAAGCTAGTGAAGGTGAGCACAGATCTGCGTGCCCTAAGCATTATAGTTGTCCGCAATTTGGATTTTCTGTCTAAGCTTGGCCACCTGGAGTTGTAAGTTTTAGAAAAGGGATTTCCTTCAAGCGCCACCACCGCTTGGCTAAGAGCGGAGGAGGTGGTGGAATAGGAGCGATGCCGAATATTGGCCAACTGTCGCCCATATATTCTAAGGAATCTGGCAAGTCCTATTCATCACATCCGCCCACCATTGAGTCCATCTGGACAAAAGAGGTGGATGATAGTTATGAAGGTGATATGACTAAGGCTCCAATTTCCACACTCAATTGATATGATTGAGTGTGGGCCCATGTTCCATCAAGGCCATGTTTAGAAAAAAATGGCCTTTATGACTAAAAGGCCTCTTGGCTTGCCAAGTGATACAAAATCTGATGGGAAAGTGGTCAGAAAGGACAAAATCTGGCATCACTTCCACAGGAAAGGAATAAATGTTGTCAAAATCAAAAAAATATTGAGTGGACAACATGGCCCTGTTCGAGCCATTTAAGAACTTGATCCAATCCACCTTGGAGATTGGACAAAGCAAACCAGGTTTCAGAGTTGGGTCGGCATTAGGTGTTTGGGTCATAAAACTGGAATTTATTACGCATGTAAAACCACGCCTCCCTTTCGCCAACTGTCCATCGCATAGGAAGGTGCTTGCATTTATCCATGGGTAACTTAAGCATATTAAAGTCACTGCATATGACCCAACAGACATCAAGGATTTCATTGGCTATCCATTCCAAAGATCAACCCTCACCCCTTTGCATCATTCGATGCATAGATGTTGATGAAACCAAAAGGGTGACTTTCAATATTAAAGAGAGCCTAGATGGCTCTATTGGTGGGGTCTGCGCCATGATCCATAAAGAAGGGCCACCATTATCATGATGACCGGTAAATGCCAGGCTGTCAGGCTAAATGGATTTACAAACCATTGACAACTGAAAACTTGTATCTGAATTTTTTGCAAACACAAAACATCTAAGTTTGCAATTTTTTGGCAAGCATTGCGAATGATATACTTACGATTAGAGTCGGTAAGACCCCTCACATTCCATGACATATAATTCATGAGAAATGTGGGTCAAGGGCCATACCATCAGCATCTAAGACGTCCAAGGCATCGAACTGGTTTTGCAGGAATTGAGCATTATTATGCTTCAAAAAATCCTACAAATCAACTTTCCTTCGTCCAACATACTCAATGTTATACTCCTCTTCTGTTGACTCCACACTGCGTATCAGGCTATGCTCGCGACTTGCCATGAGGTGTCAAGAGGGACTTCAGGCCCTTTTGGATGGGCCCTGTGAGCTCGTTGTCAAGAGCAACTGGGAAGTCGTAGGTGTTGAGGAGGTCTGGATGGAGTTTGATGGGTCCATGAGAACTGCGGCCACTTTGGGCATGCTAGAGAACTTGGGTAAGGAAATTAGAGAATCTTTAGATCAGCTCCGAGGTGCAACAGGGACCTGGAGTATGTTCCTTAATAGTTGCTCTTTAGAGACATTGTTACCAGTCGCCTTGGCTTGAACCGTTTTGTTCTTATTTTTCCGCCCACCAACAGTTTGCCACCCTTCCTCTTGTGGGGGCTTAATGGATTCGATAGCCGCCTTAGGTGCTGGGCGATTGTGTGGCACATAAAGTAGGAAATCCTTGATCTTGTGATCAGAAGCCTGACAACGAAAGCATGTGTTAGGTAGGTAGACGTAGAGAACTCGCTGTGAGTAGCGAGTGTCACCCATTTGGATCTCCACGAATTCTTTTAATTCTTGTGAGAGGACTACCTCAACACAAACCCGTTTTTGCAGGTGGGTGTTGTAAAAGCGCTATGGTTCCATGCAGAGAATTTGTCCAATGGAGGAAGCAATTTGGTGAAGAAAATACATGCAGAAGCAACAAACCAGGAAATGCAACCCAGACAGGGACTTTAAGGGCCGCAAACTCGGATACCAGAAAGTCCTTTGTCCAAGGGGAAAGAACCAACAGGGAGTTACGAACATACCAAGCAGTCGAACGGTTCAGGATAGCCGGGGCATGCGAAGGGTCAGAGAACCAGAAAAAGAAAAACCCTTTAGTCATGTTTTGCACACTCTCAAGCCTGATGCCATGAGCGGCCTAGGCTGAGTTAACCCAAGACTTGAGCATGCTTTTAGAGGGGATACAACCCACAAAGTAACTGATAAGGCAGAACTATTCAAGCCATTGGCATGCAACATTGAATTTAGAAACAAGTAAATACAATATCAGGAGGAGAAACATTACCTTGTGAAAGACCTTCGGGACAAACTTCCGGGGACATTTCTGCGGTGGTGCCATTGTTCGTAGCTCCACTAGCTCCAGCCTTGACGTTAATAGCCAGGCTCGAAGTGGAGGGAGGCATTATATAAGCACCCCAGAGGGTGAGAAACCCTAGGACTTAACAAGAAAAGTACTATCCAACAACGCCCAAAGAGGCCGTGGTATGACATGCAAGTGAGAAACCGTAGTAGTGTGATCTCAGCAATCCAAATGTATTGACTTTGCAGCGGTTAAATTTCACCCTCACATTTGAATGATGCCTTTTCTGGATTTGCTCATTTTGAAATAAAATTACAATATATTTTTAAAAAATCATTTAGTAAATAATTCAACGTTAACTAATCTATTATTATAATATGACTTAATGCTTCATTTATTTATTTGATTTTCATTTCATTAAATGCACGGCTGGTAATTGCCATTTTTTAAAGTTAATTATAAGCAAGCAATTACTAACCATTTATTTTTGTCCTATGTTGTACCTAATGGCATCGTGGATCATCATGCTTTTTATCCTTTTAAAAGAAATTCCAAGTCTGCTATGTACACTCACTGTCTACTTCCTCATTATGGGCCAGGGAGGTTGATCCAAAATGTCGATAAAAAACAACATACACAGTTTTATCCAAAAGTGATTTTCTAATTGAAAGTTTTCTCCTCACAAGGAAATTGCTTCATTAGAAAAATATGGGTTTGAACTTTAGGTGAACACCACTATATCCCCCAAGAGGTCTGATGCCCTCAACAATTGGAGGGAAAAATGGCAAAAGGAAGACATTGTTAAAGACTAAAAGATCACCAAAAGCTATCACCATGGAACCATACATGATAGCGCTTTCATTAAATTATGTTTTTTTATGGATGAAACGGGGGGTTATATTGGGGTCCTCACCTTTTTGAAAACTAAAGCAAAACAACAAAATCATTAAGGAAAGCAAGGAAGTGAAACCTCTCATAAGACCAACACCATGAAACAAATCAAAGGAAGAATTAACCCATTCTTTTGTTTGATGTAATAGTCATGCGAGTGGGAGAAAATTGTAGACATTTGTTTTGTTGGCAGGGTCTTCATCAAGATTGTCTCGATGATGAGACTAGAGGTCAAGTCTGGGGATGATGTTGGCAGGGTGCATCATTTTGAAGTAAATAAATGATAACATGGAAGCTCCAGGATGCACCGCAGCAACATATGCAATTCTGCAAGGTGATACAGAGTACCTATCTTCTCAAATCTGTGTGGTACAAAAAGGCACTTTGTAGCAGCAATTGAATACTTTGAGTGTATTATAGGCAGGATCAATAGACATTTTGCTTTTGCTATAATAGTGTAGGTAATCAGTATTTATACCACACAACAGGATAGCAACAACAGATAGAAGACTGAGTGTATGAGTGTAATGATGTATTTGGAATGGTATATGTGAACGGCGATATAAGATAAAGTTGATCTTAGAACTCTAATGTATTTTGATGAATCATATATGAATAAAGGGGTCTAGTTTAGGGATATTCGTGTTATATGTATTATGCTGGAATTACAGACCCACTTCAAATTAATTTAATGAATGCGCCAAGTAGTTAATATTATAACAATGTAGTTTATCTCTGCTTTTACATAATATCAGCTCTAGCCCAGACCTTTCAAACAGCTTAAACTTGTAAACTAGTTTATGCCAACATTTGGTAGTATTGCCAAAGTCTTGGCTAGCTGATATACAGAGGAGAGTAGCGGGGAAAAAGGAAGTGAAAGGCATAAATACACATTTTTTAAACAACATACGCTGTGGAGAAACAAGATTAATTTAGAATCTTGTGTCACCCTCTTAAAAGGGTGTTAGGAAACTATGAGATGGTATGTGGAAATGGATGAGGGTTCTAACGGATGCGACTTTTGGAAAAATCTGGTTTGACATTTAGGGGAAATAAATGGGAGAGGAAATATGTAGAAAAATGGAAACAGTAGAGGAGCAATTAGAGAAAGAGTGATAAAAGAGAAGAGGAATTGAGTACAAAGAACATAGATTAGAGTGGAGGAATTAGTGAAAAGATTAAGGAGACAAGAAATTAAAGAGCAGAGTAGTTAAAAGCAGAAGAACCATTAAGCGGAAGAGTGAATGGTTGCATCAACTAGTTCTGTTCTTATCAATCTGAAAATAGGGGACTCCTGACCCGCAAACTGGAAACAAGGTACTCAGGCTGCTGCAACAAAACAACAAACAAATCTATAGCTGTACAATTTGGTGACATGAAGACCAAAAACTAGCTCTGATCTCCCCACGGAAAGAGATAATGAGAGGAACAAATAGTAGGGGATTTATTCATAGACAATAGACAGTTACAAGAAGCACAAATGACACATAGAAGCATCATGGATGAATTACAAGAAACATTGGGAAGAATGAGAAACATTTTAGGAGGAATGGGTGTAGTAGGAACCTTGTGAGTGGAAGACCAAGGGGACAACACTGTAGAGTCACAAGTTTAAGTTTAATAGAGAAGGGAGAAATAGGGGAAAGCATAGAAGATAATGTAGGAGAAGTAGAGAGTAGAAGAAATATGAACAAAAGGTACAACCAACTAGGTGGCATGAAACACCTTAGCAGCTGATAAAACAAAGTTACCTGAAGGATATGGGTGCTTCAATGGCTGAAATACTGAAATAGTTGCATCTACAAACCCCCCTCCCCCACAGAACAAAAAGATAGAACAACAAACTTTGTAGAAAACCTTCTTGAGGTTTGGAAAGAGTGTTGGCATGATTGAATTTTAGGTGTTGTCATTGATGTAAAAACTAATTAATGGCAAAGAGGATGATGGAGAAGTGTTCGGAGATGCTCAGTATGTTGATGACATGGAGAATCAGGTTGTTTCATGATGGCAAGAGTGGATTCAGTGAGATTGGCTTGGTCTAGCAAGCCTAATCAGGTGACCTAGCTAGCCTAGGTGATAGTGCATGGTGTTTTGAGATGCATGGTGACTTGAGGAACATGGTAGCAGCATGGAGAGCATGTTAGGAGAGTGTGGAGACACTCACATGAGTTTCAAGGTGTAGGTACAAGTTGAAGACCTTGTTTCAGGTGCTCATCTAGACCTAGTCTAGTTGCTTGGAGACCAAATGATGAGGTATAGAGTCATGTGAGCTCATGGAGGCATGCAGAGGTGTGAGACATGTTGTCTCAGGTGTGTTAGGTCCTTTTGGAGTGCTAGCAAGCAGAGTCATGAGGTTTGTCTACTTGGTCATGATGCACACTAGGCCTAATCCTAGTGTTTGGAGGCCTAATTAGGCATGATAGGCACTTGCAGGTGTGTGTGAGATCTTGAGATCACTCATGGAGGTATGTTATGCTGTTTTCATCATGTAGAGGCATTTTGCAGAGGTTTCATGTTTGGTTTTAGTGTTGGTTCAGTTGACCTAGCCTTAAACCATGCAAAACCCTAAGGGCTAGTCATGCAAATGAGATGTGTTATTAAGATGTAAACCTATTTGAGCTAACTTGATGATTGAAGATCGTGCATAGGGGTGTCGTAGAGGTGTGAGCAAAATTCTAAGTCATTATGAAGAAGATTTTGCAAGCTATAGTGTTTCTGGTGAAACAGGGTTTGAGAAGGTGTTTTTCCCTCAAATTACAACTTTTGATGCTCATCATGAATTGTGTGTTTTGCATGGGACCTTGTGGCTTTCAAGGACATTTTTACATTGAGCTAAAAGCATTTCACCAAAAGAATGGGGTCATTTCATCGTCACATTTTTATAAACAAATGATAAGAAGGTAAACTGCTTTTTATGAGTTTGAAACCCTAGCTCAAAAGCGGTAGGAGAGATCTTCATTATATGTGCCCAAAATGAAGTTTTGCTAGTATGATGATTGGAGGTTGTAGAGGACTCCTCCAACGTTCCAGAAAGGTATGGTAGAGCATGCGATGATTTGTGGACCCCACTCAAACAACCAAGTTTTTGAAGAAGTTTAGTTTAAGGCAAAGTTGTCTAAAACATGTATGAAATAAATTGACATTGTTTTAGCTTGGGAGTTGTACTTGATGTCCATGATGGTTTCAGATCATGGTTGAGGTCCTAGAGGGAAAAGTGTGCCCTATTTATGAAGACTGGTCTTTGAGACCAAAAAGGGCAGTTTTGGAGCAGTGTCAGAGAATGACCTGGTTGAAGGCCTTCCACTTGGAGTTGGAAGGAAATGTAAGATGTTCTGGAAAGTAGATTTAGAGGGCTTTCCAATGGTATAAGGTTTGTCTCTTGATGATGAGGTTTAATAGGTGAACCAACTCAGTTTGTGAAGAAGAAGGTTGCTTGTTTCTTAGGATAAGATTTCTCTGGATAGAAGATAGAGGTAGAAGATGCATGAGATGGATTAGTTGATGTTTTCTATTAGTTGGAGGGTGAAGAGAAATTAATTTTGTTCCTAGTGAAGGCCTATGGAGGTCTTGAAAGTGGTAGTAAGGGTGCAAACCAATTGAGTTCCTAAAACTTCTTTCTGGGCAGCTCAGTTTGGTGAAGAGGAAAGTGACTGTGGTTTACATGTATGGATGTTTCATGAGCTCTAGTAAGCACGAATGTGATCTATAGGTCAGTGGCTTTCCAATGAGTGGTTATATGGCATAGTTGAGGTGCTATGGTGAGATCTAAAGGTCCATAGGTGAAGATTGGTTCCTGGAAACAATTGTTTTGATAAGGATATGAGCCTTTTTGTTAGTGTCATGAAGAATTTGATTGGTGCAAGCTAATGTACAACCATTGATGATGTTGTTATGTCATATTTGACATGTGTGAGGCATTTGGAAACTTGACTAACCATGGTGATGATGTTTGTGGTCTTTGATGAATCAGGTGATGTGGTTTTGAGCTTGTTTGGTGCATTTGAGCATGGCCGACCTACATGGGTCCATTCTAAGTATTGTTATGTTTTCATGTTGTATTAGTCGAGTTATTGGTATGAGACCGACTTGCTTTATGTCTTTGAGTTGGAATGCATATAAAAGTGAAGTTTTGGTTCAAATTTGAACTAGTTGTGAGAGAGGGAAAAAGTGTGACCCAAGTGTGAGTGTGAAACAAGCTTGAAAGCATTATTTTAGGGTTGAGGAAGTGTGCGAAATTATGAGTCAGAGAGCATGTGTGCAAGGGTTTGAAGCCAAGACAGGTCATGAAAGTGTGAGATATAGTGAGTTGAAGAAGAGAGGGTTTGAACAAGGGTTTGGAGGTGTGTGAGCTGAATCAGTGATCTCCATCAGTTGTTGCAGCAATAAGACATCAGAGATCTTCATCTAAGGGTGGAGGTGGTTGAGTGGGTGCTTGATCATTTTGGGGGGTTGTAGCCTCCTTGTGGAGTTGGTACTTGACTAAACTAGGGGTTGGTGCTCCTTGTGAAGTTGGTGCTTCACTAAATACTTTTGATTTGAGTAATATAATCATAAGTTTTAGTGGGTTTTCTTCTCCTTGAGGGTTTCCCACTTATATCTTGTGTTCTTGTGTCTCTTTCATGGTTGTGTTGATTTGATTGAATGTTAAACACACATTAATGAATGGTTGAATGGCTATGGTTTAAGAGACAACATTTCCTTCATCCACGTTAAATAAAGTGATATAAATCAGGAAAATTTGTAAATTTTCATGGTCTCGGATTAAGCACCATTTGAACTTGCTGCTCAATAGGCATGCTTAACCTCCTTTTGCTCAGGGATCTGCATAAATAAATAAATATGAACCCCCTGAACAATAAGTGCTAAATGATGAGCAATAAACCATAAAAAAAATCGTTGGTTGATTGAATGATAGAGATAGCCAGCCACCTCTCAATTAAAGTGCCATAGGTGATGAAACACTCTCATTGCTTTGATTGTAAGCTTCTAAACTAAGCTAAGGCTCATATACAAAATAATGGCTTGCAAGATGATATGATTTAAATAACCAAAACATATTTTTAAAACTTGTACTCGGACATTCCTTGGCAGCCCAAAATTTTGACTTGTTCTTGGGACTTGGGAGTTTCTTGGTAATTACTCTTGCAACTTGATTGCTGCTTTTAAAAACATAGAAAATCATAAAATAAACTTAAATAACATGTAAAACACTGTTAAATGACATGAGAAATGAATGTAGAGAATGCATAAGTATATTTTCTATTAATTTTTGACCAAGAAAGAGTACAAAATACAAGCTACAATTCTTATAGAGTCATAGACTATAATAAGATAGTCATCAAGTCTATGATTTAAAACTTGTTTTTTGCTGTGTACATGTTGTATGTATTCCTTATATGTGGCTATAATGGACCCCTGTCAGGGCCAATCAATCACATTCACTGTATTTGCAGGTATTTGCAGAAGAAAACACAGACACAGGTCCATTTTAGGGATAAAAATGTTTTTTCTGACCTGGGTGTTATTACATTTCATTGGCCAAATGGATCTGAGAAACTTGACGAGTTTCATTGAGTTATGAAGAATTTACTTGGTGAAATTTGCTGAGTTTCTCAGGTCCACTTGGCTCGCGATTTTTCAGGTGGTGTGTTTTGCTGAGTTGTAAATCTGAGAACAAAATAGAGAATGTAATCTTTAGCCAAAATGTGGATTGAAGAATGACAAAAGTAGATCCATGGAATTCAAGGGTACAACAACTTACAGTAGTTAATGATAAACAACCTAAAACTAGTAAAGCAATAAAACTAAATAAAATGACAATAAAGTCATATGTTTGAACTTTAAACCTTAGGCAAGGTGGTATGTGTGTAGGCCATATAATAAAAAAATAATAGAGAATTCACTCAAATAGTATGTAGATAGTTCAGTGGGTGATTTCTATTTCTTACTTCATTCTGTAGCTCCCTTGTAGGTAGTAAATTAGCTAATCATTGCATCAGTTCTCTTTCTCCTGATGATTAATGTCTGCTTAAGGCAAAGGATATACTCTGGATTGCATACATCAGGTTATTTTATATTTTTAAAGCTTCTTATTTATATCGACAAAAATTAGGCCAGAGCCTTAATAATATGTTGGCTTATTGTTTGGAACTAATTCTCACATAAGCAATCTTTGAAACACACTTAAATAGGTTTTACTCGTCATTTTGGCTTAAAGGATGTAAAAAGTCATTTTATCTTATTTGAATTCAATTACTATTACTAATATTGTTACTCATTCAAGTGTTGGATGTTTGGGTTCTAGTTATTGCAATGACTGCAGGGATTTGGATCTGTGCCGTGATGCTGCATTGTTAGAGCATGATTGGCGATGTGCTGTACCACAGTGTGGTCAGCCTTATGACAAAGAATGGATTGAAAATGCACTTATCCAAATTGTTCGTCAGAGGGAGCGCCTATACCATTTGCAGGATCTTGTATGCGCGAAGTGCCATCAAGTCAAGCCATCCCATCTTGCTGACCAATGCAATTGTGCAGGTTCTTTCCTATGTACAGATAATCCAATTGGATTCCTTTCCAAAATGCAGGTCTTCCTTAACATTGCAGTGTTCCATCAATTTTCTCTTCTTAGAGAATGTGCTTCATGGATTCTAGAAGTGAACTAAACATGATCTCATTCTCTACAGTTATGTTGTAAAATATGAATGAAAATGCATTGCCTTTTGATGTGCATATTGAATTTGCAGTTTTAAGTCATTTGAATATGCTTTGTGGGTTCTCTTGTCTTGATTATTTCCAATGTGATTGTTGTAAAAATAAAAGCTCCAATAAAATACATTGGCATATACCTTACAAGGTTTTGTTCCACACAAATATCTGTCTACCTGCAGTTTGGAGTATTTTTAAGTTTCACATTTTTTTTTTGATTGATAAGGCGGGTTGAAGGGACCCGTTCCCTATATACAAAAAAGGAGGCTTAACCTCAAATATTTCGAGAACAGCCACAACCAGGTCACACTGGCATACTAACAAAAACCAGATTTTATTCTATAAACTAATACTAGGACCTGATAAAACCTAATTGACATCATCAACCGAGATATTGAGGCCCACCGCAGACTGGCTCTGGTCCATCCCGAGCTCCATATCAGAGTCCCCATCAGCTGAGACTTCTTTGAGCCAGCCCCTCCAAAGGTATTCGAAGGCATCTCCCACTGTGGCACGCAGCTCCAACCACCAGCACAGAACTGGCTCCAACGGCAAGTTTCACATATTAGTAAAGGCCAATATAAGAAATTAATTAATTACGAAATTCACAATTTCCCTCGATTTGAATGCCTAATGCACTGCTTCATGTTTCATGGCATTCTTTCATAAATCTTTCTGACGATTTAAGGTATGGGAACATCCTGGATTGACGGTGGGTGAAGAATGTTACAAGACAACCAAGTTTCTATATTATGGGGATACTTGATGCTTGTAACATTTATGTATACCTGGTGCAATCCATTTGGTGCGCTTATGGTAGGGTGAGCCCCTATAACCACCAGTTGGTGCACAAAACACCACTCCACATGCCGCGGGTAAATCAAAGATAAAATTATTGGAAATCTCAAGTGTCAACATTTAATGGATAGGTAAGCAATTTTGATCATTTGAGAGAATTTATTGTGGTAATAAATATGTGTGCAAGCAAGCGGAGAGCCATTGATGGTATGGAACAGTCAGAATCTTTTAAGAGAATTATTGTAATGAGAAAGCGAAGAATTTTTAAAATTATAATAATCTTTTAAGAGAATGTAGAGATTACTTGAACTCTACACATCCATACGTATAATTTTGGTTCTATTAAAGGCTCGAAATCGTATTTGTTGGAATGTGGAACTATTATATTAAAGTGAGCAATTATTTCTGTAAATAATCTGTTAGCCCTATAGCAAATCATATAATTAGTAATTGTACCTCTTGGCACCACTGGTGCACCTATGCTTATAATATGTCATTCTACGCTGGTTGGAAGCTGAGGAGTGGAGATTGACTTCTCAAGATAATCTGAACAGCTATAATTTAAAATCATAGTATTAGTAAAAACATGTACACATATCTAGATGTGTAATATGATAAATGAAAAATAACATGTATTGCTATTGCTTTTTGAAAAACCACAAAAAAATGTACCTGTTATATGAAAAATAGGGAAATTCTTGAAAAAAAGCTAGAATACAATTGAATGCAGACTACTATTATTAATTGAGATCCAATGTTTTCACAGCACATACGATCAGAAATAGCTTCTGGAAAAACTGGTCAAAAAGTCTTTGATAAACTGTATTGATTCATGGACTTCGATTCTTAAAGCGATTTTTTTCCGTGTATTGGGACTTCAGAAATTTGGGGGTCTTATATTTTTCATGGGTAAACTTCAATTTGAGCCATAACGAACTTATATATTGACTTGGGTTGTTTTCTGGGCTCAAAATTTCAATATTGTAACTTACACCTCCATTGCTCACAAAACTAGATTTTTTTCCCTTAAGGTAGCAATTTTCCTATCTGTCATGAACAAGATCCACAATTATTGTAAAGTCTGCAGGGTGCGGGGATGAAGTTCCATCATGGTCAAGAATATTGGTCTTACAATGTTTTCTAGTCTACTAAGGATTTGGACTTAGTTGATATTGAAGTCGAAAAGCGGGGAAAACAGAACTTTGAGACCGTGTAGCCATGCATCTAACTTTGCAGACTTTGATTTTTTTGACTGCAAAAATGGTTTATCCAATCGGAAATCATCAAAGCGAAAAGTGGCAGTGGAACTTTTCCTTCTCATTGGTCTAGTTACTTTTGTATTTTTGGTAGCAAATATCCCTTGGTCACTTTTTGGCCTTTCAAGTGAAAAGATGAGAGAAAGGTACTTGCTTGTATTGAGATTTGCCTATAGACACATTTCATGCAAATGATCCCTCAAGTGGGGATGTACTTTTCCTTTGGAGCAACATGACGACAAGGTTTGATTCATTTGTTGATTTTGGGACTTAGCTGATTTTAGTCCTGCTTGTGAAAGGTGGGAATTGACAAGGATTAGTGCAATGCATAAGGATCCCCTTCCTTGATAACTTTGATTACTTAGACAATAATCCTTGCGAGACATTAAGGTGAATCTTGATTGCTCTAATATTGTTGAAATTTTCACTTTTGTTGCTTTTTTTGACTTTGAGGATCTATGGGTGGGGAAACAAGACTGGGAATGACACTATACTTGATCATTCTTCGCATTTTTCATTGAGTTAAATTTTGTGAAATGTTGCAAAAATCAAGAAATTTGAGATTGTTACATTGATATGCGATTTCATTTTTCCTATTAGTTTTGGGACTTATAAAAATTCTCAAAAATGGAAATCAAGGGGATTTTAGGATGTAAGGAAAATAAAGTTGGAATAAATCATTTTTTTGATTTGTAAAGTTTTGAAAGATAAGCTTTGACTTTAAATCTTAAATTTTGGGGATGACAACACTTTTAGGGGAAATTGAACCGATGTAAGTTACAACAAAGATTCTAGACTTTAAAGAATGACGAGTCTAAAACAAGTTTGGACTACAAACAAAATACAATGAAGGATCATTTCTAATATGAACACAACAAAACTTCCCTAAAATCACCTATATATAACGTAGGGGACTTTATTTTTCATAGAGTTTCTATTATCCATTGTATGTGGAAGATGCGTTTAGTCTCATTTGCTAGAAAGTTACGACTCCACGTGATATAATTTTTGAAAGGATGTCATAGAGAATCCTTCTTGTCATGAATCCCTTTTGGCTCTCCTCTCATTAGCAACACTAGGAAATCTCTTGAGCTTTCATGTTCAATATTTGTTTCATAATTTGAAAATTCAATCTACCAATGTACGTCTATCTTTGTACAACTTTGTCAATTGTAAGATTATTTTTTCAATAGGATATTTGATATAATCTTCTACATCATAAGATTACTTTGGTAAGTCTAAAGTGATGGGCAACATATTTGTTCCGTATACAAGTCATGCTCATTTGGGAGAAAATTGGTCTAGCCAAAGATATACAATGCTAACTTCTCTAAAATCAATTGTCCAAATGTCTTAATGAATTCACATTTTTTTATTTTGGTGATGAGCCATATGTTGACAAGAAGTTAAATGCATGGTCTATCACCAACTTTTAGGGAATGTCGAATCAGATCACAATATGCCCCTTGAAGACTTTGCACATCACTTCAAAAGTTATTTGTTTAATCAAAATTGCCTTGACCCATTTTCTAAAATAATTGGTGGTTGTAAATGCTTGGCTTGTCTCTGTCTTGTACATGGATCAAGTGTTTCAGTTAAATCAAGATCCCAAATCTTGAATATGGGCACATGTCACCATGGGTTTTAATGAAAGCACATCAAGTTTGTGATGGCTTGAGAATTGTGGGCATGGAATAAATTTAATGATCCGTTTGTACGCATATTTGAAGAATGTACACTAGTTGTAATTTTCCAAAAGGGATCTTGAATGTTGTCAACTATTCTAAAAAAATGCCGCCACGTTCCTTGTCATGTAACTCTTGTAATGGGTTTTCCTTGTTGTAACTTGTTTACATGCATTAGGAAATTTCCCTTAACAACTCTTCCAAAAAGAAATTCATTCCACAAGATATATAATTTTATTTCATCGACTAGATGTTCTTCATTGCTTCACATCACGTTAAGGTGGTTTAGGAAGACTCCATATCTTGGAAAATATATTAGACAAGCATACCTATATTATATAAATATATATAATATATGCCAAGAGGTATATATTACATATATTTATAAATTATATAAATATATAGGTGCCTCGTGAACTTCACCTCTCGACATATTTTACATATTATGTTTTGATTTATGTTTCTATATATATGTAAAATATGTCGAGAGGTGAAATTCACGAGGCACCTATATATTTATATAATATATAAATATATGTAATAAATACCTCTTGCAATACATTACATATATTTATATAATATAGGTATGCTAGTAGCAACCGCTGGAGTTGCATTATGCAGAAAATAATACCAAAAATAAAGTATGGAAAATAAGGGGTAATTTAGTTCGTGCATGAATAAAATAACATTTATTCATTTGACTCATCATGAATATGATAAATAGTAGACGATCTTTGTTTGTAGACAAGGCTCCATTCTCAACCATAATATGACATAAATGGTATCTTCCTCACATTAGTGTAGTTGATTTAATAGTTGAGTTAAATTATTGTACCTTAGCTATGTGTGCATCTCTTTGAGAATCAAGTTCTTATTGAGTCAATGCCGATACAATATTTGACCCAGTCTTTAATGTTGAATATGATTTGTTGATGTCAAAATGAGCGGTTTTAGAGGGTGAAAACACAAAAAATATGTGTTTAATTATTTTGGTTGATATTTTGAGTTAAAATTTACATCGAAAATTTGATGTATATATACATGTCAAAACTTTGTCATAAATATATTGGAATTTTAACAGCCTTGTTTGCTCTCTTGGGTGTCAATTTGCATGTACTCTCATTTATTTCGACGTGTAAACATATGCCAAATTTTTGACATCAAGTTCAATCCATGTTGCAATTTTGATGCGTCTAGTATATTTCAAAAAAAAAAGCATAGGCAAAGGGCCATGCTATAATAATATTTCTCATTCTTATTATAATCTTGCTTTGAATATCATGTGATCATTTCATTCTTGAAATGGAATGTTCCTCTTCCTCTTGCCACGACGAAATCAAACGAATAAGACAATACGATATAGTTATATCATCTCCCCCTCGTGGTATTGTGTCTGCATACAAAATCATCTATTTGATTATCAAAATGTGTGTATGCATGCATGTGCGTGCGATCTATGTCATAGATGCCCTATATACATATCTATTTGGCAAAAGAGATCTAAGATCGATATTCTATATGGCCTACCCTATATATCGCACGGCCCCTTCCTCTATATGGTAGTCTAAAGATTGGATGGAAGTGATGTAGACAAGAGGAAGACAAGGGGCGAAGAGGAGACAAGCTAGATGACACACACACACACACACACACACACACACACACACACACACACACACACACGCACACACACACGCACACACACACACACGCACGCACACACGCACACACGCGCGCGCGCGCACACGCACACGCACACGCACGCACACACGCACACGCACACGCGCACGCACACACACGCACACGCACGCACGCACACACGCGCGCACGCACACACGCACGCACGCGCACGCACGCACACGCGCACGCACACACATGCACACGCACACGTGCACGCACACACACACACGCGCGCGCACACACACACACACACACACACTCGCGCATGCGCTGCACATGCATACACATGCACACACACACACACTCGCGCATGCACACATGCACGTACACGCGCAACACAGACACACTACACACACACAAGCACACAAAATCCTATTGGTTAAGCTATATAGAGATAGAGAAGAGTAATTAGGTGTCCAATTGTAGCGATATATGAATGTTGTGGTTTGTCAAGAAAATCACGTCCCTTCTCAAAGCCATTGTCAAAGCTTTATTGAAAGTGAATATTTGTCATATGTTTTAGTTGCAAACACCTTGATAGACATGTATAAAAGATGTGGTAGTGTACACAAGAAACATGAACTATTTGACTAAATGACTCAACAAAAGGTAGTCACAAGGAGTGCAAGGACCTATAACATATAGTTGTGTTTTGTAAAGAGGAAGGTAAGTTGTGATATGTTAGCGACTTAATTATATGTTTCTTCCATGTCTTCACGTTGGTTATGAATTGAGGGGATTCTTTAGTTATTGCATTAAAATACAATGTATTCATAACATCAATTTGTCAAATACTTCAAGGGCCATTTTGATGTTGTCACATTGCAATTGGTATTGCATTAAGGGCAAATCAGTGATGCATTGGGATGTCATGCAATCATTGCATTAGTTTGTCAAGTAATTCAAGATTGCTACATAAAAATACACACATCCATCAAAAACATAAACAAATAATAGACTTAGTGTTAGGAATGATCATAAATGGTAGTAAAGTTGTATTAATAGGCAAGTTTAAATATCTATTTTAACCTATTGTAGTGTGGTTACAACACACACACACACACATAAAATAACAGTGGTTGAGGGTTACTTTAGAAGTTACAGGTTTTGTTAAGGGATGTAAAAATCGAGTTTGTTAAACATGTAAAAAACTATCTTCTATATAAATACCTTATGTTTTGAATAGAATATCCTAATGCGAGTTAATATTTCTTGTAAGAGCTAGGAGAATAAACCGTACGATGGAAGTTTGTACGGCATTTTGATTGTTAAGGGGCAACCTAAATCGTTTGGTTGCTCCAATAGAAGATAAAACTTATATTTTCATTTGTAATACAATCTACTTTAGTTTTTAAATTGGTTAGTTTTCTATGTTTTTTTGTGAGTGAGAGCGTTGAGTGATTAGTATTTAAATTTTATTAGAGCATAAGCATCAACCAACGAATAACAAAATAACATAAAATAATAGAGGATCCCATGAAGCTACAACCAAAGGTTTATGCAGAACCAAAAAAAATAGTACAACCCCATGATATGTGCTTTATAATAGTTTTCTTGATAACAGAATCATAAATTAAAATAAAATCTAAG
Source organism: Taxus chinensis (assembly GCA_019776745.2). Lineage (NCBI taxonomy): Eukaryota > Viridiplantae > Streptophyta > Pinopsida > Cupressales > Taxaceae > Taxus > Taxus chinensis. Next base: position 272,944,895 of record CM034146.1, on the reverse strand, counting down.
AGTTTTGAGGCATAATGAATGCTAAAGTATAAATTGCATAAGTAAAAAGGGTGTGAAAGGACAAAGGGTGCAACAATAATAAATGTAAAACCAGGCCATGAAATTGAAAATCCTGTTGAAGTTGTATTTTGGAGTGGGAGAGTGAAGAGAAATAGTAGGGTTGTGAGTGAAGCTGCCAATAGTAATGGAAATTCCAATCGGAAATTGGAACCTAAACTGACTGAATTTTCAAATACAATGAATTGAATGAAATTTTTATGCCAGAACTTGTAGTGTGAATTGTACTCAATTCCCAGGGCAACCTTAACAAATAGAAAATAAAATATTTGATATTTCAATAAGGAATGATTCCTTATTGAGAATATCAAATATATCTAGTTGAAAAATGCTTTGATTTAAATAGGCCTCTTATAAAGAAATTGAATGTCTTTATAATATTGAATTCTTTTATATATATATATATATATATATATATATATATATATATATATATATATATATATATATAAGAGAAAGAAGATAAACTAATTTGTTGCCTAAGAATTTTGGAATCACAATAGTAGAAACCATGTTATTCATTACACTTGTCATAAGTATGTAATTGGAATCAACATCACATGCATTTGAATTTGATTACACTACAAATTCATAAAACACTTATTAATAACTACAAATTTGATTTAAGATTTGGATCAAGCCTTACCAAAAAATAAAATAACACAAATCATGTCATTTGAACTTTCAAAACATGAATAATTAATGCTGTAAATGCACGGATATATGCATCAAGTTGAGAATTTGTAATCACTTTGGACAAACGTGGCATCAAACTAAAAGAAATGCTGAATAATGGAAGTTTAATATGAGGCAGTTAGCATCCCATGGCACTTTGAGTTTCTATTCTAATATTCATTGTAAAGGGTAATCTAATAACTCAATTTTGTTTGCGATCCAGAAAATAAGTCATTTTGGAATGATGGATGATCGAAGCCAACATAATACTGAAAAGTTTGATATTCAACAGGGCATTCCAATATTTCTAAACTGACTAATTGTAAATAACATGAAGACATGTATACTTTGTGCCCTAATAATTTCCAACAAATGTCACTTGTATGTACAGGGCCCTTGGCAACTAGAAGAAAACATGGATTAAATTTGCATGTTGTACTAACAGTCAACTTTTGCTCAGGAAAGTATACTTAAGTAAACCATATCGCTCATTGAGACAAATTTCTTATCCTACAAATTGTTACGGTAAAAGAAACGAGAGCAAAAAATTGGGCACTAATTACACATCGAGATTAAGTTGGGAAGCACATTAAGACATGTATACTAAGTTCATGGTATAGATGCTGGAATCTATTTTGTGAAACCAAACACAATTATTTACCCTTCAATGCAGGGAAGAATGAAGACCATTGAAAACAAAGAAAAATAAAAAAACAATAAAACATAAAAACTTCTAATTAGATTTTCCCATCTGACATTGTTTGCAAAACATTTTGACATTTGGGGTTTTACATTTCTTAGCTTAGCTCTCAATTTCAAGTGAGAGATATTGGTAATATTTATCAATAATTAAAATAATCATTGCCTTTTTATGGCTACTTTTACTCTGCATGTGGGGTGTGATCTTTTCCACCCAATTTTGTATGATTAGCATTGTACATTTCATCATTATTATATGGATATGCTTTTCAATAAAAAATAATAATAATTAAAATAATCAAGATAATTTCTTTTACCTTCTACTAATTTATATTTATATAACAAAACACTCTCGATTTAATGTCAAATTTGGAGTGTGTGCATGTGTTCTTCATAAAAAAAATGAATGTCATTGTTTGAATTGAAGGTTAATTGTAAGCCATACATTTTATATTAAAATACTCTGAGTGGACATGTAAAGAGAGTTTGTCAAAGAGGCAATAATTTACTGCCAAAGTTTCTTTTGCAATGTGGATGTAGTGAACCTTGTCTCACCATCAATTCAGTTTCACACAATATCCTCAAAATATTACAAAAAGGAGACCTTAAACATATGGATATACGGATCCAAAATATGTTTAAAAGGAATATGTTGCACCGAGAAAAGCTATTGAAATCAAGACTTCACAAAGAGACTATAATGTAGTCCTAATCGCAAAAAGAGGAAATTAAGGTGTGTATATGATGTATCAATAACAATTTCAAACAATTAAGTAAGAAAACTACCACAAAGATTAGAAAGCCAACATAGAAACCAAACATGAGAAATAGTCTACCCAACAACGAGGGAAAGAAAATGCCTTTACTAGATGGAACTCCACGATGAAAAAATATGTACAAAATGAGTTTGTTGAAAAGGCCTTAGTGAAAAGCATATGTGAATCATAGGTTGATATGAATCTAATAAAATCAATTGTCAAGGGTAGAAGGAACTGTTCTCATATTATAGATACTTTTATCTCTTATTACAATAATAAGAAAACCCAAGGAAGGACGATCTAGTATTACAAGAATGAACAAAACTCAAATAAGAATTACTGGAAAGACACAAAGTGCAATGGATGAAGGACAAGTTCATGGCCTTTAGCCTTGAATATTAAATGGAACAGTAGCTTACTCTGTGAACTAAAAACACATCAATGTATGACTCCTCGTAAACAATTTAGAATCTACCACAATTTCAAAAGAAACCAACATAAAATAGAGATGCACACTAGGGTAAATGAGCAAACTTACTGTTTCCCATACAAAGTGCCCCCATTCTTGTAAAAACCCTGCTCTAATGAAAGTACAAGGCATAAAACACATTCTACCACAATTAAATTTTATTCGTGCAAGTGAAAAGATTGAATACTTTAAAATTTTAACCCTGCCACAAATCTTATTTTAAAGAAACTTGCATTGACGTTTTGGCACAAAGAATGTATGGAATTTTCCATTGTAAAGAAAATTTAATGGAGTAACAACTTGAGAATGTTTCCATATTGCTTGAACTTAACAATTATGAGAAGTGTGAAGAAATACAATCTTGAAAACTTGGGATACCTTGTTGTCTAGTAGAAATTTAAATCCAACCCTTATTTCATATGCACATGAGCAATGATGATGAGACAATGGACTATTTCAATGTGGAAAAAATCCTAATAATTGTACAGAAAAATCCTCAAGACCTACTAATGACTTCAATCTACCACAATATGTAATGTTTGGGAAAATATGAAAGCAATTGGTAAAAATAATTGTGTATGAAAGAAAAGACAACAATTTTTTTGGGTCACCTTTGGTGACCCACCATTGGGGTGTATGAAAAATATAGAAAACATTGACCTCAAAATAAAGAAAGCATCATCTCAGGTCAAAACACATACCCTTCATTTTGAGATCTTGATTGCATTTTTTCACCTCTCAAATCCTCCTTTCTTTGTAATCCGCTATATGTATTGTTGCAATGTTAAAGCATAACGTTTTTTCATCCGTGGAAAGAGGACTACTATTTCTAGGGGCCTCATTTTGGATAGTGAAGAAAAGGAAACTGATGCTTTGTACCTTCTTTAGAACAAAGGCCTTCTTCTGTAGGGATACATCTCTTCATATAGAGGTTAGAGAAAATGCATGCTACCAAACTAGAATTGTCTCAGGTCCCCACTAATTCCACATAGTCGTTGCCACGACCAACATCACAGTTGTGCTTAAAAACCTTTAAACCAACAACATGCCAAAAACATGAAATTTCAAAAATGGGGGAATTATGAGATAGGAGAGGATGTGGTAGAAGAGAAAAGGAGACATTCTGGTGGATGTCAAACTGCTTGGTCATCTCCATGCTAATCAACTTGGCATTCCCTTGGGCCTTAGAGATTAAGTGCCAAACTCACCATTATAGGTGAAGCCAAAAATTGTATGGGTGCAGATGGTGTTCTTGTCCACATTCTCCATAGTCTTATAAGGATCCATTGTTGGTGCAATATTTATATATATGCACTTTTTTATTTTAAGTTTATTTAGTTTATTTAGCTTTATTTAACAATTGTTGACTTAGTCTATTTTGCACAACTCTTAGGCTTAGGTTAGGGTAAGTGACACTCATAATTCACCGACATTTATAACTTGATCACTTGTCTCACGCGTGTTTATACACGTGGAGATTGTACACATGTTTATCATGTAATCAAAAGCAAAGATGGACTATGACTCTTGTTTTTGCTATATAAAGACCACTTTTATGTATAGATTTAAGCTTATTGATATTAAATTCATTTTGATTTATTGACAATACTATGTTTCTATTATTGTTTATTATTTGCATCAACTTTACCATTTTTAGATTGAGTCCAAATTAAGGAGGTTCTTGGGTTTCACCTATTCTTTCATGGTTTTAGAGTCGTGCATTTCAATCGGTAATTGATATATTTATCTAGGTTCTTTGTAAGATTTTATGCACATCATCTATTAAAAAAACCATATGTTTTTTTAATCCTTGCCAAAAAACCTTTTTCCAACCCTTTTTAAAGTGTTTTTTGCATTTTGGATAAAACTAGATTTTTTAGCTCTCCTGATATTTTTAATGAAATTTACATTAAAAAATATGTATTAAAAAAACGGCTTTTTTGATGCATGGATTGTTTTTACTTATTTATGAATTTTTAAGTTTCACTTTTGTAGGACAAACCACAACAAACACGGTGCACAACATAATATTTTACAATTTTTTGTAGATTGAAGGATCCACTCACTAATTTTCAAATTCTTCATATCATGAAATTTCTAGAAAGTCCAATTTTTTACAATTTGGACTTACGATGCTCCCGAAACATCCATTTCTTGTTTCTAGTTTCTTAGGCAACTTTTCAAATATATAGGTTTGTATTTGATCTTTGATTAAGATAAATTTTGACAATTTTTGTATTGACATGATAAGTGGCGTGATGACATGTATTATTTTTCAAGGCATTAGATACCAAGAGGCCTGGAGTTTAAACCCCTTAGGTTACATGCTTAGCTTTAAGATCCCTTTTTAAGTTGTTAGTCATCCATATGACCGTCTCAAGCATATCAACTAGCCTCATGTGCCCTAATTAGCCCCCAATCACTTATTTTAACCCTCATATGACCTAGAACTATCTCTTTTAGCCCTATGTACATTTTTTTGACATAACCTGCACCATTGGGCATCATTTTTTGACTTTTTTTTTTCCAAAGGCCATATTTTCTACTTCGAAAGGCCTACAAAGATTTTTTCTTCAAATTTTTTATTTTTTCATGCTCTACATATTCAAGTAGTACTTTGTAAATTCTTGTGGCCCAATTTTTGAGAAAATTCAAATTTTGCAGATTGTTGGTAACTTGTCCTAGTTTTTTGTACTTTCAATTGACCATATCTGATGATCTGTGTGTCGGATCAAGACACCATTTTTAGAAAGTGCATGTTTTTTGTGTGCTTCATAAAGGTGGGTTCAATTTTATGTCACACTAAACCATGATTCTACTTTCAACACAACTTTGTAATGTATTGATTGTATTTGATAGGTAAATCAAATTACTTATAAAGTGCCGCCTATTTTCAGCTAAGGGGTTCATTTTTGTAAATTATTTTTTTGGGTTAGGATTATTTTATTCTTGGTTTGCATCCCAACCATTATATTGAGGAAATTTTGTAAGAAGTTTATAATTATAAGTAGTTTGGGAGATGTTTATTGAATATGTTCATTTTTTGAGGTTCTTCCAAGGCATTTTTTGCCTTTCTATTATAAACGGATTCCATCCACGACTTCCACATGCTCACATAAACAAACAATAACCAGATTTCCAAAAACATCTCGTTCTTTTCAGAAGTATGTTCACTTGCTCTTTGGATTTGTTGAAGAGAATTGGAAGACAAAAAGCACAACTCTCTATTACTCTTAGTAATTTTGAGAAAATACATCATCCTTTATTCTTTGCAAGACACATTTGCATGCTTGCAACGTCAGATGGACACCATGGACATACTTATCATTGAACGTAGTCTATCTTATATCAATGATTCAAATCATATCGACACATCATCATCTTTTTATTTGTGTAGTCATAAATTACCAATTAAATACGATGCATCCATTGTTGCATCTGTTGTAACCCACACTTTAGATTCACCCACCATCGTGTTTGGCTCATTTGAGAAATACACATCTAGTTTTGGATCCTACACTCTCCATTCCATGTGTCATTTTGATAGAGGTATATGTTGCTAGTTGTTGGAAGAGAAGGGCATTGTTGAAGAAGTTGCTACCTTTCATGAGAAACAAGGTAGGTGCTAAAGACCAATCTCGTCATTTAGAGACAAGAAATGCCAAATGTGACTCCTCGTCCAAGAAGGAGGACAAGAGGAACATTTGCACTCATTGTCACATGAGTGGACACAAGGTTGAGAGATGCTGGAAACTTCATCCAACAAGCCATAGACAAGAAATGGTACGAAAAAATGGTTTTTAAAGAAGTTGATAATTTTCTAGCTAAGTATGAGACAACCTTGGATCCATCCATAAATTTCCCACAAGTGAGTCCATTTTATTTTGATATGGACAATGAAAAATCACTTATTTTGTATAGATTTGATAACATTGTTGATGATTGATGATAACATGCTATAATTAAGAGCTTTTAGCTATGGGATTCTTGTTGATTGATGAAAAGAAATTTAACCCATGTGTTATCTTTGAACTTGTGGAGTATCAAATGAGAAGTCTCGCAACAGGTTTATCATGTTTGGATTTTCTCACATGTTAAGTAGCTCCGTTATGGCAATAGTGTACGCAGAAGAAGTAGTTCTCATTATGAAATTGTATCTGTTAATAGGATGCATTCTAAGACCCGTACATGGGTAACATGTTTACGGATAAGGAAATTCACCATTTGGGGAATGCAACACCAGTGCAGAAAAATTCACTAGCAGATTACTGAATCAGTTGGACTGGTCTACTTAACATGGAGATGTCTTTTTTAAAACTGATCATTTTGTTTGATGTTATGCTTGTAGTGAATTGACAATATTATGCACGAAAAGAATGACATAACTTGTCCATTTTAAAGTAGCAGTTTTGGAGGTGGTAGAGTCTATTGTAGAGATATCCATGAGGTAGTGCAAAGTAACCATGCCTGTACCAGGAAAATAATGTTTTAGCTTTTGGTGAAACAAAAGCCTCCTAATGGGGAGGTGTGATTTGGAGATCAATTCAGTGGGCATAGTTTCCCAAAATCTCCCAAGATCATTACAATACATTAGATGGCTTCAAGATATTTCCATTACCTATTTGAAGATGAAAAAAAGATACTGTACGATCCAGATGCAATATGCACAAGAACACGGTGTTCACAGGACAAAGTAGGGGAAATGGATGCAAAGACTGGGTACGTAGTGAAAAATTGACCTGTGTTGTCATGACATCAGAAGTGATTATGAACAAAATAATTTTTGCAAACCTATGGGATTTGAAAAAAATGAAAAAATGTTTTGCAACAATGGGGTCCACTCTTGTTTTGGAGGGGCACCCGACTGCCGTAGAATTCCAAGTAGCTCATTGATCTAAGACCGAATTAAGGTCAAGTTGGTAACCAAGCTAGTGGAAAGATGATTTTTGAGTTGATAGGCAAGCTAAGAGCTAGTTAAAATCGAGCTAAACTTGGCATTTAAAAACCTAGCCACTCGGTGAGCCAACAACGGGCGAGAAAAACATGAATGGATGTGGCCGAAGCCACAAGAAACATGAATGGTTTGGGATATTTTAAGCCCTATACATACCTACTACACACTGCATGTGGGAATGTTATCCTTTGACCAACCAACCCCATGGAAAAAAGGGTGACAACTCGACGAATGAGTCGATGGCCAGTGGAAACGGTGAGCTCGGTGGCCGAAGAATCTCGACGACAACGTATGCAAAGGACTATGCAACAAACATGTGGGCGAGTCAGTGGGTGTGTTAGTGATGTAGCAACTCGGGAGGAAGATGAGTTAGCCAATGATGCGGTGGAGTCCAAAACAACGAGCATGAGATAGAGGGCGGGTGACACTCGCTCTTATATCCGAAAGGAGGCTTTAAATTCAAGGTTTATTTCTATTTTGTGTTAGTAGGATTGGAGTTATAGAGGAATAGTTGAAAGGTTTCAAAATCGAGCTCTGCACCACCCAAATCCCTTACTGCCTAACTCATCCATGCATATAAATCTAAGCTCACATCAAGCTCTGCAAACCCCTAATACCAATATTAGACCCATCTTCAATTCCCTCCACTTTGGTCTCGCTCCATCGAGGTTAACTCTCTCTACAAACCATTTCACACCTCATCCCAAGCTCCAAACCCCATTGAGATCTTCAATCATTTATGTCAAGCTTAATGTGGTGCAATCCACCTTTGTCAACCCCAATCGAACTCAAAAACACAACTCTCATCTCAGGTGCATAAAAAAATTGATATGATTTGCTTCTGCAGGTAGCCTTTTTTAAGATCAACAAGGGGGTTTAAGCCCTAGGAAAGCTAGGAAGTTGCATAGGGTGCTAACAATCAGGGGGAACCTACATCCAAATATTTCCCTTATTATTGGTTGTTTTAAGAAGTTACCATTAAAACAAAATATATGGAGATTCATTATTAATTGACCCATTTATTGATATTATTACTATAGAGTAATATAAATTCCACGCATACACATTAAAAGGTACTAAAATAGTTTTGCAACAAAAAACAAATATGTCATGAGCTCATATGGCATTGTTGGTATTTTTACCCATTCTCCGATGTAGCTCTAGATTATACAATTGTGTAATATTTTCTAGGAAAAGTTTCATGGATTTTTGATAATGTCACTAGTGTAGCCAGTAGAGGCAAGTATAATTGAAGGAAAGATGTATTTAATTCTCTATTCCTAATTATTTAGGGTAATTTTCTGTTATTTTTCTTGAAGGAATTTGTAGGCCTAGTCCAAATACCACTCCTCACAAAACCATGAGATCTACACAATTTTATTACTTTGTGAAAAAATCACGCTTTTTAAAGGTTTGAGTCTCATCACCTACTTGAAATTGGTAGATCAGACTTCCAAACAACCTTATATAAAAAATGTATTTGTGCCATTTTGAGCACCTCCTATAATTAAATCTCTCCATCTATAAAATAGTTCCCATCCTTTTGTGATAATTTTATAGTATTTTATTATTATTTATATATAATAGTTTCTCTATTTTTTTGAATTATTATGATTATGATAAAATTTTAAAATACGAGAATGCATAAAGCTTTTATTTATTTATGTGATGGGAAAAAATATTAATTGTAATCGTGAGAAGGGAATCAACTCCAATTATTACTTAGGCGCTCCTAACCTTTAATCCAACTCTGAACATCATATCCTCTGAGCTCTAACCCTGCATCTACATACTGATCCTCCTCTCCCAAGATTGTATTTGAGCCTGAGCTTGATCTAAATGCCTAGACTCCGATAAATCAACACTGCAATGGCAAAAATGCTCCATCACGAGATTTGTTGAAGTCTCTATGCCCCTCTTAAAAAAAATTAACTCGGTGGTGGAATCAACTCGATATGAGTCCTGCATACTTTGATGATGGTGCACAAGATCCTATAAAGACACTACAACTGTGGCCTCCACACCGTAATAACTATGTCATTGTCAACAAATATTAAGAATAGAAAAATACCAGTGAGTCAAAGCATTAGGAAGCATCGTAATACAACCTACATTGAAGCGCGCACCTGACTAACAATGTTTATTATTTTTCCGAAGGGCGGTATACATTTTACACCTCTATCCAGGCCTAGAAATTGACAGGTTGTGGGTCATTTTTTATGATTTATCCATACATTACAGTAAAAAAACTTGATAGCCATAAAGAATGACAAGTTGAAAATTTACAAAACTGTTAATTTTTTTTAAACAATATAAAAGGTTCTTAAGGTTCATTTTTATGGGTAAAACCATCATGCTTGAATTACTACATCTAATGTTAATATAGTTGCAACAATGACGCTAGTGGCATCCTACTTTTAAGAAATAAGGTCACCTTAAAAGTCATTGAAGCATTCCTCCTTTTCCCATTCACCATGATATTTTAAAGCTTAGATCTCAACACATGGTTGCAACCACTAAATAGATGCGATTGATCTGATGAATCCATTTTATGTGTAGTATAAGTACCATGTACAACTCTTCTCTCACATGCATCAATGTCTCTCTCATGTACTATTGAGTATATCGAGAGGAAAATATTATTTCACGTACCAATGAATATATCAACAGGGCATGTATATTGATAGGTTTGGTATTCAGACCGATGGTATATAGAGAAGGATACAATTTGGAGTGATAAGGCACCGCTCCATATCTGTAATTTATACACAACATGGCAAATGGTCTGAAATTATTCTTTCCAGATTCATAACTATTATGTGGAGACAACTATATAACATGGAAAACAAAAATCAAAACTTATTTGGAGTATGAGGATAGTTGGAATGTTGTTGATGGTTTATCTTAGCCAACATGACGTTGACATTGACCAACAATGAAAGTTTGATAGAGAAAATAGAACCAAAATCTCATCATCATGTTTGGTGTAATGGATGTTGTCCAACTTTGTATCTGAGATGCATCTAGTTATCCAAATAAGCTTGGGACAAACTCAAGATAATATATGAAGCACAAAACCAAAATATTGTCCTAGCGACATCTCCAAATTCAATTGTAAAAATATCAATTTCAATTCAAATGAGATTGTTGACGCCTTTTTGAGGCATGTTGTAACCTTGAGGGCCTCATTCCAAGTATTGGGTGAACCTATGACATATACCTATATCGTATCCATTGTCTTGAATGGACTACCACATTCCTATAAAGTGTTCTTCACCATACTAAATCTCATAGAGAAGAAGGCAATATTTAAATAGTTGATCAACATGTTGTACTAAGAAGAATACATGCAAAATCATGTAGATGAAGAAGACCATGGAATTTTTATAATTATAATAGCAATCTACCAAGAAAAATTTATGAAAGACGCAATGGAATCAATACAATTCACATGGATCATCAAACAATAAATACTATCATATTTTTGGAAAAGGGCATGATCTCAAATATTATTGGTGTAAAGGAATCACCAATGAATCTTCAAGTAATAATTCTAATCAACAACATTCATCTAAAAACCAATAGAAGTCGAATGACAGAATATAAGGGAAATTGGAAGAAGAAACAACACCACCATGAAAATATTGTTGATCAAGAGGAAGATACCCTTGATAAGGATCTCCCATGTATTGTACAATCAAAAGAAGAACTAACCTCATTGAACTCTACTAATGTGTTGACTTGGGAGCCATCTACAAAATTATTGGAATAAAGGATTCATTTTTTAGTTCAAGTACTCCACCCATAAAAAAAGAGTTTCATTAGGTGAAAACACTCCCTACAAATTCTAAGGAATTGGTAATATCAAATTACCACTTGGCAAGCATGAATGCATCATCAATAGAATTATCTATGTTCCATGGCTCACTAAGAACCTTCTCTCAGTCAGTCAATTGATGGACCATAGCCTAAAAATTTAATCTGACTGTAACAATGACAAGAAATTATTTCTGATCAGGGATAAGGTGGTAAAATACCATATTATTGAACACACATTAAGAATAGGTAAGATGTTTCAACTTGAATTTGTTTTGCACGTAACAATTAATAACTCATTTCGAAGGATTCAAACTTAGAAAATTTGTAGCACTGCAAATATGGGCATATGAGTTTCGTATAAGTGGTTTCATTAAACCATGATGAAATGTTTAGAGGATTGACACCATTAAAACTGAAAAAAAAAAATCTACTCAAGTTGTCTAACAAGAAAGTAACATCAGACACCATCCCAAAGAATCCCAAAAGAGCTAAAGGAAAATTGGATCTGGTTCATACTGATCTTTGTGGAAAAATGACTATACCATAGAATGGTTATTAATATTTTGAGATATTATTGATGATTATGCACTCAATGTGGATTTATTGGCTTAAGACAAAGGATTAATCCTTCCAAGCCTCCGAGGAGTTCAAATATATTGTAGAAAATAAAATTGGTTGGAAAAATCAAAGTACTTCACTTATATGGGGGATTCAATAATAATGCATTCTTAGCCTACTTGAAATTACATGACATTCACCAAAAAACAATTGCACCCTACACTCTACAGCATAATGGTGTTCTAGAGAGGTAAAAGCATACAGTCATGAAAATTTTTCCTTGCATGATCAAGGATGTAAGTTTAGATAGGACACATCTAGGTAGAAGCAACAAAAACATCAATATATCTAAATAACAGGTCACAAAATTTTCCTTTAGATAACATGACTCCATAAGAAGCATGATTAGGAAAAAAACCATCTATTTCCCATCTTCAAGTTTTAAGAAGTAAAGCACACATGCTAATTCCCAACCAAAAAAGAACAAAAATGGAAAACAATTCAACACCTTACATATTTTTAGTGTACAATGAAGATTTAATGAGATACAAACTTATGGATTTGAATACAAAGAAAATCTACATAAGACAAAATGTTGAGTTTGATAAGATAGGTGCTTCAAGTCTACCTTCCGCAAACTCACATACATAAAATATAGATAATAGACATGTGATCCATTCAAAAGATAAAGAATAGGGTGATAATGATGACGGGGAAAACAGTGAAGATCAAGCTCCATAACTAAAAATTCAATATATGCCTAAGTGGTGTAGAAATGTGAATAGAGATGCAAAATAAGATAAATTCTTAAACACATCTACTTCTGGAATAAGAATGAATCTCGAGAAGAGATAAAATTGTCCATAATAAGAAAAATTGTTCAAGCAAATGAGCCCTCTATGGTTTAATAGGACTTTGAGTCAAGACCTTTAAAAAGAAACCATGAAGGCTGAATACTAAGTGTAAACACCCTAAAAATGCATACTTATTTCTCCTGTTTCTATCCAATTAGAATTAATTCTATCTTGCTGCAACATACCCCTTTGGAGTTAATTAAATTAATTCCATCAATTAAATACCCCTTCTAGAATTAATTAAATTAATTCTATTTCCTAAGTCATATTCATACCCTTTTGAATTAATTAATTTAATTCTACCATACCTTTGGAATTAATTAAATTAATTACTAAACATCTTCTACCTAATATAATTAAACATTTAATAAAATAAATGGTTAATTATTTCCTCACAATTAAATACTAATTAAATTAGTTTTTAATCAATTCTTTTATCCACTTACTCCACTTCCAGAATCCTATAATGGTGGGGGCAACAATAATGCCCGTGTAACCACTTCTTGGATGAATTCAAAGATAATGATTGCCCCTGCAAAGCTGTAACTACACAGACCAAACCATCTTACTATTTTAGGTAATTATAGTTATTACCTTGTAGCCAATTCAAGCTAAGATCCACTTCTCATGGTTGTACCCTCAACTATAAGAGGAGGCCATTTTCCTTTACAAACTCATCCCTAGAGCTTTGAGCAAATTGCATCCAACTTCTGCTTAATTTGTTCCCGCATCCTTGTGAAATATGATTGTAGCATCTGCAAATCCCTTTGGAGAGTAATATCAAAGAGCACCCACAATCCAATTATCAACAATATCAAACAAGTTTAAAAGCTTCTACAATCTTACTTAAAGTTTACAAGAGATTACATAGAAGGTATAGTTGTCTTGTATTGTCATTTATCTTTCATTTATCTATCAATTTTCCTTATTTGCATTCTGGCATGCAATGTGGGACCTCCCACATTGCATTTAGCATTTATAGTTTACTTTTTAGTAATCTAACATTGTTTGTGTGTTCTCTGTGTTGTTTTAACCTTGTTGTCCAAATTTCAAGCTTTCAGGTGCAACAAAGAAGGAGAAAATCCAAAAAAACCAAGTTTTTGGTCATTTTGTGAATTTTTGATCATTTCCAGATTCCTTGTGCTAGCATCACTCATAAAATACGATAGCGTGTAATTACACGTGTTTCTATGTCATTTTACGCACTACCGTAGTAAAAAATGTTTTTTACACTAGCGCACCTAAATGAATGCTAACACACTCAACAAAAATCCTTTATTACGCTAGAGTGTTCACATTACACGCGCTAGTGTACCAATGAGAGTGCTAGCGTACTCCATCTAACTTCTGTTGAATTTGTTCTTGCATCCTTGTGAAATCTAATTGCAACATCTGTAAATCCCTTTGGAGAGTAATATCAAAGAGCACCCACAATCCAATTATCAACAATATCAAACAAGTTTAAAAGCTTCTACGATCTTACTTGAAGTTTGCAAGAGATTACAGAGAAGTTATACTTGTCCTGTGTTGTCATTTATCTTTCGTTTATCTTTCAATTTTCCTTATTTACATTCTGGCATGCCTTGTGGGACCTCCCACATTGAATTTAGCATTTATAGTTTACTTTTTGTAATCTAACATTGTTTGTGTGTTCTCTGTGTTGTTTTAACCTTGTTGTCCAAATTTCAAGCTTTCAGGTGCAACAAAGAAGGAGAAAATCCAAAAAAACCAAGTTTTTGTTCATTTTGTGAATTTTTGATCATTTCCAGATTCGTTGTGCTAACATCACTCATAAAATACACTAGTGTGCAATTACACATGTTTCTATGTCATTTTACGCGCTACTGTAGCAAAAAAATGTTTTTTACAAAAGCGCACCTAAATGAATGCTAACACACTCAACAAAAATCCTTTATTACGCTAGAGTGTTCACATTACAAGCGCTAGCGTAACCCATCTTTGGGAGGTTATAAATTTTTCTCCCGAACTCGAAATAACTCCAACATTTTTTTATGGAAAGGTCTCGAGATGAACTATGCAATGAACACATAATTTTCAGATTTAAACTTTTAGAAAATTTATGGTTTCATTTCTCCTAACACTTTTCATTTTTGTTGTATATTATATTTGTTTTTTTCTCTAATTTACTAAACCTTGTGTGTATGTTTCAATATTGTTTTCTAATGTCAAATTGATCAAAATAGTGCTTGAATTTGAAATATTTTATAAAGTTTTATTTTTTTGTCTAAACATAACAACTTCATGAGTATGATCTTTGTTTGCACTTTATAAGTGATCTTGGAAATCATAAATGTGAGAATTTTAATGTGTTTTTTAGTATTAATTAAACTTTTCTTTTCTTAATCAAAGTAAGTTCATGGATATGCTCTTTCCTTGCACTTTTAAAGTGATCTTGGAAATTGAAAATGTGGGCTTGCTTCATTCGTCTTATCCTCACCTACCTCAGGAAAACATTCTAATCCTTGTTTGTAGGATTGGCTCTAAAGGAGGCTATAAAACATTCAAACTACTAACTACAGGTTGCCTTGAACGAAGTTTTAAAAACTTCACTAATTGCAAGCTCCTCGGTTAAAGAATGGTGGTTAAGACAATATCATCTTTTAAACAAGATAAAATGATCAATTCACATTGTATTTATAAGTGCGGTTGACAAGGTAATTGCCCAACTTCTATAACCGTGGGAAGTGCTTTGGAATAATCCATAAAACTCTTTGTGAGCACCACAGGAACCCCACAATAGTCAGCACATTGAGGGAATCGGATGACAAAATGGGAACCCCTATCCTACCTAACTAGTACACCTATGAGATTAGTCATTGATATCTTTAGTGGCGACCCTAGTACAATTCATTCAAGCAAGATATTTTCTCATTATTTCAAGGGGGTCAAGCACAGTTGACAACTAGAAATAACACCGCACTCACTCAGGCATACTGGTGACACCTAGTTGAGAGAACCACCTAAGAAGCGACACACTGTCCAAGCCAATCTAATGTAGAGGCCAAAACATCCACACACAAAAATTTTGTTTTCACTTTTTCCCTTCTTTTTGATTAGTGAGTTGTGTTCCAAAGTTGTATCTTACGTTCTCAATGTCATCTCATTTTTAATCTTTCACACACACTCCTTATTTGGGTTCACTTTCGTATCTCTTGCATGTTTCTAAATACTCATTATTTGGATCCACCTTTGTCTCATTTTCACCTCTTTACAAACAAGTCTAAGTCTTGAGTTGTGGATATCTGTATCTGCACTTAAGCACTTTCATCCTTTTTCATCCAAGTACTGACATCATGATACTCACTTTATCATGGTCAAGCACCATCGTGATCACCTTGATCTATCATCTTTCTAAGTCATAAGTTTAACATTACATTGTTGAGCTTCAAGCATTCACAATCTCGCCTCGTTAAATTACACATTCACTTTGTTCACTTGTTGAAAACTTCATATTTCTTCACTCATCTCTTTTAAAGCATTCAATTTTCTCTAAATCGAGATCCTTAACCAATCATTTTCCCTTTCTCTCTCACATTCACTTTGTCGAGATTCAAAATTTTCTTCATCATCTTATCACCTCTATATTTCGACATTCACATTATCATTATTTGAGTGTTATCCTTCCATTATTTAGTCTCCTCTCTTAGCACTCATATTGCTAAGTGTGCTTTACATTTCCTAAGTCTCTTCCTTTAACACTCCTTTTGTTAAGTGTTGAGCATCTTTCATTGTGTCTCTAAGTCTCCTCTTGTAGCACTCATTTGGTCACAATTTGAGCAAGCCAACGTCTTTCACCTCTTTCCTCTTTACATTCACTTTGTAAAGGATCAATAGACTTTTCATTCCTTTTCATCTTGATTTAATGTAAATAGAATTATTAAATCTAATTACAGAGTAACCACTGTAATAAATGATGTACAAATGCTAACATATAGTAAAATGTAAGGAACAAAGCATGTGCAATATGAAACCCTAAGAAAGAAGGAGAGATAGGGGGACTTAGCTAATTTTTCGAGCAAACATGAAGTGATATTGGGCAGGTGAGTAGCTAAAACAGACTTGAGGAGAGTGTCATGTCGATGTTGTTGGAGGTTATAGAACTCTGAAACTACATAGGACAGAAGTTCCTGGGAGAGGACAAGAGCGTGTCAGCACTAATGTCTAGATCTGGGCGATGGTGTCCAAGTAAATGTTGTGGATCTGGTTCTTTCAAGGCTTGGATGATGTTCACTTGTCCTTTCTTGTCTGTCGCTATGGAGTCACTGTCGGATATGCGAATATACCTATAACCTACAAGAAAGAAGTTCACCTACACATACCCACAAAACCACATCAAACCTAAAAAGGAAAATGTAAAATGGGGATTCAGACTGACCTTGATGGTCACCTGAAGAGTGAACTTATGACCGAGTGTTGCACTACATCTCAAAGTCCATGTAGTTTTTATGTGTGCATGTAGAAATAATGCTCTAAGATGCCCTTGTGCAAGTTGCACAAGTGATAATGTGATAGATCTAGAATGTATAAGATGTATAGAATATGTGGGATGGAATAGAATAGAATTCCCCTCCTATGTTGTGTATGCAGAAGTGATGCAACCCTTGTCCCTTGAATGAGTGTGCTAGATGGATGCCTTTGATGATCTTTGTGCCTTTGGATGCAAGCTTAGGTGGTAGTATGTAATGCTTAGTGCTTGGTCCTTTATTTTGAAAACATAACTGTGTATTTATATGATTCCCTTGTTTGAATTTTGTAATTGAAAACTGAAAGGCCGACCCAAAGTAGTAAAAAGTAATTAAGAAGTGAAAGGGGTCCAAAAGGATAAGAAAAAGGTAAAGAGGGACATGAGCACCTAGGAGGACAGGAGCACCTGATGCTAGTGTCCCAACTGGGTGCTAGTGTCTGAGGCCATAAAAAGATAAAATAGTCAAATGACAACAAGAGTGCAAGATGTATAAAGCCAATAAAAGTGTAGAAGACAAAGCAAAAGGCTAAAGGGAGTTGTCAATTACTAGTTTTCTTGCTTAGAAATCATGTAAATGCTAGCATGCTTTTAGGACCTAGAAATGTACCCAAGTGCATAGATTTTGTGTCTACATTTTTCCCCCACTTTATGTTGTTGAGTGAATACTCAATAACATAAAGTAGATAGAAGATGCGTACCTTATAACCTTGTAGAGAAGTGTGTAGCTGATAGCATGCCCAGTGGACAAGTGAAGCATGGAGTGATCGCAATGTGAAGCATGGAGACTAGGAAAGGGAAGTAGACCATAGGGGTGAAGTGTATGCATGTAGTGTACTGTTGTTGTGCTTATGTTTGCTGTAAGCTGCTCCTTGTTGTGTATTAAGGACGAACCTAAAAAGAAGAGTGAAAGAGTAGTCAAAGTTTGTATATGAAAAATCTGTAACATGTGCATATAAGTAAGTAAAAGTGTGAAAAGTATGTAATAAGGAAAGTGTGCACCTGATGTATAAGAGTGTAAGATGATAGAAAGTTGTCCTGATTTGCTGTGAATTTGTTGAATTTGTTGGTGATGGTGATTTTTTTGGGTGATCTCACTCACCTAAGAGTGAGTTTTTTGGGCGATCTCATGCCAAGAGAAGAGTGTTGGGGAGAGAGGTCTAATTTTTCTCTCCTTCCATAACTACTTCCCAAATGAGCACCCTTACAGATGGTACATGTCCCTGATTTGTTCTGTTTACTTCAATTGTTTCGATTGTTTTGATTTATAACAACTGAATTGTAGGAGATAGAGGACACATTCTGTAATTGGAGGTAACTACTCGGAAACTGTGTTGAAAACTGGAGAATTGTGTTGTAATGAGAAATTACTTGTTTCTTCCCCTAGGACATTAATGCTTAGGGGAGGACACAAGTGATAGGCACTACTTTCTGGGTCTGGGCGCTAGTGTCCACTCTGTGTGTGACCCAAGTCTATTTTAGGACCATAGTATTCGTGACTGTGTTCTGTGTTGTTTTGTATATTGCTGATCTGAATTGTAGCTCTGAGTTACTATAGGGTTATTTGTTCACCCAATGATGCCCCCTTCGTTTGGGGTGCATGCAATAACTATTGTAGAGCATGCAGTCCAAAGGAGAGGACCTTGATCTGATATGCATATTTGAAATGAAGATACATGTAGGGGGTAGGGGATGTGCATGGTAGAAACCAAGGCACATGAAAACAAGTAGGCTAGTAACAAGTGTTAGTACAAACAAAGCTAACATGTAATAGAATACAATATAACAAACAAGTGTGAAGACAAGATGGACCGTGAAAAGTGGGTTTCATACATGGGACATCACTCACAATGTCACAAGACAATCAGGGCCAAAGCGGCCAAAAGCATACAATGATCAAACAAGACATAGGGCATAGCCCACAAACAATAACATACAATAACAAACAATAGTAAACAAAATGTATCAGATAACCATAGTTGTATATAGTCCTGCAAGGAAAATGCTACACATGAAGCACCCATTAGCATGTTAGAAAGATAAATAGTATGTCAAAGCATGTATATATCAGTGAAAAGTAAAGTGATAGTAATGAAGAAGTAATAAAGAATGTAACAATAGAACCTATGGTATGTGGAGTGTGAGAGTAGTAAAGGTAGATGCCCCCAGGAGCCTCATCGGGACTGACAAGGGATTCAATGTCAAGCATCATGCATCGTGTAAGGATCTGTAAGAGATTTGCATTCACTTCCAGAGACCAAGTGAATGCGCATGTGTATATGATAAAGATAATGACATATTGAATATATGTCTAGCATAGTAAGCAAAGTGCAAGATGTAAGTAGTATAATCTAGCAAGAATAAATGTAACCAAGATATGCAAATGTTGTATGAGTGTGATGGTGTGATATGTAGATGGTAGGAGCAATGTTTCCCCTAGTGGATGTGTATGAGATGAGGTTCATTTATAAATGTTCCCTCAACAGTCAAGAATGAACCATAAGAAAATGAGTGTCATTGGGAAATGCTAAAAGATGTGCATGAAGCACAATGTGTGATAATATTAGAAATTGATAAGTATCAAGCTAGTGTGAACCATAGATAGATGATATCAATATAAATGAAGTATTGTAGAAGTAGATGCTAAGAAAGATGTATCATAAAGTGTAGAGAATGAAGTGTGTATGATGTGAGGATCATTGATGAAGTAGCCTCGATAGTCAAGTGTGAACCATAGCACTAGAGTGTGTCATTGGGTAATGATGGTACAATGTGTGTACCAAAGATGTAGGAGTGCTTAGGAATATTAGACATGAAGCATAGAGCATGAAGTGTGATAGTAGATACTAGAAACAAGCATGATAGTAATGGAAGGGGGGGAGAAAGTGCAATGATGCCCCCCAAGTGTGTGAGTGATGGAGATGCTATGTGATATTATGTAAGAGAGACATTGCCATGGTGACAAAGTTTTTAAATGTATCATAAGAAAGTATATTTTGATGTCATGAGTGAGGGGAAGAAGCAAGAGTAGGACCAAGTTGGATTATGGGTTGATAGAAGAAGTTTAAAAATGTTATCTATCATAGGAGTAAATTGGTTGGTCTTGCATTGGTGCTGATGTTGGTAACGTTGTAGAAAAATTAATATCAAGGAGAATTGGATGGAGTATGGATTTTTAAATGGAGGTTGCTTATTTGGGATGGGTAACACTGTAGTAGAATGACTTGAATAGGAGGAGAGGATGGAGGAAGGATTTTTAAAGGAGGTTGCTTAGGTGGAATGGGTAACATGTAGAATACTTGATAGGAGGGGTGATGGGGTACATGAATTTTTTGAGAGGTGGTATGACATTGGGTTGGATAGGCATGGATCTTGACTGACTGAGAAGGAACATTAGTAATGATGGAATGATGCTCACTAGACATAGAGGGATCTGATTTGGGAGCCCAATGGGATTTAGCAATTGGAGATGTAGTAATAATGTTGTGTAGCAAATGAAATGAAACCTTGATGCTCAAGGTGCTTAATTATTCATTTTAAAGCATAGAAATCATTGTTATGATGTCCATTAATTTTGTGATAATTACAAAATGGGAGACCTATGTATTTGGAAAGCCGATAAGGAGGGTAGCAATGAGTAGTTGGCAAGTTGATCAACTGGTGATTGAGGAGCTCAGGAATAATATCATGTTGCTTAACATTTAGATCAAACTTGAGAGGTGCTGGTAGCAGTAAGACTTGGGGTTCACTTATATGAGCACATGTAGTAGACATATATTAGAATTAAGTGGAGAAGAAGAACTAGCATGGGACTTGAGAAGCATCCTTGAGATGTTGGATTTCAGCTATGAGAGATGTAATTGTGGTTTCCATAGCTTGAATTTTATCTTGAAATAAACAATGCAAATCTTGAATTGACTTGCATTTATGGATTGATTAGTTTTGGTATCAAGAAGGAATAGGGTCATCAGAGAGACAATAAAAAATGGCACTTACTTGTGTAGGTGGTGTCATATTGTGAGGGAGGTACATAGTGTCTAGGGATTTTTGGAGAACATCTTTGCAAGGTGGGTGCATTTAAAGTAATTGATGCAAGGAGACTTTAGGAGCCATGAAAGAAGATAAGATAGAATAGGAAAAATAAGGATCCAAATGTTTGATCATGAGTGGGGTTCACCAAATGATTTAATATAAATAGAATTAAATCTTAATTTCAGAGTAACTACTATAATAAATGATGTATAAATGCTAATATATAGTGAAGACACAAGAAAACAAACATATAAATGTGAAACCCTAAGCAAGATAGGGAGATAGAGGGACTTAGCTGAATTTCTGAGTAACAAGAAGTGATATAGGAAGGTGAAAATAGCTGAAACAGACTGAGGAGAGTGTCGTCAATGCTTGTTGAGGTTCCAAACTCTAAAAATTGCACAGTACAAAAGTGCTTAGGAGAGGACACGAGCACCTGGTACTAGTGTCTAGATTTGGGTGCTGGTGTCCAGGTATGAATGCTTCAGATATGGTTCTTTCAGGGTCGGATGATGTTCACTTCTCCTTTCCTGTCTTGTCACTCTAGAGTCACTTGTCTGATATATGAATGTACCTGTAACCTGCAAGAAATAAGTTCACCTGCACATACCCACAAACCACATCAAACCTAAAAAAGAAAATGTAGAATGGGGAGTCAGACTGACCCCGACGGTCACCTGAAGAGTGAACTTACGACTGAGCGCTGCACTACATCTCAGAATCCATGTAGTTCTATGTGAGTGTGTGTAATGATGCCCTAGGATGCCCTTGTGCAAGTTGCACAATGATAGCGAGCTAGATCTAGAATGTAGAAAATGTATAGAATGTGTGGGATGGAATAGAATAGACTTCCCCTCCTATGTTGTGTATGCAGAGTGATGCAACCCTTGTCCCTTGTATGAGTGTGCTAGATGGATGCCTTTGATGCTCTTTGTGCCTTTGGATGCAAGCTTAGGTGATAGTATGTAATGCTTAGTTCTTGGTCCCTTTATTTTGAAAACATAGCTATGTATTTATATGATTCCCTTGTTTGAATTTTGTAATTGACAATTGAAAGGATGACCCAAAGTAGTAAAAAGTAATTAAGAAGTGAAAGGGGTCCAAAAGGATAAGAAAAAGGTAAAGAGGAACATGAGAACCCAGGAGGATAGGAGCACCTGACGCTAGTGTCCCACTGGGCGCTAGTGTCCAAGGCCATAGAAAGATAAAAAATTCAAATGCTGACAAGAGTGCAAGATGTATAAAGCCAATAAAAGTGTAGAAGACAAAGCAAAAGGCTAAAGGGAGTTGTCAATTACTAGTTTTCTTTCTTAGGAATCATGTAAATGCTAGCATGATTTTAGGACCTAGAAATGTATTAAGGTTTGAATCTAACAATATTATTAAATCCCTCATCCAGCCTTAGAGGAGCTAACGTTATTAAGGTTCATATCTTCCAACTTGCTAAGAGTCTTCCGACTGAAACTTTGCCACATGAATATCTAGCCTCCTTTTAAGAGTGTCCAGTAAAATTATTGTGACGTCATCTTCGATCATCTTTTCGACCTTAACATTGTCTTTGTTAAGGGTCAAGCATAATTCGAGTTTCAGATTCTTCGGATCTTTACCTAGCCCATTGTAGAGGGTATCAATAGTATATACATCGTTTGCCGAAGAGATGGTCGTCTAACATTTTTAACAGTTCATGTTGTAAAGGGTTGAACAAATCTAAACCTTTTAGATCCCCTCTTCCATTCGTAGCAACTCGTTTGCTACAATTCGATTTTGTTCACCGATTATTTGTAAGTGTTGTGAGGCCAATTTTGACGAATGGTAGGGTATACCCTTATTCACATGTATTGTTCAATGAGTTTGTTTTTTGTAGAGAAAGTGCAGGGAAGCCATTATGGCTATTGATTGACAATTTGCTAAGGTTCGAGCTTTCAAATCTTTTCACCTCTTCCATCTTAGCATTCACTTTGCTAAGGGTTGAGTTCTTCAATCAACCTTTTCCCCTCTTCCACCTTAACATTCAGTTGCCTAAATTTTGAGCTCTTCATTGCACCTTACTTCATTCTCCCCATTTTTTTAACAATGGTGGATTCACACAATTCATCATTTTCTTAGAAATGAAAAATTATGAAAGCCACTATTTCGAGTATGCATAAAGAACGTAAACAATTTAACTTTGATGCATTGTGTCCTTACCCTTTCGACATGGAAATATTATGCACACCCTTTCCAAAATATTTTGAGATGCCCAAATTTAACAAATATAAGGGAAAAACTGATCCTAGAAAGCATATCAAATAATTTTTCATAGCATGCTACGAAGTGACATATAACAATATATTTCTCTTATGTCTTTTTCCTAGAAGTCTAGGAGGACTTGCTTTGGACTAGTTCCTACACCTTCCAAAGGCATCTATCACCACCTTCACGGACCTCTCGGAGAAGGTTGTCACACATTTATCTTTCAAACTTGACTCCGAAGTCACCTTGACTCAAAGAGAAAAAACCCTCATTTCTAAAGGCTTAATCAACCCTCATTCTAAAGAAAATGGGAACAATAATAATCACAATACTAGCACTCATCATGATAAATCTAGGCATGTCAACTGTAACCGCAATGTCATCAATGATGGTGTCACATATAATCAAAGTGTGCACAATATACATGAACAATCAATCAAAAATCCAATCATACAACCTAGTGAAGACACCACTCCATGCAAAGTTAAACGTAAGTTTACACCTCTTTGAGAAAGTCTCTCTAGTGTCTTTCACCAGTTATTAATGGCTAGAATGATGAAATATCCAATAACAATACCCTTTTATAATGGGTAACCCAATATTAAGTGGTATAATGCATCAGAATATTGTGAATACCACCACATTGAAGGTCATTTTGCTAATCATTTTTAAAGTCTCCATCATTATGTCCAAGACTTACTTGACAATGGAGACATATTTGTAGAGCTCGATGATAAAGTTATCAAAACCAAAGACACGTCAACTACCATTAATTCTAAAAAAGAATTGAATGTTTTCCAAACTCTTGTACATATTAACACTCTGCGATATCGTGATGATAAAAGTCAAGTATCTCTAAATCAAATCCAATTAATCTCTTCTCTAGATTTTCTTCCATTTGTCCAAAATAACATTGAACATGTTTTGGAAAACAAGCTTCTAACATCAAATGAGAGATTCACCTTACTTCAAGACTCCCCTGTAACCCTTGGTATAACTTTAGACTATATAGAAGAGGGTCCATCATCAAACATCATTGAGCTTGATTTTATTCTTTCATTTCTGGATCCTATGCCTAACATCTCTGTCCTTGTTGTAGAAACACAATCACAAAAAGTTTAGACATTTACCACAATGCAACATTTCATGTACATTATTCATCAAATGATCAATCTTACAGGCATTCTTAAGTGGTGATTCCTATATCGCAAGACATCTACATGCGTACACACTACAAGGTGTGTATACCCAGGAATATCTTTACACGAAAATTTCAAGCTCTAATCACAAATCCATCGTCAAAAAAATTAATCCATAACTTCGACAGAGAAACATTGAATATTTTCTCTCTATGGCCTATAAGGAGCCTTGGGTGTGCATCTAGGGATCAATCCTTCTTTCCTCACATTCTTCCACTCACAGATGAATGTGCATCTCAACATATTATCTGCCTCGATAATCCACCTCTAACATCACACACGTCTTCCGATCCCATCAAAGACTTATCTCACCATACATCCTTTGACTTGGATCTCGTTCTCCCAAGCCTCGTAAATCAGGACTTATTGAATCTTTTGATTCAATCCTTTGACTCGAACCTTGTCCGACCAAGTCTCGTAATTCAGGACTTATCAAATATTTTGATTCCCTCTGACTTGGACCTTGTCTGCCTAAGTCCCATACTTCAGGAGTCCTTGAATATTTCAATTCACTCCTTTGACTTGGACCTTGTCTACCCAAGTCTCGTATATAAGGGCTTATTGAATCTTAAGATTCCCACCTTTGACTTGGACCTCGTCCACCCAAGTCTCGTACATCAAGACTACTTCAATCATGGATACATTGAAAATATTCATAACCACTCCTTTGACTTGGATCTTATCCACTCCAGTCTTGTACCTTAAGACTCATTGAACCTTAGGATTCCCTCCTTTGGCTTGGATTTCATCTACCCAAGTCTCATACTTCAAGAATTATCATATCTTTTGATTCACTCCTTTGTCTTGGACCTTGTCTGCCCATATCTCGTATCTTAGAACTCATTGAATCGTTTGATTCACTCTGTTGACATGGACCTCGTCCGCCCAAGTTTTGTAAGTCAGGACCATTCAATTTTCATAAACATGGACCTCTGTCCTGATGAGTGCATTGTAAACCTTCATCCACAAAAATTCAGAAAGATCAAAAAGCATAAATAGAGAATAAAAATCCATATCAAACCCCTCATTAAATAACTTTTTAAACATCAAAAACCTCGAAGCAGAAACATCTTCTTCCACAAGCTCTCTTCACACTAGGGAAGGCCGCTTGCACTATTAACTCATTTAACAAATGATCTTAATTATTTCATCCATTAGCAGATATCTTAATCATACCATTATCATATCTTCACATTCTTCACCTCCTATGACACAAGTTGACCTTGTTCCTATTGGGCATTATGTGTTTCCTCCATGTTATGGTTTCTACCATTTTAGATATTTTTACCTACGGTTTTGTCTTAAAGCTTACTGATGGCAACTTCTCCTTTCAAATAAGCTTTCTCTTAAATAGAAAGCATTAAAATTCTTTACTCATACCTTTTTGATCATCCATCTCAGTCTATGGTGTTGAACGCTTGCATCCTACTAGTTGCATGCGCTTGAGACTTGGGGGAATAATACTCCTTCCCAACAAGTACTATCAAAATACAAGGAAAAATCCATCTAAAAAAATCAATCATTACACCTTTCATCCTTCACAGTCTTTGGTGATGAGCCCATACTTCTCACTAGTAGTATGAGATTGGGAATTAAGGCATGTCTTTACTTGCTCATATTTTATCTTTGGTGTTGAGCCCTTGTCTCTTACTAGTGGCATGGGGAAACATGTAGGGGGCCTTTCAAAAAAATAATTAATAAATAAAGCCTTTATAAAATCAAAATCAAAATTTCTTGATCAAAAAAATCCCAAGAAGTAATTTGGGTACTCATGCTAAGAGAGACAATAATTCCTTCAAATGGATCTTGCTAATCAATAGGCCATCAATGAATCTAAGTGTGGTCAAAATCTATAAAGTGCAATCATATTGGAATTGGTCAGATAATCTTGACTAGAGATGAGTTACATTTTTCTTACATGGATCATTATTACACCTTGCGTCTTAGCATCCATCATCTTCATTTTCATATCAATGTTCACCTTGTTTTCATGTCTTTTTGGCTCTTGGTGATGAGCCCTCACATCTTCCTAGTTGTGTGGAGTCACGAGCAGAGTGAGACATCTTATCATTACATCATATACATTTATGCTAATGGAATGGAATGCTTCTAATTGTTTACACTTGTGTTCAAGTTGTGTAACCCCTTTTACTGAGTCAAAAACCAAAAAAAATTCAAATATGTTTCACAAAATACCAAAAACATTCAAATATGTTTCTCAAACTTACAAAAACATCCAAATATGTTTCAAAAATACAAAATAAAATAAATTTTTCCTTAAAAACAAAAATAATCAAAACTTGTTCAAAAACCCCAAAGACAATATAAAATTGAGAACAAGTAAAACATTCAGATAATGTTTGACCAACTTTAAGCAACTGAATAACACATTTCAACAATTTTTCCATTTGACGACACTCATCATGATCATTCTAGATCATTATTTGATAATCATATTTATTTCCCTTGGTGTATATCTATTCTCAAGGAAATCATTTACTCTTTCATAATATAACTTTGCTTATGACACACTTGGATTTCACATTTTAATCTAATACAAATCAAACTTTAATGGGATCTGATAAGAGTTACTTTTGGAGCATTTAATTATCACTCTGCTCTTCCGCCTGATCCAATTCGCTCACATTCTAAGCCATCACTTGGGGGCATTCACATCTATCTAGTTATTCAATGTGGAACACATTCAGAGTGTCATTAGATGTCGTTATTACAAATTATGCTGCATTGTTGCAGTTTTTCAACATTGTGACGATGTTTTTGCTTCTTTCAGTTTGTTAGTTTAATGTACTTTATTTACTTGTATTGTAGACAAAATGTAGGAAAAAGTATTTGCATCTTAGTTCAAAAATAAATTTGGTGTGGTTCCTTCTTGTTCATATTGGGTTTGTTTGACATGCTTGTTTTATGCTTTCAAAACATCATTTTTCCATAATAAATCAGGTGTAATAAACATACCGCTCCTCTTCTTTACATCAAGTTTCTCTAAAAATTTGTAAATCCATAAAAAATCAAATATTCAAAAAAATCATATAAATTTTCGAACAAACATTCACTTATCACATAATTCCTTGAAGTGAATCTTTCAACATCTCAACACAATCTTGATAAAGTCATACCTTTATCTACTACCCTAGTGATCGTTTCAATCTTATGACTATTACTCCACTTTCTTCCTTTTGCATGATTCTGTTAGCATATGGATTTGCATGCATGCAAATGACATGCAACAGTATGGGAACGAAGTCCCTCCTCAATGAAGGTGAGGTTGCCTTTATTGAAAACCAAAACTATATTTACATATGTACATTGAAAATTGTATGTGGGGGGTGTTTTGGAACATCAATGGAAAGAAAAGTGAATGAGGGAGATGGAATGGAATGAAGGAAAGGAATGAAAATGAATGAATGGAAGGAACATGCAAGAGTTAGGTAAAAGCATAGCCTACTATTGCACAAAGAAGAATGATGAATAACTAACACAAATAACATAGAGTTTGAGTTAGTTAAACAAGAATGAGTAAAAGAGAACACACATGAGCAAGTAAATAATTGGAGCTTGATCACTGTGAACTAGAACAACATATTAGTAGCGTTGACAATAAGATCCACGACAATACTTTTGTGCAAGATTCAAACACTAACATCTAATGAACATAAGAACATCAAATGCTATAAGAGACAATGAATGGGACACAAAGTTCCTATTTGATTAACTCCAAAATATCTTCTCAAAAGAACACAGTTTCTTTCTTTGAAATAAATCTTGCACACAAAAGTATTTTCTTCTCCTCTCTTAAAGCCACCCTTTACAAATGAGCCCCTAACTCCCTTTTATAACCCAAAAGTTGGTTACAAAGTAGTTAGGATTTACATGCACATTAAATAAGGCACCTTAAGTGACTTTGAATTTTTCAACCAGCTTATAAAAAGTAATTAAAAATAAAAACCACTTAAGTTATCTAAAGTTTTCCAAAAGTGAGTTTAATAATAACCTCAATATATAACAATTTTAAAGTCATTTTAGGAAAAATACATAAATAAAAGTAATGGGTACATGTGAACCCCACTTAAATGACTTGGACACACACATGGACATCCTAGTCAACAACGCGCCACCTAGATCAAGACACCTAGGATTAGTGCCTTATCCGTTGGGCCAAGAGTCCGTCTATCCCGGTCATACAAAAATAAACTCATTGACCGTGCTTTGCAATCCTTCAGATGACAAGAGAGACAAGCTTGAAATTTGAGTAATTCACCCACCTTTCCATTTGAGCAACATCCTAGTGTGAGAAATTTTGTCTTTATTTGCATTCACATTCATAATTACACACAATTCTCCACATGCTCCGAATACCTTTCCATGACGAATTCTTCATATGTCGCGAGACCGTAGTCATTACGCCACCTTGGCTTGTCAGAATCCAACTCCTGATCTTTTTCCATTGAGAATTTTTTTCAAGAATCGAGATTGTAATTCACTTCCTGGAGTTATGTCTTTTGCTTTTGTCACCATCCCGAAGTGTTTCCATTCTGATTCGCTCACGACCATCCAATTCGAGAACGCTCCAACTTTAAGACTAGCCGATGAAGTATCGCGCCAGCTGTTAACACAACTAATAGGGACACACTTGAATGATGTAACCTTGCTTGATGATCCATACAATAACACTTGTCATTGGTAATGGTTTTTCGATGAATAAATCTGCTACAACGATTAAGTTAAGATAATTGATGTAGACAAGTTTCTCCCATTATCGATCTCCACCAATAACAATGGCTTTTGAATCTGAAGAGACCTCTGGAAATAGTTACAACCTATACTGCATAATGAGGAAGTTAGAGGTGACCCATTGGTGTCATTGAGAAGCACCTGCGCCATGGAGACGAGACTGAGAACTCACAAGTCGAGGTTGCTTCCACTTTAGAGTAGTTGGAGTTGAATTGCTACACTATGCAAGTGTCGTAGTGTTATGTGCAAGTGATGACCAATTCAAGAATTTTTAGGGACATTGGGAAGGCTTCCATGTGTGAGAGATCACTTTGGAACAAGCACCGGGAAAATTCTGACTCACCTTCGGTTGATATGCGATCGTGGAACCGGCTTACACCGACTTGTCCCAAGTTGGTATCGATGATGTTCTCATATTCTGAATGGAGTGCCAAGGTGGGTATAATGCTATGGAAATCATACCCCAACACCATTTTGTTTGGAGATGATATGATTTTGAAGACGTGCCAAAAGCTTGATTTCTAGTTATTACTTCCAGGCTTCAAAACAATACAAATCACCTCTAAAACTGCCCTGGGAAAAATAAAAAATATTGTTTTGAGAAACTCTTATTGGATGAGGAAGTCTATTAAGGTACCAAAGTATACGTGTCAAAGGGTTTTTTCCCAAATCAAATTCTTTAATCAAATATTAAAGGTCAAAGTTGACTCTTCTGAAACTGCTAGGAAAATGTAGGTGTAAAACTGCGAAAATCCCGTTTGGTTTTAACATGGGAAAAATACCAAACGTCACCCTGGGTATCTACAACTTGGAAAGGGATCATATGAAGGTGGAGAGAATTGAAAGAACTAATCCTTTTCTCTTGACGATCATCCGAGTTCAAAATATAGACCCTCAAAGTCAGTCTCCCTGACAGGCTGAAAACTTCGCGCCTAACGAAATCAAGCAAAATGCATTTCATTTGGCTTCGTGAAAAATATCAAACGAGGTGATGTGCATTTGAAATTTTGCAAAGGAGTACATGAAGATGGGGATAATTCAAAATAATAAACCGTTCTTCTCGAAAATCACCGAGCTTCAAGATATCAAGTTCCAAATTTGATTACTTCAATATATACAACCCACGACAAAAATAATTTTTTTTAATATTATCCGATTGCAATGGATATGTGCATGATTGATTTTGAATTTTTTAAATTAATTTTCTACTTGTTTGCATTTCTAAATTCAAGTTCCTTTGGCATGGGAACTACTCTGATCCTTTGAGAAATACTTTGAACTTGTAATGTTTCTGGCGTTGACGTTTGAATGCATGATATTATTTAATAGCCCGAATTGCCTGGAGAGCTCCTGCGTGAATACTTGAAACTTCTTTATTTTTGCATGAATTCACTCTTATGATGTATTCTTTCTCCGGATGTGTTGGAAATGATTTATTTTTATTACCTTCTGGCAAATGTGGGTGAAGTTGTTTGGCTGAGCTTGGCGTTTTAGTCTCTCTCTCTTCCCAATGTTGGACTGTAATTTTATTGCTGCATTGAATTTTGTATCCTTTTGGCATGGCAAATGATTCTTTCTTGTTTGCGTGGAGATATTTTTTGCACTGGTTTTCCTTTTTTTTATGGCAAATGCATGGGAAGCATTTCTCTTCAAAACCTGTGCATGCTGTTTTATTTACCAATGCTTATACAGTTGCGTGGAATTTTGGCTTGATTCTCTATGAAGAATGCGTTTTGGTTGTTTTTCTCTCCACCAATGCGTGGATCTATATTTCTGGTGTGAGCAAAGTTTATTGGATTGCATGAGCTTGTTTTATTTAAACAATGCGTGGTCTTTCCCTTTAGCTCTTAAAACCCACGTGACAGTTGCCCAAGTAAATGTGTTTAACTTGCTTTAATTGCTTTTTGGTCTTGGATGAGTGCGTGATGAATCTTTCTGTCTTTGGACTATTTGGCAGTGTGTGCATGGTTTTTCCTCATCAATGCATTGGATTCTTGCTTTTTTATCCTTTGTTGCCTTGCCCGGAAATACGTTTGAACCGATCTTTAACACCTATACGTGTATACTTGGAATTTTACCTTTCTTTGAGCACACATGAACCCTTTTCTCTTTGGCTACGCAAATGACTTGCCAGTGGATGCATGGTCTCTCCTCCTTGGCGTGGAAAACCTTCTCTTCCTCCTGCATGCAAAAAATCAAAACATTTTTGTTTTATTTGCTGATCAATGAATGGCCTTTTTAATGTGGTATGTGGTTTTTTTTTGGCTGAGCTTGGACAACAATTTTAGCACTATTTTAATCCTTTCGTTTCTGACAAACCCATGTAGAACCTCTCCTCTCTCACGTGAATGCATTACCTCTTCTTTAGGTGTGTGGATCTATAACTTCAATCACCTTGCATTGAAACCTTATTTACTTATGGTGTATTGCTCGAGGGATGTGATAAAAATATTTCTCCTAAACGTTCCTTCAGAAGAAATATAGAAGAAGTTGAAAACAAAAATCTTAAAAGCTTCTTCGCATGAATTTTTCCAACAGAGTTTGACGGAGGAAAAATTAAGAGGATTAAAGAAGCTTCTGTAACCGTTTCTTATTTCTGTTGGAATAACCAATTTCCCTTTCTCCGGGTAGTGCGCATAAATTTCCTGGAAGTATGAGAAATATCTTAATCATTCTCCCATGGCAACGATAAAGCAGACTGACAATTCCCATCTTATTTCTCCATGTGGGAGATTGGGGGATTTTTTGTCAGTTTGCCAACCAGTTGGGTTGACAATCAACAAAAGAAATTCCACAAGCGGGGAAAAAAGAAGAATTTTCCAGGAAAGGGGAAATCTGGGTGTGGAAAGCCAATCTAACATTCTTGGTAATTGGAGGCAGAATTTTTAATTTCCCCCGACAATAATAAAAAAAGTTATTGATTGATTTTTAATAAATATTAAATTAATATATATTTAATTAAAAAACCCCCAAAATTAATAAAATTAATTTTATTAAATAAACGGGTTAGAAATTGATTAAATATTAATTAATTAATTTAAATGGAGTTTGTGACATAGCAGGAGGAGTTTTCACCCGAAATGGATGAAACGAAGACCGCAATGATCATGAGAACAATATGACCACGATGGGGATGGGAAATCATGTGAAAGAACACTTTTGAAAATTTAAATTTTTTTCATACTTAGTAATTTTGTGAAGTCAAACTTATCTAATAACAGATTCCTAATATCTACTTGGGGCAAGTCACAAAATTGTTTTTCCTTCGCGATATAACTTCTCCTGGGTGATTTCTCTTAGATTGTTTATAAAATGAATACAACAAGAGTGTCACGAGGAGTATCTAAGTATACTCCGCTCTTCCAGTTTGATCCTATTCTCAAGCCTTTCATAAGAGTGCTTGGAAGCATTTGCATATGTTTTCTTTTCATTATGGCACGTGTTTGGGGCATAGATAATTATCTTCTTTTTACAATAATGTGTTGTATTGTTGACGTTTGATTTTTTAGACCACTTGTCGTTAATGTGATCACAACTTGGTTTCTCTATAACCATGGTGCCTGCACCTACTCGGTTTGTTGGGTTTGCTTTTCATTTTTCTACATTCTTTGTTATGTGTGTGTTCGTTTTACGTGCATATGGGTTAACCATCTTGATTCCTTCATAATCATGGTGTCAACTCTATTGTGCAACAACAAAATCAAGATTGATCTTATATTCACACTCTCCAAATGTCGCTTTTGCTACAAGCACAATCCTCCTTCCTATCCTTGTTTACATCCCTTGTCTCCTTCCTATTAAACTATTGTCCATCACTTTACTGCGTCACCCACCTGCTTGAGGGTGCATTCCCTCACTATCCTATCTCACTGGGGCATCCAAATGCTTCACAGGTTTCCGCTCCATGATCTACATGTGTATACTTGTTTTTAAAGCACTATTATGTCGTAATAACACTTTAAAGAGGGAAAAATGTAGACACCCTAAAAATACATACATATTTCTATCCCGCTTCTATCCAATTAGAATTAATTAAATTAATTATATCTTGCCGCAACATACCCCTTTAGAATTAATTAAATTAATTCCATCAATTAAATACCCCCCTTCTAGAATTAATTAAATTAATTCTATTTCCTAAGTCTTATTCCTACCCTTTAGAATTAATTAATGTAATTCTACCATGCCTTTGGAAGTAATTAAATTAATTCAAAAACACCTTTTAGCTAATATAATCAAACATTGAATTAAATAAATGGTTAATTATTTTCTCACAATTAAATACTAATTAAATTAGTTATTTAATCAATTATTTTATCCACTTCACTCCACTTCCATAAGCCCACAATGGTGGGGGCAACAATAATGCACGTGCAATCAATTCTCGAATGAATTCAAAGATAATGATTGCCCCTGTAAAGCTGCAATTGCACAAACCAAATCATCATACTATTTCAGGTAATTATAATTATTACCTTGTAGCCAATTCAAACTAAGATCCACTTCTCATGGCCTTACCCTCAATTATAAGAGGAGGCCATTTTCCTATACAAACTCATCCCCGGAACTTTGAGCAAATGACATCCAACTTCTGCTGAATTTGTTCCTGTGTACTTGTGAAATCTACTCGTAGCATCTACAAATCCCTCTGGAGAGTAATATCAAAGAGCACCCACAATCCAATTATCAACAAGATCAAACAAGTTTAAAAGCTTCTACGATCTTACTTGAGGTTTGCAAGAGATTACAAAGAAGGTATAATTGTCTTGTATTGTCATTTATCTTTCAATTTTCCTTGTTTACACTAATCAATAATGAATAAAAACACATAGAAACTTGTAGATCTTCTTCCAGTGACAAATATAATCAAATGCAGATGGGTTTTTCATAACCAAACACAAGGAAAATGATAGTATTGAAAAACACAATGAAAGGATCTTTGCAAAGGGGTATGCAAAAAAAGCATTGACTATGAGGAGACATTTTCTCCCAAAACTAAGATTAAAACATTTAGGATGTTATTTTCTTTGGCTGCGCAATTCAGATGGAAATTTCACCATGGACGTGAAAAGTTCCTTTCTCAGTGGAGATCTTCATGAAGAATTCTACATGAATCAGAAAAAAGGTTTTATCACACCAAAATACTTTAAAAAGGTGTGTAGGCTTGTGAAATCATTGTATGTTCTCAAACAAGCACTCTGAGCATGTTACAATGAAAGTGATGATCATCTCATTCACAATACATTTAAGAGGAATCCCTATGATCCCAATCTCTACCTCAAAAACCAAGGGGAGAGATTGTGATTGTAGTATTCTATGTTGATATCGTAATCACTAAAAATTCAATGAGTATGATTGAAGAAAATAAGAAAAATATTAAGTGTCTATTTGACATGATAGATCTTAGGTTGCTCCATTATTTCCTTGGACTAGAAGTATGGTAGAAAGAGAACAACATATTTTTTACTAAGACAAAGTATGCCAAGATAATGCTCGAGAAATTAAGGATGAAGGAATGCAAACCTATTTCTATACCTATGGAGTAAGGGTTGAAGTTTCTCAATCAGATCCATTACCTCAAGTGAATGTGACTCTCTATCGATAGTTGATTGAGAGTATCATTTACTTAATCTACAATAGGATAAACATCAAATTTGCACTGATCTATCTGTCTAGATTAGTGAAAGATCCAAAATTTATTCACTAGAAAACAACAAAGTGGATTCTAAGGTATATTAAAGGAGTAACGACTTCAACCTAGATTACAAGAAGAATGGCGAATTCTTCTTGAAAGGATATTAAGATTCAAATAATGTAGGAAATATAGATGATAAGATTTCCACGTTAGGTTATATCCTCTCTTTAGGATCTAGTCCAATACCATTGGGAGACAAATGCAAAATGTTATTTCCCATTCTTCTATTGAATCACAATATTGCAATACCATGGGGAGAAAGAAGCGAATTGTTAACACAATATTATCTCCTAGATAGAAAGACGAATCATGAGAATTGAGCCAATCGAAGCTAAAGTACAATATTGAGTGACTATGAAATACCTATATTAGTCTTGAGATACTTAAGGAACCATTTGGAAATTTTGATCTACTGAAGAGAGCTAGAGAATGTGATGTGATTATTCAAAAAAGTTGGATATAATAAATGCCTTACGCAAAAAATATTTGTTCAATACATAGAGTTCCAATGTTTATGATTAGAAATATTTGTTCAATTTAGATAGTTTGAATGTTTATAATTGGAAATATTTTCTCAATTCAGATAAAAAGTGCTCTTGATCTAGTGTATATACTTAATTTATATAGATAGATGCTCTCAGCTGAGATTATTTTATTGATTCATATAATTCACAAGCCTTTGATAAGAATTTGTTTGATAAATTTGTAAATCCTTTTACTTATTAGGACTATGAGCCATTATTCAAATCATTTCCCCCATGGTTAGGAGAGGTGTATTTGATCATTTATTTAGAAATAGTAGATATGATGCCCACTCTTTTGGGGAGGTGTGAAATGTTGTAGGCATGTTACCCACATTAAGTCAATCATCCCCTCAGGCATGGGGTCCTAGCCCATTTTGACACTATTGAGTACTTCTATATCTATCTCCTCCTCTATGCCTTCTAGATCTTCCCTAGTAGGTGAAATTTCCAAGACCATATGTGGAAAATTATATGAGCAAGCTAGAGGCATAAAACTATCTCAGTGAGTGGTAGGAAAATTCTGATTATAGCATAAGAGGATGCAAGATCCTATTCTGAGGATACCATCCAACCCGGATGTGAGAGTGATGATGGGAGCGTATTCTTAAGTATCCTCCGCCTAGGTGTCATATCTTGAGGGTGAAGAGGGTGGAACATGAGAAGCAACACATAATTGCATTACCCATTGATTCATAAGGGTGTGCATATGGGAAACCTCCATATACACCTTTTAAATAACGATGAATTTGTTATTAATAGAAATCTATGCATTAACAATAAAGTTAGAAAAAGTAGTTGCATTTATTTCTTTGTAGATAGAGAAAAAAAATTCTATTACAAAAGTATGCCAGATATGTGTGTATTCTATAGGAAGCAAGGGAGAGTCCACTAGGAGATTATTTTTCCAGATGTTGAAGAGCTCCAATTGAAATGGCTTAAACATCTTCATGGATTTGTGTCTAGGATATCTATGCCATACCATACGACCATAATAAGTGCATAAGATTCTCAAAGTGCCCACAATGTGGACACTTGGGCTAAGTAACTCCTAAAAGAACAAGATGATGATCAAGGGAAAGCCCCTCATAAAATAAGCATCATGCAAAGTCTATGAGATTAGGAACAAGAATAACACTCCAAACCGTTTTAGAAAATTTGTTCCAAGTGTGAAAAATTTAGCGAAGAGACAAACTGGAATTAATATTGTCAACTATGGGAAGATGACGTGACATCCATTCAAATCCCTTACTAGGATTATAATGATGAAACCACTTGTTAGCATGCCTCTCCCAATATCTCTACAATGTTATGGATTTTTTAATTACAATATTATGAAGCATTTATATATGAATAATGTCAATAATTTGCTGATAGGCCTCTTAATGATAATTTTTAGAGAAAAGCATGACGTTAAAATCTGGGCAAGGAAGCCAAATTTTAGTTTTGCTAGCAACAAATGTCTTGTACAATGTGAATTTCTCATCCGAAGAATTTGAGTGCACGAAACTATGGAAATTACACAAGAAGAATGCCATGAAAATTAATAATGGGTGACTACCATTAGGAGTGTTGATTGGAAAATAACCCATCTCTAAACCCATCTATATTCCAAAGAAGCTAAAGTTTGATTTTTTCCCCATGCTTTCTAGATACTTTGAATAAAAGGACCCTACCACTTTGATAGGATCCCAAAAGATAACAAGGTTGTGAAATCCTAAACCCTTCTAGGTCGCTTCTACATAAGGAGATACTTCTACACTACAATTGAAAAGTAGCACTTTCCATGATTTTCCCCATTTAATAACTTAAATAATCCACTTAGCACAAAGAGTCGCAGCTTGGTGAATAATGTTTAGGAGACCAATCTTGACAACCTCCTTAGGAAGATTAAAAAATTCCCAAGCTACTTGATGAAAACTATTCTCGGCTTAGATCTCGCCCAAAGAAAATTTCTAAGAAATTTCTCTAATTTCTAGTAGGAGGCTTTATAAGGAAACCAAGAATAAGAATGATAGAAATGAATTGTAGTGAGTACTTTATCACAAATTTGAAACTTCCTTGTACCAAACAGAGAGGTTTAGTGATCTAATAAGAGAGTTTTGTTTCTCTACTTGTTCAATAATGTATTGCCACAAAGAGGAGGGGTAGCTTGGAATGTAAATGAGATACTAAGAAATTGAAAATTTTTGTCATGAAAAATCTATCTCCATTCATACTTTCTCAACCAAGGAGGCAAAAAATAAAGGATTATTTGAAGCATTGAGTCTTTAAATACTTCATCCTAAAGTAATGAGAAAAATATCAAGAGATTGTATATATTTTTTGATATTGTTTTCATATTCAAGTAGAGTAAGAAAGGAATCATGAAAAAAATAAACATTGAATAAAGAAGCATGCTCTTCAAAGGGTAGAGAAATTCCTTTAAGGCTTTAACCAGACCCTGTACTTTAGCATTTTTAGAAATATAGCCAAAGCCTTTCGCAACGAGCACATACAATGCTAGAGTTAATGTGAAACATTGTCCAATCAAACAAACAAATGAAAAAATACACTAAGCTAACACCATTCATTGAGAGATAATTTAAAACATCTGCAAATAACATTTGAATTAACTGAAGGAAGTTAGGAGCAAAACCTAGGGATTTTAACATAGTGAAAATGGAAAGCCATTCAATATGGTCATATGATTTCCACTCATAGTCAATAAATTGATAATCAACACTCGTTGATTAAATCTATGTGCCTATTCCATGTCTTCTGAACTCCATAGATACATTGTCAAGAATGTATTTGATTTTGATGAAGGTTGATCTAGACTAACAATTACATGTAGGACATGGCTAATGTGCAATGTGATAGATTTTGCTATTATTTTGTATGACACATTTTGCAGGCTGATTGGTCATCAATTGTATACCAACTTGCAGTCTCCCATTTGAGATATGAATATGATATTCCCTCTATACATAAACTAGACAAGAGATTTAGAATTGAAATCTTTGCAACATGCATGGAAAATATCATCTCCCACACTATCACATTATAGTTTTAAAATACAAATAGTAGGTCATCACAGATTAGAGCTTTATCATTGGCCATTTCTAAAATAACTTCATGTGCAAGTCTTTAATGGTGAAAGACCTCTCACATGAAACTCATTGGATTGTGAAAGCTTGTTAGGGACTAGTAAAAGTTACTATTGTAGTTTTTCATTTTCGCTCATGGGAAGGGTCTTGAACTTTGAAAACCTATTGGTAATGGTAAATAAATGATTGAACCATATTCGAAACCTTAGTTAGCTTCCCTTATGGCTTTGATTTGCTAGGCATAGTATTTCACCTTAAGCACTTGAAAGAAATCTTTGGAAACTTTATCACCTACTTTAAGTTTACATAGTCTAGTTTTTGACTTGTGCATTATTTACACATGTAATTTGAAGGTGCTTTTTGTAGCACCACTAAGTACATTTACATAAAATAATGAAAGGGTGTGTGATCCAAGGAAATAACCATGTATATCATCACCAAAGTGGAGGTGGAGTACATGTGCCAAATGATGTGTGCCATTTGGTAGTCGTAGATGTGAAGAAATTTTGTTGTTCATGTGATGGCACCTGACTACCAACCAATCTAGCCAAAATTCTTATTGACCCTAGCATGAGGTTCTAAACCAATTGGATGTAACATTAAAAAACTTACCGCCTTAGTTTCTTGAAGGTGAAGAATGCCCATTTTTGGCAATTACTGTTGAGAATCACATATACATATTTGTGAGGTGGCTCTGTGAGACCTGCACATTCTAGGAGAAACAACTCATGGATTACGAGGGTCTAGGGGCATATATTTTGAACCATAGTCCTGAAGGGATCCCAAACTATTATGCAAAAACTTTTGTTAATTTGTTTGCTAAAATTCATTACACTAAAATGGACACCATGTATTTGCAACATATTCTCCCTTCTCCAATTTAACGAGTTAAACTATAAACACATTAAGAAAGCCCCTCACACGGAGAAACATATCAAAGCCTTAATTGCTAATCTTGAGAAATCTCTTGATAGTAGTATGAAATACCAAAAGAGCATTTCCAATTGGAGGTATAATGAGAAACCTTTGATTCTTTTCACATCGAGAGATGTTTTAGCTTAATTTTGAAAGTGCTCCATAGAATGTTGAATGAGTGACACTGCTGCCTTGGGCACATCCTATGTTTTCTATTATTATTTAGGGTAGAGGACCCAGTCCCTGTGGACTCAAAGGAACGGGTG
The DNA here is from genome assembly GCA_019776745.2 of Taxus chinensis. NCBI lineage: Eukaryota > Viridiplantae > Streptophyta > Pinopsida > Cupressales > Taxaceae > Taxus > Taxus chinensis. The sequence continues at coordinate 272,904,868 of CM034146.1, read as the reverse complement.
CCTAAATCCACGTGACAACAAGATTTTCATTAAAATAAAATTGTTGTTTACACTTATACAGCTGCGCCATGTCACCAATCATCTTTGGACGGTTTATATTCACAAATTGACATTCAACAGCCATACTTTTAATTGGTTTTTTTATTATGAAGGAAAATAATGGGAGCTAATCTTAGTGACCACCTACTCCACGAACATACATGCCTTCGCCAATAGATGTGCATTCAAATACCATTTAATACATACAACTGTGCGATTCTTTGAGATTTTCTGGGGCAGTTATAATGGTACCTACAACTATTCAAACACACAATAGGCTATAAAATGAAACAGATGGCATTCAATTGCCGTTAACCTTATACGGAGTTTTACATAGTAGAGTGCCAGTCATTGGATTGTGTGGTTTCATTAAAATTTCGTTAGTTTTTTGCAGCATGTGCGAGTATGGATGATGGAGGAGAAAGGTGAATCTACGATTTGTTGGGTGCAATTTCTCAGTGACAGAGCAGATGGGTAATAGCACACAACAATATTAACTCCATTGTGTTTATCAACACATCATTTTGTTGCTAGAAAATTTGTCCCTGATAACTCAATTCCGAATTTCAGTTTTTTTAATATTTATTTCAACATTATTTTTTATTGCATTTGTAGGGATTTGGACACAAATGAAATCGAAAATTAAAGGTGAGGTTGGTTACCTCACTAAGGAAATGAAAGAAACTTTGAGACTGGTTTCAATGAACTGATTTTTGCATGGTAGAATGCCCGTTGTTGGTTTGTCTGGTTTCAATGAACTGTTATTCGTTTTATTTGCATATTCTTGAGTAGACGATGGAGGAGAAAGTGCAATCTAGATTTTTTTGCATGTAGTTTCTCATTGACAGTGCAAATGGGTAATGGCACACGACAATGCTAGCTTTATTGTGTTTATCAACACATCAATTTGTTGCTGGAAAATTTGTCTCTTACAACTCAATTCTAGTTTTGAAAGTTTAACTTTTGTAGTTTGCAATATTTTTTATTACATTTGTAGGGATGTGGATATGAACAAAATCTAGCTTTAAGGTGAGGTTACTTTCCTCACTAAGGCAATGCAACAAATGTTGTATTTGATTAATACTTATGTCTTTATCGATTATGTTAGTTTTAATTCTATTTGAAGTAAATTGCCACTTAGACTGTAATGTCTATTAGTTTCATTACCTCATGTTACTGTCATAAACAAGAAAATAACATGCATGAAGAGCATGAGTTCAAAGCACAAACCATTACTTACTTTGCAATTAACTTCTAAAGAGTCTTTACATAACCGAAGCAAGTTTCAATATAAGAGAATAGTTCATACATTACTGTAAAACATATTAAAGCCGATATATTTGGTATATGTCTGGAACATCCTTGAACCATATAACTATCAAAAAAATATTGTTGTTCTACGGTCCAAAGACATAGTGTCTTCTATTGCAAAACTCTAGGAAAGAGTGTTGATGACTCAATGGTGAAACTAGAAGTGGACTTGATGCATGTTGATAGTTGTTGGCTCACGTTGACATCCTTCACAACTGTTGTTGAAAATAGATTGGTATTAGGAGAATCATTTACCTCGGATGGAACATTATTGATTGAAACATATTGAGGACAATGGATGCCCAACAAATCCCCTAGCAATGGGTGTTGTTCAGGAAAAGAATTAAGTGAAGTGCTCAGTCTCATATGCCTTTCCAACTCCCTTTTTGACTTCTGAAACTCTTTTTCCTTTCTTTCTTGGTCCTTGTGGATCCTTGCTTGCTCTTTCTTTATCTCCCTTTCTTGTCGCTGCTTCAACCTTTGCTGCTCTTTTGTTTGCTTTAGGAATTATTTTTCTAATTTTTCCTTATATTTTCGTTCTCTTTCAACAATTCTCTCAGCTGCTCTCTCTAGCATTTGTTCCATTTTTCTTTCCTTCAATTATGCAATTTCTTTCTTCCTTTTCTCTTTCTCCATGAGTAACTCCATGTACTGATCAGTAGTGATGAGCTGAGATTCCCTACTCAATCTTACTACAACATCAGAAATTGACCTTGATGACTGTTTGACCCTTTCCATTGAGAGTTTCAAGAATTTAGAAAGAGTCCTTTGATCCTTGTTTCTCTCAAAAGGTTCATCATGAATCTCCCCTGTAACCTCCACTTCGTCTGTCTCTAGTGTTGCGTCATTCTCTTTGTCATCTTGAGTGTTCACATAGTAGTGGACCAATTCAAACTCATTCAGTAGTGCTGGTTTTGAGGGCATAAACAGGCTGACATCTTCATCACTGCAGTTTATGTTGACACCAAGATTAAGAGCAACTTCTTTCATCCAATTAGGGGGGCTATCTTGGGTTGGCAAAGTTAATGACTCATCAGATTGGCTCCCTCCAATTTCAATGGTTGATTGTTGATGAACAGAGGCACTGGGGTTAATTTGAATATGTTGATAATCCAATTCTTGATTTGGTTGTGTGTTAAACACAATCTCATCATCTATATTTTCCTTCTCATTACTTGGCACCTCCAAATCAGATCTAGATAGGCTCATCATGTTTTCTGCTGCATAAGATTCATCATGAACAGATGTGTTAAATGCTCTACTAGGTCCCATGTCTTCATCCAAGGCATTTGGATTTAGAGGTCATATCCCTGTTCTCTTGAATCCTGCTTTAATGTTTTTAGGGGAAGGGGCCCTTCGGAATGCCTTACTCCCCAATGTAGCTAATTTTGCTCTGTTGACGTCTATCCCATGTTTTTGCAATGTCCATTTGCGCCTCTCCTCTTTGAAGTAAGTTTTGAATAGAGCAAATACACTCACATCTAATGGCTGCAATTTATGAGAAGTGTGTCCTGGTAATGTCAACAAATCTATCCCCAAACTCCTTGCCTCTTGAATTTTTCCTAAAGCGACATGAGAACCATGACAATCAAATATAAGTAAATGCTTATTGCTTGGAGAGACACCACCAGGTATAGATGTTGCAAAGTGATGTAGCTATTTCATGAATAACTCCTTAGTCATCCATGCATGAGGTTGTGCTGCCATGCAAGCTCCAGGTTCACAACCTACAATGTAATTTTGTAATTGTTTCTTCCCCTTGAAAAGATAGAAACCAAGAATGCTTTGTCCAACAACATTCACACAACACAATATGGTAATCCACTCCCTACTCTTTGGGATGATGTATGCGACACTTCTACTACCCCTTCTAGCAAGTACTCTCATGCCACAATTCCTTCCTGATTGTAAACATGTTTCATCATAACTCCGTATTCTACTTGGGCCATATGTGTTAGCCTTATAAATATTAGACAAATTCAAGTAAAAATAATTGACAATTGTGGGCCAAGACATAATGCTCTATCCCTGTCAAGGCCTTCTGCTGTTCTCAATTTGATTTGTGGGTGCCTTTTTTTGAAACCAACCCACCATGACTTACCAAGCATGCCATCTGTGAAAGGGGTGGACCTAGTTTCACAAATTGAAGCCACATATGCTTTAAGTTGTATGATTTCTACTCCATGACCCAAGTCAGCCATTTCATAACACCATTGCACCAACTCAAGCTCTTCCTCTTGAGTAAGAATTGTCAGTGGCCCCTTTCTCTTGGTGGTGGTGGTACCCATAATCCAAGAAGCAAGTGTGCTTGCTGATAAACCCCACTTAATAACAGTTGCATTTACAGAGGATCCATTTTCTTCAACATCCTTTATAGCATTCTTCATGGTGGATTCATCCCAATCTCTTCTTATTCTGATTTTTTTGGTCGAAGCCCCTCCCGTAACTTGGACATTTGGAGCTTGAGGTGCTGGGATAGAAATGACATCTTCTTCTGCTTCACTTGGTGGAAATATTGCTCCCCCTTTTTAAGAACTTGCAGGCCTTCCTCACTTAAGTGGTTTTCTCCTCACGATGGAAACTGTAACCTACAAATTTACACGAAGAATTGAGTCAAATCAATGAAACTTATAGAAATAACATTGGAATATAGTATGGTTAACACAATGCAATGGAAATTTGATATTTCAATAATATTCCACCATCTCTTGATTATACGTTCCATTCTATTAGAAAGTAAAACCATTTGATGAAAATGTACATGATCCACTCTATGCTTACTTCAAAGGTGAGAATTTTCAGGGGATAGTTGAGGTGCAGGGTATAAATGTATAGTGTCTTAAATAAGAGCTCAATAACATGTTTTATTTACAAACATATTTACATTACAACCCTCTATATACTTCACTTCTACATCTATTAGCATACGAAAAGATATTATTGAGTTTATAATGGTTAGTAGCTTGAATTTTACATTACATAAATCAAACATGCAAGTGATAAATGGTGCTTTGTAAATATTAGTATACAAATATGAAGTGAGTTTACTTTCATAATGTTAGTGTCTTTATGTGTGTATTCACACACATACACACACATACATTGGCATTCTCAAAGTAAACCCACTTCATGCCTGAATACTGAGTATACTTTTAGAATGTTTCTGTGTGTATATACGGATTGACATTCTCAAAATAAACCCACTTCATATATGTATATTGTGTATACTTGGACAATGACACTGTGTGTATATACATAACTTAAAAATAAATATAATAATAAATATAAAAATAATATCACTAGTGATTGAAATGATGTTGACATGTTGGTTCTACATTTACCCCTCATATAAATAGGAGTAAATCGGAGGAAATAATGTTACATATTTTAGATAACATCTATTCTTTCGTATTTATATTGTTGGAACTCGCTTTTTAAAAATTTGAGATTATATAATGTAACAATAGGAGTCCTCGAGTTGCATAGAAATAATAAATTTATATATTAACACTAATAACTTTTCATTTGATTTTTGGAATTTTAATTTTTAATTGTTAGGTGCTAAATTCACGACTACCTTCCCGAGTACTGGGTCCTCTCCCCTAGTGCTTATTTTATTCAATTTTGTGTTTTTGTTTTTTTATAATATTTATGGAGAAGGAGCGCATATGAGAGCCGTTTGCAAGCAACTCACAGGGAAAAAGAAAAAAAAAAAAGCAGATGAGAACCGTTGCAGATGAGATCCGTTGTAGGTAAAGGTGTATAAATAGCTCGGCCCTCCCCTGATCTTTCCCTGTACTCATTTCATTTCAGTTCATTCCATTGTTTTAATGGTTGTCTTGTGTGGCCACACTGTTCTGTGCTTGTGTAGTTCTATGTAGTCTGTACCGTGCTTGTGTCTGTGTTTTTCTTTCTTCTGTGTTATGTGAATGAAATGAGATGATACTATGCCGTTGCAATGGGATATGGATGCTGAGTTTCCAGGAGGAGCATTACATTTCACTGCACAAGTTTAGAGGAGGAGCGTTGCATTCCATTTCTCAATGGCCGGGTAACCTTCTATTTACCTTGTTTGATTTTCTTGATATGCAATGCATTAATTTCGTGTTCCTTTGTAGCTTGATTGATTTATAGTGACTTATTTTTAGTATAGTTCATCAATAGTACAACCTGCAAATCAATTTAGTTTGACATCCCCTGTTCAAGATCCCTAGAAACCCTTACAGTCTATTAGAGAAGTTTAACTGTCGGAAATTGTTCAAATTTTCTCTGTTAGTGAATAAACGTGTGAAAACGGATGGGTTTCGGCCCAGCAACCATTTTTATTACTTCCGCACAACCAGACATTTTGGATTCTACTAAAAACACTAAGTACCACTTCAATTCTTCAGGAACAGGCGACTCTGAATAGCCCTGCACTGTATGCTCTTCTCCTCGATATTCTGCTTCCATTGTTTTTCTTGAAATTCCTCCAATAATTTGCACCTCTTTGAAGTCTTCTAAAGAATCCAGCCTTAGGGTCGTTTTCAGGAAATCGGAATCGACATTATTGAACGCATAATTTACCTTTACCTTCCGAAGGCCAATGTGACTTAAATGCCAATTCAACATTTAAAGGCCAATCTGTCTTTTGGTAATTTCAATACTTTTGACCTCCTCTACATTTAGCACTGCCTCTAGGGCAACAATACTTCTGAAATCAGATATTAGCTAGTTCTACTTACTGTTTTTCCTGACTCTGTATTTAGGCTTGTGATCAGTTGCATGCAAAAATCATTAAGAAAGAGTCATTTTTCTTAAGCATTCATCCCATTGTTGTTTAGATTCCTAATATTTTCACCCAAATTTTCAGATTATTTTAAGAAGTACCAACTTGGTCTTTGCAAATAGGCGACCCCTATCTGTGACATTTATTTAGAGTTCCTGATATTGGAGACAAACAACATGATTTTCTTAAGATAATTTAACTACAGAACTGTGTTCTGGCTTGTAACTCTTGAACAGGTAGAGTTTCCCCTAGAAAACTATGTTCTCATTTATATTTAATGAGTACTTCCTCCTTATTCATATTTTTCCCTGAAGATACACAAGACACTAGTAAAGGGTTTCCCTATCTTGGATACCCTAAACAGAACTGGAGGATGGATCCTACCAGTCATGATTTCGTACTCAACTCAAGATTTTCAGTGTTAGTTACCAATCCTAACTGCTTCACTGCTCATACCCTTGTGACATCCATGTTATAAGGTAGAGTAGGTCTTCCATGCAGAGCACAAGGTAACATCTGGGATAGTTTTTTAAGTAGGGAAACCTGATTCCTAGTTATTTATCACCACATTACCAAACTAAAAGAAGACCAATATTATAACCTTAACAGTCAATCAAAATCACACTATTGTTAATTTAAAGTCTTGTCATGACCAGAAGGAAACAATGACCTTTTATAGAATTTCCAATTTGATAAGTACTGCCCTAACAAATTTCAGCAAGAACAAACTTACATTCTAATGCTTAACCCCCATCAATTACAAATTTACAATTTTGTTGAAGACCATAGCAATAACATTTCATATCTTACTAAAGAAATGCGATATGCCAAGCCTTCAGTCTAATCCCGTTTCATTATTACTGGAGTATTGGTTCAATTAAGGAAATGACGTCATAATCCATGAGCAGCCAATAGGGCTTTAAACTGCAGGAATCTCATAGTTGTCACTAAAAAATCATACAGTATATTTGACCAACCATGCAAAAGCTGAGATCAGTTTAAGAATGAATTCCACCTCCCTCATCTTTCCTTATTCAAACAAAACTAGGGAATTCATTATCTTAAGTTCCCATACACACTGCAATAAAACCTAGACTGTTTCGGTACATATACATGTACGGATACGGGTATGGGTACAGTACACTGAAATGGCAAATTTTTAAAAACCTCGGATATGATAAGCTATGGGTACTTTTTTACAATATATTTTTAAAAAGTAATATATATATATATAAAAAGAAAACAACAAACTTACAGTCTCAACAACCTATAAAATATTAGAAGCCAACAACAAGCTTGTTATGAATTAGAAGCCATTTAAAGCAAGATTTCTTTGACTGAATACAAGAAGACCACAAAACATTAAATCTATGAGTTGGACATCTACTAATGGGCTCACAAACATTCCACTTATTGCTAAGGCCCAGGGAAAGGTTTGGGGAGAAGGCAATCTTTTCATTAAAGTTGTTAGGAGGTAGCCTCTTGGACTGAATACAAGAAGCCATTTAAAGCAAGATTTCTTTGACTGAATACAAGAAGACCACAAAACAAATAAATCTATGAGTCCATCTACTAATGGGCTCACAAACATTCCACTTATTGCTAAGGCCCAGGGAAAGGTTTGGGGAGAAGGCAATCTTTTCAAAAAGTTGTTAGGAGGTAGCCTCTTGGAGAGGGGGCCCTTTGAGCCACCTCATAGTATACCAAAAGTCATTCTCATCCCCCATAATTAGTCTAGTAGAGGGAGCTGTGAAAGCATTTCTGAGTATTGTATACATTACGAACTGAGATTGAGGAAACTTATATAAAGCTTTAAGGTCTGTCCATTCCATCCACTTCCCAAATCTGTACAAGTCATGAAATATTTTAATTCCTTTCTCAAACCAAAGGAGGGAAGAGCCGCCTCTTGCCTCTTGTCATTATATTTCAGATTCGACAAAATCGATTTGTCGGCTTGGCACCTAGTGTCAAAGGAAGAGAAGATAGGCTGCCCAACCACCTAGTGCTTCACTTGTTCCCTTGCCTTCCAAATTGACTGAAGAATAAAGGACCCATGAGGAGCAACAAGAAAGCCCCCAAATAGTAAGTCAACCAAATGAAGTCCTTTTCGTCTCTCTTGACCCTTTGGAGTCTATCGGCAATATTCCAATCAAAGCCCTCAAGTTTTATTTATTTATTTGCACTTGAAAAAAAATAAAACATGTGGGTATGTACCCGCAGGTCTTGGGTATGTCCCGGGGACGGACGTACCCGGGGCCTGTGGGCACGTACCCATAGCGTACCCAACCCATACCTGTACCCATACCCATACCAGGTACGTATTAGGCCTGGTATGGGGGGGTACTTGGTGTTTCCTGCAGTCTAGTGTCTAGAATAAAACATTACCACCCTAGAACAATGAGAAGTTTAAATTTTGCACACTTATAATACTATTTTCTCACAATACTGTAATACTCATATCTTCTCACCGTACTTTAAAGAGTTCCATTTCCACTTATTCCCGGATATCAATATAACAAGAAACCAGTACAACTATGTTATTTATTTATCGTAGACACTTAACAATGACATCCAAACAATGTTCTTCTAAGTTCCCCTAATCTTATCACTTGACCCAAACAATGTCCAGGGCAATTCCTTTGAAAGTTCTTGACATGGTTGTTACATAGTACTTCCAGCTTATGATGACAAAGTGTATATCCAGTAAGGCGCTATAATCATGTTCTTCATTAAAATTTAACTCACATCTTGTTATCCTACGTTGCTGATGGTTAACAAGAACTCTCTGATTTTATAGAAAGGATTTCAATTGTTTTGTTTGCATTCAATCTTATATTGAGAGTTACTTCTACATCAGACAAAAGGTCCACGTTCCTTATGTTGTAGCATCCAAGAGGCATTACAACGAGATTCTAGTCTGCCCTTGATCATTTACTATGTAATTTTTTAGATTTGATTTGTGTTTCTCCTTGAAGCTCAGACTTCAAACTTTGGTAGGGCCTGACACAAGTTTCCAATTGCTTTTACCCCTATGATAACTAGCTTGCCCCATGATATTGCTGGTCTCTTGATTCCATAGAAATTCTCGTCCACCATTACAATTATAGATTCCAGATGACCATGTAGTTACAAGAGGAATACTTCATGAAAAATAAGATATATGGTGAAGGGAATATTCTTGTCTCTTTGTTGAGCACTATCGTACTAACATAATGATTGATCGGTTGCTTTCTCCTTTGTGGCTTCACAATACCCAAAAAAAATTCATTCAATTGTTGGCCTCTATACATGCCTTTCTACCCCAAGTCATATGTCCCTGCTCAATGCATCTTGGGATTGCTTATAGCCTTACAACTCTAAATATCATCATTCATTAAAAAAATAAAAAAACTCACATTAGCTGGTTTGCTGGTTCAGCAGTAGCATACCAACCCCAATATACCATGACCCTTATGTCAATAGGGATGATGCTACAATGGAAATGGCCCTTTTACTAACATAATTATTGATTTTTTTGCATGATTGGTTGATTGATTGCTTTTCCTTCTCTCTTCCATTGTGGCCTCATAGTAACATTTTTAAAAAAAATCTCTGATTCGGTATAAAGTATTAGTGTCCTGTTGTCATGATGCAATTGTTCCAACCAACTCTATAGGTCTAGGTCTAGGAATCTAGTAATGTGTGGTTGACATTTCATAGGTTTAAGAAGCTAGTAATAATGCATGATCATTCATTTTCCAGTTCAGATTTTTTCCACTCACGTTACTAAGTTAAGGGGGACGAGTTATCCATTGCGATCCCGCATCAGGGCAACCTCATTTCATACTACTAAGGATTGACTTATGCTAAGCTGCACGAAACATGGAATTGGATACAGGGTTCAGAAACATAATTTTCTTCCGTTGTGGCCTCATAGTAACATTTAAAAAAAAAATCTCTGATTTGGTATAAAGTATTAGTGTCATGTTGTCATGATGCAATTGTTCTAACAACTCTATAGGTCTAGGTCTAGGAATCTAGTAATGTGTGGTTGCCATTTCATAGGTTTAAGAAGCTAGTAATAATGCATGATCATTCATTTTCCAGTTCAGATTTTTTCCACTCACGTTCCTAAGTTAAAGGGGACGAGTTATCCATTGCGATCCCGCATCAAGGCAAGCTCATTTCAGACTACTAAGGATTGACTTATGCTAAGCTGCACGAAACATGGAAATGGATACATGGTTCAGAAACATAATTTCCATGAAAACGCTAACCCCTGCACCCCTAATTTAGTAAATGCAGATAGAAGTCACATCTGTGAGTGACATCTCGTCAATACCATAGTTTTGTAGTCAATATCAGTGGAGCTCATCAACATTGGGTTTCAAACCAGAGAGCTATATTCCACGCCAAATTTATTGTCTTTGTAGTCAATATCAGTGGAGCTCATCAACATTGGGCTTCAAACCACAGAGCTATATTCCATGCTAAGTTTATTGCATTTCATGGGGTAACACAATGTTTTATGCTAAGAGGAAGATAAATGACTATCTAACCGCCATCTTCTCACTACAATAGACTTTTAAAGGGATTATTGAAGCTTATGGTAAGGCCACATAATGGTTTAAACAACATGAGTCTGATCGACTTTCAACAAAGTCTACTGGCCGATTTACTTCCTTGAACCTTCATCCTCTGCATAAAGTCCATTGCCGCTACAGGGTTATGCTTAGTTTGATTGCTAAGGATGATGTTAGGTCAGTATTTTTAACAGGTTGTTGTACAATGCTCTGGAGGATCAAGGCCCTTACAGCTTGCACTTGCTCCAAAACGTCTAATGATTGATTAACACCATCAACTCATAACCCTTTCTGCCTTTAAGGAGTTCTAAGAAAAAAAGGAAAAATTATGTTCTAGTCCACAGTTGTGTAATCCCTTCTGATAAGGTCCAATAAATCATAACAGGTTGATTTCCTTTCTATGTCATTTAGAATGCATGGATTTTAATACTTAGCGACTTCAACTTCAAATAATCACCAACTATGAGTAACATAATGTCAAATCAAGGTTGCAACTTTTTTTTAGATAATTGCTTTGTTCTATATTTTATGCCGTCTAAGCACTACGGCAAGCAAAAGCTTCCAGCTAAAGTTCTGTTCACTTTCTTTGATTTTTTGGGTGTGGCAAGCTGACATGGATTAGTAAACACATTTTGTTTAGTACTCAACCCAACTATCTTTTTTGAATTGTCAGGATCCAAACAAAACAAAAACATAAAATAAATACCACTAGAGAGTAGCACTAGACAAAATGTAATCTTCAGGGCTTCCCACTAGAGAGTAGAACTAAAAAAAATGTATACTCATCCCCAGTCAATAGATTTGGTTGATTTCAGGGCTTCCAACATCCGTCTTTACAATAACACTAAACAGAATGTAGTTTTCCCCAATCACCCCAGTCAATGGACAGTGCGTAAACCATGTATTGCTTCCTGCATCTGTAATGGACAGTGCGTAAACCATGTATTGCTTCCTGCATCGGTAATGAACAGAGCTCTTGGTTGGCGAAGGCTGCCTCTAGGACTGCATTTACTGCACATAATATCTTCCTCGAGTGACCGCCTCTGAGAACTGCGTTTACTTCACCTAATATCTGGCTCCATCTATAAATTACCCCCGTCTTTCATGTATGTTGAGATAGCTATTCGTGTTTCAGTGTAGCTACGAGAATCTTTTGTAAACCAGACGACAGCAGAAAGCACTGGGTAACAGCTTGCTCGACCGCAGGATACAACCGGGTATGGTCTCTATATCCTCCTATTTTCCTCCATTCCTGCGCCAATTTACATGGCAGCTGCTCATGCATCTTGAACTGCTTCTTTGGGCTTTGGCATCCATTTAATCAAGTTCTGATTAATAGATGCATATCATGCTATCTTTTCTAGAAATGCTCTTTTTGTGTTTATAGACTGGCATCGATCCATATAAAATTGGGTTTAATATTTCTCTCAGTAAGCAGTCTTTGCAATGCTTTTGCTCCCATTGTGAGAACCGTTGCTGGGTGCTTTGAGCCTTTTTGATGGCTCCTTCAAATCCTTCCTAATCCTGGTATCGTTGATGTGTTTATTGAACACTTTCCTCTCGCCCCTGAATTAAATTTTCCCAATCGGTGAAAACTAGAGCGGGCTATTAAAGAATACAACTCCTTTTCTTTTGATAAATATTTCACTTGACTGGGGGAACAAAATTGTACAGACTGTGTGAAGTATGTTGCACTCTGATTTGCAAAGTCGAGAAAAATTTGTAGGGCAGTTTCCTCCTCCAAAACCAGCATCTGTGTATGCTGTGAAATGCATGGCAGCACGTAATCCTACTTTGGGTTTTAGTGCATCCCATGTTTTCTGAAAGGGAAGAATAAAATGGAAAACAAAAAATCCATAGGAAACTGCTTTTGAGTATGGTCAAAGGAGGTTTAACGAGAAACATTGAATGTTTCATTTATGGGTGTCTTTTATTTATTTTTGTGTATTTTTTAAAACTAGAACTATTGTAAGGCTGCACATATAAAACAACCATTTAAATACCATAAAATTTAGGAAAAAAATCCTTTAATAGATTTTGTTATTTTTATTCTAAATATTTTTTTTTGAGCATTTAAATTGTATGGAAAGTGGGGTTTTATAGTTTTTAAATAAAGTAGTTTCCCAAAAAATTTGGGGTAGACCATTTGTAGGACATTATGTCATACATTTTTTTTCCATTTATATGGCATCATTTGATTTGGTGATTGTTTTATGTGATTTGATGGGACTCATTTTATTGGCTATTTTTTTCTCAAATTTTAAGTGAGAAATTGACATGTACTAGTCCTTGACTTTACATCCACCCTCATGCCCCACGATTGACTCCTCTCCCTTAGTCGTGACGTGAGCCAATCCTTGAACATGTACCAATACATGTGAGAGTAGATAAAAAATCAAGTAACTGTGCACCTTGAATTTATTTGTATTTCAAATTACTAAATTTAAATATTAAAAAAATGTCCCCTTCCACATAATTAATTTTTTTAAAATGAAATATTTATAATGGAGAGAACATGATCTATAAAGGAGCTAGTACATGTCACTTTCCCACTTAAATTTTGAAAAAAATGCACCCTATATAATATGTCACATCAAGTCATATCAAACTAATTAACCAATCAAATGATGACAAATAGGTAAAAAAAATGTATGACTTAACTATCAAGTAACTGTGCACCTTGAATTTCTTTGTATTTCAAATTACTAAATTTAAATATTAAAAAAATGTCCTTTCCACATAATTAATTTTTTTTAAATGAAATATTTATAATGGAGAGAGCATGATCTATTAAAGGGTATTTTTTGTTTTCACTTTAATGTAGCCAAATTCTAAACAAACTTGATATACTGCAAATAATATGAACTCCAAAAAAAAATAGATCTCCTTCTTTGTTATTCAATAATCAATTACAATGTTTTCTAAATAGGAAAACAACTCCCAACTCGAGTTGTCATAAAAACCCTAACTAACTTTGACTAAATCTACTCTAGGTGGCGAAATTTACTATTTTTAGTAGTTTACTAGAACCTACTATTCTTAGTAAGTTTGCATGCTTATTCGTATGGGCACAAAAATTTCCATGACTCGATCTTCTACATTCCCAAATTAGAGGAATTTTCAACTTTCTAACTCATAATGCAACTAATAGACTAAAATTAACTAATGCCCAAAAATAGGAAAAAACCGAACTACAACTTAAATCCTAATTTTCGGCCTCAAGATGGCGGATTTAGGGTCCGAAAATGTGTCGAAACTTTCCTAAACCAATATGGTCGGGTGCCGCTGCGTTCGTCTCATTGAAACATGTGGTTTAAAAAAAACAGACTCAAACGGACACCTGAAGCTCAAGTTATGACCTTGTCAACTTCCTGCTAATTTTGGCGCATCATTCTCCCCTGCTTGAAAAAACGTAGCTCCTGCAAGTTATCTTCTTCAAACTGCTTCTATTTATCTGCATCCAACTTTTGAATCTCCTACTATGTGGCCCAAGTATTGTCCTCTTGTTCCAGTCCTTTCCAATGTACCAAATATTTGTTGTATTTCCCATGTCGTGTGTCCATTGTTTTCTTACCTCGAAATCTGATCCTCCTCTTCTTTCTTCTTTACTGGAACCTGCTGCCTCCAATCTCCTACTTCATCAATAACATCCCCTTCTGCACCATCCCCATAAAAAGAATACAAATCTGAAACATTAAAAACTGGAGAAATATCAAAATTCCCTGGCAATTCTACCTCATAAGCATTATCATTTATTTTTTTCACAATTTTGCAAGGACCAATCTTCTTATACTTCAGCTTGTTATAGGTTCCTTTTGGAAACCTTTCCTTCCGTAGATATACCATAACCAACTCATCAACTATAAATACCTTTCTCCGTCTATGAACATTTGCGATTTCCTTATACTTATCATTACTATTCTGCAGCAGCTTTCGCACTTCTTCTTGCAATTGTTGGATATGTTCGGCAAATGCTTCTGCATCATCACTGACTCGGCCATCAACTGGTAGTTGTACTAGATGTAACACCCCATTTGGATTACTCCCATACACAATTGGAAATGGAGACTTTCCTGTGGATCTATTTATAGAACTGTTATATGCAAACTCGGCTTGTGGTAACGCTAAGTCCCATTGCTTTGGCTTTTCCCCAACGATGCACCTTAATAGGTTTCCCAAACTTCGACTGACCACCTCTGTTTGCCCATCAGTTTGAGGATGATAGGCACTACTGAACTGTAGTTGAGTTCCCAATTTCTTCCATAAAGTCCGCCAGAAGTGACTTAAGAACCTTGTGTCCCTATCTGAAGTAATGGTTTTTGGAACACCATGCAAACAAACAACTTCTCTGAAAAACAAATCTGCTATGCCTGTCGCATCACTTGTTTTCTTGCAGGCAATAAAATGAACCATCTTAGAAAACCGATCAGCAACCACAAAAATTGAGTCATTACCTCATTGTGTTTTTTTCGTAATCCCAAAACAAAATCCATACTTAGATTTGTCCACTACCCTTTAGGAACATGCAACGACATATACAACCTTGTATTTTGTGCATGGCCTTTCGAGACTTGGCAAATTCGACACCTCTCCACATATCTTACCCCATCTCTCTTAAGCTTTTGCCAATAGTATTTCTTAACTACCAAGGCTATCGTCTTATCTTTACCAAAATGCCCAGCCAATCCTCCGCTATGCAACTCTTTTACTATATTCTCTCTCATAGATCCAACTGGAATACATAGTTGACGTCCCTTGAATAGGTAGCCATCATGTAAAATATACTCATCTTGGGCATCTCTTGCATTATCTGACAATGGACGAATTAACCTTTCAATAATTTCCTTGAAATCGGAATCAGAAGAATACAAACCCTTTATTGCTTCAAAACCCACCACCTCATTTTCCATAGTGGTAAACAAAGTCACATGCCTACTCAATGCATTTGCAACTTGATTCTGTTTTCCTTATTTATGTTTTAGAGAAAACGTATAACCCTGCTAAAAGAATACCCACTTTGCATGCACTATTCAAGGATACCCACAGTTGTCTCATCGGGGTTTGGGGCCGGGCCGGGCCCCGAGCGGGGGTCCAGGGGTGCAGCCCCCGATTTTTTTTTTGGGCCTTAAAATATGTCTTTGCATGCCTACTATTTAACTTCTTTTGTGTATTCACATACTTCAGGGCTATGTGGTTTGTAAATAACACAAACTCCTTAGGCACTAAGTAATGGCTCCAATGCCTTAACGCTTGTACAATTGCATAAAATTCCACATCATAAGTAGAGTAGTTCTTTCTTACCTCATTCAGTTTCTCACTAAAGAAAACTATTGGCTTTCCACCTTGACTTAGAACAACACTAATACCCCACATGTGAGGCGTCACAATCAACCTCAAACACTTTATCAAAATCTGGTAGTGCCAAAATGGGTGCCTCTGTCACCTTCTTCTTCAAGAACTGAAAACTATCCTCAGCTGCCTTTGTCCACAAAAACTCCCTTCCTTTTGTGCAATCTGTTATAGGTGTTACAATATTGCTAATTTTTAATGAACTTTCTATAAAATGTTGCTAAACCATGAAAGCTTCTTACCTCTGTTATACTCCATGGAGTAGGCCATTCAATAATTTCCTTTATCTTTTCTGAGTCCATCTGTACCCCATCTCCTGAAATAATAAAGCCCAAGAATACCAAACTCTCTTGCATAAATGTGCACTTCTTCATATTTGCATAGAGTTTCTCTTTCCTTAACACTTCAAATATCACCCTTAGATGCCTCAAATGTTCTTTTTTAGTTTTACTAAAGATCAAGATATCATCAAAATAAACCACAACAAACTTACCATTATACTCCCGCAACACAGTGTTCATCAGTCTCATAAATGTACTAGGTGCATTGGATAACCCGAATGGCATCACCAACCACTCATATAATCCATTTCCTGTCTTGAATGTTGTTTTCCACTCATCTCCTTCTCTGATCCGAATCTGATGGTAACCACTTCGAAGATCAATCTTGGTGAAATACCTAGATCCAACAAGCACATCCATCATATCATCAAGGTGAGGTATTGGGAACCTATACTTGATTGTAATTTTATTGATTGCTCTGATATCCATGCACATTCTCCATGTTCCATCTTTCTTTGGTGTTAATAAAGCTGGGGTTGCACACAGACTCATGCTCTCCCTTATGACACCCTTTCTCACGAGCTCTGACACTTGCCTATTCAACTCTGCATGTAATGTCGGGCTCATCCTATAAGCCACTTGATTTGGGAGTGACGACCCTGGAATCAAATCAATATGGTGTTGAATATCTCTTTTGGGTGGTAATCCGTCTGGTAGCTCATCAGGAATAACATCTAAAAATTCTTCTATTAATTATACCATTTCTACTGGTATTTGTGCACTTGTAGGTTCATCCTTATTTGTGATTAGTGCATAACAAAAACCGATTGCCTTTGCCTCCTTCACAAATTCCTTTGCAGAAAGCATATTTTCAGCCTTCCCATCTTCCTTAAGAGGTAGCAAAACTATTTTTGTGCCATCCTTCCAGAAAGTATAAGTATTCTTTCCCCCATCATGAATAACATTCCTATCAAATTGCCATGGTCTTCCTAGCAGCATATGACATGCATCCATAGGAATAACATCACACCAAATCTCATCCTTGTAACTATTCCCAATAGAAAAACTTATTAAACATCTCTTATCAATAGTAACTTCATTACCCTTCTTAAACCATGCAATACGGTAAGGGTTAGGATTCTTCTCACAATGAAGACCCAATTTCTCGACCATCTCATTCGAAACCATGTTCTCACAACTACCACCATCAATAATAACATTACATACATTTCCTCCTGAAGTACATACTATTCCCAATAGAAAAACTTATTAAACATCTCTTATCAATAGTAACTTCATTACCCTTCTTAAACCATGCAATACGGTAAGGGTTAGGATTCTTCTCACAATGAAGACCCAATTTCTTGACCATCTCATTCGAAATCATGTTCATACCACCATCAATTGACATTACATACATTTCCTCCTGAAGTGCATCTTGTTCTGAAAAATATTTGTACGCAGCCATGCATCATTCCTTTCTTGGAGCAATCATCGTCCTCTTGATCTTGAGATTTTCTCCAACATCTGGTGGAATTTCTAGGTCGTGTTCATCTTCTACTTGTTCAGCTTCAACAAGATTTACTCTTGGAGCATCTCCTTGCCTCTTGTCATGTGTATAAGAATGCGGGCATTCAAAAGCCCGATGCCCCTCTTCACCACATCTGTAACAAAAAATGGTCTTCATGGAGCCTCCCATCCTCTATCGCTAGCATATCCTCTGCCCCTAGAAAATCCTCTACCTCTTTGTTGATTCTGGAAATCTTGTCTCGTATCTTCTTGCTTTTCCAATCCACGAGATGATTCTCCCCGACCTTGGTTGAAACTAGCTCGTCCTCGAAAAGAAGATGAGGCCCCCCTATTCATTCCAGGTGATCTCCTAAAACTTTGATGATTTTGTTTTTCCTCGACCTTTAAGGTTAATTGATAGGCATCCTCCATGCTCTTAATCCTATGCATACTTATCTCATCTTGAATAGAAAATTTTAATCCATTTACATACCTTGCAGCCATTTGTTCCTCAGTTTCTTCATGCTCTACACGAATGGACAACTTGTAGAACTCATCTGTGTATTCTTGCACTAGTAGTAAGTTCTGTTTGAGATTCTGAAACCTCCTGTAAAGGGTTTGGGCATAATCCACTGGGAGAAATTTATCTTTCAGCTTCTTCTCCATCTTACTCCATGTCCTAATTCTTTCTTTCCCCTTTCTTGACCGCTCTTTCTGTAGGTGATCCCACCATAACATAGCATGACCTTTCAATTTTGTGCATGCAAATTTTACCTTCTTTTCTTCTGACATGGCCTTCCACTCAAAAAATTTCCCCATGCTAGTCAACCAGTCTATCAGCTCCTCTGGTTTTAGACTTGCACAATACTCTGGAACATTAACTCTTATCCCATCATTCTTTCCTTCTAATGCTCGAAGCATCCTTTCTTCAAAAGCTAATGGTGGTGCTTGCGTTTCCTCCTCTTCACAAACTTCTTCTTCATCTGTGTCATCTCCACCTTGATTTCCTCTTTGGGTTATCATTGCAGCAAGCGTAACAACTTGCCTATGTAGATCTTGCATATTTCTATTCATCTGGGCAATACTGCCTCCTCTTCCTCTTCCTCTTCCTGCCATCTTTTTTTTTTAAGGACTCGAACCTGCTCTGATACCAGATAATGTAGCCAAATTCTAAACAAACTTGATATACTGCAAATAATATGAACTCCAAAAGAAAATAGATCTCCTTCGTTAATAATCAATTACAATGTTTCCTAACTAGGAAAAAAACTCCCAACTCGAGTTGCCATACAAACCCTAACTAACTTTGACTAAATCTACTCTAGGTGGCGAAATTTACTATTTTTAGTAGTTTACTAGAACCTGCTATTCTTAGTAAGTTCGCATGCTTATTCGTACGGGCACAAAAATTGTCATGCATCTTCTACATTCCTAAATTAGAGGAATTTCCAACTTTCTAACTCATAATGCAACTAATAGACTAAAATTAACTAATGCCCAAAAATAACAAAAAAACTGAACTTCAACTTAAATCCTAACTTTTGGCCTCAAGATGGCGGATTTAGGGCCTGAAAATGTGCCGAAACTTGCCACAACCAGTAGGGCCGGTTGCTGCTGCGTTCGTCTTATCGAAACATGTGGTTTATAAAAAAACGGACTCAAACGGACACCCAGAGCTCAAGTTATGACCTTGTCAACTTCCTGCTAATTTTGGCGCATCACACTTATATGATGTCTAGGTTTCTATGTGCACTCATAAACTTAGGGTACACAAACATTAGCTCATCTCCCTTATTGCTCTTTTGGGGAGCACGGTCATTGCAATCCATGCACTGCTCCAAGGTTGACATGTTAGTGGCAAGTCGAGTCCCAAACTACAAATATCGAGACAAGTGTGGGTGTGAGCCATGCCTATGTGCCAGAGCAATGTTCCCTTATCAACAATTTCTTGGAATATCATATATAAAAGCTTTGGTTTCTGTGTAGTTATGTTACATGTGGCTATGTTTTAAGGATTGTAATATGTGTTATTTACCTATAATTTGTTTAAATCCAAATGTTTTGGAAATTACTTGTATAAATAAGCAATTCCTTTTAAAATGGGAGATGAATGTCACATTTTAACATTGTATATGCTAGATCTTCAATCTCTTGTGATAAGAGACTTGAGGATTCAAGTGCCTTACATGCTATTGTAATGCACATGAAACTTAAAGAGATCATGACAAGATAAGTCTATTCAAACACTGTAGATAGTATTTATTGTTGCTTCAAATTTTATATTCTAATTTTGATTAGATATTCAAATTTTATGTTTCAATTTTTTTTATTGATATAATTTTCATCGCAACTGCAATTGTGCCATTTGCAATAAGAAACATAGGAAGATTTTTCGAATTGAATCCTATAACTTTGCAATTTTCAATGAGGATTTAGTTTTAATTTTGATACAATTGGCTCATAGGGTTTAACTCAAGTTATATGTTTTGTGTTGTTATTTTAAAATTAGTCCATTCTAATAGGTTGTATTTGTATTGTTTCATAGTTTTTAGTGGGGAATTTATTAATAATTTGAAAGCTTTCTTTTGTAAGTTTCTTTTTGCTCGGTGACACATTTGCTTACATTTCCTTCTCTTTGTAGATAGTATGGAACATATGCATGACAACTTTTAGTTGATTGTTATATCCAACACAATTTCCAATGATAGCATTGTTGGTTCTCATCAAGAAGCCATTGCCTCAAGCAAGCTCCCACACTCATTCATGCCTAGGGTTGTTATTGAGGAGAGCTTCACTCATGGTGCTTGGCTGACTTTTGCAGCTGTCGTGGAATCTCTCTAACAATGTTTTTGATGCATGCTCTGACATTTCTGTTAGGACATCAAAAATTATATTTTCCTCCCATATAATTGTTCAATTCGAGGGATTGTACAAATTCCTTGGTGTTTTACTTAAGTTATATGTTTTGTGTTGTTATTTTAAAATTAGTCCATTCTAATAGGTTGTATTTGTATTGTTTCATAGTTTTTAGTGGGGAATTTATTAATAATTTGAAAGCTTTCTTTTGTAAGTTTCTTTTTGCTCGGTGACACATTTGCTTACATTTCCTTCTCTTTGTAGATAGTATGGAACATATGCATGACAACTTTTAGTTGATTGTTATATCCAACACAATTTCCAATGATAGCATTGTTGGTTCTCATCAAGAAGCAATTGCCTCAAGCAAGCTCCCACACTCATTCATGCCTAGGGTTGTTATTGAGGAGAGCTTCACTCATGGTGCTTGGCTGACTTTTGCAGCTGTCGTGGAATCTCTCTAACAATGTTTTTGATGCATGCTCTGACATTTCTGTTAGGACATCAAAAATTATATTTTCCTCCCATATAATTGTTCAATTCGAGGGATTGTACAAATTCCTTGGTGAATTGACATATAATCAATACTATGCTGATGCTAGTGGCGAATAAAAATAAATTAGAGATGCATTTAGTGTTTACGTCACTAGCTTGTATTGTTATTTCACTGCTCGCCCGAACTGCTCCCTCTTCCACATTTCCACCATGTTTGCACTTCTACTAAACGTTTTTGCCCAAACTAAGATATGATGTTGCACCTATACCATCCATAAAACATATATTTCTTTTTGTCTACGTTCTATCCTAGAATAAATGTGACATTGCACCTCCTCTTTCGTTGTAACTTCACTTCCATGTATACACAACCTATGATCTTGTATACACTTTATTCACCTTATCTACACTATGCTTTCCTTTTGTAATGTTACTTTCCTACATTTGCTCCCATTCCCAATATTTAACCAATTATTACTTTTTGCCAAAAAAATATAAATTTTAATATGGAAATTGTTTATTCTTTGTTTTGTGTTAATTTTGTACCCTAGATTTTCCCACCTTATTCTACTCAAACAAACAAAACATGAGTGCATGATTTGTTTACCACAATCAACTTCCACCGTATGACGCTTACATACATTTCATTTTCCCCACATAATAATAGATTTACTTACTTTTTTTATTGTTATATAGGAAGCCAACATAACGAACACTGCACTTGCCATTTGTTGTGATACCATTTCCGGTGACAGGGTCCCAGGGTTTGCCGAGGGCGTAACTAATATAGAGATGCCACCAATCACAACAATAAAGGAATTTAATCCTTACAAAATCCATTGGTATAAAGAAGGTAGAGTCATTAAAAAGAATTTCTTACATAATACAAAAATGAAGGTTTTCAGCTTTATCCTTGTTGACAAGGATAATATAAGCATAACTATAACTTCTTTTGACCAAGTATTCTTCAATCAAATACAAATTGGAAAGTTGTACACTATCGTAGAAGGCACAATGAGGTATGCAAAATTAAAATAAAAGAATTCAACACATTTATGGGAAATTATCTGTCAAGCTCGGTTCAAACCAGGACTAGATCTTTCTGCTATATTAGTTTCAATTCAAAACAATTACGGATATCAAAGATTTGTCCACCAATTCCATCGTTGATATTCTTGTCATTTTTCTATCCTATTACTGCAACTTCTTAGATCAAAAAAAGAGATGGAAGCTACAACCAAAAGTGAACACTTGTCTTGAAGGATAACTTAGGATCCTACATTGATGCAACCCTTTGGGGTGTTTCGTGATGAAGAGAGAAAACATTTGGTTGGGTTGTGTGCATCGAAGACATCAACAAACCCAACTCTCGCGATAAGGAAAGGTAAAATAACCACATATAAATGGAACTATAGTCACTACATCATCCTTCCTTAAGTGGCTTGCAACAATCTAACGACAAGGTCCATGCATCAATAATTTGTCTTCCGCTCATTTTCACCTTTTGAAAAATTTCATGTGGCCATTGTCACATCGAGGAGACAATCTTATAGATGAGGAAGATTCTACAACCACCACTCCATCAATATCAACTGAAACCATAATTACAATGCCCTTATCAGACTTAACGATATCTACCCCTTAAATGGTAGAATATGTAATAATAGGTGATGATATGGTGGTTGCAGATGATGGTGTTGAGATTTGGTCTATAGTGTTGATAATGTGGGCGTTAGGTGCCCTATGAGGTGGAAGGTTGAGCTTGATTATTATGTGAATGATTTGGGAATGGTTGTTTAAAGACGTCTAAGGTTCATTGGGCAGTGCATTAGGATTATTTACTTGAAGATCACCAGAATCCATAAGTTTTTGGACAAAATCCTTGAATGTGTGACACCTCTCGATGTCATGGCCACGAACTTGGTGATATTTGCAATAATGTTCTTTGCGGTACCATGTCAGTTTAGTTCATGTCTCATCAAATGGTCGGATAGGGGGAAGTCCAATGAGTTTGACCGCCATTAATTTGTCAAAGATCAAATTGTAAGATTCCCCAAGAGGAATGTAGTTAGGGGTTGGTCTAAGCGGTCTTTGTGAAGACTCATCATGTGAAGTAGATGTGGGAGTGGATGAGGATTTGATCACGATAGTGTTGGCGTCAGTTTTAGGTTTATTGCCATGCGTGGAACATTTGGTGAACTCTGTTTTAGGTTTGTTTGATGTAAGTTTAAGATGGCCTTGCTCAAGAGCGCTGAGTTCGAGTTTACAAGCCACTGTGAATGCCTCTTCAAAGGTTTGAAAAGATTGAATTTGGAGGGTTGAAGAGATGTGCTTTGCACATGACCTTGAGAAAAATTCAATGAGTTCGGTTTATGGAAGGGGAAACAACAATTGATTGATGATGTTACGCCATCGTGCAACAAAATCCTTGATAGACTCGTCGTCGAACTGTCAGATGACATAAAGGTCGGTGCTGGTAATCTTGCGTGTAATGTTGATTGAGAAATGTTCAAGGAATAATTGGGCAAGTTGAGCAAATGTTGAGGGATTTTGTTGTACCAGTATAAGGCTGGTCCGACCAATGACATAGGAAATGTGCGAAGCATGAGATCTTAGTCATGAGTGATAAGGTAGTACACATGTCTAAAAGCACATAGATGTTATCGGGGGTCTTCCTTACTATTGAATTAAAAGAACTTAGGCATTTCCCAGTGAGGAGGGTGAGGTTTGACCGAAATGGATGGGTTGATGGGGTTCATTGCAGATTTGGTCATAGGAAAATGTGGTCTTAGATCCCAAAGTTGTTGCTTCAAGGTTAACAATTATACTTAATAATGCTTGCAAGGGATCATTTGATGATTGAGATGTTGAAGGATGAATTCGAGAAGTGTGTGAGGTGGATGGGTTGGGTTGTTGGTATATTTGATAAGTTTGGGGATGCGTTGGTGTTGATGGCGGTGGTTGATAAGGGGGAATATAATGAAGAGGTTGGGATTGATTGCTTGAGATAACACTTAATGTTGAGATGTGCGAATGTGATAAGATTAGTTAGTTTGGGCAGGTTGTTGTGAAATAGGGATGTTTGATTGATTTGCAATGGGGTTGGTTGGAATGTAATTGCTAGGAGGTTGAGTGGAAGGTACATATTGATAAACTCGTACCTTGCATAGGGGGTTGATAAATCTACATGGATTCAGATGGGTGACGTTGAGAAATAACCACATCAACATGCACATGTGAAGTGACGACAAGAGGTAAGGTTACCTGATTTGTTCAGACGTGGGAGGAAGCAAGTGTGATTGTTGAGAAGATTGAATAGGAAGGCAAGTGACTATGGTAGATGATGATGTGATGGGGAGAGAAGAAGGAATAGTTGTATTGATACGAGGCAAGTTAGGTGGGATAGGAACAACTAATGGGTGGTTTAATATGAGGAATGGAAGAAGATGGTTGATTTGGGTCAAGCTCCTGTTGGGCCCTAATGAGCTCACCCATGGCTCTAGGAAAGAACACAACGATTTGGGAGGTAAGGATCTGATTGGACTCTGAATTGGAATGATATGCATAAAGTTGTTGTAAGGGAGGTCCATCAATAAGAAGGCTGGTGGTTTTGCAGAGGAGATAATAATGGAAAACAACCAGATTTGCATCAAGAAGCTCCTAGAACTCCAAAGATCTACAAGGGATTAGAGGAGGCCCAAAAACATCAATAAATGTAGTCGAAGGAGGTGTGTTTGGTCTAGATGGGATGGGGTGGTGATAAAGGAAAGCATTGGTTGTGTTATGATTGTTTGATTGATTCAATTGGGTCTCTTGAAGAGACGGAATGGTAATGGTCTGTTGAGTGACCATGGTAGCGATAAACAAAGGTGTAGAGGTAAGGAGGGACAACACGAAAGTTTGTTGGATGGTAGCAGAAGTGGGAATGGGAAAGTTGTTTGTCATCATGTTTTGTTCCATTTTCTTGGATTGAGATCTCGTGATAACTGACATAAAACAAGAAACTAAAACTATGTTGATTTCTACTCAAAGAAATTGAGTCACACAACAAGTTTTTGTTTATCTTGATTATTTTAAGATGTGAAAAGAAATGGAAAAGGGGCTAAAGGGGTGCCTAAGAAGTGGCAAGCTAAGTATGGTTTCAGGTGGTTTTGGTTGTAGAGTCCTTGATATACCAACAAAAGTGGGAATGGGAAAGTTGTTTGTCATCATGTTTTGTTCCATTTTCTTGGCTTGAGATCTCGTGATAACTGACATAAAACAAGAAACTAAAACTATGTTGATTTCTACTCAAAGAAATTGAGTCACACAACAAGTTTTTGTTTATCTTGATTATTTTAAGATGTGAAAAGAAATGGAAAAGGGACTAAAGGGGTGCCTAAGAAGTGGCAAGCTAAGTATGGGTTCAGGTGGTTTTGGTTGTAGAGTCCTTGATATACCAACAGAGTGAAGAAAGTTAAAAAGTGAATGGAGAATGGAAGAGGCAATACCAATCAAGGGATGTTAGGGGAAGACCAACAATAATTATTGTTGGTGCAAGATGGGGGAAGGAGTGGAAAATAAATGGAGGATGAAGAGAGTGAGAAAGGTAATAGAGAGTGATGTGGAGTGATTTTTAGGGGTCGGCCAACAATAATAGTTATTAGTGTGGAAACTGAAGATGATCATGAAATAATTTTAGGAGGAGACCAACAACAATGACAGTTAGACATGAGAGTGGATATGTGGGAGAATTCAAGAAGATGGAGTGGAAAGAGTAAAGAAAGGAGGAATGATGATTTGTGAAAAGACAAAGGCAGGGAGAGGATGCAGAGGATGAGGATGAACGAGGTGAAGATGAAGAAACAAGACATAAAAGAATGGTAGGAAGTGGTATGAAGGATTACGGATCAAGAGGGGGAAAATGGGGGAAGGAGTACAATTGCAAGGTGGAGATGGTGGATTTACTTTGTGATTTGATAGGTTGAGAAAGGGTAATTATAGGAGGAAAAGTTGGTTGGTAGGGGAGACCAGGAGGAAGGAACAATCAACAGAGGGAATGATGAGTGAGCAAAAGGCATAGTCCAGATTGATAGGTTTACTTTAAGTAAGATTGTCATGCTGCGTGAATGGTTAAGTAAAATCACCAATCTGGAGATGAAAAGACGTGGAGTGGTGGAAGGGGACAGGAACGGTGAGAAGGGTGATATGGGGATAAGTGCTGAGCGGATTAAAGTGATGAGGGAGGATGGATGGAGAAAAGACATGTTGACCATGGTGGGGGATAAGGAGTTGCAGGATAGTGAACTCTCCTTGAGAAAGATCCTCAAGTACGATTCACAAACTGCAACAGTGATCAAGTAGAATTCCCAAACCGAAAGGTGTATTATAGATAATGTTCATAAATGTTAACAGAATCATGGAATTAAGGATGATGTCATCCTTAAAGTAAACACATGGATATAGATGACATGCTTTGAAATTAGATATGTAAGAATGCGATCTTGATAAAAGGTGACCTTAACGAGATAAACGACGCATAATCGTAGCAAGGAGCATACGAGGAAACCATGCTTAGAACCGGATTGGAGGTAAACAAGAAAGAGAACCACTCAAGGCATTGCACTTGTAGCCAATAACAGGTGTTGACACATAACCAACGATAATTACTTATACCAAAAGACCGTAGAGGAAATATGGATAAAATAAGCTCATAAACCTAATGTCGACATGAAAAGGGGGTTTAGGATGCAACTTGCATGTAGGAAGAGGGTTCTCCATAAGTTGATTTTCCCTAGGTCTATGCCCCAACTCTGGGAATGGGAAAGAGAAATTTGATCAATGCAAGAAGGTTTCTATGAGAAATCTCATCAATGTGGGAAGCTTTCTTAGGATGCTAATATAATATAATATTGATCAATGCAAGAACCCCTCATCACCATGATACAATAGAGTATCCATACATATATGATTGCAATGTAAATAATGATATAAATGGTATCCATCCTTTGAGGGGTTGGTCTATTTATTTAACTTGATTTTTTTCTTTTTCTTTTTTTTTTTTCCTTTTTTTAACATGAATAGTTTTCCTTTGGGGGATCAATCTATTTTTTTATTATCTTATTTTTATTAACAAAAATATCCTTTGAGGGATCATTCTATTTTTGGATAAGATAGCATGAGATAGGAGAATCCATAATTTTAATTTTTGTTTTCTTCCCTTTTTTATGGAGAAGATCTGGGTATAACTAGGTAAACTACTTAGGAGGGGAAGATGATTGTACAAGTGACACCCCTGGACCCTCAACATGGTTTCAATAGGTAAATAAGAAGGTGATGGGTGTAATTATCACAGAGTTCTCATAAAAAAGGGAGAACCTATCCATAAGAAAAATGCTTATGGATAGATCTGTGGTGCCCATATTTAAGGTCACGTCTAGGAAGGGATGGTATACCACATAATTCCATATCATTACAATGATAGATGGAAGGAGCTAATGATGGAGGAATGATATAAATATATGACTATTTTCTCATTGGTAGATATGCTAACAATAGAATGGCAATAAGTGCAATGCATTAAGAGGTTATATTTCTAGTTTACCATCAAGGGAAGGAAAATGATAGGCACCTAACCCATAATTTTGTGTGATAATATAAGGTCCAATCCACTTGGGAGAAAACTTTCAATGTTGGCTCCTTTCTAGAGTAGTGTAATTATGATTTTCTTTTAAGACAAGGTCACCATTTTTAAAGTCACGTTCTTTGAGATGCTTGTTATAAGCACACTTGACACACTCTTGATAAACATGATGATGCTCAAGAGCAATAAGGTGATGCTCATCTAACAACTCAAGCTATGTTAGACGCTCTTGGTGATAATCTTCATCATAAATGAAGTCATGAATAGACGCGTGCAAGGATGGAAATCTAACTTCAAGGGGGAGAAAAAACTTCAGAGCCATATACAAGAGAAAATGGGGTAGCACCTGTGGAGGTATGGATGCTAGTTTGGTAAGCCCAAAGAGTGGGAGGGATATGAATATGCCAATCATGGCTTGATTTGTTAATAGTCTTGGTAAGAATGTTACAAATATTTTTATTAGTTGCTTCGGCTAGGCCGTTAGGTTGAGGATAATAAGGAAAGGATAATCTAAGATTAATATTGAATGATTCAAAGCTATTCTTGACATCTTTGTTTTTTAAGGACTTTCCATTGTCCATGATGATTTTATGAGGGATGTCAAAGTGGAAAATGATATGCTGATAGATGAAGTTAACGATTTGATTAGCTTTGGTTGAGGTGAGTGGAATTGCTTCCACCCACTTGGTGAAGTACTCAATCACGATTATGATAGAATGATGACACTGTGAAGAATGAGGATTGATGGTACTTATGAGATCAAGGCCCAATTGTGAGAAGGGCCAAAGGTCTTGAGTTAGTTGTAAGGTCTTAGCTAGGAATGCAGAAAAGATTGGAATGTTGCTGACACTTGACACATTTCTTAACATATTCGCAAGTATTTATAATTGAGAGAAGGCCAATAATAGCCAAGGTGAAGAACGTGCTTAGTAAAAACTAAGTCACTAAAGTGGCCACCATAAATTCTGTTATGGACTTCTTGGATAATGTGATTAGATTCATGGGATTTAAGGCATCGAAGGAGAATACCATCAAACCCACATTTATAGAGGATACCGCCAAGAATGATATAATGGTTAACATGTTGAAGAAACAACCTCCTACCATTCTTAGATAGGTCGGAGGGAATGATGGATTTGGATAGATAATTGAAGATTTGAGAGTACCAAAGATCTGATGCATTACATTTCAACAAGATTAACATGAAGTAACCCGTGAATGTGAGATGGTTGATCATGATGATGAACGATAATACAAAGTTGGGATTAATTTTTTGTCTATGGGATAAGAGATGCAAAAGAATTCATCATATCATCAAAATGATTGGATGATTGAGGGATGGCTTGGGTAGTGTAAGAATCAAAATCCTTATGGAGAAAAATGAAAATGTCTTTATATTTATGAAGAATATCATTTTTACATTGATAATCATTTGTAACTTGTTTGATGATGAGCTCGAAATCCCCATAGATATCAAGGATTTATACACCCAAAAGGATGGCATTTTTAAGGCCCAAAATGAGAGCCTCATACTTTGCCATATTGTTAGTGCACTCAAAGTCAAGATTTTGAGCAATGGGGATAGGAGTATTCCAAGGAGGAATGATAATGATGCCACCTGCCTCCCCTTGTTGACACTTAGAGCCATAAAAAAAGAGAGTCATCCTAAGAGGAGAATCCTCATGGTGGAAATTCACTGATGGATTCATCTGAAAATTTC
Source organism: Taxus chinensis (assembly GCA_019776745.2). Classification (NCBI taxonomy): domain Eukaryota; kingdom Viridiplantae; phylum Streptophyta; class Pinopsida; order Cupressales; family Taxaceae; genus Taxus; species Taxus chinensis. Next base: position 272,875,356 of record CM034146.1, on the reverse strand, counting down.
TCATGATGAAGATGAGCATCAGAAAGAGGAGGCTTCAACTAATTGGTCTGTAATAACTTGGCCCTTGATAGAATTTGAGAGATGAAATCTAGGTCAAACTTAGTCATGAGCATGGGACAATGAGTGATACGATATTTACGATAAGGCTTGGAGTGCATTATTTTGAGAAGATAAGAGTTAGTGATGACATAATTCTTGTGATTAAGAAGATAATGTCAAAGCTTAGAAGTAGTGAAGAAGAGGGCACAACATAAATTTTCATCCTTCAATGGAGCGAGTCTCATAATCATAAAGGGTGTGACTGATGTAATAAGTGACCTACTTACGAACTTGGTAATCACGGTACAGTAACATAGCCCCTAAGGCATGATCAGTGGTAGATACATATAGATAAAAGGGGTCTTCCTTCGAGGAGGTGTAAGCACATACGAAGATAGGAGATTGCTTAAGATCATCAAAGGCTTTTTGACAATTATCGTCCCAGTGGAAGTTGACATCTTTACGAAGAAGATGATGAAATGGTTCGCAACAGTCGAAAAGTTATGATATGAAGTGGCAGACGGACCTAAATCGGCCTTAAAGACTGTGAAGTTTCTTAAGATTAGAAGGAGGAGGCATCTCAAGGATGGCCTTGATTTTTGTAGGGTCAACTTCAATACCCTTGATAGAAACAATGAAACCAAGGAGCTTTCTAGTAAAAAATCCAAAAACACACTTGGTTAGGCTGAGGCAGAGGAAGAAATGGACGAGGCACTCTAAAAGGATTTCAAGGATAGAGAGGTGATCGCATCAATGCTTGGACTTACCCAATAGGTCATCCACATAGTACTCTACATTATTATAGACAATATCATGAAATATATAAGTCATGGCTTGCTGATAGGTGGCTCCAACGTTTTTCAAACTGAAGGGCATGACGCGATAGCAAATGTTTCCCCAAGGAGTGATGAAAGAAGTCTTATGTTGGTCCTTTGGTGGTAGAAGGATTTGATTGTATCCAGATAAACCATCCATTATAGACAACATCTCATGGCTTACAGTAAGGTCTATAAGTTGATCGATGTTAGGAAGGGGGAAATCATATTTAGGGAAAGAAAAGTTTAAATCTTGGAAAGTCAGTGCATATATGAAGCTTTCCCAAAGCTTTAAAAATAGGGACGATGTTTGAAACCCATTGGGGATAGTCAATAGAGATGATAAATTTAGAAAAAAGGAGGTGATACAACCCCTCTTTGACAAGGAGAGAAACTCGTGGATGCAAGTGGTGAAGTTTTTCCTTAACTAGATTAACTTTGGGAAAGCTGACAATGTTATGGAAAATGATGGAGGGGTCAATACTTGACATGTTGGAGTAAGAACATGTGAAGGCCTGGATGTGTTTGGATAAGAAAGAGGTGAAGGATTTGAGTTCTTGAGGCTCTAGAGATTGGCCCACCTTAAGGATGTGGGGCTCTTGAGGAGTCCTGATATTAATGTCTATAGTAGACTCATTTAGGAGAGTGGAAGTGTCAGGGGGAAGGGATTTTGGATATGAGAATTCTCGGCCCCCATGTACTAAATGATGGAGTTAACATCATTACACAGAAAAATTTTAACGGTAGAGAAATTTTCCTTGATTCTCTAGGATAGACCGGTCCAAGGAAAGTGGAGACTAAAAATGTGTAGGGGAATAGATATGCTATCATTTGGATCTATGAGATAGTTATATGTAGGAAAGCGGGGGTGAATCAACATCGAATGGGAGAGGATGCAGAAGTTTTTGAAGGGGGGTGATGGAGGGATCTTTGTATCCCAAGAAAAAAAATTCATATGGTTTACGGGTTTCGTTGAAGACATGGCTGTGGGGACCTTGTTCATAATACCACATACAAAACCCCTTCCATGCATAATGGTACATGTATGTGTAGGCGAAGGATTATTTTCTGAGGAATCTAAAACTCATAATATATGGTTTGGTGTGAGGGTTATCTTCGGCATGAGAATAAGGTTGATAGAGGCCATTGTAGAATAATTTGGTCATGTAAAAGTTGGGCCAAACTCCATTTCCCCGATGTTTATTGAGGGGGCTTATCAAGGCAACCGAGGTGTCAATGGGAAGGGAAGTCTTACCTAAGGAAAGGTATCATCTCTGGATGCTTGAGAGGAAAGGACCGGGTTTCATTTCCAACCTGATAAGTGACTAGTCTAAGGGAAATGGTGGAGACAAAAAAAACCTAGGGGGAATGGATATGCTATCAACTGGATGTATGAGATAGTCAGATGGAGAGAAGGGAGGTGAATCAATGTCAATAGGAGAGGATGCAGAACTTCTTGAAGGGAGGATGGAGGGATCTTTGTATCCCAAACCAAAATTTTCACATGGTTCATGGGTTTGTTTCAAGACATGGTTGTGGGGACATTGTTCATAATACCCCATAATAAACCCCTTCCATGCACAATGGTCGATGTATGTGTAGGTGAAGGATGGCTTACTAAGGAATCTAAAACCACCAGTATATGGTTTGGTGTTAGGGAGATCTTTGGCATGAGAAGAAGGTCAATCATGGATACCGTAGATTAGGTTGGTTTTGAGGAAAGAGGGGCTAAATGAGACGATGTCTTTGATTGATACATAGGGGCCTTATCTTGAAGGCCAAGGTAGTGGATGGGAGGAAGGGAATTAAGGGTGAGGAGTTGATACTATCTCAAGGAAAGGTATTGCATCACATCATCGACATATCCATCATGGGGTAACTTAGATGTAGGCACAAAATAACTGGTGGATACCTCAGAAGAAGGATTTTATTTAGGGAAAAACACATCATTTGGTCGATAAGTCATATGGAATGTCTTGAAAGGAGGGGTATTGGTGAGGAGAGTATGAATCATCCCTTCATATTAGTATTGAATACAATGGTGGAGGGTAGATGGGATGCAGTGCATGGCACAAATCCAAAGACATCCAAGTAGGAAATTATACTAAAATTATCCTTCTTTAATATAGAAGACCTCTTGAAGGAGTTTATGTACAACTTAAATGGGAAGGATAACTGTACCCAATGTGGGGGTGATATCATCATTAAAGGAACGAAGGAAGGTAAGGGGATTCAAAAATAACGGTGTTAAGTAGTTTTAGTTGGTTAAAGGTGTAAGAAGGAATTATATTGATACTAGCACCATTGTCAATCATAGTCCATCGGATGAATGTGTCATTGATGTAGACCATGATGAAGAGAGGAATATCATGTTCTTTGGGAGGAATGTTTGGGATTTCAGAATCCTCAAAGGACATGGTGGTGGATGCTATAAAAGCATCAACTAGAGATATGAGGGGTTGAGGCGTATCAGATGATATCAGGTTGTGCTATAGAGCTTCAATAAGAGCATGTTTGTGGTTAGGACAGATTTCAATAAGCTCATAAAGTGACATCTTAACCGGGTCCTGGTGAATTTTTTTGAAAATGCTTTATTCAATAGGCCAAGGGGAAGCTAATATAAAAATATTAGGTCTTGATGATGATGGGGATGGAGATGAAGTGGGATCACTAGAAGGAGCAGCGACTAAAATCAGGTTTTGATGTGGGCATAGATGAGGTAATCTCCTTAGGAGGAGGGAGAGAAAAAAAGGTCCTTGATTTTGTTTGGGTTGTTGGTTTGGAGTCATATGAGCTTGAACTAGTAGTTAACCTACCAACATCAATACAGAGAGGAGGACGTTCCTCAAGATGATATGAAGTAGGTGGGGGAATGGAGACGTTAGTCTTAGATGGAATGGGTGACTTAGATATTTTGGTAAATGAAGGTTGGGTGGAGGAAGTGGGTATGGTTGATGGAAGAGTTGGTTCTCCCTCATCAAGGAGGTCATCTTCATTGATAAGGTTATGTATGATGGTTTGAAGGGCTCTACAGTGTTCAGTGTCATGCTCTGGTGCATGGTGGTATGTTAAAATAAGGCTAGAGTCAAATAATAAGGGTCGTGGTGCACTTAGATCAAAGAGTTTGATTGATGGTAAAATGATTGCCAAATCTTGGAGTAATTGATAAAACATCATTGTATAATACCCCGAGGGAATAGGTGATGATGTAGCTATAGGTGAAAGGTTTTGTGATGAATTTAATGATGGTTTGACGTGAAGTGGTGTGATGGGAGCCTTTGATCCTATCTTAGATTTGGAAGAGGATGGACATGATTGTGTTTGATTTGAAATCTTGGTTGATGATGTGGATGACCTAGAATCAGTTTTGGTAGATGGTTTAGAAAAAGGTCATCATTGTGTTGTCTTATTAGTGGGGAAGGCTTTCAATTAAGGGGATGATCCCAAAATATAATAATATGATGAAGGGAGTGGTCTCAAAATAGAAGAATAATATATAGGGAATGGTCCCAAAATAGAAGATGATGATGTGGCTTTAGGAGGATTGGTCTTAGGCAAAGGAATCTCTACCTTTTTATGTGGATGTGTGAGAGGCTTTTGGGAAAGGACACCAAGGTTCCTAATTTTCGCATGTGGATATTTGTTCTTGGTGGAAGTAGTGGCATCTTTGGCTAAATAATCTATGGTGACTAGTTTTGGTAGCAATGTGTGTAATATTGTTGGTGGAAGGGGTTTCTGCATGATTCATTTAACTATGTCTAAAGATGATATTGATTATGTGGATTTAGGATGAATTGATGTAGGTATTGTGGATGTTATTTGATGTGATAGAATTTGTCATTCATACTTGTATTAGTTATGGGAATAGGAGATGGGATAGCCATAAGGTGTAATATCTAGTTGTTGGTGTAGAAGATGATTGGTTTTGTAGATGGGGCATGAATATCATTCGTGGTTGTCTTAAGTGGAGGGTGGTTGTGTCATAAATGTTTCAAGGGTACTATAGTTATATTTACAAATTGAGGTGTAAATTTATGTGTGATTACATTTGAGGATGTGGTTGGTGAAGAAACGAGTTCAAGGGATGAAGTTACAGATGGTGAGGATGGAAAAGTGGATGCAATAAAGTCTAAATAGGTTGTATTCATGTTTAATGTTGGTGGAGATGTGATAGTTTGTGTAGTGGGAGGAGTTGTTGGTGAGGCAAGTTCATGTTCAACGGTATCAGTAGTGTGAATGGTGTTAATGGTTTGGGCATTATGAGGTTGGGATGTGGGAGTAGTGGCTTGATTTGTTGGACCATGATTGGGAAATGGTTATTTAAAGACATCTAGTGGTTGATTTGGAGGTGCATTGGGGTTGCCTACTTGGAGGTCACCTTGATTAATAAGTTTTTGGACTAGATCCTTAAAGGTTCTACATTTTTCTATGTCATGTCCTCTAACTTGATGATACTTACAATAATGATCCTCATGATACCACACCGGTTTAGGTCTTGTCTCATCTAGTGGTCAAATGGGGGGAAGCTTGATGAGATGAATTGCCATCAACTTGTCAAAGATCAAACCATATGATTCTCCAAGAGGAGTATAGTTGGGCGGTTGTCTAGGGGCTCGTTGTTGAGGCCACACACTAGAAGTAGGTGTGGAAGAGGATTTGACCACCACGACATTGGTTGCATTTTTAGATTTATCATTATGGGTCAATGATGTCTTGGTAAACTCAGTTTTGGGTTTGTTCATTTTAATTTTGAGATGGCATTATTCAAGGGAATGAGTTTTGAGTTTACGAGCCACGATGAAATCCTCTTCGAATGTTTGTAATGATTGAATTTTCAACATGGAAGAACTTTTCTTCACAAAAGAGTGTGAAAAGAGTTCGGTAAGCCTTTTCTATGGAAGAGAAAATGATAGTAGATTTATGATCCCACGCCATTGTGTGAAAAATTCCATGATGGACTCATCATCAAATTACCGAATGGCATACAAATCAATGATGGTGATTTTACATGCAATATTAATCAAAAAGTTCTTTAAGAATAATTACACGAGTTGAGTGAATGAAAATAATGAATGTTGAGGAATGCCATTGTACCAATCCAATGCATGACCAAAATAACACATAGGGAAGGTGTGAAGCATAAGGTCTTAATCGTGATCAATAAGATAACATGCATGCCTAAATGCATGGATATGTTGTTGTGGGTCCTCCTTACTATTGAACTTGGAAAGCTTCAGTAGTTCTTAATGAGGAGGATATGGTTTGATTACTACTGATGGATTTATACAATCATTACATATTTTCTCATAAGATAATGTAACTCTGGGCCCTAGTGTAGTAGCCTCAATATTAGCCAACCTATTCATTAAGACATGTATATGATCATTTGATGTGTTGATTGGTTGGGATTGTAATTGTATGGCATGGGATGTATCTTGATTAGGTTGTTGATAATTTTTGGATGCGTAAGTGTTTGAGGAATGGCATGATAAGGGTGGATGTATGTTATGGATTGATATTGAGGAGGTTGCTGCAATGGTTATTTTTGTGATATAGGGATCTAGTATGATTATTGTGATTGGTTTTGTTGTGGTAATTGGTGAATGGGAATGTAGGTGTAGAAAGTTTTATGAGGTGGATTAGGAACCATGTAATACAAATAACTCATAAGAAGAGGTTGGAAAGTAATGAAATTTGCATGTATATGTGAGGTAAGAGACAAAGAAAAGTTATGTTGTTTGAATATGGGATGTGATATTTAGATAGATTGAGTATGGACAGTAGTGATGATAGTGGCCAAAGAGGTAGTAGGAATGGATGTGGTGATGGTTGTATAGATTGGAAGGATATTGGGAGGAATTGGTGTGATTGGCTTAGTGGTTTGATGAGATAGAGGACTGGTATAAGACAAAGCAAGCTCACGTCGGGCTATAATAAGCTCACTGATAGCTCAAGGGAAGAAGACTCCTGATTGTGAAGATAATATTTGAGCCGTTTTAGGGTTAGATTGATAGTCATAAATTTTTTTAATGGGTGGACCATTAAGAGGAAGTTGGGTTGACTTCCTAAGTAAATAATCATGAAGAGCCACCAGATTGGCATCAAGAAGCTCTAGAAACTCCAAAATTTTGCGAGTGATGATAGGAGGTCCAAAATACTCGATTGATGTGTCATATGGAGGTTTGGTTAAGTCTAGATGGAATAAAATAGTGGTATGGATTAGTATCATTGTCAGTAGATGTTCAAATAAGGGTCTCTTGATGAGGTGGATGGACATTCATGGATTGGGTAACCATAAAATAAGTTACCATGGGCATGGAAGAGATAATAATCATGGTGGATGTTTGTTGAGATGGAGCAACTGATGTGTTCAATGCAAGATCTTATTCCCTTTTTCTAGCTATTGAATGTGTGACTATGAGTATGAAACAAAATAAGAAAACAAATCCTATTTTAATTAGATCAAGCAAGTAAATAAGACAATCTTTTATTATCTTGATTAGTTTAGAAAAATGTGATAAAAAAATTAAAAAGGCTCAGAACGAACCTATGAAATGGCCAATCTATGTTTGGTTTCGGGACATTGTGGCTAGGGAGTCCTCGATATACCCAAAGGTATGTTAGGCCCTAATCTATTTAGGATTTATAACGTATCAAAAACACCACAGTGGATTTTAGTTGGGTAATGAAATCCTAATCAATCCACATGGTAGGAATAGGTCTAGATGTGTTAATTGATTCATTAGTTTGGTTGTGTGTGATGGAATGTGAGATGTAATGGATTAACCCCTACTTAAGGTATGTTATCAAGAAGGATGTAAAGGGTTCTTTTTAAACAAAATCCAAATGTGAAAATTCGATGAAGACAAACACACATGAAAGAGAAAGTACGATGTAAAATGAGAAAATAAGGAAAAATGAAGAATACATGGATAACACTTTTCCTTTTTATCTGGCTATAAGTTGACGCACAGAATAGTAGGCTCCAAGAAATATTGATGTGAGAAATCAAGTAATATAGACTAACTGCAAAGTTAGTACAACAAAAATATAAAATAAAATATGGATTTATACAAAGTGAGGATGTTGATTAAGATTGGTAAACTATGATGTAATCAAGGATCTTGTAGAAGTGGTTAGTAGTTTTCCACGTCAAACAAAAAGAAAATGATGAAGGATACCACAGTCACATTTATTATTCTCAATATCTCTTGTAATTAGCACAAGAGAAGAGAATACATGCGATGGATTAAGATTAGATTCACAAAAAAAGAAAAATAAAATGACAACACTCTATGGATGAAAGTCACCAAAAAAGGGTTAGATGATAACACAAAGAGAGTAAATGATAATGAAGTGTGTAAAATCGGGATCAAGTGACTAAAAACGAATAGGGGCCCTAAAGTTGATTCACGATTAGTGAAATTGTGGAACAACCTGGTGAAAAGGAGTTGAGATGTGTATATGTTTAAGAAATTGGTATTTGACAATGTATATTGATGGTCAAAGTGTTGTAGAGTCCCGCAAAATTAAATAATACAATTAGTTGACATAGTTTAAAAATATGAGAAATACAATAGCAAGGTCCTAATGTTTGTTTTTGAAAAAAGGTCATACGTAGAGAAATAAAAAATAATTAATCGATTTAACTAATAAAAATTGTAGTTCAACAATCTTATACAATTAGATTAAATAAGATAATAAAGCTAAGTGATAGACGATAAAATAGTGTAAGGAAAGCAAATGATGTAATTGATTCGAAATGATAAACTATCAGGTGGAAGGTGAGAAAGATAGTGCAAATAATGAAATTAATGATTAACTCTGAAGTCGTTCTTCCCCTCGAAGTTCAAATTTCATTCATGATATTTTATGATAAATTTTTGGTATCATTGATTAATTTTTTGGTATCGTTCCTCTCGTTCACCCTACGTTTGTTTTTTTCATTAGGCTTGTCCATTGAAATTTCTGTTCCCCCCTAAATCTAATTAATTTCATTTCCCACAAAAATTACATATCAAATTAATCAATATTCATTGATTAATTAATCCCTTTTAAATCAACTAACAAATTTAATATTTCAAAGTAATCCATGTCATTCCACCTATGAATTTAATATTTCAAAGTAATCCATGCCATTCCACCTATGAATTAGTATGATATTGGTGGAAATAAGAATGCTAGAGTTTTCCTATGATTTCTAGTTTATTCGAAATAGGGGGGAAGACTTATACTTATAACATAAGGGTGAGATTAATTTGGGGTTTTTAGGTCATCAAGATTTAGAAAAGTAACCTTGATTAGGTGAGTGGGGGGATATGATTTGAATTTAAATGCATGAGTGGATTGAATATGGATTAAATCTGAATATCAAATTCATAAATGGATTGACTATGAACTATATTCGAATATTAAATTCATTAGTGGATTGAATATGGATTATATTCAAATTTTAAATTTATTAGTGGATTGAATATGGATTAAATTCGAATTTTGAATTCATTAGTGGATTGAATATGGATTAAATTGGAATTTTAAATTCATTAGTGGAATGACATGAATTATTTTGGAATATTAAATTCATTGTTGGAATGACATGAATTACTTTGAAATATTATATTCGTAAGTTGATTTAAAAAAGATTAATTAATCAATTAATATTGATTAATTGGATATTTATTTTTGGTGAGAAATGAAATTAATTAAATTCATGAGGGAAAAATAATTTGAATGAACAAACCTAATGAAAGAGAGAAAACATAGGGTGAAAGGGAGGAACGATACCAAATATTTATCATAAAATATTGGGGCCAACGATACTAAAAATTTATCATAAAATATCAAGGATGAAATTTGAACTTCGAGGGGAAGAACGACTTGAGAGCCAATCCTTAATTTTATTATTTGAACTATCTTTTTCACCTTCAACTTGATAGTTTATCATTTTGAATCAACTACAACATTTATGTTGCTCACAATATTTAATTTAATTGTATAAGAATGTTGGACTACAATTTTAATTAATTAATTCGATTAATTATTCTTATTTTATTTCTCTACGTAAGACCTTCTTTGAAAAACAAACATTAAGACATTTCTATTGTATTTATCATATTTTTAAACCACGTCAACTAATTGTATTATTTAATTTTGTAGGAGGACTCTACGACACTTCGACTATGAATATGCGTATTCAAAGACCAATTTTTAAAACATATACATAGCTCAACTCCCTTCCACCAAGCTCTTTCGCAATTTTGCTAATCGTGACTAGTGCAACTTTAGGGTCCCTGAAGGTTTCTAGTCACTTGGTCCCACTTTTACACAAGTTATTATCATTTACTCTCTTTGAGTTATCATCTAACCCTTTTTGATGACTTTTATCCACATATGTCATTTTTTGTGTGAAGCTAATCACAACCCTTCGCATGTATGCTCTTCTCTCGTGGTTATTACAAGCAATTTTGAGGATCAGAAACGTGACTATGTTATCCTTCATCGTTTTCTTTTAGTTTTTTGTTTCACGTTGACATGTGAATCTTGTTGAAGAGGGTGGAACAAGATCTCACATTGAACACATGAACTGCTCTATCTCAACAAACGTTTGCCATGACTATTGTCTCTTCCATGCCAATGGTCATTGCTTCTATTCCATGACCATCCATATGCCTCATTCGAAGACCCTTATTCGAACATCTACTCATGATGAGACTAATCCATACCATCATTATATTCCATCTAGACCAGCCACACTTCAGTTTGCCGCATCGATCGAGGCTTTTGGATCTCCTATCATCCCTCGTGGAAGTGTGGAGTTTTAAGAGCTTCTTGATGCCAATTTGGTGGCTCTTCAGGATTACTTACTTAGGAAGTCAACCCAACTTCCTATTAATGGTCCACCCATTCAACAAATTTATGACGATCAATCTATCCCTAGCGCTATGAAAGAACTTGCTTTGGCCAAACAAGAGATTGATCCATCCTCATCCACCAATCCTCCCCTTCATCAAACTACTCAATTGATCACACCTATTCCTCCCAATCTACCACTCATCAACACAACCATTGCTTCCTCTATTCCTATCATTTCTTCATCCACTCTCATCAATAGCCTTCATATATAATCTTTTCAACCAAATCAAACATCGTTTCTTATGTTTGAACAACATAATCAATCATTGCTTCCCACATCACATGGGTATGCAAATGTTGTCACTTCTCATCCTCATCCAATCGAATCTACACACACACACACACATCAACCACCCCCTATAAGTGTTGGTTAATATATGGTGCCTAATCCACCTCCACAACAATCCCAACCCATCATCACTCATCATATGCCTCATCTAGTCCACATCCCTATCCCTTAACTAATTCAATCCCAACAATCATATCACATTCCCATATCAAAACATCAAATCTTGCAACTTCTTCAATCACAACCCATGACTTACGTTCACCATCATCAAGTAAATCCTCAAACCCCCATTCCCATTCGTTCACAATCACATCAACAATTCTACCCAACCACTTCATATGTTATACAACCACAACCAAACGTTCCTCGAAATGATCTCATGTATGCCTTAATGAATAAGTTGGCTAACCTTGAGGCCGCGACATAGGAGCCTAAAGTTGCATTCTCTTACGAGCAGATCTATAATGAACCTATTCATTCATCAGTCTCAATCAAACCCTATCCTGCTCATTGAGAGCTACCAAAGTTCGCCAAGTTCAATCGTAAAGAGGACCCACAACAACACCTCTGTGCATTTAGGCATACGTGTTATCTCATCGCTCACTATCAAGACGTCATGCTTTGCACCTTCCTTATGTCCTTAGCCGGTCTCACATTGGATTTGTACAATGACATTCCTCAACATTCATTATTTTCATTCTCCCAACTTTCGAGCTCTTGTTAAAACACTTCTTGATTAATATTGCACGCAAGATCACCATCACAGACTTGTACATCATTCGATAATTTAACGACGAGTCTATCACGAACTTTGTCGCATAATGACGTGGGATCATAAACTGACTATCATTTTCTCTTCCACAGACAGAGCTCATCAAACTATTTTCAAGTTTTTGTGCAAAACATATTTCGTCTACATTGCAAATTCAATCGTTCTAAACATTCGAAGAAGCCTTCACCATGGCTCGTAAATTCGATACTCGTGCCCTTAAGCAAGGCCAACTTAAACTTAAATCAATTAAACCCAAAATCAAGTTTACCAAACCATCGACACACAATGATAAATCTAAAAATGTAACCAATGTTGTGGTGGTCAAGTCTTCTTCCAAACCTACCTCTAATGCATAGCCTCAACAACGAGCCCTTAGACCATTGCCCAACTATACTCCTCTTGGAGAATCATATGGTTTGATCTTTGACAAGTTGATCATATGGTTTGAGAATCAACAACGAGCTCTTCTACCCTAAATATGACTACCTCCACCTCAACATTCGAGATTCCACCTATGAATACACCATTACCTACTTCCCTAATCAACATAAGCGCAAGTGACACACCAATCATATCAACGACACTTATAACACATACACCCACCCATCCTAAACCCACACAATCAACCAACCCTTTAAACATAGTTAAACGTATCATGCAGAAACCCCTTCCACTATCACTATTACCAACATTGCCACCAAAACCAATCACCATAGATCCTTTAACCAAAGATGCCACCTCTTCCATCAAGGAAAAATATCCACAAGATAAAATTAAAAACCTTGGTGTCCTTACCTAAAATCCTCTCACACATCTGCACAAAAATGTAGATATTCCTTCCCTTAAGACTACTCATAAAGCCACATAATCATCTCCTATTTTGGGACCACTTGTAGACATCAGTTTTTGGTGCAACTCCTCTCGTTCATCCCACATTCGTTCTCCTTCATTTTACTTTCCCCCTCGATTTTCTTTTTACTAAATTTGAGTAAAATCCATTTATTTACTCACCCTTAATTAATTAATTATCAAAAGGGCTCTATGTGGTCCCATTTGATAATTAGAATTTGACATTATCTCACATCTTAAATTTATTCAATTCATGGGAAATAATATACCCATGAACAGAATACAAATATCCTGATCTCCGAACAATTCATGAACAATGCTTACGACAATATCGAAGACATCATCACATTCATAGTATTCTTCGAATTCAGAAAACTTCTCTATTATAATTAGCTTATGGTCACCATTTACAGTAATAAGCACATGGACAGTATCAAACATTATGAACTTACAGGATCAAACTTCAAACTTCATTACAGACTCTGACTCTAACTATGACTCTTCAATGCCTGGACTCTGTCTTCTTCGACCTTTGCTGATATCTTTTCTATCTCGGACTCCAGATGTTACTCTACTTCCAGATGTCCCTTGATTTCCAGATGTAGTGAATGAAATGAAAGAGTTCTATATATAGACTTCTTTCAAAGCTTTTCACCTGGAACCGGCTGAACCGGAAACGGGGAGACCGGGAAAGGTGGTAGCCGGTAAGATTCTTATCGACCGACAACCATGAGTACACACCACTCATGAAAGTGCTAAAAAGAAGATGGACCCACCACGCACCGACTAAGATAAGATCGAATCTCATCTTTATTGACAAACGGCAACAGGCCTGCCGTGATGGCCGACAAACTAAAAGCAGACGCAAAAACCAAAAGCGGACAAGAGAATCTATGGACTATCAAAAGTGACTGATGGTCCTGGAGCATCATCATCAGATGAGGTAGTGCTGTCATGTCGTGTAGGTGCTTCCTCGAGATTCCTTTCAAGTCTTTCAAGCCACGTTCTGGAGATAGTGGCAGTCCCATCATTGTTGGGCTGGAGATGATGGCGTGTTGGAAACAAATAATGATCCAAGATTCGAAGATCTTGGCCTGGGACAGGAGGACGTACAACCATCGTATGGTGGAGGATGATACGGCGCCAAAGAGTAGCATTAGGGCGCTCAACCATGTTCCTGACATTGTTAGTCTTAACATAATAATTTACCTTGACAAACCAAGGTATTTTACATTGGATTAATACATTTCTTGCTATGTTAGGATGAACATTAACCAATGGAGAGTCAGAAAGTTTTGAAGGTAAATATTTCTGCAGAAAGAATTTAAAAGTGATTAGAAATATACTTCCTGTCTCCAATAGCAGGGGCTCTGTTCCATAAGTCATAATGAAGAGGGTGCAGCATTTTATGTAAATAAAAGAAGCGAGCAACTCAGGAACAAGAAAAGATTAGTGGTTGATTACAAACCGCTAAACAAATACATTGCAGCAGTACAACACCCAATTCCTGCAGATCGGACCACACTTTGTCCAGATCCAGATGGATCTGCGGGATGCATTGGCTCATCATATTCAGGAGCTTCTATTTTTAGCATGTTTATATTCTTATCCTTGAAGAATAAAGGCTTGAATTCATCAAGAATTTCTTTATGAGGCTGTCTAGTAGAAGTTCTAGCCAGATTTGTTACGTCAGACCATGAAACTGCTCTTGACCAATCACCTTCTGACGGGCCAAAAACTTTGCTGTCAATTTCCTGTAACTTTGGAAGTATACCAGGAAGTTCATTTGTTAAGCATTCCTGAATCTCATCAATCTTCTGATGAGTTTTCTCATTGTCTTCATGTAGATGGGAAACACTTGATTCAACCAACTCATGCGTATGGAACAGCTGAGTTGCAACAGAACTTTTTATACTTGTAGTGTGATCTACTAAGGGCTGAACTAAATCAGTTATTTTTTGAGTAATAGCCTCTGGTAGCTCAGTAGAAACTATCCGATGATTATGTTGGACAAGGGTTTCTACTCTTCTAACTGATTTATCTAAAGAATCTACTCTTTCATTTAGTACTTTCAAAGCACCTGTAGTATCACCATTTTTCCTTAGCTCTATGGCTTTTAAGATTTTCTCTAAAGAGGCAATTTTTTCTGAATGAGCAGTGACTTCTTCATGTACTGCTTTAACGGCTTTGTTTGTCCAGTTTAACATCTTTGAGCTTTCAGATGGCTCAAGCTGTTTGTCTATTGTTCGCTGATACCAGAAAACTGCTTTCTGAGTCTGATCAGGAGAAATTAATTCATGTTGTTCTTTCAATGGCAAAGAAGATGAACTTGTAGATGCCATATTTATTGTGGGGCCATTTGATGGAGCATATTTCTGATTGACTAATTTCTCACAGTCAGAACACCACAAGAAATCCGTAGATGGATCATGCACTAGTGAGCTGTGGCTACAAAGAAAAGTTTTTTCTTTGTTTGGCTCTGCTGACTTCTGTGTATTTGAACTTTCACCTACTGTGAAATATGAAGAATTTGATGACACAGAATTTGTTCTTGACAGACTAATACTGGAATTGTTCATCATGTTCCCCACTTCATATCATATCTTTATATCTTTGACCTCATAATTCAAATCATGAGCCCCGTTTGATCACATCATGTCTCTTAATCATGATTAATTTATCAAACTCTGGTTACTCGTTAACTCCAATCTAACCTCACCTCCAAGTTATAAATATGAGTCTTCTCCCCTCTTTCAAAGGAGGGAGAATAACATGAAATCTCTGCATGTTTTGAAAGTTGAAAATTTTGGGAAAATGCTGTTTTGAAATTTTTAGCCTCTGTTTATCATAGTCTATTCATAATATCCTTGTGATGACACCGGAATCCCCACAATACTTTGCTCATGATTTAGTGGTTCACTTTGCGTGGTTTATGTTTTATGTTGTGTCTGGATCAGATCAGTAGCTCAATCTACATACCAACATCTTCAGGTTTCTTTGTTCATCAACTTGCATGTTATCCGTTTATTTTATATTTTATCATTATTCTTTATCACACGAAGGTTGAAAACCACCAAGGAAGTGAACGCTTCTCGGGTCCACTTTGTCGGGCAACCCCCACATAAAATATCTAAGCAATTTTTCTTTAGTGTCTTTGAGTTACAGGTTTGCTGAAATCGTAGCGAGGAGTTCATCATCTACTGGGCGCCGATATCAGTCATCACCATCTCCAAAGTACTAAGCCCTTGCATATACGATGTTGTTTTGTGTTTATTGATTTCTCATACACTAATCTGGACAGAAAGTAGGAAACTCCGATCAACATTTGGCACGCCCGGTGAGACTAGACTCAAAATCTTTGCGAAAGATATCTAAATGAGGAAGCTATGTGATGTGAATCCAGCTGCAAGAGGCTGAAATACCTCCAAAAACACACATAAACACCTTTGCAAATAAAACCAGGAGTTTCACAATAGCTTACTTCTCATTCTGGAATTCACACTGTTCTATTACATCATTACAATCCTCCTTTTATTTCAAGACTACTCTAAAACCCTAAAACGCCAACAAACCCTAAAATGCCAACAAACCCTAAAATGTAAAACAACTCAGATTGACCCCAAAATTTGCGTGCCAAATATGGATTCATAAATTAGGGCTCACGTAAAATTTGGACTTATTCTGAACAAGCACAACAAAAATTATTAAAGTTCTAAGACCTAGTCAAAAGCGGAAAAAACATTTGGAGCCAATTTTAGGCCACTAGATGAAGGAATCCGAGCCCGAAAGACGTGCCAAAATGGGCACAACCTTGCAAGCATAAGTTGACCCAGCATAGTACTAATGTATATCTACCACCCTATAAAATTTTAGGATGATCCAACCTTTCAGATCAAAAGTTATGGTCTCTTCAAGTTATGCTCCCACATCATTCTCCCCTGGTTGAAAAGAATTCAGCTCCTGCGAATTTTGTTGATGGAACTCATCTAATTTTTGCACCGTCAATTTTCCTCAACTCCCACTCAGGAATCCAAGTATTTTCTTCTTACTGCAAACCTTCCCACTGTACCAAATATCTGTTGTAGCTCCCATGTCTAGTAGTGATTGTCTTTTGGTCCACAGACACGCATTACCTCTCCTTTTTCTTCTTTGGCATCTGTTGCTTCCAGTTTATTTCTTCCTCCTCTGCAACATTTTCATCATGACCTGGAAACTTATATAAGTCAGAAACATTAAAAACTGGTGAGATAGCAAAGTTTTCAGGTAGCTCCACCTTGTAGGCATTATCACTCATTTTCTTCAGAATCCTACATGGCCCAATCTTCTTATACTTGAGTTTATTATATGTCCCCTTTGGAAACCTCTCTTTTCTAAGATGAACCATCACCATATCTCCTTCTTTAAATACACTTACTCTCCTACTAGCATCTACTTCTATTTTATATTGTGCATTACTCACTTTCATCTTTTCCCTCACTTCATCTTGCAGCTGTAGAATGTGTTCTACAAATGCTTCTACATCATCACTAGTTTCATCTTCACCTAGTAGAACAATTAGATCTAGGACCCCCTTGGGATTCCTACCATATACAATCTGGAAAGGAGACCTCCCTGTTGACCTGTTTACCGAGCTATTATATGCAAACTCAGCTTGAGGTAAAGCTAAGTCCCATTGTTTTGGCTTTTCTCCAACTATACAACGTAGGAGATTTCCCAAGCTTTTGTTCACTACTTCAGTCTACCCATCAGTATGGGGGTGATATGCACTACTGAACTATAGTTGTGTCCCCAATTTCTTCCACAGAGTCCTCCAAAAGTGACTCAAAAACTTCGTGTCCCGATCTGAAGTGATCATTCTTGGAATTCCATGCAATCTAACCACTTCTGAAAAAAACAAATCTGCAATTCTGGAAGCATCATTAGTTTTTTTACAAGAAATATAAATGTGCCATCTTAGAGAATCTATCAACCACAACAAAGATAGAATCATTCCCTCGCTGTGTGTTAGGAAGCCCTAACACAAAATCCATACTCAGATCAACCCATGGCCCTGTAGGGATAGGCAATGGCATATACAACCCAGTATTCTGTGCATGGCCCTTAGCCATTTGACACACTCTACATCTTGCTACAACCCTACTTATGTCCCTCTTTACCTTTGGCCAATAATACTTTTCTATAACAAGAGAAATTGTCTTACTTATACCAAAGTGTCCAGCTAACCCCCCACTATGCAATTCTCTTATAATATTTTCTCTCATTGAACCAGCAGGGATGCACAATTGTTTCCCCCTAAACAAATAACCATCTTGTATCAAATAATCAAAAGAATCACTACCTACTGTAGGCTCCTTAAGTTTTCTGACAACATCACCAAAATCTGGATCACCTTCATACAATTCCTTAACTACCTCAAACCCTAGTACTTTATTTTCCATTGTTGTCAAAAGGGCTACACGCCTACTCAAGGCATCATCAACTTGATTCTGCTTACCAGACTTATGCTTTAAAACAAAAGTATATTCTTGCAAAAATGAAACCCATTTTGCATGCCTACTATTTAGTTTCTTCTTTGTGTTTACATACCTCAAGGCTTCATGGTCAGTGAAGAGTACAAATTCCTTTGCTACCAAGTAATGTCTCCAGTTCCTTAATGCCTGAACAATAGCGTAAAATTACACATCATAAGTAGAATATTTCCTCCTGACTTCATTTAGCTTTTCACTGAAGAATGCCACAGGTCATCCTTCTTGACTCAACACAGCTCCAATCCCAACATGTGAGGCATCACAGTCAACCTCGAAGACCTTGATAAAATCTGGCAATACCAAAATAGGTGCTTCTGACACTTTCTTCTTCAACAATTCAAAACTATTTGTTGCTTCCTTGGTCCATACAAACTCCCTCCCTTTTGTACACTATGTTATGGGTGCAGCAATGGTACTGAAATTCCTGAGGAACTTCCTATAAAATGTCACCAATCCATGAAAACTACAAACCTCTGTCACATTCCTTGGAATAGGCCATTCCATAATTGCTTTTACTTTTTCCTCAGCCATCCTCACTCCATCCTCTGATATGACAAATCCCAAAAAATAAGACTCTTATGAAGGAATCTACACTTCTTTAAGTTTGCATATAGACAATCTTTATGTAACAAGTCTAGCACCAGTTTCAGATGTAACAAGTGTTCTTCCACTGTCTTACTGAATATCAAAATATCATCAAAATAGACAACAAAAAACTTACCATTATATTCTCGGAGTACTTTGTTCATCAACCTCATGAATGTACTGGGTGCATTAGATAGCCCAAATGGCATCACCATCCACTCGTATAATCCATATTTTGTTTTGAAAGCAGTTTTCCATTCGTCCCCTTCACGGATTCAGATCTGGTAGTAACCACTTCGTAGGTCAATCTTGCTAAAATATCAAGATCCCGCTAGCACATCCATCATATCATCCAATCACAGAATTGGGAACCGATACTTAATTGTGATCTTGTTTATGGCTCTACTGTCTACACACATTCTCCAGTCTCCATCTTTTTTGGGAGTCAATAACGCTAGAGTTGCACATGGACTCATGCTTTCTCTCACTAACCCTTTCTGTATTAGATCTGTCACTTGTCTGTTCAACTCTTCACTCTGTGTCGGACTCATCCGATAGGCTTCCTGGTTTGGAAGGGCCGATCCTGGGATCAAATCAATATGGTGTTGAATATCTCGCTTTGGAGGTAACCCATCTGGTAGCTCATCTGGTATGACATCTTTGTATTCTTTTAGTATCTTTTCTGCCGCAACAAGTATATTAAAGTCTTCTTTCTCTAGCTTCTTTGACATTAGTGCATAACAACATCCAGCTTCTTCCATTTCTGTAACAAACTCTTTTGTAGCCAATAAGCCCTCACTCTTCTCTTCTTCCTTGAAGGGTAACAAGACCACCTTTACACCATCCTTCCAAAAGGTATATGTATTTTTCCCTCCATC
The DNA here is from genome assembly GCA_019776745.2 of Taxus chinensis. NCBI lineage: Eukaryota > Viridiplantae > Streptophyta > Pinopsida > Cupressales > Taxaceae > Taxus > Taxus chinensis. Next base: position 272,855,689 of record CM034146.1, on the reverse strand, counting down.
ATGTGTAACCTTTCTATCATATTGCCAAGGCCTACCCAGTAATATATGACATGCATCCATTGGGATAACATCACACCACACCTCATCCTTATAGGTATTCCCAATTGAAAACTTTATAAGGCATATTTTATCTATGGTTACTTCATTTCCTTTCTTGAACCATGATATACGATAGGGATATGGGTGCTTCTCACATTTCAGATTCAGTTTATCAACCATTACAATTGAAACCATATTTTCACAACTACCACCATCAATAATAATTTTACATACCTTTCCTCCAGAGGTGCATCTTGTTTGAAATATATTTTTTCGAAGCCACGAATCAGCTCCAGCAACATCATGTTCTTTCTCCTTCCTTGGGACAATCATCGTCCTCCTTATCATGAGGGTTTCACCCAAGTCTGCAGCAACCTCCATTTCTTCTTCCTCTTTAGCCTCAACCAGATTTACTCATGGTTTTTCTCCTTGCCATCTATCTTGTGTAGGATAGTGTGGACACTCAAAAGCTCTGTGCCCCTCTTCACCACATCTGTAACATGTATATTGCCTTTGGGGGCTATTCTAACCCCATCCTCCATTATAACCTCTTCCCCTCTGAAACCCCCTACCTCTTTGGTAGTTACCATGGCTTTGACCAGAATCTTCATGCCCTTCTGTATTAGAGGATTCACCTTTTGTAGATTCAAATCTACCCCTGCCCCTCATTGGAGATGATGATGGACCTCTCTTCACACCTCTTCTAAAATTATTCCTCTTGTTCTTTTCCTCTGCCTTTAATGCAAGTTGATAAGCATCATCTAGGCTATGGATCCGGAGCATACTCAGCTCATCTTGTATGGTGTAACTCAACCCATTTATGTACCGTGTAGCCTTTTGTTCTTCAGACTCTCCCTATTCCACCCTGATTGATAACTTGTAAAATTCATTAGTATACTCCTCAATGCTGAGATCCTTCTGTCTTAGGTTTTGGAACCTTCGAAAGAGTGTCTGAGCATAATCTATAGGAAGAAACTTTTCTTTCAGCTTCTTTACCATTTTATTCCAGTTTCAGATCTTGCCCTTTCCATTCCTTTTTCTTTCATTTTGTAGGTGATCCCACCAGATCAATGCATGTCCGGCCAACTTAGTGCATGCAAACTTAACCTTCTTCTCCTCTGAAAGGGTTTTCCACTCAAAGAATTTTTCCATGCGATTTAACCAGTCAATCAACTCCTCTGGTCATAACCCTCCACCATAATCAGGAACATTAATCTTGATGCCATCATTCTTTCCCTCTAAAGCCTTGATCAATCTCTCCTCAAATGGTCTCTCATTCAAGGTTTCTTCATCTCTCTCATTTTATTCTTCATCTCCTCCTTCATTCATTAATGGAGGCTCTTCTTCAATATCACTATCTAGGTTTGCATCCCCATTTGCATGTCTCCTTCTAAGGTGGGTAACTTCTCCCGTGAGCTCAGCAACTTGTCTCTGTAGCTCCTGCATATGCCTATTCATCTGGGCATAACCTCCCCTCCCACGTCTAGCCATGGTTATATAAAATAGAGGTAAAAACTACACATAAAAATGTAATATGTTACCTTAACTATTTCTGCAAGATCAAAATCCTGCTCTGATACCAATTGATGTGAATCCAGCTACAAGAGGTTGAAATACCTCCAAAAACACACATAAATAGCTTTGCAAATAAAACCAGGAGTTTCAAAATAGCTTACTTCTCATTCTAGAATTCACACTGATCTATTACATCATTACAATCCTCCTTTTATTTCAAGACTACTCTAAAACCCTAAAATGCCAACAAACCCTAAATGCCAAAAAACCCTAAAAATTAAAACAACTCGGATTGACCCCAAAATTTGTGTGCCAAATATGCATTCATAAATTAGGGCTCACGTGAAATTTGGACTTATTCTGACAAGCACAACAAAAGTTATTAAAGTTCTAAGACCTAGTCAAAAGTAGAAAAAACATTCAGAGCCAATTTTAGGCCACTAGATGAAGAAATCTGAGCCTAAAAATGTGCCAAAGTGGGCACAACATTGCAAGAAGTTAACCCTAGCATAGTAATTCTAATGTATATCTACCACCTTGTAAAATTTTAGGACAATCCAACGGTCGGATCAAAAGTTATGGTCTCTGCAAGTTATGCTCCCGCATCATATTGCTACTTTCGATCTTACACCCGTTTTTCCCTAGTTCATGTATTTTTACTGTGTTTTCTTCAACTCCCATTTTGAAGATCTATTTTCTTAGGACTTGGATGCCCCAAGCACCATGGTCCACTTCTGGGAAACATTACTCTTTGCACTTTTGTCTCACTTTTTGTCACTTTCTTGTTGTTTGATATTTCTATGATTTTTGGTGGTCAGCCTTTTCAGGGTTAGTTACAAAATTAAAGCAAGAGAAACATATAAATATAAAGTTATCAGACCATAATGAGGTGACCAATAACTAAGCATTACTATCACCATCTAATGTTGCATCCATCAAAGGCTTGTCTACACTCCATTTGCATCCATTAGCTCCATCACAAGGGACAAAGGTTGCTTATTTTGTATCACACTTCAGACTATTTATTCTATTTGGAAACAGCACCATTTATTCACAAGATGAACCACGTCTATTTATTACTCACTACTCACAAATTATGACTCATATAGGAACACATATGACACAATTCACTCACACACCATAGAACTACATTAGGTCTATAGATGTAGTGCAATGCTAAATAAGTGCATCCATTTGGAAGCTAAGGATAGTCTTAAGAACAATTAGATCCTTCATATGCATCTTTCATTTTTAGGATTTTGATGCTTTGTATGGGGTTTTGTAGGTGATTCTTCTATTGCATGTTTACTAATTCAATGATCACACAATGAAATTCATGCGACATGAAGCAAAAATAGGTGAACATTCACAAACACCTCAAAGGATTCCCTTTGTTCATTTCATCAAACCAGGGCACCCCAGGTGCCCCTATCCTTCTCCAGGCACCCCAGTCTGGCTAGATAGCTCAGATATGCATTTTCTCAATTCCGATGCATCATTTTCCTCCTCATGTCTAGCCTATCTCCATTGTGACACAATTCTACAACATCTTAAAATCAGCTAATCATTAGCCTTTCTACCAACTCTTTGCATATTAGGGAATTTCCATCAACAACTGAGTTTTCTTGGGTAATTTCAATATTGCATTCACTGTTTATTTATTTACTCCTTCCCATTACATTAGGCTAATATATATCCATTTTAGAAAGAATCAATCATAAAAAAACATGAGTGTCTTAATAGCTAAATATTGGTCAATTAAACATATAAGGAAAATCAAGTAGGGATATAAATTTTATATTCTCTTACTCATTTGAAATTTATCATTCCAATTGGATTCCTTGGAACCCTAAAGCACAAACTATCCAAATGACTGCAAATAAACCTCAAATCGATCTAAATATGTTTCCAAGGTTCTATGTAGAGACATTCTCATGCATGTGCTAATCATATTAGGCCCTCAAAATGTAACCATTTTTCTTGAAACCATTTATCCTTGAATTTTCTTCCCTATACATGTGATTTTATAAGTGTGTCTATATTTAGCTAATTTTTTATCAATCCAATTATTACAAATGAAAATGTATAGGCTTTTGACTTTAAACATCCAATCAGTCCCTTCAAAAATAAAATGTAGGAGGATTAAATGATGGATTGGACCTAGGTAGTGATTTAATTATCCTTCTAATAGGAAGAACCTTACATTGGAACACAGATTTGTTGATAATCTAAAAATGAAACTACTTCCTTAAATCTAAACTCTTTATACACAAATATTAATTTCATACTGGATGGTAGAATTTCTGTCTATGAAGGAATATAAATCCTGAAGGGATACCATAATCCTTATGCCAATTAGCTTGACTCCACTTAGGAAGTGGCAATTACTCCTACTAATATAATGGTTAGTTAGTTGTGAGATGCTTATATTCCTTTCATTCTTTATTTCCCCTTTCCTCAATAATGCCACTATTCTCACAAATAACAAAGTGGACAACCCCATCTTAAGGCTCTTAATTTTTTGGGAAGGTTCAGGTTATAAGGATTGTATCACATTGACATTTGGTGTCAAAGTTTTTGAAAATATCTAGATGAAAAGAAAAGAAGGTAACTGAAGAAGTTTGGACTTTAGGTCAAGATCGAAATACCAAAAACAAAGTCCCCCAACATTGTAATAGGGTCACTAGAAATAGTGCTCATCTTTCAAATGTATGAGGTATGGTTGGTCCATTGAGTCAGTGTGATGTGCATGCAGATTAGAATTGAGGTCAAAATCCATTCCTCCAAAACAATAAAAAAATTTACAAAAACTTGAGAATCTTCCAAAAAAAAAATCTTATTTATAAATATCACACTAATCTTTGCATATAACATTAAAATTTATCTTTCATTGTCTCACTAGCTCTAAAAACATAAAATAGACAAGAAACCCTAAAACCCAAATGTATTCTACATACTAGTAAAATACCTCAGATGGGCCCTAAATTTCCACATATAAAAATATGTCTTCATAAACAAAGGCTTAAAATCTTGGCTTATTATATAAAGAAGAGAAATATTTATTAAAACTCTAAGTTCTGATCAAAACTAAAAAATGGTTCGGAGGTCAATTTTAGGCCACTAGACGAAGGAATTTGGCCTTGAATAATATGTTGAAATGGCAACCCAATATTTATGAAAACGTTGGTCATGGAACTAATACTAATGTGAAATATAACACCATGGAAAATTTCAAGAAGATCCAAGTTTCCAACAGTTAGATATAAATTTATGGTCTCTCGATGTTATCCTGTACATGGACTACATCATTCTCCCATGGTTGAAAATAATTGCAGCTCCTTATAAATTTAGTTGATGGAACTCATCTAATTTTGCACTGGGGCGCAATAATTCTTCAACTCCAACTCAGGAATCCTAGTATTTTCTTCTTGTTCTACAAACCTTCCCACTGTACCAAATATTTGTTGTAGCTCTCATGCCTAGTAGTGACTGAAATTTTTATCGAAGATACACATTACCCTCTCCTTTTTCTTATTTAGCATTTGTTGCTCTCAGTTTATTTCTTCCTCCTCTACAACATTTTCATCATGACCTGGAAACTTATATAAGTATCAGAAACATTAAAAACTAGTGAAATAGCAAAGTTGTCAGGTAAACTCCACCTTGTAGGCATTATCACTCATTTTCTTCAGAATCCTACATGGCCCAATCTTCTTATACTTGAGTTTATTATATGTTCCCTTTGGAAACCTCTCTTTTCTAAGATGAACCATCACCATATCTCCTTCTTCAAATACACTTACTCTCCTACTAGCATCTGCAGCCACTTTATATTGTGCATTACTCACTTTCAGCTTTTCCCTCACTTCATCTTGTAGCTGTAGAATGTGTTCTGCAAATGCTTCTGCATCATCACTAGTTTTATCTTCACCTAGTAGAACAATTAGATCTAAGGACCCCCTTTGGATTCCTACCATATACAATCTGGAAAGGAGACCTCCCTGTTGACCTGTTTATCGAGCTATTATAAGCAAACTCAGCTTGAGGTAAAGCTAAGTCCCATTGTTTTGGCTTTTCTCCAACTATACAACGTAGGAGATTTCCCAAGCTTCTGTTCACTACTTCAGTCTGCCCATCAGTCTGGGGGTGATATGCACTACTGAACTATAGTTGTGTCCCCAATTTCTTCCACAGAGTCCTCCAAAAGTGACTCAAAAACTTCGTGTCCCGATCTGAAGTGATCGTTTTTGGAATTCCATGCAATCTAACCACTTCTGAAAAAAACAAATCTGCAATTCTGGAAGCATCATTAGTTTTTTTACAAGAAATAAAATGTGCCATCTTAGAGAATCTATCAACCACAACAAAGATAGAATCATTCCCTCATTGTGTGTTAGGAAGCCCTAACACAAAATCCATACTCAGATCAACCCATGGCCCTGTAGGGATAGGCAATGGCATATACAACCCAGTATTCTGTGCATGGCCCTTAGCCATTTGACACACTCTACATCTTGCTACAACCCTACTTATGTCCCTCTTTACCTTTGGCCAATAATACTTTTCTACGACAAGAGAAATTGTCTTACTTATACCAAAGTGTCCAGCCAACCCTCCACTATGCAATTCTCTTATAATATTTTCTCTCATTGAACCAGCAGGGATGCACAATTGTTTCCCCCTAAACAAATAACCATCCTGTATCAAATAATCAAAAGAATCACTACCTACTGTAGGCTCCTTAAGCTTTCTGACAACATCACCAAAATCAGGATCACCTTCATACAATTCCTTAACTACCTCAAACCCTAGGACTTTATTTTCCATTGTTGTCAAAAGGGCTACACGCCTACTCAAGGCATCAGCAACTTGATTCTGCTTACCTGACTTATGCTTTAAAACAAAAGTGTATTCTTGCAAAAATGAAACCCATTTTGCATGCCTACTATTTAGTTTCTTCTGTGTGTTTACATACCTCAAGGCTTCATGGTCAGTGAAGAGTACAAATTCCTTTGCTACCAAGTAATGTCTCCAGTTCCTTAATGCCTGAACAATAGCATAAAATTCCACATCATAAGTAGAATATTTCCTCCTGACTTCATTTAGCTTTTCACTGAAGAATGCCACTGGTCGTCCTTCTTGACTCAACACAGCTCCAATCCCAACATGTGAGGCATCACAGTCAACCTCAAAGACCTTGCTAAAATCTGGCAATACCAAAACAGGTGCTTCTGATACTTTCTTCTTCAACAATTCAAAACTATCTGTTGCTGCCTTAGTCCATACAAACTCCCTCCCTTTTGTACACTCTGTTATGGGTGCAACAATGCTACTGAAATTCCTGATGAACTTCCTATAAAAAGTTGCCAATCCATGAAAACTACGAACCTCTGTCACATTCCTTGGAATAGGCCATTCCAGAATTGCCTTTACTTTTTCCTCATCCATCCTCACTCCATCCTCTGATATGACAAATCCCAAAAAAACAAGACTCTTCTGAAGGAATCTACACTTCTTTAAGTTTGCATATAGACTCTCTTTACGTAACAAGTCTAGCACCAATTTCAGATGTAACAAGTGTTCTTCCACTGTCTTACTAAATATCAAAATATCATCAAAATAGACAACAACAAACTTACCATTGTATTCTCGGAGTACTTTGTTCATCAACCTCATGAATGTACTGGGTGCATTAGATAGCCCAAATGGCATCACCATCCACTCGTATAATCCATCTTTTGTTTTAAAAGCAGTTTTCCATTCATCCCCTTCACGGATTCGGATCTGGTAGTAGCCACTCCGTAGGTCAATCTTGCTAAAATATCGGGCTCCCGCTAGCACATCCATCATATCATCCAATCGCGGAATTGGAAACCGATACTTAATTGTGATCTTGTTTATGGCTCTACTGTCTACACACATTCTCCAGTCTCCATCTTTTTTGGGAGTCAATAATGCTGGAGTTGCACATGGACTCATGCTTTCTCTCACTAACCCTTTCTGTATTAGATCTGTCACTTGTCTGTTCAACTCTTCACTCTGTGTCGGACTCATCCGATAGGCTGCCTGGTTTGGAAGGGCCGATCCTGGGATCAAATCAATATGGTGTTGAATATCTCGCTTTGGAGGTAACCCATCTGGTAGCTCATCTGGTATGACATCTTTGTATTCTTTTAGTATCTTTTCTGCTGCAATAGGTATATTAAAGCCTTCTTTCTCCAGCTTCTTTGACATTAGTGCATAACAACATCCAGCTTCTTCCATTTCTGTAACAAACTCTTTTGTAGCCAACAAGCCCTCACTCTTCTCTTCTTCCTTGAAGGGTAACAAGACCACCTTTACACCATCCTTCCAAAAGGTATATGTATTTTTCCCTCCATCATGTGTAACCTTTCTATCGTATTGCCAAGGCCTACCCAGTAATATATGACATGCATCCATTGGGATAACATCACACCACACCTCATCCTTGTAGGTATTCCCAATTGAAAACTTTATAAGGCATCTTTTATCTATGGTTACTTCATTTCCTTTCTTGAACCATGATATACGATAGGGATATGGGTGCTTGTCACAGCTCAGATTCAGTTTATCAACCATTACAGTTGAAACCATATTTTCACAACTACCACCATCAATAATAATTTTACATACCTTTCCTCCAGAGGTGCATCTTGTTCGAAATATATTTGTTCGAAGCCATGAATCAGCTCCAGCAACATCACGTTCTTTCTCCTTCCTTGGGACAATCATCGTCCTCCTTATCATGAGGGTTTCACCCAAGTCTGCAGCAACCTCCATTTCTTCTTCCTCTTCAGCCTCAACCAGATTTACTCGTGGTTTTTCTCCTTGCCATCTATCTTGTGTAGGATAGTGCGGACACTCAAAAGCTCTGTGCCCCTCTTCACCACATCTGTAACATGTATATTGCCTTTGGGGGCTATTCCAGCCCCGTCCTCCATTATAACCTCTTCCCCTCTGAAATCCCCTACCTCTTTGGTAGTTACCATGGCTTTGACCAGAATCTTCATGCCCTTCTGTATTAGAGGATTCACCTTTTGTAGATTCAAATCTACCCCTACCCCTCATTGGAGATGATGATGGACCTCTCTTCACACCTCTTCTAAAATTACTCCTCTTGTTCTTTTCCTCTGCTTTTAATGCAAGTTGATAAGCATCATCTAGGCTATGGATCCGGAGCATACTCAGCTCATCTTGTATGGTGTAACTCAACCCATTTATGTACCGTGTAGCCTTTTGTTCTTCAGACTCTCCCTGTTCCACCCTGATTGATAACTTGTAAAATTCATTAGTATACTCCTCAATGCTGAGATCCTTCTGCCTTAGGTTTTGGAACCTTCGAAAGAGTGTCTGAGCATAATCTACAGGAAGAAACTTTTCTTTCAGCTTCTTTACCATTTTATTCCAGTTTCGGATCTTGCCCTTTCCATTCCTTTGTCTTTCATTTTGTAGGTGATCCCACCAGATCAATGCATGTCCAGCTAACTTAGTGCATGCAAACTTAACCTTCTTCTCCTCTGAAAGGGTTTTCCACTCAAAGAATTTTTCCATGCGATTTAACCAGTCAATCAACTCCTCTGGTCGTAACCCTCCACCATAATCAGGAACATTAATCTTGATGTCGTCATTCTTTCCCTCTAAAGCCTTGATCAATCTCTCCTCAAATGGTCTCTCATTCAAGGTTTCTTCATCTCTCTCATTTTCTTCTTCATCTCCTCCTTCATTCATTAATGGAGTCTCTTCTTCAATATCACTATCTGGGTTTGCATCCCCATTTGCATGTCTCCTTCTAAGGCGGGTAACTTCCCCCGTGAGCTCAGCAATTTGTCTCTGTAGCTCCTGCATATGCCTATTCATCTGGGCATAACCTCCCCTCCCGCGTCTAGCCATGGTTATATAAAACAGAGGTAAAAACTACACATAAAAATGTAATATGTTACCTTAATTATTTCCGCAAGATCAAAATCCAGCTCTGATACCAATTGATGTGAATCCAGCTGCAAGAGGTTGAAATACCTCCAAAAACACACATAAACACCTTTGCAAATAAAACCAGGAGTTTCACAATAGCTTACTTCTCATTCTGGAATTCACACTGATCTATTACATCATTACCATTCTCCTTTTATTTCAAGACTACTCTAAAACCCTAAAATGCCAAAAACCCTAAAATGCCAAAAAACCCTAAAATGCAAAACAACTCGGATTGACCCCAAAATTTGCGTGCCAAATATGCATTCATAAATTAGGGCTCACGCGAAATTTGGACTTATTCTGAAAAGCACAACAAAAGTTATTAAAGTTCTAAGACCTAGAGAAAAGCAGAAAAAACATTCGGAGCCAATTTTAGACCACTAGATGACGGAATCCGAGCCCGAAAACGTGCCAAAATGAGCACAACCTTGCAGGAAAAGTTGTCCCCAGCATAGTACTAATGTATATCTACCACCCTGTAAAATTTCAGGACGATCCAACGGTCGGATCAAAAGTTATGGCCTCTGCAAGTTATGCTCCCGCATCATTCTCCCCTGGTTGAAAAGAATTCAGCTCCTGCAAATTCTGTTGACGGAACTCATCTAATTTTGCACTGTCAATTTTCCTCAACTCCCACTCAGGAATCCAAGTGTTTTCTTCTTGTTGCAAACCTTCCCACTGTACCAAATATCTGTTGTAGCTCCCATGTCTAGTAGTGATTGTCTTTTGGTCCAAGACACGCATTACCCTCTCCTTTTTCTCCTTCGGCATCTGTTTCTTCCAGTTTATTTCTTCCTCCTCTGCAACATTTTCATCATGACCTGGAAACTTATATAAATCAGAAACATTAAAAACTGGTGAGATAGCAAAGTTTTCAGGTAACTCCACCTTGTAGGCATTATCACTCATTTTCTTCAGAATCCTACATGGCCCAATCTTCTTATACTTGAGTTTATTATATGTTCCCTTTGGAAACCTCTCTTTTCTAAGATGAACCATCACCATATCTCCTTCTTCAAATACACTTACTCTCCTACTGGCATCTGCAGCTGTTTTATATTGTGCATTACTCACTTTCAGCTTTTCCCTCACTTCATCTTGTAGCTGTAGAATGTGTTCTGCAAATGCTTCTGCATCATCACTAGTTTCATCTTCACCTGGTAGAACAATTAGATCAAGGACCCCCTTTGGATTCCTACCATATACAATCTGGAAAGGAGACCTCCCTGTTGACCTGTTTATCGAGCTATTATATGCAAACTCAGCTTGAGGTAAAGCTAAGTCCCATTGTTTTGGCTTTTCTCCAACTATACAACGTAGGAGATTTCCCAAGCTTCTGTTCACTACTTCAGTCTGCCCATCAGTCTGGGGGTGATATGCACTACTGAACTGTAGTTGTGTCCCCAATTTCTTCCACAGAGTCCTCCAAAAGTGACTCAAAAACTTCGTGTCCCGATCTGAAGTGATCGTTTTTGGAATTCCATGCAATCGAACCACTTCTGAAAAAAACAAATCTGCAATTCTGGAAGCATCATTAGTTTTTTTACAAGAAATAAAATGTGCCATCTTAGAGAATCTATCAACCACAACAAAGATAGAATCATTCCCTCGCTGTGTGTTAGGAAGCCCTAACACAAAATCCATACTCAGATCAACCCATGGCCCTGTAGGGATAGGCAATGGCATATACAACCCAGTATTCTGTGCATGACCCTTAGCCATTTGACACACTCTACATCTTGCTACAACCCTACTGATGTCCCTCTTTACCTTTGGCCAATAATACTTTTCTACGACAAGAGAAATTGTCTTACTTATACCAAAGTGTCCAGCCAACCCTCCACTATGCAATTCTCTTATAATATTTTCTCTCATTGAACCAGCAGGGATGCACAATTGTTTCCCCCTAAACAAATAACCATCCTGTATCAAATAATCAAAAGAATCACTACCTACTGTAGGCTCCTTAAGCTTTCTGACAACATCACCAAAATCAGGATCACCTTCATACAATTCCTTAACTGCCTCAAACCCTAGGACTTTATTTTCCATTGTTGTCAAAAGGGCTACACGCCTACTCAAGGCATCAGCAACTTGATTCTGCTTACCTGACTTATGCTTTAAAACAAAAGTGTATTCTTGCAAAAATGAAACCCATTTTGCATGCCTACTATTTAGTTTCTTCTGTGTGTTTACATACCTCAAGGCTTCATGGTCAGTGAAGAGTACAAATTCCTTTGCTACCAAGTAATGTCTCCAGTTCCTTAGTGCCTGAACAATAGCATAAAATTCCACATCATAAGTAGAATATTTCCTCCTGACTTCATTTAGCTTTTCACTGAAGAATGCCACTGGTCGTCCTTCTTGACTCAACACAGCTCCAATCCCAACATGTGAGGCATCACAGTCAACCTCAAAGACCTTGCTAAAATCTGGCAATACCAAAACAGGTGCTTCTGATACTTTCTTCTTCAACAATTCAAAACTATCTGTTGCTGCCTTAGTCCATACAAACTCCCTCCCTTTTGTACACTCTGTTATGGGTGCAACAATGCTACTGAAATTCCTGATGAACTTCCTATAAAAAGTTGCCAATCCATGAAAACTACGAACCTCTGTCACATTCCTTGGAATAGGCCATTCCAGAATTGCCTTTACTTTTTCCTCATCCATCCTCACTCCATCCCCTGATATGACAAATCCCAAAAAAACAAGACTCTTCTGAAGGAATCTACACTTCTTTAAGTTTGCATATAGACTCTCTTTACGTAACAAGTCTAGCACCAATTTCAGATGTAACAAGTGTTCTTCCACTGTCTTACTAAATATCAAAATATCATCAAAATAGACAACAACAAACTTACCATTGTATTCTCGGAGTACTCTGTTCATCAACCTCATGAATGTACTGGGTGCATTAGATAGCCCAAATGGCATCACCATCCACTCGTATAATCCATCTTTTGTTTTAAAAGCAGTTTTCCATTCATCCCCTTCACGGATTCGGATCTGGTAGTAGCCACTCCGTAGGTCAATCTTGCTAAAATATCGGGCTCCCGCTAGCACATCCATCATATCATCCAATCGCGGAATTGGAAACCGATACTTAATCGTGATCTTGTTTATGGCTCTACTGTCTACACACATTCTCCAGTCTCCATCTTTTTTGGGAGTCAATAATGCTGGAGTTGCACATGGACTCATGCTTTCTCTCACTAACCCTTTCTGTATTAGATCTGTCACTTGTCTGTTCAACTCTTCACTCTGTGTCGGACTCATCCGATAGGCTGCCTGGTTTGGAAGGGCCGATCCTGGGATCAAATCAATATGGTGTTGAATATCTCGCTTTGGGGGTAACCCATCTGGTAGCTCATCTGGTATGACATCTTTGTATTCTTTTAGTATCTTTTCTGCTGCAATAGGTATATTAAAGCCTTCTTTCTCCAGCTTCTTTGACATTAGTGCATAACAACATCCAGCTTCTTCCATTTCTGTAACAAACTCTTTTGTAGCCAACAAGCCCTCACTCTTCTCTTCTTCCTTGAAGGGTAATAAGACCACCTTTACACCATCCTTCCAAAAGGTATATGTATTTTTCCCTCCATCATGTGTAACCTTTCTATCGTATTGCCAAGGCCTACCCAGTAATATATGACATGCATCCATTGGGATAACATCACACCACACCTCATCCCTGTAGGTATTCCCAATTGAAAACTTTATAAGGCATCTTTTATCTATGGTTACTTCATTTCCTTTCTTGAACCATGATATACGATAGGGATATGGGTGCTTGTCACAGCTCAGATTCAGTTTATCAACCATTACAGTTGAAACCATATTTTCACAACTACCACCATCAATAATAATTTTACATACCTTTCCTCCAGAGGTGCATCTTGTTCGAAATATATTTGTTCGAAGCCATGAATCAGCTCCAGCAACATCACGTTCTTTCTCCTTCCTTGGGACAATCATCGTCCTCCTTATCATGAGGGTTTCACCCAAGTCTGCAGCAACCTCCATTTCTTCTTCCTCTTCAGCCTCAACCAGATTTACTCGTGGTTTTTCTCCTTGCCATCTATCTTGTGTAGGATAGTGCGGACACTCAAAAGCTCTGTGCCCCTCTTCACCACATCTGTAACATGTATATTGCCTTTGGGGGCTATTCCAGCCCCGTCCTCCATTATAACCTCTTCCCCTCTGAAATCCCCTACCTCTTTGGTAGTTACCATGGCTTTGACCAGAATCTTCATGCCCTTCTGTATTAGAGGATTCACCTTTTGTAGATTCAAATCTACCCCTACCCCTCATTGGAGATGATGATGGACCTCTCTTCACACCTCTTCTAAAATTACTCCTCTTGTTCTTTTCCTCTGCTTTTAATGCAAGTTGATAAGCATCATCTAGGCTATGGATCCGGAGCATACTCAGCTCATCTTGTATGGTGTAACTCAACCCATTTATGTACCGTGTAGCCTTTTGTTCTTCAGACTCTCCCTGTTCCACCCTGATTGATAACTTGTAAAATTCATTAGTATACTCCTCAATGCTGAGATCCTTCTGCCTTAGGTTTTGGAACCTTCGAAAGAGTGTCTGAGCATAATCTACAGGAAGAAACTTTTCTTTCAGCTTCTTTACCATTTTATTCCAGTTTCGGATCTTGCCCTTTCCATTCCTTTGTCTTTCATTTTGTAGGTGATCCCACCAGATCAATGCATGTCCAGCTAACTTAGTGCATGCAAACTTAACCTTCTTCTCCTCTGAAAGGGTTTTCCACTCAAAGAATTTTTCCATGCGATTTAACCAGTCAATCAACTCCTCTGGTCGTAACCCTCCACCATAATCAGGAACATTAATCTTGATGTCGTCATTCTTTCCCTCTAAAGCCTTGATCAATCTCTCCTCAAATGGTCTCTCATTCAAGGTTTCTTCGTCTCTCTCATTTTCTTCTTCATCTCCTCCTTCATTCATTAATGGAGTCTCTTCTTCAATATCACTATCTGGGTTTGCATCCCCATTTGCATGTCTCCTTCTAAGGCGGGTAACTTCCCCCGTGAGCTCAGCAATTTGTCTCTGTAGCTCCTGCATATGCCTATTCATCTGGGCATAACCTCCCCTCCCGCGTCTAGCCATGGTTATATAAAACAGAGGTAAAAACTACACATAAAAATGTAATATGTTACCTTAATTATTTCCGCAAGATCAAAATCCAGCTCTGATACCAATTGATGTGAATCCAGCTGCAAGAGGTTGAAATACCTCCAAAAACACACATAAACACCTTTGCAAATAAAACCAGGAGTTTCACAATAGCTTACTTCTCATTCTGGAATTCACACTGATCTATTACATCATTACCATTCTCCTTTTATTTCAAGACTACTCTAAAACCCTAAAATGCCAAAAACCCTAAAATGCCAAAAAACCCTAAAATGCAAAACAACTCGGATTGACCCCAAAATTTGCGTGCCAAATATGCATTCATAAATTAGGGCTCACGCGAAATTTGGACTTATTCTGAAAAGCACAACAAAAGTTATTAAAGTTCTAAGACCTAGAGAAAAGCAGAAAAAACATTCGGAGCCAATTTTAGACCACTAGATGACGGAATCCGAGCCCGAAAACGTGCCAAAATGAGCACAACCTTGCAGGAAAAGTTGTCCCCAGCATAGTACTAATGTATATCTACCACCCTGTAAAATTTCAGGACGATCCAACGGTCGGATCAAAAGTTATGGCCTCTGCAAGTTATGCTCCCGCATCATTCTCCCCTGGTTGAAAAGAATTCAGCTCCTGCAAATTCTGTTGACGGAACTCATCTAATTTTGCACTGTCAATTTTCCTCAACTCCCACTCAGGAATCCAAGTGTTTTCTTCTTGTTGCAAACCTTCCCACTGTACCAAATATCTGTTGTAGCTCCCATGTCTAGTAGTGATTGTCTTTTGGTCCAAGACACGCATTACCCTCTCCTTTTTCTCCTTCGGCATCTGTTTCTTCCAGTTTATTTCTTCCTCCTCTGCAACATTTTCATCATGACCTGGAAACTTATATAAATCAGAAACATTAAAAACTGGTGAGATAGCAAAGTTTTCAGGTAGCTCCACCTTGTAGGCATTATCACTCATTTTCTTCAGAATCCTACATGGCCCAATCTTCTTATACTTGAGTTTATTATATGTTCCCTTTGGAAACCTCTCTTTTCTAAGATGAACCATCACCATATCTCCTTCTTCAAATACACTTACTCTCCTACTGGCATCTGCAGCTGTTTTATATTGTGCATTACTCACTTTCAGCTTTTCCCTCACTTCATCTTGTAGCTGTAGAATGTGTTCTGCAAATGCTTCTGCATCATCACTAGTTTCATCTTCACCTGGTAGAACAATTAGATCAAGGACCCCCTTTGGATTCCTACCATATACAATCTGGAAAGGAGACCTCCCTGTTGACCTGTTTATCGAGCTATTATATGCAAACTCAGCTTGAGGTAAAGCTAAGTCCCATTGTTTTGGCTTTTCTCCAACTATACAACGTAGGAGATTTCCCAAGCTTCTGTTCACTACTTCAGTCTGCCCATCAGTCTGGGGGTGATATGCACTACTGAACTGTAGTTGTGTCCCCAATTTCTTCCACAGAGTCCTCCAAAAGTGACTCAAAAACTTCGTGTCCCGATCTGAAGTGATCGTTTTTGGAATTCCATGCAATCTAACCACTTCTGAAAAAAACAAATCTGCAATTCTGGAAGCATCATTAGTTTTTTTACAAGAAATAAAATGTGCCATCTTAGAGAATCTATCAACCACAACAAAGATAGAATCATTCCCTCGCTGTGTGTTAGGAAGCCCTAACACAAAATCCATACTCAGATCAACCCATGGCCCTGTAGGGATAGGCAATGGCATATACAACCCAGTATTCTGTGCATGACCCTTAGCCATTTGACACACTCTACATCTTGCTACAACCCTACTGATGTCCCTCTTTACCTTTGGCCAATAATACTTTTCTACGACAAGAGAAATTGTCTTACTTATACCAAAGTGTCCAGCCAACCCTCCACTATGCAATTCTCTTATAATATTTTCTCTCATTGAACCAGCAGGGATGCACAATTGTTTCCCCCTAAACAAATAACCATCCTGTATCAAATAATCAAAAGAATCACTACCTACTGTAGGCTCCTTAAGCTTTCTGACAACATCACCAAAATCAGGATCACCTTCATACAATTCCTTAACTGCCTCAAACCCTAGGACTTTATTTTCCATTGTTGTCAAAAGGGCTACACGCCTACTCAAGGCATCAGCAACTTGATTCTGCTTACCTGACTTATGCTTTAAAACAAAAGTGTATTCTTGCAAAAATGAAACCCATTTTGCATGCCTACTATTTAGTTTCTTCTGTGTGTTTACATACCTCAAGGCTTCATGGTCAGTGAAGAGTACAAATTCCTTTGCTACCAAGTAATGTCTCCAGTTCCTTAGTGCCTGAACAATAGCATAAAATTCCACATCATAAGTAGAATATTTCCTCCTGACTTCATTTAGCTTTTCACTGAAGAATGCCACTGGTCGTCCTTCTTGACTCAACACAGCTCCAATCCCAACATGTGAGGCATCACAGTCAACCTCAAAGACCTTGCTAAAATCTGGCAATACCAAAACAGGTGCTTCTGATACTTTCTTCTTCAACAATTCAAAACTATCTGTTGCTGCCTTAGTCCATACAAACTCCCTCCCTTTTGTACACTCTGTTATGGGTGCAACAATGCTACTGAAATTCCTGATGAACTTCCTATAAAAAGTTGCCAATCCATGAAAACTACGAACCTCTGTCACATTCCTTGGAATAGGCCATTCCAGAATTGCCTTTACTTTTTCCTCATCCATCCTCACTCCATCCCCTGATATGACAAATCCCAAAAAAACAAGACTCTTCTGAAGGAATCTACACTTCTTTAAGTTTGCATATAGACTCTCTTTACGTAACAAGTCTAGCACCAATTTCAGATGTAACAAGTGTTCTTCCACTGTCTTACTAAATATCAAAATATCATCAAAATAGACAACAACAAACTTACCATTGTATTCTCGGAGTACTCTGTTCATCAACCTCATGAATGTACTGGGTGCATTAGATAGCCCAAATGGCATCACCATCCACTCGTATAATCCATCTTTTGTTTTAAAAGCAGTTTTCCATTCATCCCCTTCACGGATTCGGATCTGGTAGTAGCCACTCCGTAGGTCAATCTTGCTAAAATATCGGGCTCCCGCTAGCACATCCATCATATCATCCAATCGCGGAATTGGAAACCGATACTTAATCGTGATCTTGTTTATGGCTCTACTGTCTACACACATTCTCCAGTCTCCATCTTTTTTGGGAGTCAATAATGCTGGAGTTGCACATGGACTCATGCTTTCTCTCACTAACCCTTTCTGTATTAGATCTGTCACTTGTCTGTTCAACTCTTCACTCTGTGTCGGACTCATCCGATAGGCTGCCTGGTTTGGAAGGGCCGATCCTGGGATCAAATCAATATGGTGTTGAATATCTCGCTTTGGGGGTAACCCATCTGGTAGCTCATCTGGTATGACATCTTTGTATTCTTTTAGTATCTTTTCTGCTGCAATAGGTATATTAAAGCCTTCTTTCTCCAGCTTCTTTGACATTAGTGCATAACAACATCCAGCTTCTTCCATTTCTGTAACAAACTCTTTTGTAGCCAATAAGCCCTCACTCTTCTCTTCTTCCTTGAAGGGTAATAAGACCACCTTTACACCATCCTTCCAAAAGGTATATGTATTTTTCCCTCCATCATGTGTAACCTTTCTATCGTATTGCCAAGGCCTACCCAGTAATATATGACATGCATCCATTGGGATAACATCACACCACACCTCATCCCTGTAGGTATTCCCAATTGAAAACTTTATAAGGCATCTTTTATCTATGGTTACTTCATTTCCTTTCTTGAACCATGATATACGATAGGGATATGGGTGCTTGTCACAGCTCAGATTCAGTTTATCAACCATTACAGTTGAAACCATATTTTCACAACTACCACCATCAATAATAATTTTACATACCTTTCCTCCAGAGGTGCATCTTGTTCGAAATATATTTGTTCGAAGCCATGAATCAGCTCCAGCAACATCACGTTCTTTCTCCTTCCTTGGGACAATCATCGTCCTCCTTATCATGAGGGTTTCACCCAAGTCTGCAGCAACCTCCATTTCTTCTTCCTCTTCAGCCTCAACCAGATTTACTCGTGGTTTTTCTCCTTGCCATCTATCTTGTGTAGGATAGTGCGGACACTCAAAAGCTCTGTGCCCCTCTTCACCACATCTGTAACATGTATATTGCCTTTGGGGGCTATTCCAGCCCCGTCCTCCATTATAACCTCTTCCCCTCTGAAATCCCCTACCTCTTTGGTAGTTACCATGGCTTTGACCAGAATCTTCATGCCCTTCTGTATTAGAGGATTCACCTTTTGTAGATTCAAATCTACCCCTACCCCTCATTGGAGATGATGATGGACCTCTCTTCACACCTCTTCTAAAATTACTCCTCTTGTTCTTTTCCTCTGCTTTTAATGCAAGTTGATAAGCATCATCTAGACTATGGATCCGGAGCATACTCAGCTCATCTTGTATGGTGTAACTCAACCCATTTATGTACCGTGTAGCCTTTTGTTCTTCAGACTCTCCCTATTCCACCCTAATTGATAACTTGTAAAATTCATTAGTATACTCCTCAATGCTGAGATCCTTCTGCCTTAGGTTTTGGAACCTTCGAAAGAGTGTCTGAGCATAATCTACAGGAAGAAACTTTTCTTTCAGCTTCTTTACCATTTTATTCCAGTTTCGGATCTTGCCCTTTCCATTCCTTTGTCTTTCATTTTGTAGGTGATCCCACCAGATCAATGCATGTCCAGCTAACTTAGTGCATGCAAACTTAACCTTCTTCTCCTCTGAAAGGGTTTTCCACTCAAAGAATTTTTCCATGCGATTTAACCAGTCAATCAACTCCTCTGGTCGTAACCCTCCACCATAATCAGGAACATTAATCTTAATGTCGTCATTCTTTCCCTCTAAAGCCTTGATCAATCTCTCCTCAAATGGTCTCTCATTCAAGGTTTCTTCATCTCTCTCATTTTCTTCTTCATCTCCTCCTTCATTCATTAATGGAGTCTCTTCTTCAATATCACTATCTGGGTTTGCATCCCCATTTGCATGTCTCCTTCTAAGGCGGGTAACTTCCCCCGTGAGCTCAGCAATTTGTCTCTGTAGCTCCTGCATATGCCTATTCATCTGGGCATAACCTCCCCTCCCGCGTCTAGCCATGGTTATATAAAACAGAGGTAAAAACTACACATAAAAATGTAATATGTTACCTTAATTATTTCCGCAAGATCAAAATTCAGCTCTGATACCAATTGATGTGAATGTAGCTGCAAGAGGTTGAAATACCTCCAAAAACACACATAAACACCTTTGCAAATAAAACCAGGAGTTTCAAAATAGCTTACTTCTCATTCTGGAATTCACACTGATCTATTACATCATTACAATTCTCCTTTTATTTCAAGACTACTCTAAAACCCTAAAATGCCAAAAACCCTAAAATGCCAAAAAACCCTAAAATGCAAAACAACTCGGATTGACCCCAAAATTTGCGTGCCAAATATGCATTCATAAATTAGGGCTCACGCGAAATTTGGACTTATTCTGACAAGCACAACAAAAGTTATTAAAGTTCTAAGACCTAGAGAAAAGTTTTGAAAAAACATTCGGAGCCAATTTTAGGCCACTAGATGACGGAATCCGAGCCCGAAAACGTGCCAAAATGAGCACAACCTTGCAGGAAATGTTGTCCCCAGCATAGTACTAATGTATATCTACCACCCTGTAAAATTTCAGGACGATCCAACGGTCGGATCAAAAGTTATGGCCTCTGCAAGTTATGCTCCCGCATCACTATGAAACTGGACAACCATATATCTATTTATGACATCCGTCCAATATGAAAAAGGAACAAAACAAATGAAACGACTAGATCTTGGATTTAGTCCCACCGGGTGTGCAAAAATGTTGATTAGAGTTTCATGCTTCCTTTCTAGATTAGTGTACGAGAAATCAATAAACACCAAACAACCTAGAATATGCAAGGGCTTAGTATCTTGGAGATGATGATGAATGATATAAGTGCAAAGTAGATGAACTCCTCGCTGCGATCTCAACAAATTTGCAACTCAAAGACACTAGAGAAAAATTGATTAGATATTTCTTACCCGAACCCCCGTGTAACCCCCGTGTCAATAGAATAATGATAAAATGCAAGATAAATGGATAACATGCAAGCTGATGAACAAAGAAATCTGAAGATGCTGGTATGTAGATGGAGCTACTGACCTAATGCAGACATAACATGCAACATGAACAATGCTAAATGAACCACCAAATCATGAGCAGAGTATTGTGGGGATTCTAGTGTCATTACAAGGACATTATGAGGATACTATGATAAACAAGAGGCTAAAAATTCAAAACAACATTTTCCCAAATTTTTCAACTTATTCATCCTCCTCAAAACTTCAAGCTTAAAAAACAAGCAGAGATTTCGTATTGATTTTTCTCCCTCTTCCTCCAAGCTTCAAAAATAAGCAGAGATTTCATATTGATTTTTTCTCCCTCTTCCTCCAAGCTTAAAAAATAAGCAGAGATTTGATATTGATTTTTTCTCCCTTTGAAAGAGGGAGAAGACCCATATTTATAGCTTAGAGGTGAGGTTAGATTAGGGTTAACGAGTAACTGGGGTTTGATAAATTAACCTTGGTTAAGAGACATGATGTGATCACGCAAGACTCACGATTTGAATTACGAGGTTAAAGAGATAAGGATGTGATAAGGAGTGGGGAGCATGATGGACATGGTTAGGTGCAATAATGCATCTTATTTTTGAATTTATGAGTGGGGTGTCAGATGGGTATATTATTCTCCATGAATTGAGTAAATTTAGGATATGTGAAATAATGCCAAATTCTAATTATCAAATGGGACCACATGGAGCCCATTTGATAATTAATTAATTAAGGGTGAGTAAATAGATGAACTTTACTCAAATTTAAGAAAAAGAACAGTGAGAGGGAAAGTTGAATGAAGAAAAATGAATGCGAGATGAAGGAGAAACGTTACACCAAAAACTGGTGTCTACATTTGTCGCCCCTTTTTGTTGAGTGGTTTGTGATAGCAAGCCACGAGACAAAGAAAAAGGGTTGGATGAAATATGTGTCCGTGAAAGAGATGAGGATGAATAAAAACATCACCAAAGACAAGATGTCTCAAGCGAAAAAGGATCACAATAACAATAAAAAATATGGCGGTGACTCCAATATCACATTGGTAGAGGACAATTGCGGTCTCAACAGAGACATGCGACAATGTTTTACGGACTAGTGAGTGAGTGAAGACCGTTACAGTATGGATGTAAACCGCGATGACCAATGGGTCATAGGAAAACATCAAAATATATGCAACTGAATGTGAAAGGAATGCACAATCCTTTGTCTGCGAGGAATCAAGCAAAAAATCATGCGTCCGCAAAAGGGACGAGGATGAAAATAATGATGCCCCAGCACAGGGCACGAGAATGACAAAAAGTGAATTATATGCATCGATAAGTACAAGGATGAAAATGTGCCCCAACATAGGACACGAAAAGGACATAATGGGAGATAAATGTTGAAATAAAATATCCTAGGGGGAATGAGTATGGCCACGAATGTGGATATGAAGAATACATTGGATAAAATGCCCCAAGAGGGTGTTAAATAGGATGTTTAATGCGTGTTTTTTAAGAAAGGTTTACAGTTGAAGGTAGATGAATAATGGGGCGAAAAAAAGGAAAGTAGTCTCGCTTCTTCGACAAATATGAAAAGGAGTCAAGCTACTTTTTTGAAAAAGTAGAGAAAACATTCGTGGAAGAGTTCAAGATCAGATAGGTGATGGCCGTTATGGTATCCTCCAAGACAAAAATGTCAAAGGAAGATGGGATGAGGGATAAAGATAAGAGAAAGAGGATACCAAAGAAGGAAGGATGGACAAGAAAGGAGAAGACAAGAAAATGATAGAGTAGAGAAGAGATGATAAAGCAATTTTTTTCGAAAGGGATTAGATCATAGTAAGGAAATCCAAGGCAAAAGAATATGGAACTGACCGCATGGAAATGCATGTGGATGGTGAGATGATTAAAAAGATGGGACAACAATGAAGAGCCATGTTATCGATGGGGAAGTAAGAAGGAAGCGCAAGGTAGAATGACGAAGAAGACGATACATGGGAAGTCAAATAAAACTAGGGGTAGAAAGGATGAGAGGACAATAAAGGACATTATGCAGAAAGAAGGGAACAAAAAACAAAGATATTTGGTAAAGAGTGAGCAGTATCAAAAATGTAAAGAGAAGCTGGAGGGGAGGAATGACACAGATTGGAAAAGATGCAGAGATGCGTGAGATGAGGATAAGTTGATGATGATAAAATAGATAGAGGGTGTATGATGAAGACAATAAAGAAATTGGCAAGGAAGAATGGAAGATGGAGAGGTGTCGAAGAAAAAGAGAGGAAGGGATAGAAGAAGAAATGCCAACGAAGGGATGTTAGGAGAAATCCATTGATAATGATCGGTAGGGAAGGATGGGACAAAAGGTGAGAAGAGGGGGAAAGTAAATGAGGAATGGAAGGGGGAACGCCAATGAAGGGACGTTAGGAGAAGTCCCCCGATAATGATCAGAGGGCATAGATGAAGGAAGGAATGAAGATAGAATGGAGGGGATCAAAGAGAAGGATCTAGGCTGTGTAGAATGGGGATGAGTGATTTTTAGGATAAGTCTGTCGATGATTAATAGAACAGAAATAGAATATGATGATGAAAGAATGTTAGGGGATGATCAATGACAATGATGAGTATGGGGGTAGATATGTCGGAGAACTTTAGAAGATGGAGTTGAAAGAGTAAAGAAATGAGGGATAATGATGTGTGCGAAGATGAAGGTGAGGAGAGGACGTCATGGATGAGAATGAATGAGAGAGATGAAGAAACAAGACACGAAATGAAGGGGGAAGCAACGATTAAGTAAAATTACAAAGCGAGGGTTGATGGAGATGAAAAGGGGGCAGGTAGGAAGTGGTTTTTGCGAGAATGGAAGAGGAGGTGAGAGGATGTGATGAGGGGGAGTGACGATAAAATGTAGATGGTGAGAATGTGGAGTGGTGGGCGAGTGCATGATGACAGATCATCCTTAAGGACTCTTAAGTAAGATCGTCATGTTGCAGGAGGAGTTATGTAAGATCACCAAATCGGTAGTGACGATATGGAAGGAGAAAGACAACATTGCATTTAGTACATGTGTGGAATGGTTGGTTGGATCAGATGATTATGACAAGAGACGAGAGACAAAAAATGAGGTAAATATGATGGGATGTGGAAGGGTCAGATGGCAAACAATTTTTTATAGGGACTATTAAGTAAGATTGCCATGCGACGAGGATGGTTAAGTAGGATTGTCAAGTTGAAGAAGAAGAACAATGATGAAAAGACTGAGCTGTGTATACCAAAATGGAACAAGAGATGAAAGGAGGTGATAACAAGGAAAAAAAGGAGGGTGACATGAGTGGATGGAGGAACATATGCAATGTAGATGGAGAGTGTAAGGGCAATCCTTAATTGGGATGCCCATGTTGTGAGAGTGATGAAACATAAGTGATGAGGAAGAGGCAAAGGGAAAAGATGGGAGGAAATGAAAGGAAGACGCACAAAGTGGTAAAAGGGGACGAAAAGGTGAAAAGGATGTTGTGGGGATAAGTGGCGATGAGTGGAAATGAGGAGCGAAGAGCAATGGATCAAAGACATTGTTGAACTTGTTGGGGGATAAGAAGCGACAGGATAACGAACTTGCCTTGAGAAGGATTCTCAAGTAGGATTCACAAACTGCAACAGGGATCAAATAAAATGTGCACACTGAAAAATGTATTTGCAAGAGCATTCATGGATATTATGGATAGATATAGAATTCATAGTCGTAATAAGCGCATACATGGAAACCATGCTTCGAATCGGATTGGAGATAAACAAGAGAGGTTACCACTCAAGCCATTGCACTTGCAACCAATAGCAGGTGTTAACACATAACCAACGATAGTTAGTTATACCAAAAAACCATGAGGGAAATATGGATGAAAGATGCTCATAAACCTAATGTCAACATGACAAAGGGATTGGAGATGTAACTTGTACGCAGGAAGAGGGATCTCCATAGGTGGTTATTTCTAGAGCTATGCCCCAACTCTGGGAAAGGGGAAGAATAATAATAGAAGAAAGTTGATCAATGCGGGAAGCTTTCTAAGAATGTTGATAAAATGAAGACTAATCAATGTGGGAAACCTTCCAAATGCCGTAATAACAGAGTAGACATCCTTCAAGGGTATGGTCTACTTTATACATAATATGGTTGACAAGAATAATATGTATGATAACCGTCCTTTGAGGGATCGGTCTATTTATTTTGATTTTGCTTTTGACTTTGATTTGCATGCTTTTCTTTTTATTTTCCTTTTTTATTTTTCTTTTTTTGCACGAACAATTGTCGTTTGACAGATCAGTCTGTTTTTGATAACTTTGGTTTTGCTTTTGGCATGCATGAATTTTAGCTTTACATGGGGGAGAGCTGGGGATAGCTAAGTAGACCACTTAGGAGGGGATAATGAATGTACAAGAGTCACCCCTGGACCCTTTACATGACTGCAATATGAGAATGAGAGGGTGACAGATGTAATGATTGTGGAGTTCTCACCAATGGGAGAACTTATCCATAATGAATATGCTATGAGTAGAGCCATGGTACTCATATTCAAGGTCATATCAAAGCAGTGATTGTAGGGTACATAATTCATATCATTACCATGACAGATGGAAGGGGCTAATGATGGAGGGATTATCTAAAAATATGACTAAGTGCGCATTGGTAGATATGCTAACAATAGACTAGTCGCAAGTGCAATGCATTAAGAGGATTTGTCTCTTGTTTACCACCAATGGAGGGAAGACATTGAAGTTGCGACGGGATGAGATGATAACTTGTAAAGGATTATATATGATAGGCAAGCATGAAATAAAATTGTCCTTAAGGAAACAAAAATATGACCACGACGATGGATTTGAATGAAAATAAATGGTGCCCCAAGAGAGACACAAATATGGTAGGACAAAAATGGTCACAAATGTGGACTTGATGAAACAGATGGTGCCCCAAAAGAGACACAAATATGGCCACAATGGTGGACTTTGGTAAGCAAATAACAAAAATGGTCCCTCACAAAAGGAAAAACATGGCCACAATGGTGGACTTAGAATGAGATGAAGATTTGGACAAAATTAATTTAGATTGGATGAGGTAAATAAAACAATGTTAAGCAGCGAAATCCCTTAGTGTCAAGAGAATTGTATGGATGATATGTTCAAGGGCGAGGGAAGGCTGCTCCCCATAAGATTTAATCATGAAGGAGTTAAAGGATGTTGAAATAGTTTAGATGCTATTGTTTTAGATTTGGATGGGATAAACGGTCGGAGACCACAAGTGTGTTTGGCAAGATAAGCGGTATTGATGAACAATGGAGGACCTTCCTTATGAGGAATGTCGTGTGCAGAAGTGATGTTAAGCGATGATGTGGATGAAGGAATCGTGGGAAACTCGATGGATGGGATACAAATTGGATTAAATGTAGATGGAGAAGGATATTTCCCTTGAATGAGGAAATCATCTTTCTCAATAAGGTTGTGGCCGATTGTTTACAAGGCCTTACAATGTCCAATGTCATGGCCTGAGGTACGATGATAAGCGCAACTGCAATTAGGATTGAACCATGATGGCTTTGGACCATAGAGATTAAAAGCTTTAATGGGAGGAAGCATGATGGTGGAAATTCGAGTTAAATGTCGAAGGATATCTGCGTAGGACACCATTGAAGTGTTAAAAGGAAGATACGTCTTATGATGTTTTGGCTTGGACTTAGATACTGATATAGATTGGATGGGTGAATTAGATAAATCAAATTTGGTTAGAGGATTGGATTGTTTGGATTGAGATTGATCGTTGCGACATGTCATAGATGAAGGGACCGACCCTAAAATAGATGTTGTAACATTGGATTGCTGAAAAGAAGGAAGACCTAACTTTTTACGAGTATACGCAGGAGATTGTTGGGGATGTTGCCACGAGCCTTAGACTTTGATTGAGAAGATTTACCCTTAGTAGGGATGATAATAGTTTCAACTGGAGGATATGACAGTGGTGGTGTGGATATTGATGGAGAAAGCGTCCTAAAACAAGAAGAGGATATCAATGGAGAAATAGGTGTTTGTATGATGCGATTAGTGAGATCTATGTGAGATGTGGATTATTTAGGTTTTGGTATGGAAAGAGTTGATTTGGCAGAGGGAGAATGTAAACCATCTTTATTTGACTTAGGTGGAGGTGTTTGTTCAATAGATGTTACAAAGGGTATTGGTCCTTGTGATAGAAGGATTAAGTAAAGAGTATTGGGATAGACCAGGTGATGCAGCCATGGGCAAGGATATAGGTAAAGATTTCAAGATAGGGATAGGTGGATTTGTTGATATGATAGATATAGGGGTAGTTGGGATATTTAGAAATGTGGGTGAAGTGGTATGTATACTCAAGGCCGATGTGGATGTGGTTAGGGTCGTTTGTGTGGTTGGTACGAAAGAAAGTGCAAAAAGAGGAACTAGGATTGGTTTTAAGGATGGTATGATGGGTAAAGGTAGAATGGATGTAGGTATGGTAGTCAAACTTACAGAAGGGGATGTGGTAATCGATGGCGTAGACATTATCGGTAATGCAACAAATGTTGGAGTATTATTAGATGTAGAAGTTCGTGAGAATGGTTACTTCATAAATGTTTCAAATGAGGTTGATGTTGTAGGTGGGGTTGTAAAGATACATGTGGTAGAAATGAATTGAGTTGGGATGGTTGTAGAGATGAGTGATGTAGGTGTAGTAATAGGTGTGTTTGATGCAAACGTGGGTGAAGACATAAATGTGAAAGATGTAGGGATAGGTGTGGATATCAATGGGGCCAAGATAGGTGCTAAGGATAAATCAGATGTGGTGGATTGTGGCATGATTGAAGGGGATAAAGTAGATGTTATAGTCAAATTTGATGCAGATGTGCTAAGGGTAGAAGAAGGTGTAAGTTTAGGAAAAATAGTAATAGAGATGAGTTGCAGAGATGAGTGATGTAGGTGTAGTAATAGGTGTGTTTGATGCAAACGTGGGTGAAGACATAAATGTGAAAGATGTAGGGATAGGTGTGGATATCAATGGAGCCGAAATTGGTGCTAAGGATAAATCAGATGTGGTGGATTGTGGCATGATTGAAGTAGATAAAGTAGATGTTATAGTCAAATTTGATGCAGATGTGCTAAGGGTAGAAGAAGGTGTAAGTTTAGGAAAAATAGTAAAAGTTGACATAGGTGTGTTACGTTTTAAATAAGGAGTGGGAATAATGTCTAAAGTAGGAATATGCAGAGTTGGTGATAAGATGAGATCTTGATTGATGGTGTTAACGATGTAAGCATTTGACAGTTGAGATGTAAAGGGGGTAACTTGATTTATTGATGGTTGAATATGAAAAGTTTTTGTAATTTTGTCAAAGGGTGGGCTAGATGAAGTGGTGGAGCTATCCATTTAGATATTCCCTTGATTTATGAGTTGTTGGACATGATATTTGAAAGAACGACATTTCTCAATTTCGTGACCTTTGAGTCGATAATATTTACAATAGTGGGTTTGGTGATACCAAATAAGCTTGGCTTGTGAGTTTTCTACAGGTCGTATCAGAGGAATTTGGATGGAGTTTACGATTATCAACTTGTCAAATACGGAGTTATATGATTCTCCCAAGGGGGTATAGTTGATTACTAGTTGAGGGGCTCGTTGTTTAGGCCATGTCCTGGATGTAGACGTGGACGATGGATTAATAACCACGACATTGGCTGCACCTTTAAATGTGTTATGTGTGGATGGTTAAGTAGATTCAACTTTAGGTTTGGTCGATTTGAGTTTAAGATGACCTTGTTCAATGGCATGTATTTCGAGTTTGCATGTCATTGTGAAAGCTTTGTCAAAGGTTCAGAATGATTGGATTTGTAAAGAAGATGATATATATTTCGCACATGAATGTGAGAAGAGTTCGATGAGTTCAGTTTGCGGAAGAGTGAACGATAGTTGGTTTATAACGCCATACCATCATGCGAAAAAGTCAACAATGGGCTCGTCATCAAACTTTCGGATGGTGTATAGGTCAGCGATAGTAGTTTTACATGCAATGTTAATTGAAAAGTGTTCTAAGAACAAATGCGCAAGTTGGGCGAAAGAGAATATGGAATATTGCAGGATATGGTTGTACAATACAATGCAGGACCAGACAAAGGCATGGGGAAAGTGCGAAGCATTAGATCATGATCATGTGCAATAAGACAACATGTATGTTTAAATGCACGGAGATGCTGTTGGGGATCTTCGTTGCTGTTGAACTTAGTAAACTCATGAAGTTTCGAATGAAGAGGGTAGGGTTTGATTATAAATAGATGGATAAATCGGTTCATTACAGATTTGTTCATAGGATAAAGTATCCTTAGGTGCCAAGATGGCGACTTCTAGAGTAGCCAACCTATTCATAAAGACATGAATTATATCACTCGATGTGTTGTTAGGTTGAGATTTGATTGGTTGTGTGGTTTGAAATGTAGTTTGATAAGGCGAAGGGTATGTTTATGGATGTGTGGGTAGTTGAGGAATCATGTGATAAGGTGGTTGATAAACTTGCAAGTAGAATGTTTGATAAGATGGTTGATAAATTTGTGGGTGTGCCGGTGTGCGGGGAACCGTTTGGTAAGAATTAACATGTGTCATGGGTTAAGATTGTTGCATAGGCTGACTTTGAATAATAAGGACATGATGGGTTCGTTGAAGGTGGGTAGGTTGTTGTAGTAAATGAAAAGTGAGGATATGTCTGTTAAGAGGTTGAGACGGTTGGAACATATGATGGGTAAGAATGTAAGTGTGAAGAGGTTGAGATGGCTGAACAAACATATCAGTAGTGGATGAAATAGAAGTGACAAAAAGTGATGTGGGTGGAATGTGATCCACCAATTGAGGAAATTGGAAGGATTGAGAGATTGGGGGATGTTCGAAATATGAAATCATATATAGCGTTAGGAGGAGGCCCGAGTGTTTCTAAAGGAGTGAGAAATGGTGGTGTGGTTGGTTTAGGAAGATTTGTCTGGGAAGAGATATGAGGATTGTTGTCAAGGTGAGAACAATCTTGAATGACATGATTCTCATGAGGCGAGACTATGGAGACTGGGGGTTGGGTAACTGAAGGCATGGTTTTGAGTTTTTGTTGGGAGATATCAATAGAGGAAGTGACATCATTTGATGTAGTGGATTGTTGTTTTGTTTCGTCTTGAGTAAGAGTAACCTTAGGTATGAAATAGAAAAATATTTGTTTATGAAATCTGTTAACAAACAAATCAAGTAATAATTTTTTTATCATCATGATTAATTACGAGATGTGAAAAAAAGTAAGATGGATAATGAAGGTGCCTAAAGAACGGAAGTCTAAGGTTGGTTTTAGGTAGTTTTGGTTAGGGAAATATCTGAAATGGTTTCTTGTTGGGTGTTCAAATCCCAATTAGTGAACCAAGTGAAATGAATGTTTTGATGTGTTGATTTTATTCATGAAGTTTTAGGCTGTGTGTAATAATGTAGGATGCAGAAGGTTAAACCCCTATTAAGACTATGTGAGCAAACATGATGCACAAGGTTCATTTTAGACAAAATACGAAATGTGAATTTTGATGCAGACAATTGCTCAGACAAGGGAAATTACAATGCAGAAAGGAGAAAATAGGGAATATGAAGAATACCTAGAGAAATCTTTCCCCTGTTATTCGATTGTACTTGATAATGGTGTATTTGGAAGCGACGGTTAGTGGTCAAGAACATCTGGGTATCACTCGTTCATTTTTATCTTTTTGCACGGTGTTTGGAGGTGTTGATCACTGACCCAAAACGTTCAATGACCTTTAAAATTACACCATTTATGGATACAAGAGGGGTCTGGTGAAAGAGATTTTATACGTGTTTTTTTTTTAAATCTTTGACGGCGTTGTTGGATGGTCTCTAATTTATAGATTTCACTTGCAAAAGAAAAGAAATGTGATTAGTGTACGTGGTCGACAAAATGAGAAAATAATTTCGTATCCTATGTATTTTACTTACAAAAAGTTCTTTCGTAGAAAATAAAAATAAAAATAATTAATCTAAAAAGTGAATAAAACTTGTAGTGTGATGTTCGTATTTTAGATTATAGAAGATACAAAAACTTATCGATAGAGGATAAACTAAACTACGTAATAAATGATGAAATATACTATAAACTTATGAGATAAATTATCAAAGATGAGGTGATACGAAATTATTACATAAACTATGTGATGATAGGATAACTTATCAAAACAAAAAAATATTAATGTTTGCATTTTATTTATTTGTGAATTATAAATATAAATAAAATAAACTATAAATTGAACAAATGTAGACTTTGAGAAGTCAAGACAAAAAGCAGGCAAGGAAAGAAGACTTTTAGGACGAGAATGTAGACTTTACGAGGACAAGACGAAAAGTGAGTGGGGGACATGTGGACTGATATGTTGAAAATGAAGACTTTGGAGAGGATGAAAGTAATTTGATTTGAAATTTGTAATGGAGATGCGAGAAATAGGTTAGGGTGGTGAAAATAGTGGACCTAAGTTGTGGACTTAGTTGAATAAAGGAAGGTAGAGATAAGTTGGTGTACAGAAATGTGTATGTGAAAGTCTAAGGAGATGGGAGGATATGCTAAATCTGACGTGACAAGTCAACGACGTACATGAACATAGCTTTTCACATGTACGATGACATAGTGAGAATCACAAAAGCTCTAAACAAGTAATATATGATTGGCTATGTAGAGTCTAATACAACTGTAATTGTGTAGGTTTAATTTCTATTTTTCTCGTATACGATGACATAATACATAATTGAATTTCTCGTATACTACTTTCTATTTTTTTAATCGTATAATTGTCAATTTAATATAGAAAGTAGACGTACCAAGCTCGAAAGAGGGAGAAAATCTTCGTTCTGGATGTTGAGGACAAAGAGACCCAATCACTTATGTTTAGAGAAGATATTGATATGCGAGAGAGTTTGTGACTCTTCACATATACGATGGCATAATGAAAATCGTAGAATCCTAAACGAGAAACATATAATGTCCATATAAATCATAGAATCCAAATTCACTATAAATCATAGAATCTAAATTCACGCAAGCCAATTATATGTTTCTCGTTTAGGATTATGCGATTTTCATTATGGCATCGTATATGTGAAGAGCCACAAACTCCCTCGCATATCAATATCTTCTCTAAATATAAGTGATTGGGTGGGTCTCTTTGTTTTCAACATCCAGAACGAAGATTTCTCCCTCTTTTAGGCTTGACGTGTCTATTTTCTATATTAAATTGACAATTATACGATGATCACAAAAAAAAAGAAAAATAAAAAATAGTATACGAGAAAGTCAATTATATATTATGCCACCGCATACGAGAAAAATAGAAAGCTGTCTTATAGAATTAGAGTTGCATTAGACACTCCTTAGCCAATCATATATTGCTCATTTAAAGTTTATGTGATTCTCACTATGTCATCATACATGTGAAAAGTGATGCCCATGTACGTCGTCGACTTGTCACGTCAGATTTGACATTTGCTCCTATTTCTTTAGACTTTCACATACACTTTTTGATACATTGACCTATATCTGCCCTCCTTTATTCAACGAAGTCCACAATTTAGGTCCACTATTTTCACCACTCTAACCTATTTCTTCCATCTCCATTACAAATTTCAAATCAAATTACTTTTATCCTCCTTAAAGTCTTCATTTTCAACATATTAGTCCACATGTCTTCCACCCACTTTTCGTCTTTTTCTCGTAAAGTCCACATCCTTGTCCTAAAAGTCTTCTTTTCTTACCCACTTTTTGTCTTGACTTCTCAAAGTCCACATTCACTCAATTTATAGTCTATTTTGTTTATATTTATAATTCACAAATAAATAAAATGCAAACATTAATTAATGTTTTGTTTTTATAGGTTATCCTATCATAACGTTGTTTATTTAATAATTTCGTATCACCTCATCTTTGATAATTTATCTCATAAGTTTATAGTATATTTCATCGTTTATTGTGTAGTTTTGTTTATCATCTATCGATGAGTTTTTGTATCTTATATATTCTAAAATACAAACATCGCACTACAAGTTTTATTCACTTTTTAGATGAATTATTTTTATTTTTTTCGAAGGAACTTTTTGTAAATAAAATACATATGACACAAAATTATTTTTTTATTTTGTTGACTATGAGTACTAATTACATTTTTTTTCTTTTGTAAGTAAAATCTAATAATTTGTGACCATCCAAAAACACCGTCAAAGATAAAAAAACACGTATAAAATCTTTCACCAGACCCCTCTTGTAGCCATAAATGGTGTAATTTTAAAGGTCATTAGATGTTTCAGGTCAATGATCAGCACCTCCAAACACCGTGCAACCAAATAAAAAGGAAAGAGTGATACCCAGATATTCTTGGCCACTGACCGTCGCTTCTAAATGCACCATTATCAAGTACAATCAAATAACAGGGGAAAGATTTCTCCAAGTATTCTTCGTATTCCCTGTTTTCTCCTTTCTGCATTGTAATTTCCCTTGTTTGAGTGATTGTCTGCATCGAAATTCACATTTCGAATTTGGTTTAAAACAAACCTCGTGCATCCTGCTTGCTCACATAACTTTAATAGGGGTTTAACTTTCTGCATCCTACATTATCACACACAGCCTAAAACTTCACGAACAAAATCAACGCATCAAAACATTTATTTCACCTGGTTCATTGATTGAGATTTGAACACCTAACAAGAAACCGTTTCAGACATTTCCATAGCCAAAACTACCTGAAACCAATCTTAGATTTCTATTTTTTAGGCACCTTCATTATCCATCTTACTTTTTTTTCGCATCTCGTAATTAATCATGATGATAAAAAATTTATTGCTTGATTTGTTTGTTAACATATTTCATAAACAAATGTTTCTGTATTTAATGCATGTGGTTACTCTTATTCAAGATGAAACAAAACAACAATTCGCTACATCAAATGACATAATTTCCCCTAATGATATCTCCCAACAAAAACTCAAAACCATGCCTTCAGTTACCCAACCCCCAGTCTCCATGGTCTCACCTCATGAGAACCATGTCATCAAAGATTGTCCCCACCTTGACACTAATCCCCATATCTCTTCCGAGACTAATCTTCCTAAACCAACCACACCACCATTTTCCACTCCTCTATAGACACTCTAGCTTCCTCCTAACCCCATTTATGATTTCGTATTTTGAACATCCCCCAATCTCTCAATCCTCCCAATTTTCTCAATTGGTGGATCACATTCCACCCGCATCCCTTTTTGTCACTTCTATTTCATCCGCTACTAATATGCTTGTCCAACTATCTCAACCTCTTAACACCCATATCCCCACTTATCATTTACCACAACCTACCCCACTTCAACGAACACATCATGTCCGTATTATTCAAAGTTAGCCTATTCAACAATCTCAACCCATGACACATGTTAATTCTTACCAAATAGTTCCCCACACACCTATACACCCACATGTTTATCAACCATCTTATCAAACATCCCACCCGCAAGTTTATCAACCACTTTATCAAATGATTCCCCAACTACCCACACATCCATAAACATACCCTTCGCCTGATCAAACTACATTTCAAACCACACAACTAATCCAATCTCAACCTAATAACACGTCGAGTGATCCCATTCATGCTTTTATAAATTGGTTTGTTAGTTTAGAGGCTATTACCTTGGCACGCAAGGATATATTATCTTATGAACAAATCTGTAACGAACCAATTCATCTGTCGTTTCCAATCAAACCCTACCCCCCCCCATTGGACACTTCTCGAGTTTACTAAGTTCAACAAGGAAGATCCCCAACATCATCTTCGTGCATTTAAACATACATGTTGTCTTATTGCACATGATCACAATATACTGCTTCGCACTTTTCCCATTGGACACTTCCCGAGTTTACTAAGTTCAACAACAAGGAAGATCCCCAACAACATCTTCGTGCATTTAAACATGCATGTTGTCTTATTGCACATGATCACGATCTACTATTTCGCACTTTCCCCATGTCTTTGTCCGGTCCCGCATTGTACTGGGACGACCATATCCCACAATATTCCATATTCTCTTTCACCCAGCTTGCGCAACTGTTCTTAGAACACTTTTCAATTAACATTGCATACGAAACTACTATCGCTGACCTATACACCATCCGATAGTTTGATGACGAGCCCATTGTCGACTTTGTCGCACGATGACATGGTGTTGTAAACTAATTATCTTTCACGTTTCCCCAAACTGAACTCATCGAACTCTTCTCACGTTCATGTGCAAAACATATATCATCTACTTTACAAATCTAATCATTCCAAACCTTTGACGAAACTTTCACAATGACTCGCAAACTCGAAACCCGTGCCATTAAATAAGGTCATCTTAAACTCAAATCGGCCAAACCTAAATTTGAACCTACTAAACCATCCACACATGACAACACATTTAAAGGTGCGGTCAACGTCGTGGTTAGTAATCCCTCGTCCCTATCTACATCTAGCAAATGGTCTCAACAACGAGCCCCTTAACCAACAATCAACTATACTCACTTATGAGAATCCTATAGCTCTGTATTTGACAAATTGATGATGGTAAACTCCATCCAACTTCCTCCCATATGACCTATGGAAAATTCGCAAGCCAAGCCTATTTGGTATCACGAAGCCCACTATTGTAAATATCATCGTGTTAAAAGTCACGACATTGAGAAATGACGATCCTTCAAAGATCATGTCCAACAACTCATAAATCAAGGGGATATCCAAATCGATAGCTCCACTACTCAAACTTAACCCAATCAACCACCAACGAATCAAGCCACGCCTTTTACATCTCAACTATCAAATGCTTATATGATTGACACCGTCAATTAAGATCTCATCCTATCACTAACTCTGCGTGTTCCTACCTTAGACATTATTCTCACTCCTTATTCAGAACCTAACATACCCATGTAAACTTTTACTACTTTCCCTGAACCTACACCTCCTTCTACCCTTATCACATCCACATCAACTTTGACTATACCATCTACTTCATCCACTTCAACCATGCCCTAATCTATCATATCTGATTCATCCTTATCACCTATTTCGGCCTCATTGATATCCACACATACCCCTACATCTCTCGCATTTATGCCTTCACCCAACTCTACATTAAACACTCCTATTACTACATCTACATCACTCATCTCTACAACCATCCCAACTAAACTCATTTCTACCACATATAACTTTGCAATCCCACCTATAACATCAACCCCATTTGAAACATTTATGAAACAACCATTCTCACCAAATTCTGCATCCGATAATACTCATGCGTTTGCTACATTATCTGTAATGTTTTCTCCATCGGTTACCACATCCCCTTCAGTAGGATTGACTACCTTATCTACATCCATTCCACCTTCACCCATTATACCATCCTTAGAGTTAATTCAAGATGCTCGAAATCCATAATTTACCCATTTGATCTACATCCAAATCCAAGCCAAAACATTATAAGAGTTATTTTCCTTTTAATGTTTCAATGGGGTCCTACGCAGATATCCTTTGACATTTAACTCGAATTTCCGCCATCACGCTTCCATTAAAGCCTTTAATCCCTATGGTCCAAAGCCATCATGGTTCAGTCGTAATTGCAATTGTGTTTATTATCATATCTCGGGCCATGACATTGAACATTGTACGACCTTTCAAACAATTGTCCACAACCTTATTTAGAAAGAGGATTTCCTCATTCAGGGGAAATATCCTTCTCCATCTACATCTAATCTAATTTGTATCCTATTCATCGGGTTTCTCTTTATTCCTTCATCCACATCATCCCTTAAAATCCCTCCTGCACGTGACATTCCTCCTAAAGAAGTTCATTATTCATTGATACCACTTATCTTGCCAAGCACACTTGTGGTCTCTGACCGTTTATCCCATCCAAATCTAAACTCTTTTGACATCCTTTATCTCCTCCACATTCAAATCTGACTGTTTATCTCATCTAAACTCTTTCGACATCCTTTATCTCCTCCACATTCACTTCATTGGGGGATCAACCTTCCCTCACCCTTGAACATATCATCCATATAATTCCCTTAACACTAGGGGACTTCGCTTCTTGACATTGTTTTATTTACCTCATCCAAATTCATCCAATCTAAACTAATTCTGTCTAAATCTTCATGTCATTTTAAGTCCACTTTTGTGGCCATTTTTGTCCTTCCATTGATGGACCATATTTCCATTTTCATTAAAGTCCACCATTGTGGCCATATTTGTGTCTCTCTTGGGGTACCATTTATTTTCATCAAAATCCACTGTTGTGGCCATATTTTTGCTTCCTAAAGGACATGGTGTTATTTCCCACTTGTATATCACATCTAATCCTTTGCAAGCTCTCATCTTGTCGCAACTTTAACGTCTTCTCTCGCTTGGTGGTGAACCAGAGATAAAACCCCTTAATGCATTGCACTTGCGACTAGTGTATTGTTAGCATATCTATCAATGAGCACGTAGTCATATATTTAGATCATTCCTCC
Source organism: Taxus chinensis (assembly GCA_019776745.2). Lineage (NCBI taxonomy): Eukaryota > Viridiplantae > Streptophyta > Pinopsida > Cupressales > Taxaceae > Taxus > Taxus chinensis. Next base: position 272,818,183 of record CM034146.1, on the reverse strand, counting down.
ATCATTAGCCCCTTCCATCTGTCATTGTAATGATTTGGAATTATGTGGTATGTCGTCACTTTCCTAGTGATGACCTTGAATATGGACACCATAACTCTGTCCATAACATATTCTTTATGGATAAGTTCTCTCATCTGGTAAGAACTCCAAGATCATTACATCCATCACCCTCTTATTCTCCTATTGCAATCATGTAAAGGGTCTAGGGGTGTCTCTTGTACATTCATTCTCCCCTCCTAAGTGATCTACTTAGCTATCCCTGGCTCTCCCCTATGTAATGCTAAAATTCATGCATGCCAAAAACAAAATCATAGTTATCAAAAATAGATTGATCCCTCGAAGGACAGTTGTTTGTGCAAAAAAATGGAAAATAAAAAGAAGATCATTATCAGTATCAATGGATTTCTCCTAACATCCCTTTGTTGGCATTCCCTCTTCTATCCCTTCCTCTCTTTTTCTTCGCCACCTCTCCATCTTCCATTATTCCTTGCCAATTTCTTTATTGTCTTCATCATACACCCTCTCTCTATTTTCTCGTCATCAACTTATCCTCATCTCACACATCTCTACATCTTTTCCAATCTGTGTCATTCCTCCCCTCCAGTTTCTCTTTACATTTCTGATACTACTCACTCTTTACCAAATATCTCCATTTTTGGTTCCCTTCCTTCTACATAATTTTCTCCATTGTTTTCTCCTCTTTTCCGATCCTCGTCTTATTTCACTTTCTATGTATCGTCTTCTTCCCCATTCTACCTCATGCTTCCTTCTTACTTCCCCATCGATAACCTGGCTCTTCAACGTTGTCCCATCTTTTTTATCATCTCACCATCCACATGAATTTCCATGCGGTCAGTTCCATATTCTTTGCCTTAGATTTCCTCACCATGATCTGGTTCCTTCAATTCTCTCCATTTTATCATCTCTTTTGTTTTCCATTACCTCTCTCCCTTCATCTGCTTCATCCTCCTTCACGCCTTTCGTTTTAAATAACTTTCTCCCTTTTTCATAATTTCACTCTATGCTCTGTCATTTTCTTGTTTTCTCCTTGTTTGTCCTTCATCATTTCCTCCTTCACATTTAATTTGTCTTTGTTATCCTCTTTCTCCCCTTTCATTCCTTTTTTTCATCCATCTCTGTCCCTCTATTCCATACCCTTGTCTCCTTCAACTTTGACCTTTCTTGCTTTTCTCATAATCAACCATTCCTCATGTCCATTCCCTTTTCTCTTTCTCATTTAGTCCTTAAACAAATCCTTCACACCTAGCATTCACAATCAATTCTGATGTTTCTCAGTTTATACACCCCTGCTGATCCATTTCACTCCATCCCCGTTCTCAACCTTTTCTCCGCAACATTAACCTCTTCTCTTTTTGAGAACTTTGTCACATCTTTTATCTTCGTCAGTCCTCTCGTAGGGGCATCATGATATCTATTTTTAAGAATTTATTCCCATAATATTTTGTCTTGGAGGATACCATAACGACCATCACCTATCTAATCTTATTCTCTTCCTCGAATGTTTGCTCTATTGTTTTGTAAAAATAGCTTGACTCCTTTTCCTATTTGTTGAAGAAGCGGGAATGCTTTCCTTTTTTCTTCACCCCATTATTCATCTGTTTTCAACTGCAAACCTTTCTTAAGAAACATGTAATCAACATCGTATTTAACACACTCTTGGGGCATTTTTATCCAATCTGATCTTCATATCTGCATTTGTGGCCATACTCATTCCCATTGGGAGATTTTATTTCAACACCCATCTCACATTATGTCATTTTTGTGTCCTATGTTGGGGCACCTTTTCATCCTTATACTTGTCGATGCATATAACTCACTTTTTTTCCTTTTCATGCCATGTGCTGGGGCATCATTGTTTTCATCCTCGTCCCTTTTCTGGGCGCATGATTTTTCGCTTGATTCCTCGCATACGGAGGGTTTCACATACTTTTCGCAATCATTTGCGCATATTTTGATGTTTTCTTATGACCCATTGGTCATCACGGTTTACATCCATACTGCACTAGTCTTCACCCACTCACTGGTCTGTAGAACGTTGTCGCCTGTCTTTGTTGAGACTACAATTTTCCTCTACCAATGTGATATTGGAGTCATTGTCATAGTTTTCATTATCATTGCGATCCTTTTTCGCCTGGGGCATCTTGCCTTTGGTCATATCTTCATCCATCCTCGAAAAAATGATTTCATCTAATCCTTCTTGTTTTTGTCTCGTGGCTTACTATTGCAAACCCACTCAAAAAAAGGGCAAATGTAGACACCTAATTTTGGTATCACCCCGCAACAGACTTAGTCCATTTCCCAATAAACCTACATCTTTGATTAATAAATTAACCTCCTTTAATTCCCTAACCATCATTATGTGATAATAATATCCAAATATTCCAATTAAATCACATTATCACACTCAATCAAATCGTGTCCCCCACCATTCAAATAAAGAACCCCACTCAATCAAATCAAATCTATTATCTCACCTACCCAGTCAAATCATGCCCCCACTCACCTGACCAGGGTTAATTGATCAAACCTCGGTTACTCGTTATCCCCAATCTAACCTCACCTCCAATCTATAAATATGGGTCTTCCCCCTTCTTTCAAGAGGGGAGGAAAAAGGAGAAGAACATGAAATCTCTGCATGTTTTGAAAGTTGAAGAATTTGGGAAAATGTTGTTTTGAAAATTTTGCCCTCTTGTTTATCATAGTTTTCTCATAATTTCCTTGTGATGACACTGGAATCCCCACAATACTTTGCTCATGATTTGGTTGTTCACTTAGTGCGATTCATGTTGCATGTTGTGTCTGGATCATATCAGTAGCTCCATCTACATATCTACATATTCAGGTTTCTTTGTTCACCACCTTGCATGTTATCTGTTTATCTTGCATTTTATCACAATTCATTATCATAAAGGGGTTGACAACCACTAAGGAAGTGAATGTTTCTCATGTTCGCTTTGTCGGGTAACCCCCGCATAAAATATCTAAGCAATTTTTCTCTAGTGTCTTTGAGTTGTAGGTTTGCTGAGATCGTGACAAGGAGCTCATCATCTACTTGGCACTTGTATTAGTCATCACCATCTTTAAGGTTCTAAACCATATCACAATGATCACATCACTCGGTGGCTTCTCCTCATGACCGTGTTTGACCTTGAATTCATTTCCCAAAAATCTATTAAGGGCCAAGTTATTGCCGACCAGTTAACAGAAGCCCCTCTTCCTAATACACAACCTCCTCATGACCAATTCCCAGATGAATCCATCAATCAGTTTCATCATGATCGCCTTAAAATGACTCTTTACTTCGATGGTTCTAAATGCTAGCAAGGGGGAGGAACAAGAGTTGTTCTCATTCCTCCTGGAGATGCCATGATCAAGGGGTCATTCTTGATATCAAAAGTTCCATAAACATCCCTAAACTGTGTTAGTGCAGAAGATAGTTGCAAGAGCTTCCCATCGACTGTGAGAACACGACAAACGGACATCAGGAGCTCTAGTTATGTCCGGTTGAAGTTCAGTCAACGAGAAAGTCAACTCTAGTCAACTAGACAATATTGGACCAATGACATTATGACACATGGTGAAAAGACAAAGGAAGTCATTTTGTTGGTTTTTGACCTTTGGTCCCCAACATGCATAAAAGTTGGTGGTCGCGACAAGAGGCTCAACTTTTTTAATGGAGGGGAGCCCGACTGTCGTGTGGACTATGGTATTATCACCGACGTGGTGGGTCTACAAGCCACCACGTGGCTTGCCACCATGAATCGACTGCGATTGATTTGACTATCAAGGGTCGACATCAAGCTATTAGGTGAGTCATGCAAGGACCGATTTAGATTTTAGCTCGTCGAGCTATCCATGTGATCGAGCTCATCTCTATTACATGGGGTCTATATTATCCCATTAATCTCCAACTCGCCACGTAGTGGCATGACCAAAATACCATCCGCTTAGCCCACATAAACTGCCAACCCCATATCTAATTGCCAAGTCCACGTGGTGAAGGAGATGAAGCGGTGGTACAGGGCATGCAAATGCCATGCGTGGAGATCCACTTGAGAAGGGGGTGGGGGTGGTTATGCCCCAAGTGGTCCTTTGACCACTTTAAACGTGCGTGGAAAGGCTTATTAAAGCCTAAAACAATTACTCCTCCACAAAATGTGGGATCTAATCCCATTTACAATGCAAGTAGCTCCCTATGGGATTTTATCCCTTTTCAAATGCAATCTGCCTCCATGGGGAATTAATCCCATTTTTCATGTACGGGCTAGGCTAAAATTAGCCTTAGGATAATTTGTAAATGCATTTTTTAAGGGCCTTATTTTTGTATAAATAGGGAACACATTTCATTGTAAAAACACATTAGCCCGAGAAGCTTATTATTTTGTTAAGCTTAATTGTGGGATGTGGGAGAATTAGTAGTAGGGAAATTTTAATATAGTTTTGTAAACTATATTAAAATCCTAAAATTACTATAGACAAATATTGTTTATTGGCCTATTATTTTAGGCAATAATAGATGGAATATTTGTGATTGGGAGTAAATTCAAACTACCCAATAGGCCCATTGAGCCACACTAATCACTTGTAAAGCCTGGATTGTCGACTGGAGTGTTGGAGGGCACATTGATAGCATCGGGAAGGCTGATCGAAGCCGAAGGAGATCGTGCATCAGGAAGGTGAAGAATGATTCGACTGATCATCGGAAGTCTTCGAAGAACTGGAGTACTGAGAGGCAAGTGAAATTCCATTAGGTTTTCTTGTGAAAGTACTATTGTAACTTACAAGTTTTGACTAGTGGAACAGTTCGAAAGAACTCGGAGATGTAGGCAATTGCCGAACTCCATAATCAAGCACTATGTAATTGTCTTTATTGTCTTGCATTAATTTTAAATTGATTACTTAAAAGGAGCAAATTGTTAGCAAATTTTTAAAGCCTACAAGGGTCCAAGATCAGGTGGATAAAAACTTGATTATTTTCAGATCAAGTTTGGTACCAGAGCTGGTTGTTGGCCTTCAAACTTGCTAATCTTCGAGAAAGTTTGGTATCAGAGCAGGTTATTGGCTTGCAAACTTGCTAATTCCCAAGCAAGTTTGGTATCAGAGCTGGTTTAGCTCCATTTTTGCTTCAGTAAATTTGATTAACATAGTGATTTCTTCAAGATTGGTACAGTTGGTTTAGTTTGTGTGAATAGGGTACAAGTGCACTATGGGAAAGATGTCTAAACAGGCAAAGCTCGATGAGGTTGAAGCTTATAATCACTAGATCTAGGAAGAGAACTCTCTCCTGCGATCAATGTATTACTCCTTGGAAGAGGAGAATGCTCGTTTGAAATCAGAACTGCAAACCAAGGATGAGCTCTTGGCAATGTTGCAGTGTGGTGATCAAAATAAGGAAATTCCTTCAACTTCAGATGTAGTAACCATGGTAGATGACTACACTATAAGTTGTTCACCACTGGAATCTTCTTCTCCCTCCCATTCAGTTTCAAATTCCGGTAATGAAGTCTTTGGTTTGTTTGAAAAGCATACTAGAGGGATTGGATCCAAATTACTAGATAAAATGGGATTTGATGGAAGAGGCCTTAGTAAAAATGGCCAAGGCATTGTTAACCCAATACAGGTCGAGGACCGTCCTCGTTTTGTAGGGTTGGGTTATCCTAGTGTGGGGATGGAAATTGGAGAATGCTCTAAGAATGCTGATGGAAGACAAGCTTCTGAAAGAAAAGTGAATAGCCTACTAGCCATGCAAGAAGATTATGAGCATGAAAGTTGTGCTTCCTCGTCACAGGAAGGATGTGGTAAGAGAAATCAACGAAGAGGTAATGAGATTCCACCTCTAGTTTCTTACCATAATCATAAGCACAATAAAACTTATAATCCACTTTCTCAGCTTAAGAAGTATGGTTATGATTTTCAGAAGATGTGGAGTTCCTTTCCATGTATGTTTTGTGGATTGCATAATCATTATGTGGCCAGATGCTGGAAGAGAAAGACACTGATGAAGAAGTTGATGTCGATCGTCTGGAACAAGGCAAGTCAGAAAGACCAATCTCATCATGCAGAGTTGAGAAATGGCAGAAATAGTTCCTCATCCTAGAAGAAGGATATTAAGAGGAATTTTTGTGCTCATTGCCAGGGGAATAGGCACCGGGTGGACAATTGCTGGAAACTACATCCATCTCACCATCAGAGTAATAGCAAGACAAAGATGGAATGGAGGTCTATTGCAAAGGCAAATGGAAGTTTCTACTCCACCACCAGTTGACAATTCAACCTAGGACTAGGTAATGCTTGAAAGTGAAAGTCCTTTAAAATGGGTAAGTCAACAATTTTTCAATTATATATTGCATAATTCAAATTGATGAATGGTATGCAGTTTTTGTTTGGAGATAAGATTCTGTGAGAAAATGCTGAGAGAAAGGTTTACCATACGTAGTGGATTTTCTTACTTAGAAAATTTGATTAAATGCTCCAAACATATCTCCTAATCAGCTTGTGAGTCACTGTTACATCTTGGATACATGATTCAACCCATATAGAGCTTGGAGATTGATCTGCCATTTGTGCAGACAGTAGAGTTCGCAGGAGTCAGCTCAGAACTTCATTCTATGTCTCTTCGCAACTTCAAATTTTGATGTTGAAGTTCAAATTCCATCCTTACGTGTGTCTCTTCGCAACTTCATTTCTGATGAAGATTATCGTTAGGAGCGTCTAATGCAACTTGAGTTGTTAGATGAGCGTTGCCTTCTTGCTCTTGAACACCATCATGTTTATCAAAATCGTATCCAATGTGCTTATAACAAACATATCAAAGAACACAATTTTAAAATAGGTGATCTTGTTTTAAAGGAAAATCATAATGTCACTATCATAGAAAGGAGCCAACGGGGAAAATTCACTCCCAATTGGATCAGACCGTATATTATCACGCATAAATATGGGTCTGGGGCTTATCGCTTGGCTTCCCTTGATGGTAAACTGGAAATTAAACCTCTTAATGCATTGCATTTACGACCATTCTATTGTTAGTACATGCACCTATAAGCATAATCATATATTTAGATCATTTCTCCATCATTAACCCCTTCGTCTATCATGGTAATGATATGAATTATGTGGTCTACCATCAATGCTTTAATATGACCTTGAATATGAGTACCACGACTCTACTCATATCATATTCATTATGGATAAATTCCCCTATTTGGTGAGAATCCCATAATCATTACATCCATCACCCTCTCATTCTCCTACTGCAGTCATGCAAAGGGTCCAGGGGTGTCTCTTGTACATTCATCATCCCCTCCTAAGTGGTCTATTTATCTATCCCCAGCTCTCCCCCATGTAAAGCTAAAATTCATGCATGTAATAAGCAAAATCAAAATTATTAAGAAACAAACTGATCCCTTGAAGGACAGATGTTCATGCAAAATAAAATAAAATAAAAAGAAAAGCATACAAATCAAAATTGAAGCAAAATCATAAGAAATAGACCGATCCCTTGAAGGACAGCTATCATACATATTATTCTTGCCATCCATATTATGTATAAAGTAAACCATACCCTAGAAGGATGGCTACTCTTTTATTATGGCATTTGGAAGGTTTTCCGCATTGATCAACCTTCCTTTTATTAGTATTCGCAGAAAGCTTCCCGCATTGATCAACTTTTTTCTATTATGTTCTTCGCCTTTCCCAGAGCTGAGGCATAAACTTAAGGAACACCCCACATACAAGATACATCTCAAACCCCCTTGTCATGTCAACATTAGGTTGATAAGAATCTTTCATTTTATATCTCCTTCAGGGTCTATTGGTATAGTCAACTGTCATTGGTTGTGTATTAACACCTATTATTGGCTACAAGTGTAATGCATTGAGTAATAACTTTTCTTGTTTATCTCCTATCCGGTTTAAAGCATAACTTTCTTACATGTCCCTTGCTATGGTTATGTGATATTCATCTCATCAAAGTCATATTTTATCATAATTGCATTCTTTGAAATCAAATTTCAAATCATCAATCTGCATTCATACATTTACTCTTAAGGATTTTTCCCTTTCTTTATGTTCTCTATTCTACCTCCTCTTTCGTCTTCTTTAACTTCTTCATCTTCATTATGATATGTACCTTGGGATATGATAATAAAATATATGGGTTTATGGAGATGCCGACATGTGGCACACATCCCCTTAGTTATATGGGGTCACATAGGAATTAATTATATTGGATAATGAGTCGGCCTACATTGGGATTAGGTATTACCCATCTATTATGAGTAATGTATGTCTATACAAGGGATGTGAGTATGAATGTCATGGGGGTATGAGTTGAGTCTTTTACTTGGTAGAGGTATATTGGAGGTGTCCCCCTCGAAGCGGATTCCCATCTTGGGAGATTGTGGGGTTACTCCTTCCTTGATAAGAACTTTGCATATAGTAAATCAATAAATTACATAAGATAACTTAACAAAAGATATATGGGTGGGCTAAGATGCCCAAATATGCAATATATTCATAATAATACCCTTAAGGTAGGGCAACACCATACAATGCTCCTTAAGGAAGGAGTAACTCCACAATCTCCCAAGATGGGAATCCACTTCGAGGGGGACACCTCCAATATACCTCTACTAAGTAGAATAATGAACTCTTTCTCCATGACATTCATACTCACATCCCTTATATAGACATACATTACTCCTAATAGATGGGTAATACCTAATTTCAATGTAGGCCAACTCATTACCCAACATAACTAATTCCTATGTGACCCCATATAACTAACTAAGGGGATGTGTGTCACATCTCGGCATCTCCATAAACCTATATACATTATATTATCATATCCCAAGGTACATATCACTTCATCCCTTTCATCTTTCCAGCCTTCTATTCCTTTTCCTGATGTTATCCTTTGCCCTCATCATGTCTTCTTGTTCATCTCTCCTATCATCCTTCTCTCATATTCTTCACCTCTTCCTTTTCTCAGCTTTGTCATCTCTTTTGTGATCCATTCTTTCTGTCCCTTCATTTTTGATCTCCATCTCCCTTTAACCCTCTCTTCTATCATTTTCTTATCTTCTTCTTGTTCTCTCCTTCTTCCCCTATCATCCCTACCTCTTATATCCTTCTCCATCTTTCATCCTTTGTCTCCTTTACTCATGATTTTTCTTGCTCTTCTCATAATCATATTGTCTATTTCTTGGTTTCTATTGCTTTCATATTGCACATCTTTCTTCCATTTTCACCCCTGAATCTATCCTCTTCTCCCTTCTCTTTCCCTTTTACTTTTCCTTGCTCCTTCACCATCTTCTCTATCATTTTCTTGTCCTCTTTTTTTTTCCTTCATCATTTCTTTCTTCCACCATCTCCCCTCTTTATTATATATGCTACTTCTTTACTATGACACATCTTTGTTTCTCTTCTATGCGTTCACTATCTCCTCTAATCTATTCAGTCTTCTCATCTCACCTTCTTCTTATAGTTATTCATCCTCCCCTCCTCCTATTTCTCTTTCTCTATTTTCTTTTTCTCCAGGTCCATCACGCCTTCTCTGTTTCTTCTCCTCTTATCTTTTCCTGATACCTTCATATTACTTATCTTTCTCCCTCTTTTATGCTTTCATCTATCTTGTCATCTCTCTTATCATCCTTTTATATTATTCTCTTCCTCTTCTTTCCATCACAATCAAGCACAATTCATACTCATCATCTGCAGACGATGGTTTCTCTGTCCTATTACACCTCATCCCCTTTATCCTCTTTCATTTTCTTCTCCTCCTCCACCATGTCCGCTCTACTCCATTCAATGTCCTCTTCCTTTTATCTCTATCATCTATCATCTACATCCCTCATCCCATCTTCCTTTGACATTTTTGTCTTGGAGGATACCATAACGACCATCACCTATATGATCTTGTTCTTTTCCACGAATGTTTTCTCTACTTTTTCGCAAAAGTAGCTTGACTCGTTTTTCTATTTGTCGAAGAAGTAAGACTACTTTATTTTTTCTTCACCTCATTATCCATCTACCTTCAACTGCAAACCTTTCTTAAGAAACATGTATTCAACATCCTATTTAACACCCTCTTGGGTCATTTTATCCAATTTGTCTTCATATGCACATTCGTGGCCATACTTGTTCCCCCTAGGATATTTTATTTCAACATCCATCTCCCATTATGACATTTTCGTGTCCTATATTGGAGCACCTTTTCATCCTCGTACTTGTGGATGCATATAACTCACTTTTTGTCCTTCTCATGCCCTATGCTGGGGCATCATTATTTTCATCCTCGTCCCTTTTGCGGACACATGATTTTTTGCTCGATACCTCATGTACGAACGATTTCACATACCTTTCATATTCAGCTGCGCATATTTTGATGTTTTTCTATGATCCATTGGTCATTGTGGTTTACTTCCATACTGCAGTAGTCTTCACCCATTCACTGATTCGTAGAACGTTGTCGCCTATCTCCGTTGAGACCACAATTGTCCTCTACCAATGTGATATTGGAGCCACCGCCATATTTTTCATTGTTATTACGATACTTTTTCACCTGGGGAATCTTGCCTTTGTTCATGTTTTTATCCATTCCCATCCCTTTTATGGACACATATTTCATCCAAGCCCTTTTTGTTTGTCTCATGGCTTGCTATTACAAACCACTCAACAAAAAAGGGCAAATGTAGACACCATTTTTTGGTGTAACTCCTCTCATTCATCCCACATTCGTTCTCTTTCATTCAACTTTCCCCCTCGCTTTTCTTTTCCCTAAATTTGAGTAAATTTCATTTATTTACTCGCCCTTAATTAATTAAGTATTAAAGGGGCTCCATGTGGTCCCATTTAATAATTAGAATTTGGCATTATCTCACATATGTTAATTTATTCAATTCATGGGCAATAATATACCCATCTGACACTCCACTCCTAAATTCAAAAATGGGATGCATTATTGCACCTAATCATGTCCATCATGCTCCCCACTTCTTATGACATCCTTATCTCTTTGAACTCATAATTCAAATTGTGAGCCCCGCTTCATCACATCATGTCTCTTAACCAGGGTTAATTACCCAATCTAACCTCACCTACAAGCTATAAATATGGGTCTTCCCCCCTCTTTCAAAGAAGGAAGGAGAAGAACATGAAATCTCTGCATATTTGAAAAGTTGAAAATTTTGAGAAAATGTTGTTTTGAAATTTTTAACGTCTTGTTTATCATAGTCTCCTCATAATGTCCTTATGATGACACTGGAATCCCCACAATACTCTTCTCATGATTTGGTAGTTCACTTTGTGTGGTTCAGGTTACATGTTGTGTTTGGATCAGATCGGTAGCTTCATCTACATACCAACATCTTCAGGTTTCTTTGTTCATCAACTTACATATTATCTATTTATCTTGCATTTTATCATTATTCTTTATCACACGGGGGTTGAAAGCCACCAAGGAGGTGAACGCTTCTCGGGTCCGCTTTTTTGGGTAGCCCCCACATAAAATATCTATGCAATTTTTCTCTAGTGTCTTTGAGTTACAGGTTTGTTAAGATCGCAGCGAGGAGCTCATCATCTACTTGGTGCCCGTATCATTCATCACCATGTCTAAGGTACTAAGCCCTTGCATATTCGACTTTGTTTTGTGTTTATTGATTTCTTGCACACTAATTTGGACAGAAAGCAGGAAACTCCGATCAACGCCACTCCCTACATCATCTTCTTCTATTTTGGGACCACTCCCTTCTTCATCTTCTTATACTTTGGGATCATCCCCTTCATTGAAAACCTTTGCCACTAATAAGACAACACAATGACGACCTTTTTCTAAATCATCTCCCAAAATCGAGTCTAGGTCATCCACATCATCAAACGAGATTCCAAATCAAACACAACCATCTACATGCTCCTCCAAATCTAAGACAGGATGAATGGCTCCCATCACACTGCCTCACATCAAACCATCATTAAATTTGTCACAAAACCTTTCACATATTCCTCAGGGTATTATACAATGATGTTTTACCAATTTCTCCAAGCTTCGGCAATCACTTTTCACCAATTAAACCCTTTAACCGAAATGCACCACGACCTTCATGGTTTAATTCGAACCTTGTTTGTGCATACCATCGTGCACCATGGGATGGCACTGAACACTGTAGGGCCCTTCAAACTATCATACACAACCTTATCAATGAATATGACCTCCTTTATGATGGGGAACCAACTCTTCCACTAACCATACCCACTTTCTCCGCCTAACCTTCATTTACCAAAATATCTAACTCACCCATTCCATCTAAGACTAACATCGTCATTCCTTCACTTACTTCAACTCCTCTTGAGGAACATCCTCCTCTCTACATTGATGTTGTTTGAGTAACTACTCATTTAGGCTCACATGATTCCAAACCAAGATCCCAAACAAAATCAAGGACCTTGTTTGTTATCCCTCCTTCTAAGGAGCTTACCTCATCCGCGCCCCCAGCAAAACCTAAGGTTGTGGTTTCCACTCGTTCTAGTGAGCCCACTTCATGTCCATCCCCATCATCATTAAAACCTATGGTTTCAATATTAGTTGCCCCTCGGCCTATTGAACAAAGCATTGCCGAACAACTTCACTTGGCCCTAGTTAAGATGTCACTTTATAAGCTTATCCAAATCTCTCCTAACCACAAATAGGCTCTTATTAAAGCTCTATAGTGCATCCCAATATCATCCGATGAGCCTCAACCCCTCGTGGCTCTAGTTGATGCTTTTGCACTATCCGCCACCATGTCCTTTGAGGATTATGAAATCCCCGACATTCCTCCTAAAGAACACAATCTTTATCTCTTCATCACGGTCTGCATCAATGACACATTCATCCAACGTACTATGATTCACAATGGTGCTAACATCAATATATTTTCTTCCCAGATCTCCAACCAACTCATACTACCTGACACCATTATTGTTGAATCCCCTACCATCCTCCGTGCCTTTAACGACGTTGTCGCCCATGCATTGGGTACATTTATCCTTCTCATTCGTGTTGGCCATAAACTCCTTCATGAGGTCTCTTCTACATTATAGAAGGAGAATTTCAGTAAAATGTTTTTATTGGACATCCATGGATTCGTGCCATGTACTGCATCCCATTTACCCTCCACCATTGTATTAAATACGAATACGAAGAGACGATTCATACCCTCCATACCGATGCCCTTTCTTTCAAAACATGTCGTATGAATTATTGACCAAATGATGTGTTTGTCCCTAAATCAAATCCTTCTTCTAAAGCATCAACTAGTTCTTCTGTGCCTACATCTAAGTTACCCCACGATTGATCTGCCAATGATGTGATGCAACGCCTTGCCTTAGGAGAGTATCAACTCCTCGCTCTTAATTCTCTTCCTTCTCCCAACTTCCTTGACCACCCTGATAAGGCCCCTTTGTATCAATCGAACATTGGAGACATCGTCTCATTTGGCCCCTCTTTTCTCAAAACCAACTTGGTCTACGACGACCTCGATCAACCTTCTTCTCATGCCAAAGATCGCCCTCACACCAAACTATATACTGGCGGTTTCGGCTTCCTCGGAAAACCATCCCTCACTTACATATACCTCCATTGTTGTGCATGGATGGGGTTTGGTATGGGGCATTATGCATAAGGTCCCCACGGCTATGTCTTCAAATGAACCCGCGAACTATATGAAAAAATTGGCTTGGGATACAAAGATCCCTCCATCCCCCCTTCAAGAACTTCTCCATCCTTTCCCATCAATGTGTATTCGCTTCCCTTCTCTCCATCCGACTATCTCACTGATCAAGATGATACCGTATCCATTCCCCCTATATATTTTTAGTCTCCACCATTTCTTTCAGACTTGTCACTTATCAGGTTGGAAACAAAACCCGGTCCTTTCCTCTCAACTATTTCCCTACCATTGACAGTCTTCAGTGTAATGATGATAACTCCATTCTTTCTTACATGGGGGCCGATGATTCTTATATCTAAAATTCCCTTCCCCCTGACACTTCCACTCTCCTAAACAAGTCCACTATAGACATTAATTTTAGGACTCCTCAAGAGCCCCGCTTCCTTAAGGTGTTCCAATCTATAGAGCTTCAAGAACTTGAAGCCTTCACCTTTCTATCCTTGGATTCCTTTTTGAGCACCTCATTTGTTTCTTCTTCCACCTCAACCCGACCAAGTGTGTTTTTTGAAGTTCTTACTCGAAAACTACTTGGTTTCATTGTCTCTATCAGGGGTATTGAAGTTGACCCTGCAAAAATCAAGGCTATCCTTGAGATGCCTCCTTCTAATCTTAAGCAACTTCACAGTCTTCAAGGCCGACTTCAGTCTGTCTGCCCCTTCATATCGCAACTTTTCGACCATTGCCAACCATTTCATCAACTTCCATTAGGACAACAATTGCCAAAAAATCTTTGATGATCATAAGCAGCATCTTCTATCTCTGCTTGTGCTTACACCTCCACACAAGGGGGAGCCCTTTTATCCATATGTATATGCCACTGATCATGCCCTAGGGGCTATAATGGCACACCATGATGACCAAGGCTGTGAGTAGGTCATTTATTACATTAGTCGCACCCTTCACGATTATGAGACTTGTTACGCTGAAGCTGAAAATCTATGTTGCACCCTCTTCTTCGCCATTTATAAGCTTCAACATTATCTTCTCAATCACAAGACTTATGTCGTCACTAGCTCTCATCTTCTCAAAATGATGCATTCTAAGCCTTATCACAATGATTGCATCACTCAGTGGCTCATGTTCATGACTGAATTTGACCTAGAGTTCATCTCTCAAAAGTATATCAAGGGCCAAACTATTGCAGACCAGTTAGCTGAAGCCCCTCTTCCTAATGCTCATCTTCCTCATGAACTATTTCTAGATGAATCCATTAGCAATTTCCGCCATGAGGATTCTCCTCTTTGGATGACTCTTTTTTTTACAGTTCTAAGTGTCAACAAGGGGGAGGCGCTGACATCATTATCATTCCTCCTTGGGATACTCATATCCCAATTGCTCAAAAGTTTGACTTTAAGTGCACTAATAATATGGCAGAGTATGATATGAGGCTCTCATTTTGAGCCTTGAAACTGCCATCATTTTGGGTGTACAATCCTTGATATCTATGGGGATTCTGAGCTCATCATCAAACAAGTTACATGTATCAATGTAAAAATGATATTCTTCATAAATATAAAGACATTGTCATCTTTCTCCTTGAGGCTTTCGATTCTTACACTATCCAAGTCATCCCTCGATCATCCAATTGTTTCGCAGACACTATGGCTTCCCTCGCTTCTCTCATTCCCTAGAAAACTGAAGAAGACCATCTCTATGTTGTTCAACGTTAGGATCAAACCGCTCACATTCATGGTCTTCCTTGTGTCATCCATGTTGACACTAATCCGCGCGACCTTTGGTATTCTCAAATCTTCAATTATCTATCCAAATCCATCATTCCCTCCGACCTATCTAAGAATGATATGAGGTCATTTCTTTAACGTGCTAACCATTATGTCATTCTTGGCGGCATCTTCTATAAACGTGGGTTCGATGATATTCTCCTTTGATGCCTTAAATCCCATGAATCTACTCGCACTATCCAAGAAGTCCACGATGACATTTGTGGTGGAAAATTTAGTAGTTTAGTTGTCACTAAGAACGTTCTTCACGTTGGCTATTATTGGCCTTCTCTTAATCAAGATTGCTGGGAATATGTTAAGAAATGTGTCATGTGTCAAAAACATTCCAATCTTGTTCGCATTCCTTGCCAGGCCTTACATCCAGCTCATGACCTTTGACCCTTCTCGCAATGGGGCCTTGATCTTATTGGTACCATCAGTCCTCATTCTTCACAACGTCATCATTCTAACATCACTGTGATTGAGTACTTCACCAAGTGGGTGGAAGCGATTCCACTCACCTCAACCAAAGCTAATCAAGGGTAAGTACACGAAGTTGGGAGGCCAAAAAGTGGACAAAAACCCGAAAAAATAAAATGCATACATGTTCTATTATAACGCGATCGTGTTTTAAATTGTCAGGTTTGAGATTTATCAAGTCACAACGCGTACGCAAACATAACACGTACACGTTATTCCTACTATAAAGAAAAAAAAGAGGCCCGAGCCTCTATCATTTTAACTCCCTTAAACGTGATTTTCAGAGCTTAACCGCACCTCATGTTTTTTCATTCAGTTGGATCTCAAGCTCAAAGGATCGTTTTTGGATCGCCGAGAAGATCTGAATCAACGATGGCTCCATGGAAAAGAGGTAAGCATAATTCTTTTCTCAAAATTGCATTGAAATATGATAATTATAGATTATAATTTGAATTGAATACATATTTTTTATTGTTACAGCTAGAGGTCGAGGGAATCAACCACAACCAAACCCTGCTATACTTGTCATGCCTCCCGACACTCCCAAATTGCTCAACATCCCCCGGTAGTCAAGAAGATTTAGTAGCCCACATAGTTGAAAACAAAATTGAAATTGAGGATTTAATCAAAACAATGAGGGATTCACAATTTGCAAACCCCCACACGTGCCTCTCTTGGAAACACATTGGAGGCATTACTTGTTCAAAATTGACGCGACAATGAGGTCAAATTGATCGTTATCGACAACTTACATAGAGGGTTGTAGGGTTTATTATTCCAAAAAATTGTCATATGTGGATGTAAAGAAAAAAAAATTTTACAAAAGACCTCATATGCGCCTTATTCACGGACCCCCGCACTAATTTTCCTATTCATGTTGAGATGTAAATGGTTTATCCATCCATTGGTACACATAATAATTTGATTAAAAATAATTTTTGGAACCAATGGTGGATGGTGTTTGATTTTCCACCTTGTAATAACAATGAGGTGCCACTATACTTTTTGAGGAAACTCTATTGCGACTTTATCCTCAACGAGATCCTAAATTATTTTGATTTCATGAGATTTCCAACATGGCTGAGGAAAAGGTATCATGCACAGGATCGACCAGGTGCACAACGTGCACCTATTCAACTCAAGGTAGATTCCCCACACAGAAGCCCCCTCACCCTGAATAGATTACTCCCTCAAGCAGTGAAGGAGACAGTAGAGATTGATACATCCACACACTTCAGGGGCTATCTGTAGACCCTTGTTTGAAATACGAGGGAGATTTCTGATCCAGATGCTTGTGGAGGAGTATTCCATACTAGGATGAGGCCACATCTTTGCTCAAATGTGGTAGCATATGTTTAAGGAATTCCCGAGGAGGATGATACTTTCATGCATACTAATTTTGGTGGACCTGGTGCAGGGGTGCACACAAAATAATGTCATATGTCAGATGTCCTTTTGAGTGAAACATTTGGATTACATTCATCGGCATCACCTTCCCGCAGGTAAATTTGTCTATGTTTTGTTATGTGTGTTACAAAAAGTTTGGAGTACCTTGATTTACTTATATATGTTAAATTTTTGAAATAATTGTATTTGTACATGTACATGCATTGATATTACAGCTCTCTCATCTTCATCCCGACAACAGGCGACGAGCACCATGCGTACACATACACTTTCACAAAGGTAATTTAGAATGTTAATTATACTAAAATTTTCACATTAACATCTAATGTGTGCTGTATTCAATATCATGCATGTAAATATGTTTACCATCATATACTATATCTGTCCAAAATAGTAAATAAGAAAACATTCAACTATATGTTCTTTCTTGTATGTGCTAACTCAACGTGATATACATGTTTGATAAAGATGTGAAATTCACTAGACACCCCACCATCTCTGCGACAAATAGATAAAGGTGTTGCCGCTGCGATTTCATCTTGCCATAACAACTCACTGATGTATTCAAAAAACATGTAAACTTTGTTAATTTACTCGTGTAATTCATATTATGTTAAATTAAATGTTATTAATGTCCTTCATTATAGAATTATTAAATTATGTTAATAATGATCCTTCATTATATATAAGCAAAGTTACCTGCGACAGGTAGCAACCCTGTTCATTTGATTCACCCGTGGCGGGGTAAAAACAATAGTTCTATATTGATAAAATTAGTTAAAATATTGTCATTATGTACATACATGTACTTAGTTCTATTTTCGAATAATTTTGATGTTAGATTTTATGATCCCTATGTGTTACTGTAGGGAACTTAGATACCCCCTGGCATTTTGACTTCAAGTCCACAGACTCTAGGATCTTGTGGTCTTCATACCCACACAAGTTCGTACTGCAGGAGCTCCCGATGACTCATCTGAGCGTGAAATGCAAATTCGGCGAGATTGACAACTTGCGGTAAGTTTGTGTACTTATGTAAATACTTTCATTCTAGCATGGTCTTAAATACATGTTGAAAACATATAGGAAATTAAGTTTTGACAAAAAAATATTGTTTGCATTTAGTAGGCTCATCTTAGTCCTGCGAGTATTCAATAGAAGAGGACTTGAAGCATGGGCTCGGATGATCTGAAAGTCGCTACATAGATCTCCATCTTCACCTAAGGAGGACCTTCTTCGAGCAAGGCCAAGAGGGGATAGATTTTGATCAATAGGAAATATATATGCTTACATGACATTGTTTTTGTATGCCTATGTGCCAACTGGCATCCAATAATGCACGCCTTTTGAGCCTCTGAAATTGATGGTATATGACCTATTTGGAATTTTTAGTATTTATTATGATCCACATTAAAATACTATTTGGAACTTTACAATAATTTTGTATGAGACCTTACATTTCTGAGATTATTTTCACATGAAACTAATATGATGTGCACTTGACAATATTTAAAGACATTATGAATTATTTTTTCATTTATTGGTGATGTACATGTACATACATTTTCAATTTATAATATGCATTAAACTTTGGAAATCAATATTTATATAATGTATGAATATAAAGAGTTACCTAATTTAAGTAATTATTGGCATTCAATTTATCAATGTGTATATGTGTATTTACCTTACTTGCGCTTCTTCTTGCTCATGGTCTCTTTGTAAAAATGTTCCTATCTTATCATGCACTTACTACTTTCTTCTATGCTTCTAGTCTTCTCCCCTGTTAAAACACCCGAGCCATCACAATTTGATGCCTTTCATTTATTGATATTTTGAATAATGTCTCTCCATATACATGATACATCCAATGCTTGAGAATATCTCTAGATGCAATGATCATTCTGATTTAGACACTCAATGATTCTTGATTGTATAAAGTATATCCCCATTCATGTAATTACCTGTAAACTATAGGCATTTCAAGTTATTTGGAAATCACATCACACCCTTCACTAGGATGATGAAGTACCCCTATCCTTTTGAAGGCGCTTTTGAAAGCATCCATGGGTTTATCATAGCATAAATTATCAATGATTGCAAGGTCACTAAACCATCAAGGCCCAGCTGACTCCCATGTGTCAGAACTATAGATGTAAGCTTGATACTCAGGTACCCTATTGATGACTTTTCAGTTTTGCACTTTTTCAGTTACATACAAGAATACAAAATCATCCCCTGAGTCAATCTAGTCATCCAAGGCACTAAAAGGGACTACGCCCAAACGATGGTAGCTCATTCAAGCGACAGAGAAAAGCGTAGGGAGATCAACGACTGATATTTAGCCTACAATGCATTTACCTGGTTTCCACCACCGACGTGCTTCTCGCACGATATGATTATAGGTTCCACGAGCTTCCGTTTGTAAACTAAGTGTATTTCAGCACTTCTACTGTTATTGCAGACTGCAGTATTTCGAGCGGTTTGCAATCAAAAGGAAAACTAGAGATTACTGAATTCAGATTTATAGGATTGAGGTAGTAGATTACAAAGAGTAGCTTCAACATAGGAAATTGAGTCTAATCTAGACGTCATATGTGACTACGTATTCGAAAGAAATCACATATCAAAATATAACGTAAGTATGCTGATCTTAGGGCTCTTAAAATATTTTTGCTATCCCAAATTTCCCCCCAGAAAGTTTGGTCAGAACAAGGCTTACACAAAAAGAAAACATGAAAGGAAATGATTCAGATCTATGAGCTCACGTCCCAGAACCAAGAAAAGTGAAAAAACAAAAGCTCGAGAGAGTCAAATTTGACCCCGTAAAAGAAGAAATAGAAGAAACTATTCTTTTGAGCATTTCCACATCCTAAATCTATTTTAAGGGTCGAGGGAGGACTCAAAAATGGAGTGGTGGGGGTAGAGAAAAAAGAGGAGACAATTTTAAAGAGACTAGATGAAAGAAACAGAAGAAACGGTGAAGTCTGAAAGATTCTAGGCTTGAACAGTTTAGGAAAGGGTCCAAAATCGACTAAGTATGGAGGAGGCAGTGGAGGAGACCATGTGTCCTCACCGCACTTCTCCAAAGATGGATCCAAATAGAGAGGCTCAAACAAGTGCCACATCTCCATGTGTCCTAGGGCGGAATGGAGGTAGAGTCAAATGGTCAAACATAGTCAAAGGCAGACAGGGAGGGCCTCAAAAAATTGGCTAAGTATGAATGTGCAAGCGGAGAGTGCCAAGTGTCAATGTGGCGCATCCCCAAGAGTCGGTCCAAAGGTAGAGACCCAAATGAGTGCAAGCTTGCCACGTAGCCTAAATTCTAAAAAGTAAGAAGGACCATTAAAAATTCCACAAAGCAGTGGAGGCCGACACGTGTCAACTTGACACTCTTCCAAAGGCAATATTTGGGTCAGATTTGTAAACATGCGTAGTGCCCCCACTTGTCCTCAAAGGGGGCATATTTGGTTGAATTGTGAAAGAATTAACAGGCCGGTAGAAGCTGACAAGTGTCCTAAGGATGTTGTTTTAGGGGAAAATGGAAAAGAGATTCCTGAGCAAGTGCCAGAGTGACACGTGTCCCAGGGGAAAGCGTGGAGTCGGGGAAAAGGTTAGTTTTGCACCTTTTGCCTCAAAAGGGGTAAAAGTTATAAAAAGACCCACGACTCCACCCAAGAGGGAAAAAGTTAACATATAGACCCAAGTCAAAGCCAAGGTGGGGTGTCATGGAGAGAAGTGAAATTTTTCCTTTCGTTCAAAAGGCATAAAGGAAAAAGTTGGAGTGCATCTCCCCAACCAACCAAAGGGTGCCATGTGTCCCATATTAAAGAGGGGGGCCCATTTTCAAATTGTTTTCCCCATCCATTCGTACGGATCTGATACAAAATTTGAAGGGGTGTATCTTTTGACTTAGGGCTCAAAATATTGTGAATCTGACACCACTGGAAAGATCTCAGCTGCACCCACACAATGGAGGTTCAAGACTTTGTTTTTGAGGAGGTTAGGTAAAGAAAATAGAGAAACATCTTCGAGCCTTCAATGCAGGATCCATCTATCCCAACAAATAGATTGGATTCAATTTGTTTCCATCGTGTCCTCTTCCTTCAAAGCTCTAAACTGAGGATTGATGTGGTAAAGAAATATTCGGGGGGTAGATTTTATCAAAGGCATTAACAATGATGGTTGAGCTTCGACCCACATTTTACCACTTCTCTCTCCCTTTTTCTTCTCTTAGATTGATTCTATAAATATAGGAGCATGATTCATTGTACAAGTTGTTGTTCATTCTTCTTCTCTGCCTCCCCTCTTCTTTTCTTCCCCAAGGTAAAAAATGGAGTCTAAACCTCCTCCCTTTCTCTGTAAATGGCTTTCTTTGCCTCTTGCTTGTGTATGATGCTCTGTGTAAATTTATGAAGCAATAAAACTCATTTTTGTGATGTGTTTGTCCATCCTTTAATTATTTTCATTGCATATTCTTACCTCTCATTGTTCTGGAGTATTTCGTGCATGTTTTGGATGTTTCATTTACAGATCTGGGAGTTGTGTTCGTGGGGATCAAAAATGGAGTTCAGTGTGAATCTGACATTTGTTCTGTGATGATGTTGTCCATCCTCTCCATTGCTCACCTCACCTCCCTTCATTTCACATCCATTTTGATAGATGATCAGCACTTCCCTTTTCTTGGTGCTATCACCTCATTAGTGTAGGATTTCTGTCTTTATGCACTCTCTCTCTCCTTGTCTCCTTGGTATTATTAGGATAGGTGTAGTTAGACGTCATTTCTGCATTAGGAGTAGTTTAGCATTAGGATCAGGAAGAAGAAGCCAACTTTCTCTGGAGGGCCATCTCAAGTCCTCAAGTCCCATAGCTTGAGAGATGGTCCCATGTTATGCAATCACACCAGATGATTCTGCCTTAGAAAAATAGATTCATAAATCATCTGGGGGTGCTATGATTTTGCACTGACAGTTTTGGCATGTCCGATGGGAGAGGTCTGAAGCACCTTACCACTTCACTTTATCAGGTTTGATGTGCTCTTGGTGAAGATTTCAGCCTTTGGAGGCACTTTCAAGCACATCTGACGACTCCATCTGGTCAAAAACTTATTCTCTGAGCTGCAGACCTTTTCCATCCATTTTTTTCTTCCATCTCTTTCATTTTTGCCCATTCCATGAGGTTGTGCAATCAAGACTTCATTCCCTTCATGGAACTCACACTTATAGCAATGCAGTCCACCTCCAATGTATTTCCCAACTCCTCCAGATTAGCATTATAATCAGATCCAGGACCATTATGCTTACCCGTAGGAGTAGAGCCAAAGTCAGTTTGGCCATGGAGCTTATCAAGAACAAGGGGACGCATATGATGGCGATAGTTATGCAGAGGATGCTGATCTACTGGAGAAGTTAAAAAAATGGAGGCTGGCCTGGTTCAATTAAGGGCAACAGTTCAAATGAGAGCTTTCAACATTGGTTGCAGGGCACCTTGTCCATGGGAAGGCCCTTTTCTAAGACACTACAACCCACAAGAGAAGCTGGACTTCATGATTGAAATGCTACCCTAACTTGCACAATGGACAGTGGAGATAGAGGCCTATAAATTTGGTGCCAGACAACCTTGTCAATGGGTAAATCCTACACCATTATCTGGTAATTTTCTCTCTACTCCTAAAGTAGCACCATCTCAATTTGGGTTTCAATTTCCAAGCTTCCCATTGAATGTTGCCCCAAGTGTGAAATCCATTTCTCCATCCCCTACTCTTCCACCTCATCTCAGTTCTTCTGTCCTTTCCCCTTCCAAACAGTCATCCCCTCCAAACAAACAAGAAGTTCCACCTCCCTCCCCACCATAAATAATTGCAAAGCTGGTTGAATCTCAACCTACCACTCCTCTTACTTTCCCAAGCCCATGTTGGGAAGAGACTCAAGAATCAATTCAAAGAGAATAGCAAGAAGAGGAGCCCAACAGAAAAGAAATGACAGACAATCTGAAGAGTTGGGTTGCCAAATTTGGGTTTATAAAGATCCCCTTGATGGTCAAGCCGATAGAGGAGGTCAAGATTGAAGAACCAGTGGTGGTTGAGGCTGAGTTTGCAGAAAAAGAAGAGCAAGAACAAGAGGAGAAGCTTTGAGA
The DNA here is from genome assembly GCA_019776745.2 of Taxus chinensis. Taxonomy (NCBI): domain Eukaryota; kingdom Viridiplantae; phylum Streptophyta; class Pinopsida; order Cupressales; family Taxaceae; genus Taxus; species Taxus chinensis. The sequence continues at coordinate 272,794,710 of CM034146.1, read as the reverse complement.
AATCAAATAAGTGTTGAGGCCACTCAATGGAGAAGGCATCATTGAATCTTTTTTTCCTTCATTTCAAACACCTGATTTGATTGATGAACCCATGATGGAGGAGGACCATACAGTTTCAAAATCTCTAAGTGTGCAACAGGCTACAAGGGAACCTTCAGTTCTTCCTTCCACTTCATCCCTTTCAAACTCTGATATTGAAGAAGAGTTTGATCTTTCAAACTTCATGTTTGAGAGTGAAGGAAACCATGGTGAGCAAGTTGCAGATCAAGAAGACACCATGAAGGAGGCAGAGCACTTGCAGCAGAACAAGGAGGCAGACTTTCTGTCAAACTTGAGAGATTGCCTTGATGAAGAGGAGCCCATGGAGATTACATCATCCGCTCCTCCATCCATCTTCCACGCACATGAACCTGCTGCCATGGAGGAGAACATTCAAGAACAACAACCTGCACTTCATAATAGCCCTTTGGAACCAAGATTGGAAGATCTTGATCTTCCATGTTCTTCAAAGGAGGAGGAAGAGAAAAGCTAGGAAGATGTCATCATTTCTCTCACACCATCCACCTAAGAAGGTCCATAAGAAGACTCCAATTTGGGATTTAAATTTCAGAGAAATGGGCACATCCAAAGGATCAAACCATGCCCAATCAGGTACTTGGCTTCATTATAGCCACAGGAGAGAACAAAACCAGTCATGCCTACTTCAGAGCATGAGGATGATCATCAAAGTACCCAGGGTCACCATCAATGCCTCTAGGAGTTCAATGCAGGTCAGTTTGAAGAGTTATTTTCCAATAATGCTGATACCTTGATGATTTGGGTGGAGGACCGACTTATTGTGAGTTTTTCACTCATCCAACCAGCCACGTTTAGTGCCAAATTAGTTGCATGGTTGCCATTTTTGAGGAAGGGAATATATTTCTCCCTATCAGTTGCAGGATTTGTTTGAGCTCCCTTTGCTCTTGGTTAGAGTAGAGTAGGTAAGTTTGTTTCCAGCAAAAGAAGTGCTTATGCACACTCTGCATGTCTCATTTGAGGCATGTATGATTTGGTCTTTGTATATAAGTTTTGTTTGTATTGTTTCAGAGGGGCATGAGGCCAGGCTCTTAACTATTTAAGGAAAGAAGGCTCATGTTTGCTTGTGATAGTTGCAAATTGAAATAGGGAACAAATGCAAAGCAACTAAAATTTGTTTCGAGACAGTCCATTTGAGGGGCAAATTGAAGCACTGGGTCAAAACAATTTTCTACTCTCAGAAACTCCATTTCCAAGGTTCTCTTATGAAAATTGAGAGTGTAAACGCACGAGGAGGCTCAGAGACAGACGAAACATAGAAAAGGCTTGTAGTCAGGGTCCTAGTGGCTCAAGGATAAGTTCCATGTTATCAAGAAGACTCCATGCCCAATGGATGCTTCAAGGCCACTGGTCTCTTCATCTAGTAGGCAAATATCCCCGTGAGTCGTCAAATTGTTACCCCAAATTTTCCACCAGAAAGTTTGGTCAGAACAAGCCTTACACATAAATAAAACATGAACCAGGCAAAGCAAAAAACAGAAGCCCGAGAGAGTCAAATTTGACCCCATATAAGAAGAAATAGATGAAACAGTTCTTTTGAGCATTTCCACATCCTAAATCTATTTAAAGGGTCGAGGGAGGACTCAACAATGGAGTGGTGGGGGCAGAGAAGAAAGAAGAGACAATTCTAAAGAGGCCAGATGCAAGAAACAAAAGAAACGGTGAAGTTTGGAAGTTTTCGGGCTTGAACAGTTTAGGAAAGGGTCCAAAATTGACTAAGTATGGAGGAGGCAGTGGAAGAGACCACGTGTCCTTGCGAAACTTCTCCAAAGATGGATCCAGATAGAGAGGCTCAAACAAGTGTCACATCTCAATGTGTCATAGGGCGGAACGAAGGCAGGGTCAAATGGTCAAACAGAGTCAAATGCAGACAAGGTGGAACCTCAAAAAATTGGCTAAGTATGAATGTGCAAGCGGAGAGTGCCAAGTGTCAGTGTGGCACATCCCCTAGAGTCGGTCCAAAGTTGGAGACCAAAATGAGCACGAGCTCGCCACATAGCCCAAAGTCTAAAAAGTAAGAAGGATTGTTGAAAATTCCACAAAGCAGCGAAGGCCGACAAGTGTCAACCTGACACTCCTCCAAAGTCAAGATTTGGGTCGGATTTGCAAACATGCGCGGTGCCTCCACGTGTCCTCAAAGGGGGCAGAGTTAGTTGAATTTTCAAAGCATTAACAGGCCGGCGGAAGCTGCCAAGTGTCTTAAGGACACTGTTTCAAGGGAAAATGGAAAAGAGATTCTCGAGTGAACACCAGAGTGACACGTGTCCCAGGGGAAAGCAGGGAGTCTGGGAAAATGTTAGTTTTGCGCCCTTTGCCTCAAAAGGGGTAAAATTTAAAAAAAGACCTTGCGACTACGCCCAAGAGGGAGAAAGTCAACATATAGACCCGAGTCAAAGCCAAGGCGGGGCATCGGGGAGAGAAGTGAAAGTTTGTCCTTTCGTTCAAAAGGCATAAAGGAAAAATTTGGAGCATATCTCCCTAGCTAGCCAAAGGGTACCATGTGTCCCATATTAAAGAGGGGGACCCATTTACAAACTGTTTTCCTCGTCCATTCATACAAATCCGATATAAAATTTGAAGGGGCATATTTTTTGACTCAGGGCTCGAAATATTGTGATTCTGACACCATTGGAAAGATCTCGGCCTCAGCCATGCAATGGAGGTCTAAGACTTTTTTTTTGAGGAGGCTAGGTAAAGAAAATGGAGAAACGTCTTCGGGCCTTCTAATGTAGGATCCATCTGTCTCAACAACCAGATCGGATTTGATCTGTTTCCGCCGTGTCCTCTTCTTTCAAAGTGCCAAACCAAGGATTGACGTGGTAAAGATAGATTTGGGGGGCAGATTTCATCAGAGGCATTAACAACAATGGTTGAGATTTGACCCGCGTTTTCCCGCTTCTCTCTCCCTTTTTCTTCTCTCAGATCGATTCTATAAATATATGGGTATGAATTCATTGTAAAAGTTATTGTTCATTCTTTTTCTCTTTCTCCCCTCTTCTTTTCTTCCCCAGGGTCAAAAATGAAGTCTGGACCTCCTCCCCTACTCTATAAATGGCATTTTTTGCCTCTTGCTCGTGTATGATGTTCTGTGCAAATTTCCGAAGCAATAAAACTCATTTTTGTGATGCGTTTGTCCATCTTTTGGTTGTTTTCATTGTATCTTCTTGTCTCTCATCATTCTGGAATATTCTGTGCATGTTTTGGACGTTTCATTTGTAGATCTGGGAGCTGTGTTCGTGGAGATTTGAAATGGTGTTGTGTGTGAAATTTATCCTTGGTCTATGATTCATTTTTCCATCCTCTCCATTGCTCACCTCTCTCCACTTCAAACAGCTGAGATGATGATCAACACTCCCCTTTTCTTGGTGCTATCACCTCGTTAGTGTAAGATTCAGCTCTTTTTGTACTCTCTCCCTCCCTGGTCCCTTGGAATTGTTAGATTAGGAGTAGATAGTCAAATTTTCTGCCTTAGGAGTAATTTAGCATTAGGATTAGGAAGAAGAATCCGGCTTTCTCCGAAGGGCCATCTCAAGTCCGCAAGTCTCACAACTTTAGAAATGGTTCCATGTTATGCAATCACACCAGATGATTCTACCTTAGAAAAGAAAATCCATAAATCATTTGGGGGTGTTGTGATTTCACACTAACAGAGACTACACCTGAATGAGGTAGCCCGAAAGAACTGGGAGCATAAGGAACTAAAGAAAAGCCTCCACTAGCATTCATTTGGCCACTTCGACGTGTTGGCATAGTTGGTTCGGTCCCACCAGCTGCCATTTGCAAAATACAACATCTAACAGCCTTACACTGACTCAGACTACACTATTTCGAGTGTTTACAAAAAATAGGACAACAAGATAACCGAATGGAGATGGATAAAAATGTGATAGGATTTCGTAGAGGGCCCCGACGTGGAGGTCTCACATTTGACAAGATGTCTCTAGTTGCCACAGAGTCTAAGAAATCACTCGTTGAAGATGTAGTGTGTTTTGGCCTCAGGGCTCTTAAGGGACTACGCCCAGACGAGGTAGCCCGAAAGCACAGGAAGCATAGGGAACCAAAACAAATCCTCCACTAGTGTTCACCTAGCCACCCCAATGTGTTAGTGTAGTTGGTTTGGTCCCACGAGATTATGTTTGCAAACTATAGCGTCTAGGAGCCCTACACTAACTCAGACGACAGTATTTCACACATTTGCAAATAATAGGACAGCGAGAGAACTAAATGGAGATGGAGAAAACTGTAAGAGAATTTCATAGAGGGCCCTGACGTGGAAGTCTTGGATCTGACGAAATGTCTCTAGGTGCCACGGAGTCTAAAAAATCACCCATCAAATATATAATGTGTTTTGGCCTGAGGGCTCTCAAGAGAGTACACTTGGATGAGGTAGCCCGAAAGCACAGGTAGCATAGGGAACCAAAATAAAGCCTCCACTAGCATTAACCATGCCATGCAGATGTGTTGGCCCTGACGGTTCGGTCCCATAAGCTACTATTATCAAAATGCAAAATCTAGCAGCCTTACACTGACTCAGACTACATTATTTCCTGTGTTTACAAACAATAGGAAAGTGAGAGAACCATATGGAGATGGAGAAAACTGCGATAGGATTTCATAGAGGGCCCTGATGTGGAGGTCTCAGATCTGATGAGCCATCTCTAGGTTTCACGAAATCCAAGAAATCACATGTCGAAGATATAGCGTGTTTTGGGCTCAAGGCTCTTTAGGGAGTACGCCTGGACGAGGTAGCCCGAAAGCACGGGTAGCATAGGGAACCAAAACAAAGCTTTCAATAGCATTGACCAGGCCATCCAAACGTATTTTCTCAGATGGATTGGTCCTATAAACTACTGTTTGCAAACTACAATGTCTGGGATCCCTACACTGACTCAAAGTACAGTATATTACACGTTTGCAAACAATAGGACAGCGAGAGAACCAAATAGAGATGGAGAAAATTATGAGAGAATTTTGTAGAGGGCCCCGACATGGAGGTATCGGATTTGATGAGACGTCTCTAGGTGCCACGGAGTCTGAGAAATCACCTGTCAAAGATATAATGTGTTTTGGCTTCATGGCTCTTAAGGGACTACGCCCGGATGAGGTACCCTAAAAGCACGGGGAGCGTAGGGAACCAAAACAAAGCCTCCACTAGCATTCACCTAGCCACCCTGATGTGTTAGCGTAGTTGGTTTAGTCCCATGAGCTTCCATTTGCAAACTATAGCATCTAGTAGCCATACACTAACTCAAACTACACTATTTCGTGCGTTTACAAACAATAGGACAGCGAGAGAACCGAACGGAGATGGTTAAAACTGTGAGAACAATTCGTAGAGGGCCCCGATATGGAGGTCTCGGATCTAATAAGATGTCTCTAGGTGCCACGAAGTCCGATAAATCACCCATCAAAGATATAACGTGTTTTGGCCTCAGGGCTCTTAAGGGAATATGCCCGGATGAGGTAGTCTAAAAGCACGTAGAGCGTAGGGAACCAAAACGAAGCCTCCACTAGCATTCACATGGCCACCCCGATGTGTTGGCATAGCTGGTTCGATCCCATGAGCTTCCATTTATAAACATAGTGTCTGACAGTTGTACATTGAATTAGACTACAATATTTCGCGCATTTGCAAACAATAAGACAACGAGAGAACCGAATGGATATGGTGAAAACTGTGAGAGGAGTTCATAGATGGTTTCAACATGGAGGTTTTGGATCTAACAAGATGTCTCAAGGTGCCACAGAGTCTGAGAAAATCGCATTTCGAATATATAACATGTTTTGGTCTCAAGGCTCTTAAGAGACTATGCCCGAACGAGGTAGCCCAAAAGCATGGGGAGCGTAGGGAACAAAAAAAGCCTCCACTAGTGTTCACTAAGCCACCCCGACAGGTAGGCATAGTTGGTTCGATCCCATGAGCTTCCATTAACAAACTATAGCATCTAGAAGCCCTACACTGACTCAAACTGTAGTATTTCGCGCATTTTCTCCATCTCCATTCGGTTCTCTCGTTGTCCTATTGTTTGCAAATGTGTAAAATAGTGTAGTCAGAGTCAATGTAAGACTGCTAGATGTTGTATTTTGCAAACGGTAGCTAGTGGGACCGAACTGTCTGGGCCAACACGTCTAAATAGCCTGGTGAACGCTAGTGGAGGCTTTGTTTTAGTTCCCTATGCTCCCCGTGCTTTTGGGCTACCTCGTTCAAGCGTAGTCTCTTAAGAGCCCTGAGAACAAAACACCTTATATCTTTGACATGTGATTTCTTAGACTCTGTGGCACCTAGAGACATCTCATCAGATCTGAGACCTCCATGTTGAAGCCCTCTACGAAATCCTTTTGCGGTTTTCTTCATCTCCATTCGGTTCTCTCGTTGTCCTGTTATTTGTAAACGCGTGAAATAGTGTAATTTGAGTCACTGTAAGGATGCTAGATGTTGTATTTTACAAACGGTAGCTTGTGTGACAGAATCGTCTGGGAAAACATGCCCAAATGGCCTGGTGAACACTAGTGAAGGCTTTTTTTTTGTTCTTTACATTACCTATGCTTTCAGGCTACCTTGTCCGGGTGTAGTCCCTTAAGAGCCCTGAGGCCAAAACACGTTATATTTTTAACGGGTGATTTCTTAGACTCCGTGGCACCTAGAGACATTTCGTTAGATCTGAAACCTCCATGTTAAATCCTTCTATGAAATCCTCTCCCAATTTTCTCCATCTCCAATCGGTTCTCTTGTTTTCCTATTGTTTGTAAACACTTGAAATAATGTGGTCTGAGTCGGTGTAAGTCTGCTAGATGTTGTATTTTGCAAACGGTAGTTTGTGGGACCGAACCGTCTACGCCAACACATCTGGATGGCCTGGTGAATGCTAGTGGAGGCTTTGTTTTGGTTCCCTATGCTACTCGTGCTTTTGGGCTACCTCGTCTGGGCATAGTCCTTTAAGAGCCCTGAGGCCAAAACTTGTTATATCTTCGATGGGTGATTTCTCGGACTCCATAGTACCTACAGATGTCTCGTCCGATTGGAGACCTCCATGTCGAGGCCCTCTATGAAATACTATCGTAGTTTTATCCATCTCTATTCTGTTTCTCTCGTTGTCTTATTGTTTGCAAACACACGAAATAGTGGAGTCTGAGTCAGTATAAGGCTACTAGATGTTGTATTTTGTAAATGGTAGCTTGTAGGACCGAACCGTCTAGGCCAACATGTCTAGATGACTTGGTGAACGCTAGTGGAGTATTTTTTTTGGTTCCCTATGCTCCCCATGCTTAAGGGCTAGCTCGTTCGGGCGTAGTCTCTTAAGAGCCCTGAGGCCAAAACATGTTATATATTCGACAGGTGATTTCTCAGACTCCGTGGCACCTAGAGATGTCTCATCAAATCTAAGACCTTCATGTCGGGAGCCCTCTACGAGATCCTCACAGTTTTCTCCATCTCTATTCACGTTTTCTATGTATTCGACAGGTGATTTCTCAAACTCCGTGACACCTAAAGACGTCTCATCAGATCTAAGACCTTAATGTCGAGGCCCTCTACGAAATCCTCTCATGGTTTTCTCCATCTCCATTCGATTCTCTTGTTGTCATATTGTTTGCAAATACACGAAATATTGCAGTCTGAGTCAGTGTAGGGCTGCCAGACGCTATAGTTTGCAAACGGAAGCTCATGGGACCGAACCAACTATGCCAACACGTCAGGGTGGCTAGATGAATGCTAGTGGAGGTTTTTTTTTGTTCCCTACGTTGCCCGTGCTTTCGAGCTACCTCGTCCGGGCGTAGTCCCTTAAGAGCCCTGAGGCCAAAACACACTATATCTTCGACAAGTGATTTCTCAGACTTTGTGGCACCTACAGACGTCCCTTCAGATCTGAGACCTCCACGTCAGGGCCCTCTATGAAAGCCTTTGGCAGTTTTCTCCATCTCCATTCAGTTCTCTTATTGTTCTATTGTTTGCAAACATGTGAAATAGTGTAGTCTGAGTCGGTGTACGGCTGCCAGACGCTATAGTTTGCAAACGGAAGCTCATGGGACCGAACCAGCTATGCCAAAACATCGGGGTGTCCAGGTGAATGCTAGTAGAGGATTTTTTTTGTTCCCTACGCTACCCGTGCTTTCGAGCTACCTCATCCGAGCGTACTCTATTAAGCGCCTTGAGGCTAAAACACGCTATATCTTCGACGGGTGACTGCTTGGACTCCATGGCGCCTAGAGATGTATCGTCAGATCTGATACCTCCATGTTGAGGCCCTCTACGAAAGCCTCTCATGGTCTTCTCCATCTTCATTTGGTTCTCTTATTGTCTTATTATTTGCAAACGCTCGAAATACTGCAGTTTGAATCAGTGTAAGGTTATTCATTGCCAATCACCTAAATAATATAGGTGGTTCATACAATATAGGTGGTGAAATGAGAATTTATATTTATTGTATCCTTTCTAATATTTAATTTCTTGTAGATTCACTTGGCTTCGAGAATAATAAATTCTCTACTGACAGTGCCAACCATGTGAAAGTGGAAGTTTTTTTGGCACCACTAACCTATATAAACATGTTAGTAAGTAATTAAATAAAATTTTTAATCATACAACATTTAAATAAATTCATTTAAGTAAATATTCAATTTAAATTCATGAAGAACATATCTTTGCAAATTCAATCCAATGAACCGTAAGGATCAACTCTATTCTTGACAATAGCAGGAATTACTTCATGATCTGATTCACGAACCTCCTATAGATTCTTGTTTGTTGGCTGATCTTGATATTTGATCAATTTAATATTTGTTGTAAGGACCAAATGTGAATAGTGAAGTATCTTTCGATGAACTTCATAGGCTTCAAACAACCAAATGTTTGATTTTTTAATAGGGTATCATCGAAGCCAAGTTCTAGTGACTACCATTGAACCAGTGGAATACTCAAGGTCTTCACCATCACTGACTGTGGAAGTCAATTTTTTCCCCTCTACACAACGAGACAAGAAGTAGTCTATTCCCTCTTTGTTAAATTCCATTGCAATAGCTGCAAGAACGTGCCCTATGTATTACAAAGTAAAATTGTTCAGTCAATTTAAAAATACATTAAGAGTTGACCATTTAGTAATTTATAAATCTAAAACATGGCATGTACATATATGTGTGTACCTTTTTGCACTAAATCAAAGACTTCGTAAAAGTTAGGTAATGTTGTCATTTAATCTGAAAACCCTGCAAGTTGTAATGCTCATGGAACTTGATGTGTGTTGAGTGGAATTAGAGGTCTACAAGTCCATTCATCCACCCACTACTCTAATTCACATTCATTCCACGTAAAATAAATGCATGATATACAAAAACATGTCAGGCACCTAGTATAAATAGTCCAAGCATTTGCATCTAAACTACGAAATGAGTGCATATCACTTGATCCTGCAACTGTTATACAATTTTCAAAGTTTATGAGATGTCGTTCGTCTATCAACCAAAAATATCTACGAACCATTAATCTCTCTTGAAATTCATGGCCCATATTCTTGACACACCAATCAACAATATTTTTTGCATCTGTAAATTTAGCACCATCCTTAAACTTTAACTCTTCTTTCGCAAGTGCTCTTTTCACACATGATCTTGTACCATCATGCTCTCTTTTTCCACGCCTTGCCTCAGTAAAATTCCAAATATGTTGTACACATGTTTCTATTTGTATCATGCTTAGCCAATAAAATATTTGTGCATTCTTGAATTGTGACGTGCAGTTGTTTGACCAAATGTAATGTTGATCAAAATTAATGTTCCTATCTTTCAAATTTGCATAAAACCCCTGGAAACACCCTTGTACATATTCTGTAAAATGTGTCCAATCATCATTGATATAGAAATGATACTCTCTTAATATTTTTCTATCTTTCTTAGTACTTTCAAGAGAGTGCATGAATGTTATATACATGAAAATAGAAACTGGCACTAAATTATAATATTGATATTGAACCTCCATTTATGACTGCAATGTGTAATTCTCTGCGAAGTCAAATACTGAAAAAATAGTAACAAGTGGGAATGTGTCTTTGCTTAATTTGAATTGTTCATCCAACCATCGAGCTCTATGTGTGTGCCTTACATACTCATAAAAAAATTCCTCTTTGAATTTGACCATATATTCTAATACAGATAATTGTTTTCTAACAAGCTCACACCTCTTATATTCTTTTCCATCTTTTAATTGATATGCCATTGATTTATATTTGATGAAATCAACCAATTTTTTTCCTATTGAATATGTACTCTCCTCATGGATACAACTTTTCAGATTTAGCAAAGCCACTGCATATATTGCACATTCCATCCAAACATGCTTTGTTATAAAAAAAATTGTCTTGTTGATTTTTCGCAAAATATTTTTGGAATAAATTCCCTTAAATATTTTTGTGGGACATTTAATCCACACTCCTGAAAAATGATTTCAGTATGAAAAACACGACGTATTTGACAAAAAAAACTATCATAATGCATTGAAAATTCAACATGACGCCTACAACAACAAGTGGGACATGAGGGATTGATTTTCACATAAAAGGGTTTGCTCATTTCAAAGAATCTTTGGCTAATGTTAATTTGTGGATTTTCATTCTTAAACTTAGAAAACAATTTTGTTTGACTCATATCTAAGAAATGTTTTACATACGATTCACGATTACGAGAACCTATTCTTCTTTATACTGTATCTCTTCTATTCGGTGACACCCTTGTGTTCTCATTCCAAAATTTTACAATTAATTCTTGTAGAATAACAGATGTATTCTTGTCTTTTCGTAGAAGTCTACTAGAGAAAGCCCAATAGTCAATGTTATTGATTGACTCGAGACGTTTACGTCTCTCTATTACTTTCATTAGTGTTTTTCTATTTAGCTTCAAAGCATTGCTTGATTTTCTAAGCAAGTGTTTATTAATTGTTTTATCACTTACTATACAATTAGTAAGTGCATGTCATGTAACATTACTATCTTTGGTGCATCTTTTGCCACCTACAATTTGGTATGCTTTATATACGTTTTCAATAATTGACGTATTTTGATCAACAACATTAGATGTTCTTAACCCCAGGGTCTTTATTATATGTCTCATCTTAATTAATTTCATCAATGTAACAAATAATTAACATCTTTGTGTGTCATTTAAATTTTCAAAGTAATTATCCGAAATTTCACTAGCTTTGCTTCTCATATTTCTTTTAGACATTTTGTTAAGCATTACTTTTATAATGTTTTTATCAATTTCAATTAAGTGAATTGGTTTTCTTCGCAAAATGGAAGGAGGTGCTCTTCGATGTGAAAATTCGTTTACAAGGTTACTTTCTTCATCCAGTGTTTTCATATAAATTTTGGGGTTCACATTTGGATTCTCAAGTAAGGCTTCAACAATTGGATTCATATCAATTTCTTCATTCATACCAACACTATCATTCAATTCAATATCATTATTCATTGCAAAATCATTATTCTCTAGATTTTCATTATGTATTTCATCCCTATTTTCTAATACATTAGCTATATTTAATGTAGTGGATGTCCCTTATCTTGCTCGAAGTTTTTGCATTCTCTTCAATTTCTTTATTCTCTTCTCTTCTAATTGCTCTGGTGTTCTTGACTTTCCTCTTGTCCTTAGCTCAACATTTATCGCCCATTATTAGAAAAAATCAACTAGTAAGGTAGGAGACAATGAACTACTAAAAAATCGTGTAAAAATGTAGAGAAAATTGTAGACAAAACATAATGTTTACAAAATTCCCGTGAAAGAGATGAAAGGGACACTGGGGGGCCACAATATATAAACTAAGAAAAATGCGTACGCGTTATAACACATACGCATTTTGTATTTTCTCTTTTTCCAAGCCATGCCTCAAGGCTTGGGGTCCGGTTTGAATCTCCAAGCCTGAGGCATGGACCTGTAAAAACACAAGAAACAACGTGTTTTTGCAAGAAAATGTAAAAATGCCACTTCCTCTATGATAAATCAAAATTAAAAAAGTCAATCAATTTTTAAAATATTATACCATGACGTAGATCAAAGTTTCTTCTTTTTAAAAATATATTTTTTCAAACTTTCTGACTAATATAAGGTTTCCATATTATTTATTTTCTAACTATGCCTTTTTATAACTATTTTTTGAAGTGTAAATATGTCTATCTTTCATGGTGTATCTTTTTTTTGGCTGATCGAAATTTAAAATAATTTATACTAGCCCAAACTAGGCATAATTCTATACATATTCAAAAAAAAATTCTAATTTTCGATATTTTTTGAGGTAGTTAGGGGGGGCACGGTCGGAGCTCCATTATTTTTTAAAACCTAAAATTTCTTTACTAGAAAAATCATAAATAAAAAAATATTCACTATAAAAATCTAAAAAATAATGGAGCCCAAACTAGATGCTCCTAGCTATCTTTCTACCAAAGGGTTTTCAAAAATACTAAATGGTGCTAAAAAAATGGTGGGGAGCACGGAAGTCACTCTATTATGTTTTTTGTAACTATTTCAAAAAACTCGTACAAGTTGATTTTTTTTGTAACTATTTCGAAAAACTTTGTTATGGCTTGCATCGTAGTGTACACTATACTTCTTGGATTCTGGAATTAATGTGGAAAGATTTAAACCTGATGAACAATTTGAAAAGATAAAAAATTCTTCCATGAGTCCACAATCTTAAATTTTCAAGTTTCATTGGAAATTGGGGGAGAAATCACGTTTTAAATTGGTCTCAGGCCTTCACAATCTCACAAACCCTCCATCTAGTGTTTGCAAAGGAAATTTTCTCGAATCTTGAAGTTTCTCTAATGAAAAATTATAGAAATTGGTAAACATCTCTGTTTAAGGCTTGCAAATCATTTGCAAAAGGTTTGAATTGACTTTATCACAGATTTAAAGAGAATTTGATGACATTTTTTTCCACAAACCACGCACTTTGACTGTATAAACAGTTTAAGCTCTCTAAGTGTAAATTTCTTTGGTGTTTGCTCTTCGAATTGTTAAGCATTGGTCTTAAATCATGAAAAAGGTTCATGGACATTGAAATTGGTTTCATCCTAGTTTGAAAGTGTGTACAGTCATCAACTGTGTCCTTGCAAATCAATCTTCAAACACTTTCAGGGTTTTAGAAATGCTTCAAATGAAAAATGTGTGAAGGTAAGTGTCTAAACAACTTGCTCAAAGGCCTTAAAAGTTAAGAATCATGTCAGGGAGTATCACTACACGTCTTATTGTTGTAGTCAAGTATTAAGGTGCAAAGCTTACTTCTCAGATCCTGTTAACAAGTGAAACAAGGTCCTTATGGTATGTAGAGAGTTTTTGGAGTTTGCATATCTTTAAGATTGTTTACGTTGAAGTTCTTGGGTCCATATTGAAGCTCAAAATCCCTTAAGCAGTTACAACTTTTCATGTCTTCCTTCCTAGTTCGTGGTAAGAAAATGGAACGACACTTATTTGTCTTTATCAAGCAATGTGTGTTATGTCAAACGAATTCTTAACTTATACGGTGAATTTGAAGAGTCAAGTTGTATGACAGAGCTCGAATATGTTGATAAAGAAAGAGAATAAATAAATATAACAAAAGGTGAAAAAGACTAGAGTTGGGTATGGAATAAAGGTGATACAAGTTTGAAGGCAGGAGATGAATGAAAAAGAGTTCATAAATGATTGAGCTAAAGTGAAGGTGTATTGTATTGAACATAAAAGGTTACATGAAAGATATGTGATAGTATCTTAAAACTATGAATTCAAAAATAGTAAGGATGGAGTACTTATGAAATCATGCTCTAGGTTAACAAGCGTCAATGATAGAGTGAACTGCATGAGAGTACGAAATTTGTGAAATCAGAGGTTTTTGACTGGAATTATTATATTGACTTGTGACAGTATACAAGAAGAGGATTTCATAAGTGTGCAGATAATCAGAGTATATGTTGTGGAATGAATGTGATTTTGTGAGATATACTAAAAGTGTAGAAAATATCATAAGATGCATGGAAAAAGTTAGTGATGAGGGTAATGAAGTATGATTAAAATTATAACAACAATAGTAGCACAGTAAGATGAAATCACAGCAACAATGAGTCCTGTAGATGTATAAGTATACATGATAGAATCAATGTGAAGCATACGGTTGAAGATGTTGATCATGAATAAGCTAATGTGAAACAGTGATATTTAATGTGTTTGTAAAGAAAGAGCTGCAGATAGATTTCTTTAAGTTTTGGAACTACACGTAAGTTGATTTCAGGATATCAGAGATCCTGTGAAATAGGTGAAGATACACAAACATACAGAACACAATGAAGCACTCATCTAATATGATAGAGAGATGAAAAAGATGAATGAGAAGAATAGAACCTTTATAGGAATGGCATGATGCAAGAGAAATCTATATCAAAATAAGGACCCGAATACATTAGGAACACGAGTTTGATTGTCTAACTCAAGAGTATATAATTCTAGGTATAGAATCAGGTTGTTTGATCTGAATCATGCACGAAAGAAGTTGATTGTGATTAGGTTAAGGGAGAAAATTGAAACCTTGACATGAAGATGTTAGTGAGCCTAGTATGGAAAATTATAGATATTGGATTGATTATTTTTTAAAAAGGAAAATTAGGATCTAAGCCAGTAGCAGAGAGAAAAATAAGAGAGGGGACAAAATATAGAGGTCATCATCAATTGTATAAGACATTAAAAAATAATTAACAAAACAAAAGAACAAGTATAAGTAGTAGCTTAACATACAGGGATTTACAGACTCCTTGTAAGTAATGCATCTTAAAAAAGATCAGATGCAGCTAGTTAAATTCTAGGGAGTTGTTGCTTCCTTAGCATGTTGTAGATTCCATAATGTCAGTAGTTGTTGATTCAATTATCTTGGGGTTGTTTCCTCAGAAAGCTGAGTTGTAGCTCAACTTGAAATCATTGTAACACACATGAAAAATTGTCTAAAACTATTTCTCAAGATTTTAAAGGATTTTCTTCCCAGTTTATGTTTTCAACCTTAAATACTTATGTCTCTATCTACTCTCTTGCATGTTACTTGTGTATGGTTTCATATGTACTTTCTGCTAAAAAATGTTGCTAAGTTAAAACATATTAAAATTATAAGAAGACACTAATTCACCCCCTATCAGTGTCCAAGTTTCCAACAATTTGTATCAGAGCTGTAGTCCTCTTTAATTGAACTATTAATAGCTTGGAGGTGATCCTGAAGGCATAGGCATGGGTGCATTAGTAGAGTCATTATTTTAAAAAAGATGTATGAAATTTCTCAAGCTATTATAAATGAGTTAAAGGAAGAAATCAAGATCAAGGAAATTATCCATGGTGATGAACTAGATGAAATGGCTTCATTTGTTGAGAAAGTTTCAAAGGATTTGAAAGATAAATAGAAATGCTCTTGTCTTGACTTTTAAGAGGAGTTAAAAAAACTGAAGATTAATTTAGTGCAGGTTTACTAACCAATTTGACAGCTTGTACGGAAACCAAACAAGGACATTCTAGTAAATCAGAGCATGAGACATGTCAGGTAGTTATCCAAGCCAAGAGTGGAGAATGTGAAAAGTTAAATGCTGAAGTAAAGACCCTAAAAGAGGAGCTGGAAAAAAAGAAGCAAGTGAATTTGAGAGTTGAATCAAGTCATACTTCTTGTCAAGGATGTTCTTAGCCAAAGAAGGACAACAAAGATCACAACAGGATCTTTAGGCATCCAAATGTAAGGAGATTATCAAGTAAGTTTCATGGAATTTGTTTTTCATTGCAACATCTTTGGACATAGAGAAAGTCCAAAAAAACATCGATACATCATACATAGTAGGCCTCTAAGGGTCCTCTTGCAAAGTAGATACATCCTCCATATCTGTGAAATATACATTAGATAGTCTTAAACCCTCCCCTCTAGGGGAAGTTGCTTGGATCAATCCCTGGGTGTCACCGCCTCCCTCGCGGCTCGCCTCTCGCAGTGCTTATGCCACACTTACAGTACTCCCTGACAGTGTTACACCACCTCCTCCTGTTTGTCATGCCGCTAAATACTCCACGTACCTCAATGTACTACAAGTGTGACCTCTAAAATACATCGATACATCATACATAGTAGGCCTCTAAGGGTCCTCTTGCAAAGCAGATACATCCTCTGTATCTGTGAACTGTACATCAGATAGTCTTAAACCCTCCCCTCCAGGGGCAGTTGCTTGGATCAATCCCTGGGTGTCACTGCCTCCCTCGTGGCTCGCCTCTTGCAGTGGTTGTGCTACACTTGCAGTACTCCTTGACGGTGTTACACAACCTCCTCCCGCTTTTCATGTTGCTAAATAATCCACGTACCTCAATGTATGCGGTAGCTTATGCGTCACTCTTTTCTCATAATACCTTATTTCCACCACAAGTGTTGTGTATAGACCCAAAGACAAAATACCATGTGGTGCCATCTGTCCAGCTCCCTGTGATGTTGTTGGAGCACCATTGCCTGCCTCAAATGTAAGAATCAGTGCAAGATCTCCAAATCTGGATCTATAGGCCTCTTGTACCAATACCTCTACTCCCTCATCTCATCTCTCTCTCGTCGAAGATCCAAGGCCTCATGTCTAGTTGTCTCTTACTCCTAACGAGCGATGTCTCTCTCCAAGCGGGCTAAGTCATGTTCTATGTGTACTCAGGCTTGCTCCACCGCATCCCCTCCATCACCACCTCCTGGAGCTACATCCTTTGCATCCTTCACTATAGTAATCTCCTCCTCATCCCCACCCTAAGCTATCATATGTATTACCCAAGTGGTAGTCATCAACTCACTGAATCCGACACTTACTCTCACATCATCATCATTGTCCCATGGTGCACCGCCCTCCTCCAATGGATCGACCATGTCAAGACTAGGCAAGGATCGCTCTGCCTCATCTCACCTATACACAATGGGATCTCTCAGGACTATCTGGACTACTCCAAACTGCCTCCGAACTCTATCAAACTAGATGGCCTCTATAGAGGAAAATTTGTGTTAGTATCCAAACATGAAATCACTAGGAAATGAATTCAACACAAAATCTAACACAATGGTTCATCTACATCAGATTGAGAAGAGATAAAAAGGGGAAGAAAGTGATATACATGTACTTACCCACAAGTGAAATCCTCCTCCTTTGATGATTTTTATTTTCTCCTTGATTTGCTTGTTGGATTGAGAAATGCTTCAGATATTTGGACCGATTTCAGCAACACCTCCCCTTGATCAAATTATATTTTTGGCTTGATGGAATGATATGAAGAATGCTTGGCTTACTTGAGAATTTGGCAACATATATTTGTTATTGTTCTAAGGGTTTTTTCCATGGAGGGTGACACCTCTATTTATAGCTTGAGGAGGCACAAATTAATGGTTGAGATCTTGCCATGGTGGATTAGATCAATGGTTGAGAATGGATGAGAGGGGATGATTTTCTAGATGTAGAAAACTCTAGATTTCATAAGAATTCTCCATTGAATTAAAAATTCAATGAAATAGTGTATTTTTTATTTGAATATTTGAAAATGGGACAAAAGAATGGAGAGGCTTCTAGAAATAGAAGCCTCTAGATTTGGAGGGGCATTTAGTTTGTGATTAGGTGAGATTAAGTATGTTTAATGGAGGTGATTAGATGGAGAAGCTAGGCATAGAGAAGGTGTAGGGTAGGTGGTAGGTGAGTGGGTATTTTAAAATTGGTAGAAATTAGTTAATGAAGATTATTTAGTATGATAAATAAAATATTAATGAAGTATTAATATTTGTAAGTGTGTGATGGGATTGTGGAATAGATGAGAGAAAATAATTAAAGTATGGTTACATATAATAATTAATTAATTATTATTTGGTTAATAACGGGGATGGGTTACCATACTATGATGATCATATTATTTGCTAAATGACCATGTTGACATTTTGCATGTCTACACCTCAATCATATCCAGCCTCCACCCTTCTATCCATCTCATATGTCTCATCCCATTGAGTTTTATATCAAACCGAGGCCATGCAGTGAAGTCACAGTATGGCCGCCATCTTACCTACTCCATCTATAACTCTGCCAATTTGTCTGCATACTATGCAACATCCCTCTCTCTCTTGTCTCCATGAGCTTGATTGGCTCACCACTTTAGAAATCCAACCTCGAGTTGTATGTGGTCACTTGTAACCCATGACAACCTTGGTGTCCTAATGAATATTATGTGCTCATATGCCCAGAAGTGGAGTAAGAAACCAACATGCAATTATGTCCTCCTCTTCATGTAAGAGAAAATCTCATGATATACACGTGCTAGTAGCGTAGTGCCAAAAGAGTACATTGTCCTGTGATCCACAACATCGGTCAGGACTCCCGCTAGTGTCCATAGAAACCTCACCCCTCTTAATTCTGGATGCGCATAACAAGATATGACCATCATAACCACGTAAATCACCTACTCCAAGGCACCCCACTATCATATTTCATCTCATAAGAAAATTTCCCTAAAGCAAATGTGATATGCAGGGTGGCTCCAAATAGTTGCGTCAACACCTCCAATCTAGTATCCACTATGATAGGCACCACATGCTCTCCTTATATCAGCAATCTAAGGATGTAGTATACATCCTCCAGGGTGACAATCATCTCCCTTGTCCTGAACCAAAATTTTCATGTCCACACATCCCACCTCTCCACAAGTGCAATCATTAACCTCACATCTCATGGAATCTGCTGACAATATCGCTATCCAGTAAACATAACTGATGCTAAGTGATCCCACTCAGCATCTGCTATATCACCTCTAATCTGCTCACAGAGGGTTGGACCTCTATCTCTCAAGTATAAAGTTTCTCTGTCTTGTAAAACCATAGAAACAAGAAAATATCAAAATCCTCATCATCTAAATCCCATCTGACTTTCATCAAAACTAAAAAATCTAACATCCCCACCTTAGTTGACATCGACCTAGGTTGGGTTGACGCATCTCGGTTAGGGTCGACGTCTTTTCAAGCCCAGTTGACGACAACCATGTCCAGTCACCATCGACTACCCCTGGTGTTGAGATATTTTTTTAAAAAGATGCAAAAATAAAGAAAAACAAAATTAAAGCATAAAACCAAGTTCTAGTTTAGGCACTTACCATCTTACGAGTTCTCTGGTGCTTCCTCGCAGCTCCTTCGGCCTCCATATCTCTCAAAATCTCTCCCTTTCTCTCTCTTTTATAGTCAGAGGTCTTGATCGCCAACTCGTCGCATGCAAATGAACTTGTTTGGCTGACCTATGGGATTATATATCCCACCAACCAGGGTCATCGTTGACCTCTTTGGGTCGTCACCACTTTGCTCCTGGTCGCCGCCGACCCCCATTGGTCATTATCGACCCGCCCCTTCCCTTTTCGTCATTGAGTCTCGTGGATATTTCGATCAATCCTTCCTTTCACACTCCCTTGAGTGACATCTTCATCATATTTATTTATCCTTCCTAGTCTATCTTCCATCCTTGTATTCCCCCTTAGAGCATTACTATTTGAACTTGGCTTCCTTTCGTCCCTCGCCAGACGCATATTATAGATCCTACCCCTTTTTATTTATTTTGTTGTGATTTGTATCTTGACCATTTTTACATTTGTTTATGCATGCTTGATGTCTTCCTTCATCCCATTGGTCTTACAACTCACACATCCCATTGATGTATGCATATTCCCCTTGGTTTCTCTCCATTTTGTAGTGATTTTTTACCACTCATAGGTTCGTAAGACATTGTCGTCATCTCCATTGAGACTGTCCTTTATTCCCTACCAAAGTGATATCAGAATCACCGTCATGTTTTACTTTTTGCTATTCCTCGTTTGGGATACCTTATTGTTTCATCTTCTTTTCTCATATTTTCCACCCTTTCTTCATCCCTCTTTTTTAAACTCGTGATTGACTTCTGTCGCGTCATCAATCCTTTGGTTTGAGGGGGAACATCCAATCAATCGTCCTTTCATCACTTTCTCATTTTTGTCTCGTGGCTTGCCCAATGCAAACCACTAAACAAAAATGGACAAATGTAGACACCAGTTTTTAGTATCGTTGCTTCCATTCACCCCACGTTTGATCTCATTCATCATGCTTACCCATTCGAATTCCATTTCCCTCCCAAATTCAATTTATCCCATTAACTTCCATTTCCCACCTTTAATCATACATTTTCCATTTTATTATTTATTTATGCTAATTGTCCTTAATTAGCCCTAATCCTCATCTCATTATTTTATCCTCCCTAAATCATTTTCTTAATGATCCTTAATCATCATTAATTAATCCTAATCTTTACTTAATTTGTCTCTCATCCCTAAAATTCTCATCTCTCATCCCTATGTCTCCTAATTTGCTATCCATAAGCCTTTATTTAATGATTTTACCCATCTATGGCCTTTATTTACTCATTTCAACCATCCACTTACACATTTCTCTTCTCTATGCAACCCTAATCCACCTAATATCCCAAAACCTTAATTTTCCCTCTTTAGGCCCTTTTTGCCTCAAGTTAGGCCTCCTCCCACCAGCCAAATGGATGGTTCCCCACAATTAGCTATGACCATCCAACTCACCGTCAACCCTATAAGTACGCCCTTACCCCCTCCTTTCTCAAGGATGCAACATTCAGATTTTTGGAGCTATCTTGCAATCTTATCTTCATCATTGAGTGTTTTTGTAGCTATCATACCCATCTTGGAGTCTCATTGGAGATTTTGTGCATCAACCTTGGTGATTTAGGGAGACTTATTTTGTTTTTGAATATGGTGTGTTTTTATTGTTATATTGTTGCATATAATTGCTACTAATATCTTGTCCACATCCAACTACCTTCAGGATTTCTACATCAACCACTTTTAACCCTTTGTTTTGTCTACAAGTCTTCATTTCAGTCCATCCCATTTTGTTCAAACCCTCACTAGTCCAGGTCACCCCCGACCTAGTCTGATCACCTTTAACCCAGCCTATACTCTGTTTACCTCTGCCATCCAGGTCATCTACCATCTTTGCTTCTATTTCCATTCCTTCTGCCGTACATATCCTATAATTTTCTTCTTTCTGACACTTCGGATCCATTCTGCCATTCCCTAGTCACCATCAATTTTCCCCAATTATTGTTTACCAAACCCAATTTCATACCATTTACCTTTCCATTCACTTATTTTCTTGCATCCTTTCACCCATTTTCAAATCCAATCTATTTTGCAAGTATTTGTCTTCAATCAAGACCATTTTGTAGGTTCAAATCATTTCGAATCCAGCTATAAAAGAACTTGCATGTCTATTTTGGTACATGTCTTTCTTATCCAGCCCTAGTCGCCATCGACTGCCCCTCTGCAGCCTCGGGTCGCCAGTGACCCCTATTAGGTTTGGTTTATTTTTTCATACTTAGATCAAATCCGTTTTCATTATGCTAGATCCATCTTTCAATTTCTGTTTTATCTCAAATCCTGGATATTTTTATCATATCCATTATCATAGTCACTTTATCTTATCTATAAGAGGGTTGACATCCGTCTAAGGAAGTTCACGCTTCTTGGAACTGACTTAGTCGGGCAACCTTCTTTCTAGTGTAGATCATCAGACTTGTAGCAATGAGGTATTCATCATTTGCGCCCATCCATATCATCATCACCTTGAAAAACCATAAACCCTCCCTATTTCAAGTTACTTGTTTCTTTTATTACTAGTTTATTAACTTGGATAGGAACACAGAAACTTGGTCAACATTAATAATATATTACTTAATTTAATATTTGGATTCATTCAAAATTTAAAATATTCCACTTGAATTTGATCCTTTGGAAAGTTGAACCAAATCCACTCTTTTTCCTTGTATTTGTTTATTTACTTAGAGCTTTCCCACACCCATGGGATATGCTTGCTTAGGCGTACACTTAACCACACTATTTTAGCTAATGGTAGTTACTACCCTTGACATGTGTAAGAAATGTGAGACATGAATTACACAAAGACAAGACTAAGCACACACATACAAATATGCAAGTTATGAAGAACAATGAGATAAAATACAAAAAGACAAGAATGACTCCAAATCAACTCAATGCTCCATTTGATAGAATGATGCAAGTGATGTACATATAAGAGGTGAATGTGTAACATCCTCCTAGAATAACGACAACCTCCACCTAGAATAGTGGTAACATCCATACCTGAAATAACAGTCAATAGAGAATTGATCAAGGGTAGTAATTACCATTAGCTAAAAAAGTGTGGTCAAGTGTACACCTAAGCAAGCATATCCCATGAGTGTAGGAAAGCTCCAAATAAATAAACAAATACAAGGAAAATGAATATCCTACACTAACACCTTCCCCCATAAGCACAACTTAATGTTATGTTGTGGAGCTTATTTTCATGTGTGAAATTATTGAAGACTGTACATTAAGAATATTGTATACTTTCCACAGTTGTCTCGCCAGGGTTCGAGGGTGCAACCCCCCCAAAAAAATTGGCCTCGAAACAAAACATGCCCGATATACTGGGAAACGTGCTTTTCTCATATGTGCGGGATTTTTGACCCATTGGTTTAAGGGACAGTTTTGGCCCATGGTTTTGATACCCACAGTTTTGTAAAATTGTTTAAGCAGTTGTCTACTTATGTGGTTTTGTGCATATGGTAGGTATAATGTAACATTGCAAATGTGTTTATATTCAGGCATTGTATTGAGAGAGTGGTGGCTTGTAATAAAATCTGAGCAAGTGTTTCTTGGTGGACGTAGCCTAAATTAGGTAAACCACGTTAAATACTGTCTCTTTGTGTTGTATTATTTTTATTATGCACTTTTATTGTAGATTTGTAATATTTTCTGCAGATTAGTTTCTATTGTTACGATTCTGTGAGGGATTGTTCCGCATATTTTATCCCTTATTTCCTAACAATTGGTATTAAAGCATGGTTTGGTTTACTGAAGTGTTGAATTACAGGGAAAGTTTTAGCTTGAGTGTGAGCTATGACAGATGATGGAAGATCAAGGGTTGATAAATGCAACGGGCATAATTTCAATCTTTAGAAGATGCATATGGAAGATTACCTTTATCAGAAGGATCTTTATATTTTGTTGTCTGAGAAGGTGAAAAAAACCTTGAGCATGACGAATGTGGAATGGAATTTTCTTGATAGTAAGGCACTTGAGACAATCTGGTTGTGTCTTACATCTTCAGTGTTATTTAATGTTTCAAAGGAAAAGACTACAAAAGAACTAATGGATGCATTATGGAAGTTGTATGAAAAACCCTCTGCCTCTAACAAGATATTTTTAATGAAAAAGTTTTTTAATATGAAGATGTCTGAGAATGGTTCAGTATCAGATCATTTAAATTATTTTAATACGGTTGTAAATATGCTAGCTTCGGTTACAATAGAATTTGATGAAGAATTTAGGGCTTTATTAATTCTGTGCTCTTTACCTGAGAGTTGGAATAGCCTAGTAATGGCGGTAAACAAATCGATTTGAGCTAACTCAAAATTTAAGTTTGAAGATGGTGTAGGGTTGATTCTAAGCAAGGAAATGTGAAGAAAAAGCTCTAGGAAATCTTCTACTTCAAGGAATGCTTTGACAACAAAAAGTAGAGGGAGACAGAAGAATAGAGGAAGCCATGGAAAATCAAAAGATCAGGCAAGGTCAAAATATAAAAGCAAGATAGTATGATGGCACTGTGGAAAGTCTAGGCATGCAAAGAAGAATTGTTGGGAGCTTCAGGACAAGAAGAAACAATAGGAAGAAAATAAGGAGGCAAATGTGACAATGGGTAATGTATGTCAGGATGCTTTGATTCTTTCTTTGCATAATATTACTGAATCTTGGGTTTTAGATTCGGGGGCTTCTTTCCATGCTACTCCACATAGGCATTATTTTGTTGATTATGTTCAAGGAGATTTTGGGCATGTTTTTCTTGGTGATGATGAGCCTTCCAACATAGTTATAAAATGTTCTATTCAGGTTAAGATGCAGAATGATAATACTTGGCTATTAAAGGATGTCAAACATGTGCCTACATTAATATGAAATTTGATATCGATAGGGCATTTGGGAAGTAATGGTTGTACTGTGATATTTACAACAGACTCTTGGAAGGTTACCATGGGTGCTCTTGTGGTGACAAGAGGTAAGAAGGTTGGAACCTTGGGTAAGTGCAACAAATTGGGGGATAATTAAGTGGACATCAAATCCTAAATTTTACATAAAAAAAAGTAAAACATCAAATTTAGTCTTCCACGGACTTTAACCATGCCGAAAAGTAAAAATATTTCATAAAAATAGTACCATCGCGTAAGGGAGATTGTTATCTTTGTAGAAGTATTGATTTTAAAGTGAATAGAATAGGATAAATATCATTTTATAATTTTTTACTAATAGGTCTTTAAGACACTTTTTCCTGTGAAATTTTATAACTACGTTTAAGACTGCAAATTTTGTTTCACTTATCAGAATATGATAAGACTTATACCATCCCAACCTTGGTGAAATTATATACATGTTAAAAAAAAAATTATTTGATTTCAATATTTTTTGATGAAGTTATGGCGGGCAAACATGAAGTGTTATGTTTTCTTTATATTTTTAGACCACTTTCACGGAAAAAAATCATGAAAAATAAAATATTGCTAAAAAAATACAAAATAAAATCTATCCCAAGATAGATAGCGACATCTAACTTCTCACCAAAATAAAAAAATATATATCAATTTTTTGTCATCCAAATTGCGGGCAAACAAACTATAATCCTATAGCCGTTTTAAAAAAAATACCAAGTCATTGAATTTTGAGTGTTTAATATAGCTAAAATTGTCTATTTTTTAAAAAAAATAGTAGTTTAGAAACTAGATTCCAAATACTAAGATTTATATTCATATAAGTTTTTCTAATTTTGAGTGTATGCATTGCTAATAATCCCTACAAGTTGATATTATGTTGTTATTTGCAATATGACGTCCACTTATGACACCTTTTTATCCCCCAACTTGCTGCACTTACCCCCTTTTATTTAACCACTTATAGCACTAATGTTTGTAATCTTGTTGCTTCAGAAGTAGATACAACATTGTGGCACTATAGGCTCAGTCATATGAGCTATAAGGGCGTGGAGATCATAAAGAAGGATTTGTCTCGATATATAGAAACACATTTGGAGTTATATGACGACTATATATGGGAAACAGAAGTGAGTAAGGTTTCTCAAGGTTGGACCTACAAAAAAAAGGAGTAAGTTAGAGTTGGTGCATTCTTATGTGTGGGGGCTGGCTCAGGTATCATCTCTTGGGGGTTCAAGTTATGTTACTTTTATTGATGACGCAACAATGAAAGTTTGAGTTTATTGTATTAGAAACAAATATGATGTATTTGACACTTTTAATAAATGGAAAGCCTTGGTAGAGAATGAAATAGGTCTCAAGATAAAATGTCTCAGGTCAGATAATGGAGGGGAGTATTACAGTAATAAATTTGATGATTATTGTTCTAAGAATGGAATCCGTAGGAAAAAGGCAGTTCCAAGAACTTTGCAGCAGAATGGGGTGTCAAAAAGGATGAACAAAATAATAATGAAACTTGCTAAGAGCATCAGGTTACATATATGACTTCCTCTTTATTTTTGGGAAGAAGCAGTGAACACAACTGTGTACTTGATAAATAGAGGACCCTCAAGTGCCTTGGATGGAGGCATGCCTGAGGAATCTTGGTATGGTAAGAAAGTTGATTAGTCATTTCTTAGAGTCTTTGGATGTGAGATTTTTGTCCATATAGATAAGGATGATAGGACCAAGCTAGAGGATAAATAAGAAAAATGTAATTTCATTGGTTATGGTAGTGATGAATTTAGATATAAATGTTGGAGTATTAAGGATAAGAAAATAATTCGATCTAGGGATGCGGTCTTTAATGAGAAAATCATGTATAAGCAGTAGGTGCAGGAAAACATGGAAGAATCCAAGAAAGAATAAGTAGCGGTAGAGGATATTCCATATGAGAAAGTGCCACATGAATCCGTTCAAGAACCCCAAACTCCTATATTGAGGAGGACTTCTAGGGTAAGAAAAGAACCTGAATGATTTTCTCCTTCTCTTTATTATTTATTACTCACTAACAATGGAGAGTCAGAGAGCTTTGATGAAGTAATGCAGGTAGATGCCAGGAAGAAGTGGGAGCAAGCCATGGATGAGGAGCATTAGGTTCTCATGGAAAACCAAACATGGGATTTGGTGAAACTACCCGAAGGATAAAGATCATTATAGAACAAGTGGGTGTACAAAGTTAAAGAGGAAGGAGGCAAAAAAAGATACAATGCCCGGTTGGTGATCAAAGGGTTTGCACAGAAAAAAGGTATAGATTTTGATGATATTTTTTCTCGTGTAATAAAAATGAATTCTATTAGAACTGTTCAAGTGGAATAGTTGCAGTAGAAGACTGCATTTCTCCATGGTGATTTGGAGGAGGATCTACATATGCAGCAACCAGAGGGATATGAGGTCAACGGTAAAGAGAATATAGTGTGCAAACTGAAGAAGAGTTTGTATGGCTTGAAACAAGCTCCACGTCGATGGTATAAGAAATTTGATAGCTTCATGATGGATAAAAGTTATATTAGATGTTATTCTGACCATTGTGTGATGACAATTATATTATCAGGTGTCTATATGTGGATGACATGTTGGTTGTAAGTAAAAACATGCAGAAAATAAAAGTACTCAAGAAACAACTAAGTGAATCCTTTGTTATGAATGATTTGGGGGCAGATAAACAAATCCTTGGTATGAGGATATCTCAGGATAGGAAGGAACAAAATTTGATTTTATCTCAGGAAGAGTACATTAAGAAGGTCTTGGAGAGGTTTAATATGTAGGATGTTAAGCTGGTTGGGACTCCTTTGGTATGCCATTTCAAGTTATCAAAGGAGCAGTGTCCCAAGACAGAGAAGGAGAGAAACAAGATTTCCAAGGTACCTTACTCATCAATAGTTGACAGTTTGATGTATGCCGTGGTGTGCACCAAGCCTTATATTGCCCATGTAGTGAGAGCGGTGAGTAGATTTATGAGTGATCCAGGTAGAGATCACTAGCAGGTTGTAAAGTGGATCCTTCAGTATTTGAGAGGGACCATGGGGACAATTTTGTGCTACAGTGGATTAGACACCACTTTGTGTGGTTATGTAGATTCAGATATGGCTGAAGATGTAGACAGCAGGAGGAGCATGATAGGTTATATTTACACTGTATGTGGGACAACAGTGAGTTGGATTTCACAACTACAGAAGCTGGTGGTTTTGTCAACCACAAAGGCTGAGTATGTTGTTGCCACAAAGGCAAGAAAAGAAATGATTTGGTTACAACAATTTCTTGAGGAGTTAGGGCATAAGTAGGAGGAAGGAAAGTTGCATAGTGATAGTCAGAGTGTTATACACCTGGCTAAGAACATTGCTTTCCACTCTAGGATGAAGCATATACAGTTAAGGTACCATTTCATTAGGAAAACTTTGGAGGAAGAGGAGTTGAAGCTGGAGAAGATTCATACTAGTCAGAATCATGTAGACATGATGACCAAGGTGGTCACAAGGTAAAAACTGAAGTTGTGTTCATCTTTTGTTGGTCTTCACAGAAACTAGTGAAGGGTTAAGAAGCTTGCTAAGAGGAAAACTAGTCTTCAAGTGGGATATTGTTACGTTATGGAGCCTGTTTTCATGTGTGAAATTGTTGAAGACTGTACACTAAGATTACTGTACACTTTCAACAGTTGTCTCACCGAGGTTTGAACGAAATTGTTGAAGAATGTACACTAAGAGTACTGTAAAAAAATTTGGCCTCAAACAAAATGTGCCCGATATACCGGGAAACGTGCTTTTCTCAAATGGGCAGGATTTTTGACCCATAGGTTTATGGGACGGTTTTGGCCCATGTTTTTGATACCCTCGGTTTTGTAAAATTACTTAAGTAGTTTTCTACTTATGTGGTTTTGTGCATATGGTAGGTATAATGTAACATTGCAAATGCGTTTGAATTCGGGTGTGAATTCTTTAGAGTTTGTTGAGCATAGCTCCAAATAGATCTGGTTATTGTATTGAGAGTGCAGTGACTTGTAATAAAATCTGAGCAAGTGATTCTTGGTGGACGTAGCCCAAATTGGGTGAACCATGTTAAATATTGTCTCTTTGTGTTGTGTTATTTTTGTTTTGCACTTTTATTTCAGATCTGTAATATTTTGTATTTATTAGTTTCTATTGTTGCGATTATGTGAGGGATTGTGTCGCCTATTTTATCCCTTATTTCCTAAAACTTAAGTGGGCAGTGGAAAAGGAAAGCGGGTCGTAAAAACAAGGTTTGATGAGGTACCCATGTACAATGCAAATATCTCATAAAGTGGAGAAAAGGGAGAAGACCCAATGGGAAAAAAACTCCCACGAAAAGAGAGACAAGAAACTCACTCAAGAAAAACTGGAAAAGAAGAAGAAGTGGGTCTTGGTAACTTGGCCTAATGAGGTACCCACCTATAATGATCATTCCCCAAAGTAGATAGAGAAAGAAGTGAGGATAAGAAGGTCCCCTAAGAAGAGTGTCGATGATGTGGTCCTCCACATAAAGAATGAAGAAATTTCTCATGCACTGAACAATTTTCCTACCCTTGGGAAGGACAAAAAAGGAGCATTGAAAGTCGGCCCACTCCATAAAGGAAGAAGAAGCCTGCAATACTTTGATCTTTACATCTAGTATGTAATTGAAAGGTTACATAGGTCTGACAAAAGTATGCATAAAATATAATGGGCATGCCATTATAGTATACATGTCAGAGAAAGAAAGTGGTGGGGGCTTAATAACCCTCACAAAGGGATCCATAAGAAGAGGTGGATCATGAAACATCTTTGAAAAATTGGAAGTGACAAATGTCCTAAGGCGGGAACTGTCAACGAGAGAGATTGATGGGTCCTCGAAAATGTGTGATGGCTCAATCGGAGCATATTCCTGTAATGAAACACAAGTGAAATATGCAAATAGACAACTCAAGTTGGGAAAATATTCGTCCCAATGGGGTTACTCAATGCGAGCAATGTTTGACAAGAATGTATTGGCACCACAACATGAAGTAGGAGGGGAAGACTACTACGAAGTGCACTCAGAGGTAACAATCAATGTGTGTGGAGTGTCGTCAACTGAGTAATCAAGATGCAATGGAGCACGAGAGGTAATGGTCACATCTATTTCAGAGGAAGGTTCTCCAATAGAACACAACTGCTGAGAGTGAATGGAAGCATGAATATGGATGAAAATGAGCTTTGTGGAGGCAATAATAGGGAGAGTGTGCTCAATACCAATATCCTATGGTGAATGGTCAACATGCGACTCATAAGTAGTAGTAGGTGCAGAAGAACACCCATCAATGAAAGGGATGTGAGAAGGGGAATAATCTATGGTAGCACTAGACTGGTCTAGGTAAGTGTCACTCTCAGATGGTGAAATAAGGTCACCATGCAGTTGTCGGATAATGGTCCAGGAAATGAAATGACACTTTGTGTGTTCGAACAAATTCAACATATCCCTAGAAATAGTAAGACCAAGAAGTCCATAGACCTCATCATTATAGTTAAACCACTCATCCTTCTGTAGAGGCTCATCAGGCTCATGAACAAGACCATGCACAATGCAAGGATTCATAATGCCTTCCAAGACAGAAAGTTCCCAGAGTCAAGCATAATAACACAACAATGAAACTCCATGAGGATCTTCAATCGATAATATTTTCATGCCAAAAGGATCTTTGAAATGAAATACGTGCCCAAAACACCAGTCCTTTGTGCATTTTCACTAAGATAAAAAATTCACTAGGTGAGGCCATTAAATTTAAGCTGGTAGGTAACATTGTCTAAGCCACAATAATCTTTGTCGCATGGCTAAGATTGGTTCAACCACTCTTTTTGTGGTTAAAAGCTTTGTCATTGGTCATCTCCATATATGTGAGGCACTGATGTGAGACACATGTCTCACAGTGGTGCTTTTGTTCATCTCATAGACGAAGAACAATTTCTAGTGACGATTAGTGTTACCTATTCATCGATACACCATGTGTCATGCAGTAATCGCTTTCAAACTATCAAGTGGTCATTTAACCTTGGCATAAAACAAAAATCTCGGGGTAGCCAATTATCGACACTCATCCATTATGCCACATGTTGGTCATTGAAACAACCTTATGTGACAAGGTTTAACAAGGACTGGGGAAGATAAACAAGCGTCGATAGGCGACATGTGCTTGACATTAAAATCTTAGGAGTCCTCGGGGTGATGGGAATCTTTGAAAGGCTGTGGGGTACGAGGACACCAATAGGTGACACGTGTCAGTTATTATTTTCTTTGTGGAAATTAAAAAAGTGGCAAAGTCTTGGCTATGCGGATGCGCTATGTGTCCAACATGTGATCTATTAAAATTGACGGCTTCATTTAAAGGAAAATAAGTAAATAAACATCATATGCTTATTTTAAGGGTAAAACAAACCCAAATCGACTAAGTCTGTAAAGACCTAGCACGTGAAGACTTAGAGATACCATGTGTAAGCCACTTAGGCAAGTTTAAAAATTTAATATGTCCAAAATTCTTGAAACTTGAGATCAAAGCATCCAAGTCTTTTGTTTTGGTAACCAATTCCCCAAAAATGAAGAGTGAGCTCATTTTTTGACAACCTTTTTTGTCTTATAGGGGTCATCTTCCTGCAAGACAAAGTGACTAGTTTCCTTAGTGTGTCCATCGGACATGGAGTCAAGTATATAACTTTGAAGCTAGCTTTGAAACCTTTTTAAAATCCATCATGAATATGTTTATAACATTTAAATTTCCTTGTATGATTTGCAAATTTGAATCTTTGACTCTGAATATGAATGTGAACACATTAAAATGTTACCCCAAACATCTAATTTACCACCTTGAAGTTCTGGACTTGGATGAAAAGTATTGAAATTGAACTTCTAGTTTAGCTCATATTGATTTAGCTAGCACTTGCATGAAAGATGCTGATGTTGATTGTGCACAACCTCAAGAGAAGCTCAAAAACTATATACAAAATGAGAAGATCATACATGCCTCAAGTGAAACATGCAGACTATGATCAAAACTTATTCTGCCAAAAGTAAACTACATACCCCTACCCAAATCATGTACAAAAATCAGCTATACAAAGCTCCACACTGGTTGAGAGAAACAACTTCCCTTCATGCTAAAGTTCATCCATGAGATGAAATTTACAAAAAGGATGGCACATGATAGCAATACAAAATAGATATCTAATTTATCTTCATCCACAAAGTTAGTCACAAACAAAAGACACACCTCCTACTGCTTTGTGTTATGTTTTGGTAAGTGTACCAGTTGGCCCTTTGTGTTTTTAAGTTCTTCTTCATGTGTTTAAGTGAGCATGAAAAGAGGAAACTTAGACTAAGGTTCTAATTTGGAGAGGTTCTTGATAGAACACCCAACTTTTGGAACCCAAGGCCAAGGACTCTTTCTTCTGATGTACTCATTCCCTCTAATTTTAGCTCTATTAAAAGAGTCTAAAGAAAAAAATTCTATCACCTCTTCTTCTTTTCTATCCTTGAAGAGTTTCAAGACTATGATTTGCTCCATAATCTCTTCCCATGAAGGTTCTCCATTAAGGATAGAGTTTGATCATTACACTCATGTTTAATAGATGTCATGAAAGCTTCAAAACCTCAAATAGAGATGAGGTTCCATTCTTATGTCCCTCGCAAACTTCTTTAGCAACTTCAACCTATATCGAGCATCCTTATGCATATTTATCTTTCCTCATTACCCTCAACATAAAATCCAACAATCCAATCTCATGCTCCTTAGCCCTTGTGGGAAACCTTTTGACTGATTGCAGAAGCTAAAGATGATCTTGTTGATTCAAAACTATAGTCACCAAGATGGGAAACAAGTTCTAAGCATGCAAAACAATGAGGATCGCTGCATTTAGTTAAAACATCTTGCTCACCTTCATTTTCTTCCTCAATCCTTAGTGGAATTCCATTAGTGTTAAAAACACTTCCTCTAACATTTTCTAGACCTTGTTGTTTTTTAGAGACATGTCTTGCTCAATTTCAAGTTTAGGCACCATAAATTGATCAATAGGAAGACTTTTATTGGGTTTAAAATGAGGATGAGTTGAAAACTATGCCAGAAGGGATGTCAATGTAAAGTCAATTTGTAAATTCATTTTGATGTGATAGTTGGTGTGTAATGTATTTGTTAATAATATTTTGAAGGGATGTTAAATGTAAATCTAATTCAAGAATATATTTCAATGTGGTGGATAGCCTATAATTTTATTTTGTATGTTACAATGGAAACAATAAAAGATTGATATATTGAGAAGATATACAAAAAGAAAGTATGTACGACAAAATAAATTGAAAAAATATATAAATTGTATATGTTTTAAAAATAAAGAGACCGTCAAGTTCAAGGAAATTATAATTATCATTCTATTATTTTGTCCTTGATAAAGAAATGGTAGAATATTTGAGAAATATTCAACATCCTACAACAAAAATCTTTTTTAGTTTATGAAAAAATACAAAAAAAAAACATATCATTAATTAGTTTTTAGGAGCATTCATAAAACAACAAGGATGCCTCTCTATATAGAACAATGTAATTGCACAAAATGTTGCAACAAACAATTCAACTTCACAAAACAAATCTTAATAAAGAAACAATTTTTTTTATGGATATCTAAGTAAGGATATGGTCCTTGTTGTGGAGAACATGCAGTTGTTTCTTAAGTTGTAAGTTAACAGGAAGGAATGCAGCCACAAGTTAACTCGTATGAAATAAGAATTTAGTATTTGTCATGTTATAGAATACAAGCATGACAACATGTTTCTAGCTAGAGTTGTCGTCGTTGTGTTAGTTCTGATGTGGTGTCATTGCCATCGTGATGTCCATTGTTTTTAAATATTATTTGAAGTTCATTAAATTATGCAGTTATATTGAGGTGGATGTGACCATCTTGCCGATACATCGCAATTTTTAAAGCAATTGAAATAAATACTCAAAATGTGAAAAAACTATGTGACGAATTAAAATTTTATATCTGTTTGCAATTTTCAAATAAATACATTTAAAATATCTATGTACTAAATCTAATTACCAATACTTTGATCTCCTTTCATTCTCTTATTTTCTAGATATGAAAATATATTTAACTAATTATTAAAATAATTTTTTAAACACATTTTACATGATTATAAATATTGAATAAATTATTGTTGTATACTATGGGTACCTCTTAAGATCAACATAAATATATATGAACTATATACAAATGAATTATATATATATATATATATATATATATATATATATATATATATATATATATATATATATAGATAGATACATACATACTTGAGAATTCATTTCATAGATTGCATAAGTTGACACCCATATCTACCTTGAAAATTTCAAAGCATATGTGTCCCTCTAATGCCCATATATACAACACCCTGCTTCCACACTATTCCTAATTTCAATAGTTGTGGTGGATATATATATATAATATAATTTCAATAGTTGTGGTGGAAATATATATATTTCCACCACAACTATTGAAATTATATTATATATATATATCCACCACAACTATTGAAATTAGGAATAGTGTGGAAGTTTTCAATATTTGTGGTGGAAATATATATATATATTTCCACCACAAATATTGAAATTAGGAATAGTGTGGAAGTTGGGTGTTGTAGATATGGGCATTAGAGGGACACATATGCTTTGAAATTTTCAAGGTAGATATGGGTGTCACCTTATGCAATCTATGAAATGAATTCTCAAGAGTCAATACGGGCTCTAAAACATATTCCATACAAAACCCAATTTGTAGTGTATTGATACGATGATGGACACTTATGCATGAAATTCTATTCATATGCCATGTCATTCGCTCTTTCCACGCATGAACATATACACAACATCATTTCCCATGTAGAATTAGTACACCTCCCCATAAATTTTGTCGCTTTCTCGTAAGTACCTAATTCCTCTTCCCCATCTAAATTTTTCCATACACCACGAAAAAATGACAATAGAAAGGGTTTAATCCTGTCGATCCATCAAAGTGTTTCATCAAATTATTCTCCATCAATTCATGGTTAATGTTCTACCGAACTTGAGATTTATATGTTTCGTAATCAGAATCAGAGAAGAAGGACAAAGGAACTAGAACAAGAATAAAATCATTCATGCACAGGTCCAAGCTTCCAATGTCACAAGAACCTCCTTTAAAGTCGTGTCCACCATGTAGATGATGTCATCCTTTGATATTTTGAACGGATGTTAAATGTAAATCTAATTTAGGACTTTATTCCAATGTGATGGATAACTTATAATTCTATTTTGTATGTTAAGATGGAAATAATTGAAGATTGATATATTGAGAAGATATAGCAAAGTAAAGTTTGCACAATAAAATAAATTGAAATTATATTCAAATTTTATATGTTTTAAAAATGAAGAGACCATTGACTTCGAGGTAATTGTAACGATCATTCTATTAATTTTTCCTTGATAAAGAAATGGTAGATTGTTTGATAAATATCTAAAGTCCTACAAGAAAAAGGTTTTCTAGTTTATGAACAAATACAAAAAAACATATCATTAATTAGCTTTAGAGGAGTACTTATCGAACTACAAGGTTTTCTCTCTATATAGAATAATGTAATTACACAAAATATTGCAACATACAATTCAGCTTCACAAACATATTATAACAAAAATAAGTTTTTTTTATACATAACTGGGTAAGGAATTGGTCATCGTTGTGAAGAACATGTATGGTTTGTTTTCGTGAGTTATTCCTCTTCCCTATCCCACCTAAATTTTTCCATCCACCACGAAAAAATGAAAATACAATGTGTCAAATCCTGCTAATCTATAAAAGTGTCCCATCAAATTAATTTCCAAAAAAAATTATTAATGTTCTATTAGACTTGAGGTTTATGTGTTTTGTATTCAGAATTAAAGTAGAAGAACAAAGGAACAAGAATGGGAATAAAATCATTCATGTGCAACTCCAAGCAAAGTGATGATACACCAAAGTAGAAGGGATCTCTTTCCTTGAGATGAGGAATAAGAAGACAAATGCAAGGCCAAGAGGGCTGAAACAAGCCACATTCAACTCTACATTTTGTCAAACTCTAATTCCTTGTTTGTTCAACACAATGAA
Organism: Taxus chinensis; assembly: GCA_019776745.2. Taxonomy (NCBI): domain Eukaryota; kingdom Viridiplantae; phylum Streptophyta; class Pinopsida; order Cupressales; family Taxaceae; genus Taxus; species Taxus chinensis. The sequence goes on along the minus strand of CM034146.1, from coordinate 272,759,396 downwards.
TTGAAACTATGTAAATATAATCCATACACATCATGAAATCATAGAACAAATAGATAATAAAAAAGGGCATGTATGAGCCACAATAAACAAGATATCATTAATTGGGAGTATATTCTAATTCATGATGACCCATAATTCAGAATGCACCTTGATGCAAAAGTAAAGGTAGATATTTTGTCTTAGAGATAAGTTCTCTCTTGAATCAATGAATGCTCATGAGATTAGGGAGGTAAGGATGAAGATCAAGCTTTTAATATGCCGAAAAGCGTTGCCCCTATGAGAAATAGCCTCTGGTTATTCACATCAAAAAAGTTAAATTTGACGGGCGTTTAGACGTTTTTAATGCCCTCCCAATGTGAGACTGACTGGCATGGGAACTTGCTCTTCAAGAATGGGGAGGCATTAGCCAAGGAAGCCAAGACATTGGGAATAGCGTTTGAATTTCATAGAATAGTAGAGCCGTTGAGCCCCTCCCTGCTCGATCCTACATTCCTCGATCTGCGACAAGGAGAGAGAGACCTTTATAATAAACAACGTTTTATGTCTGCACAAGTTCGTGAAAGAGAGTCGAGGGTCTCTTAGATCGGTTCTGCAGGCAATTTAACATTTGAATCCATGCATTGTGACATTGGTGGAGCAAGATGTCAACCACAACGGTCCCTTTTTCTTTGGACGCTTTTTAGAGTCGCTACATTACTATTCCGCCATTTTCGATTCGCTAGAGGTCAGTTTGCCTCGTTCCAACCCGCAGAGAATGAAGGTGGAGAGATTCCATTTAGCGGAAGAGAGTGGAAATATCGTGGCGTGTGAGGGGGCAGAGAGAGTGGAACGACATGAGAGAGCCGATCAGTGGAGAAGACAAGTTGGTAGAATATGATTCTAGGGTGCTCCCTTGATATTCATGAGCCAGGCGAGGATGATGTTATGGTTGTATGCGTGTAATGGTTACAGGCTTGTACAAGACAAGGGATGCCTTTTGTTGGGATGGAAGGGTCGAGCCATCATGCTCGCTTCTGTATGGCGTCCTCACACCCTACAATCTCATTCTTAATGTTCTTAATTAGTTACAGTACATTTAAATTACAACAGGTTGAGGTAATCAATGATAAAAGTGTGCTAGGATCACACCTACAAACTCTAGTTTCGCCATACTTCAAAGTTCCCCATTAACTTTTGGTTCCCCTCAGTTTTGGATTTATTATGTCATATTAATTTTCTGTCATGAGAGAGATGGCAGGACTGATAATCTCCTATGTTCTGTTCATGATTGGAACTCCATTTTATAGAAATATTGCAAATTGCTCCTATTTTTCAAAAGAAAAACACTTGGTGGTGAGACAAGCATGTAAAATGCAGAGTGTCAGTTAAGAAATATAAAGGAAAACTCTTAAATTTCCCCGAAGATTTTGTTCATGCTCCAAAATACCAGATTTTATCTTCATATGTAGACTGGTTGCCTAACTTGGGGCCTAATGATTCCTTGCAGTCAATAGAAACAACATTCAGAGCTCCGACCTTGTGATTCCCAATGATTTCTTGAGATTGAGGCACAAAGGAGTTGTCAAATACCTTGCTTTCATAACTGCCTAAACCTCCTCTCATTGATTTCAGCATTATTCTCACTACATTGAGGCACATTTACACTGCAATCACTAGCATACTTGTCTTCTATAATAGTGTGAGAGAAAAATATGTCTTCAAGTGTGATTCTGAAGAAGCTTTCTTTCTTAAAGGCATGCCCAATATTCATTTCAAGTGTGTTGTTAGCTATGACAATCTTGGGGCTTACATCGGTACACTTCTTGCTCTGTTGCAGGCCACTATCATACAAAGCAAGGCACTGTTACGACATAGAGGAATATAGTACAGGAAATGCAAGGGGGCATCCACATCCTTCAACAATATAACTCATTGAATTTTTGTCGAGCATTATCTAGCATAATAAAAAATTTAGTGCACATTGGGATGCCACTGACCATTTCTATAAATTCATGAATATATTGTGATAGTACATTTGGGATAGAGTATCAAACTTTATCATCATTCTTTAATGACTAGGTCTTGTTACCACTTAAAATACATGAGTATCAAACTTTTTAAAATACATGTTCAATTTTACGTTGTTACTATTGCTCGCTTCTATATGTAAACCAACAACAACGCATTTCTAATGTCTTTTTCATTATATTTGCATACAAATACCTATTGTTTTACAACACTACTTCACCAGCACTACTTGTATCCAAAGTGGCAGTTCAAGGGGTACCATATGTATTCATGTTTAGTGCAAATAAAATTGTCCACAAAATCCTACCACTCATGATATAAAATTTGCAAATGTATGGAAGTCTTCATGTAATCAAGTTTAATGCAAATAAAAATGTCCACAAAAGGCTACCAGTCATGATATAAGATTTGCAAATGTATATGTATGCATTTGTAACAAATTTGAAATGCCCAGATGGAACCTTTCAATGTAATGTTTCATCTATCAGGCAATCGATGGAACAAAAAAAAAGAAATTCCTACCCTTCCACTATCAATCACCCCTGATATCAACAATACATTTAAGGCTTTTTCAACAAAAAACCAATGCAACCACTGTCTCAAACACGTTGCAACACTAACACGTTATCACCCCAAAACCAAAGTAATTAACGTATCCCTTCAAATCAAAAAACTTATACCGTTCGGCATTCACATTGCACTGTACACATGTGATTGCTAGTTTGTCTAAACCGCTATGATTTCATTATTAACATGAAAAAAATAAAACATGCGTGGATGCCTGAAAAGGAGCACCCCGAATAGCTCATCCTCGTGTCTACAACCACTTTAAATATTCCATTGCATTTTGGTGGACCATGAAGGCCATAACAACCCAAAGGCATCTTTTAGGCATGAAAAGATCCATTATTATTATTATTTTTTCTCTAAAGGCATCTAAAGGCATTTGTAACTGATTTGAGAATTCATAAACTGAGGCACACGTACACTGCAATCACTGACATACTTTCCTTATAGAATAGTGTGACTGAAAAATATGTCTTTAGGTGTGATTTTAAAGAAGCTTTCTTTCTAAAAGGCATGCCCAATATTCACGTCAAGTGTGTTGTTAGCTATGACAATCTTAGGGCTTACATCGGTACAATGTTTGGTATGTTGCAGGTCACTATCATACAAAGAAAGTAACTCATTGAATTGTTGTTGAGTATTTTCTAGCATAATAAAACTTTTAGTGCTCATTGGGATGCCCCCTGACCACTTCTATAAATCCATGAATATAATGTAGCAGTACATATGGGACAAACTATCAAACTTTTTAAAATACATGTTCAATTTTACCTTGTTATTGTTCATTTCTATATGTAAACCAACAACAACGCATTTCTAATGTCTTTTTCATTATATCTGCATACAAATATCTAAAGTTTTACAACACTACTTGTATCCAAAGTGGCAGTTCAAGGGGTACCATATGTATTCATGTTTAGTGCAAATAAAATTGTCCACAAAATCCTACCACTCATGATATAAAATTTGCAAATGTATGGAAGTCTTCATGTAATCAAGTTTAATGCAAATAAAAATGTCCACAAAAGGCTACCAGTCATGATATAAGATTTTCAAATGTATATGTATGCATTTGTAACAAATTTGAAATGCACAGATGGAACCTTTCAATGTAATGTTTCATCTATATTCCTACCCTTCCACTATCAATCACCCCTGATATCAACAATACATTTAAGGCTTTTTCAACAAAAAACCAATGCAACCACTGTCTCAAACACGTTGCAACACTAACACGTTATCACCCCAAAACCAAAGTAATTAACGTATCCCTTCAAATCAAAAAACTTATACCGTTCGGCATTCACATTGCACTGTACACATGTGATTGCTAGTTTGTCTAAACCGCTATGATTTCATTATGGAGCACCCCGAATAGCTCATCCTCGTGTCTACAACCACTTTAAATCTTCCATTGCATTTTGGTGGGCCATGAAGGCCATAACAACCCAAAGGCATCTTTTAGGCATGAAAAGATCCCTCTAAAGGCATTTGTAACTGATTTGAGCATTCATAAACTGAGAAAACAAGTTGAGAGTGGCCCAAATATCTTTCACGATGATCTCCCATGTCTTACCACCATTCTCTTTGAAAAACTTCCTTGAGGGTAACCCTCCTCCGTATGCTTCGAATGAGAATGGTCAAATGCCTAAAGGAGCTTCGAAATGAAAGATATACCCAAAAAAAACTATTCCTTTGCTCATTTTCCATCATCTAGGCCACGACGCCCCAAATCTCAAAATGCACTAGGGAAGGCCATCAAATTTAAGTCAGTGGGTAGCTCTATCTAAATCACACATATCTTTGCCATGTGGCTAAAATATTTGGCCTCAGTCATCTCCATACATGGGAGGAACTAACGCGAGAAACATGTTTCACATTGGTGCATTACATAGCCCAAGACAAAGTCTTGCACCCAGGGATTAAATTTGATGGCCACCTATGCTTGTCAAACAATTTTCAAGTGATGGTAAATTTTTAATGTTATCGGTCAAATATACAAAACAATGGTATATAGATGACGATTCCATATTTATTTAACTATGTTTAATTTATACTAATATAATTTACATATGAATCTATATAAAATTTGACGGTAGCATTTTAAATATGCAAATCACACATGACAATTTTATAAAATATTTGCAAGTATTTTATGTTTAAAATCACGGAAAAACATCTAAACGGCCATCAAATTTAACTCCTGCTAGCACCAATTAGCACCACCTATTTATTTGTACACCATGTGTCATGGGATTATCGAGCGGTCGTTAAACCTTAGCAATAAAGCAAAAGCCTGGGGTAACCGATTGTCAACACTCATTCATTATGCCATGTGTCAATTATTGGAACAACCTTATGTGAAGAGGTTTAACAAGGACTGGGGGAAGATAAGTGAGTGCCGATAGGCGAAACATGTTTAGAATTGGAAGCTCAAGATTCCTCGAGGTTAGGGAAACATTCAAAAGGATGGGGGACACATGGATGCCAATAGGTGATACATGTCACTTATCGGTCCCTTTATAACTATATCTATTCACAGTCTTTCCCGGCCAAATTTATAACTTCAAAAAAAAAAAAAATTTGCCCGGTCGAGCATGCGCAATCGTAGTTTTCTGCGGGAGATCTATTTTCAATCAACATGTGAGAGGCTGCATGCGACAGGTGAGAGGTTGTAGCTAGGAATAGATCTGTAGGCTGCGGGAGATCTGAAAGGAGGATACGGTAGGTAGAAGACAAGCGGCAGTGGAGACAGCGATAGGTAGAAGACAAGCGGGATCTCGGGACTCGGGACAGTGGAGACAGCGGGAGCAGGCTGCGGCTAGGAATGGATCTGCATGCTGGAACAAAACGGAGATTTCAACAGAAACTGACAAGCACATGCTTGATAAACAACAGAAACGTGGGCCCCGTTTCAGCATTTTGTCTAGAACCTAGGGCACAACCCAGCAAGCCAATTCTTTTAGGTAGACCAAACCCCATCCTTCTCTGCAACACTCTTTATATTTATATTTATCTGTCAAATCTGGTTTCAATAAAGCATGCAAGCCATGCTTAAACATAAGGGTTTCAAAGACAACCCAAATATGGCATTACAGAGATCTACTAATTCGGAAACACATACAACAACAGAAAACAAAATTTTGGAAAAGGTAGAAATCTCCCAAAATAATACAGCGGGTACAGTTAAAAAGTTGGTTTATGTGAATGCAAAACAATACAAGGGGATCCTACGACGGAGGCAGGCCAAAAAACTAAGAAGAACCCAGAAGAAAAATCTCACTTTGATTTTACCGAAGACAACAAATAACAAAGAGAACTTCTTTTTCAGAGAATATAAAATGGAAGGAAAACAATCAAGTCAGAAGGATAGTAAAAAGGAGTCAAAGCTAAACAAAGCCGACAAAATTGCAACATACAAAGAAGATCGAGAAGACACGGTCCAGGATCCTAAATACCTATACAGTCCTACTTCAATCCCTTTATTTTGGTCTTCAGAACTATATGTGAATGAGCTCATGAACATGAAAGAAAGGCTTGGAATTTTAGAAAACCAGAAATTGCAAGAAAATAGTGAGAAGAAAGAACTTATAGAAGTTAGATACAGTTTGGAAAGAGATAATAAAATTCTCAAGGAACAAGTACTAAATCTTCAAAACCTCATGGAGAGAGGACATTAGGAGTTAACCATGCTAAAACAAGATCTAGGACATATGAAAATGGGGGGAGTAAAAATCCCTAAAATGGTAAAAGGGAAGGAAACAATACAGATAAATGAGATCCAATCAGCAATCAAAGACATGGAAATAAAAGAAAATCAACTAAAGGATCGGATAGAAGAAGCCAAAACTTGGTCACAACTAGTAAGTGGATCATCAAATGAACAAAGGCAAGTCATAGAGAAACACATCAAAACACAGATAAAAGAAGAGAAAGATCAACAAGACAGAGCAGTAAATTTTATTATCAAGGGTCTAAAAGATTTTGGTGAAAAAGAGAGAACTGACCTATTAGCAAGAGACTTTCTTAAAGACGAATTGAAGTGGACAGGATACATACAACAAGCAAACAGGATTGGTAGGATAACAGAAGGAGGAAAGGACCATCACATGCGTGTGGTCATGAGAAAAATAGAAGACAAACATGCTATCTTAAAAAACAGGGGACTTCTTAGAGGCACACACATATATCTAGATGAGGATTTGACATTCGCTCAACAAGAAGAGCGAAGGAAAGAATGGGAGAAAGTGAGAAAAGCAAGGGAAGCAGGAAAATGGGCACAAATGAGAAATGGGAAAGCCCAAATCAGCGATCATTTATCAAACATGAAATAGGAATTAGGGGCCCCACGGGAATTCATGCACATAGTAAGTTGGAATTGCAAAGGATATCCGTGGAGAAGAGGACCGGGTTTGGGGCCCATAGTAGAAGGGAAAGATATTATTATTCTTACGGAAACGCATGAGAACAAAGGTTGCAAGGTACCAGAGTTTGAAGGCTACAAGAAAATTTCAATTTGGAATGAAGGGAATGAAACAGGGAAAGGTCACAGCGGAATCACAGTGCTAATCAAGGAAATATGGCTCGAAAATGTCAAAGTTGAAAAAGAAGATCCAAATAAGCAATACATATGGCTGAAAATAACAGATGACAAGACAACAATCAGATTGGTTGCCTGCTACTTTGCACCGAAAGGTTCAAAGACATATAAGAGAAGAAATCTAGATAGCGAAGATCCATACACTTCAATAAAAAAAGACATTTCTGTTTTCAGTGCATCTGGGGAAATAATTCTTTTGGGGGATTTCAATGCGAGGACTGCCAATAATCAATCCCTTCAGTTGACCAGCTTAAAAGGAGATGAAGACAATCTATTATGGCTTAAGGAAGAAGAAAACAAGCTTTGGGAAAGAGTATCTCAAGACGGTAATGGAGGGGTGACACATTTTGGGGTTGAGCTTCTTGGCCTATGTAGCTTATACAACATGGTCATTTGTAATGGCATGAGGGCTTGGCCCAGATCGGGCAATATCACTTGTAAAACATACAATGGTCAAAGTGTAGTGGACTATGTAATATATTCTCAAAGTTCTATCTCCACGATGCTTGAGTTTGAAATTGGAGTTTGTCCTATCGAATTAAAATCAGATCATAGTCCTCTTTTGGTAAAGCTTGCGACCGTCTTAAATCAGCAACAAAAGAATCAGACTCATCACATGCAAAAGGCATCTCAAAAACAGGGAAAAATCATTCTCAATAAAGAAAATCAGGAAATCTTTGTTGCAGCCCTTAAACAACAATTTCAGATAATGAGGAAAGATATAGAGAACACGACGTCTAAGGGAATGAGTGGTTATATACATAGTAATCTGCTGATATCTTTAATCCAAAAGGCTCTAAGTGTTTGTGAGCGATCTAAACCCAAAAAGGGAGCGGCAAATACTTTTCCGACAAACCCGTGGTATGATGAAGAGTGTAAAGCTGCCAAGAGAGCTTTGAAGGAAAGTGGGATGAACAAAGAAAATAAAAAGACTTATGAGAGATTGGTGCAACACAAAAAAGAAAGCTATGTGAACAAGAGAAGAACAGAATTAATTTCTCTTGGAAAACACAACCCCAAAGGTTTTTGGAGGGAGCTACAACAAAAGAAAAAATACATAGAAAATAATATCACAGGTGCTCAGTGGTTAGAATATGCAAGGACCCTTTATGAACGTTCCCAACAAAAAGATATCCCTCCCTTAATCGAGACTTCGTTTGAGCTTTTTTCGACAGAAGATATCAAGAAGGACATAAAGAATCTAACAAGTGGTAAAGCTCAAGACATCGATGGTCTACATGCTGAATTTTTAAAATGGGGAATTGAGGTCCTCACACCACACATCAGAAAAATATTCAATGATGTCAATCAGAATGGCTTTCCGACAGAGTGGACAACTAGCGTTGTTATTCCTCTATTTAAAAGTGGTGACATTAATAACCCGTCTAATTATCGCACCATTATGATCAACCCTCTTCTTGGTAAACTTTTTGGAGGCATGATAGAACGGAGAATCAACAGTTGGGCCGAAAGAGAGGGTAAAAGAGCAAAAGGGCAAGCAGGATTCCAACCTAAACACTTAACAATTGACCACTGTATCACTCTTAGGCATTTGATTGAGAAGGTTTGGGACACCCAAGGAGAAGAAGCTTTTTGCTGTTTTGTTGATTTCAAGAAAGCTTTCGACATAGTGCCCAGAAAAAAACTTTGGAACAGGATGGAGGAACTTGGGATTCCAGATGAGCTTAGAGCAGTAGTTCATAAACTGTATGAGCCGGTTAGAGCTAAAATCAGAACTAGAGAAGGTATGTCTAAGTGTTTCGGCAGTGACATTGGTGTCAAGCAAGGTTGCCCTCTCTCTCCCACTTTATTTGGTCTATACATTGACAAGCTTGAAGAATGGTTAAATAAAACTGAGGGAGGAGGTATACAGTTGGCAAGTTACGTGGTGAAGTTACTTCTTTATGCTGACGATCTTATCCTAATTTCAAAAACAACCCAAGGTTTGAGGGAACAACTAAAAGCACTAGAGCTCTTCTGCCAAGAAGTTGGGATGCAAGTGAACACTAGCAAAACAAAAATCATGATTTTCTCCTTGAAAAGGAAAGAGAGACAAATTAACTTTCTTTTTGAAGGGAGCCCTTTGGAAATAGTCACTGAATACAAATATCTTGGGATTGACTTTCACCACAAACTCAGTTGGGAGACTTGTAAAGCAAAAAGGATACAGGGAGGCTGGAAAGCATCTTACCTACTTCAAAACAGGTGTAGGAAAGCTGAACTTTGGGACTGGAAAACTAAGAAAACTCTTTTTGGTTTGTTGGTCACTCCAATTGTTCTCTATGGCTGCGAAGTTTTGGGGAAGTAGCATGTCAAATCACAGGTGGAGATAGATAGAATGAATTCAAAAACATCTAATCACAAGCACTCTCAAAGTCAAATCGACTGTTCCTTATGAGATCCTGTTGGCTGAAGTGGGTACTTCCTTGTTGGAAGCTTCGGCAATATTTCGGATGATAAGCTATTTGAAGAAAGTTGAAAGCATGGACAATCTTCGCTGGCCCAAAATAGTTGTGGACGATACTCTGGAACGCAGAAAGAAAACCTGGATGAAACAAAATACTAAATGGATGAACAAATGGGGCATCAACTTGCAAGAGTGTCCTAACAATAACAGGGAAATAAAGAATTATGTGATAGAAAAGTTCAGGACTGCCATGTGGAAGGGACAGATTGGTCGAAAGAAAGCGCATTATATCAGAGAATTCAACTCCACTGGGGAACATGATGAAAAAGCTTATCTAGGGGCTGCTATCAAGGGTAAAGCAAGGATTCTAGTGGCACAGTTAAGGACCGGATCGCATCATCTTCGATGCGAAACTGGTAGATGGACTATTCCAAAGGAAGATTGGGAAATGAGAATTTGTCTTTTCTGCAACAAAGGGGTCGTGGAGACTGAATGGCATTTCGTCATGGAGTGTTCGGCATATGATGATATTCGTATCCAGTACGAAAACAACCTGAAGGTGGACGGACTTGAGGATCTCTTCGAAGGAACAAAGCTTCAAGCGACCGCGAGTTTCATCCTCAAGATTCACAGCCGAAGAGCGGATATTGAAAGGAGTCTGAAAGCTGATTAAAAATATTTGTTTTGTGGTCCCATAGACTCTTTAGTCTCGTGGACATCATTAAAATCTTTCATTTCATTTGTGGAAATTTGAAAAGCGGATTAGTCTCAATCATGCAAATGTGTCATGTGTCTAATCTATGGTCAGTTAAAATTGGCAACTTCATTACTTATGGAAAATAAGGAAATGAATGTCATCTTCTCATTTCTAGGGTGAAATAGGCCCAAATAAACTAAGTCTTTCAAGACCTTGCACGTGTCGACATGGAGATACCCTATGTAAAGCCACTTAGGCAAGTTCCAATTAAAAAATTGTGATCAAATCTTCCATGTTTTTGTTTTACTAACCACTTTCCCATAAATGCCGTGTGAACTCATTTTGGGAAACACCTGGATAAATTGTGGATAATAGATTTGGGACTGAAATTGAAGTTATTTTTTTGGTGAAGGGTTGAGCAATAAAACCCTTAGTTTGTAATGAGTGTGGGAGCTTCTTTCAGATATGTTCATGTTGGTGAGGGTTAACAACTATTTCCATAGGTGAGGGTTAAATTTGACGGCCACCTATGCATGTCAAACAATTTTTCAGGTGACTGTAAAGTTTTAGTGTTGCCAATCAAAAATACAGAACAATAGTATTTATACATTATTTATAAAAAAAATTAAACGATTATTCCATACTTATTTAACTATGTTTAATATATACTAATATAATTTACATAAGAACATATACAAAAATTGGCAGTCACATTTTAAATATGCAAGTCACATGTGACAGTTCTTTAAAACATTTGCAAATCTTTTATGTCTAAAATCATGAAAAACGTCTAAATGGCCATCAAATTTAACCCATGCCCACAAGTAGTGTATCGGTTGTAATAATTAATGAGATGTTACCGTGAATGTATTCCATGATACCTACAACGGAAAATGTTTCGATTAGTAGTAAGCATATATGGTTTAAATTGCATACGAATAGGAACATTATGGTTAATGAAGTAGTTTAACAAACAAGGGGCATATGTAACATCAATATAGATGCAATGTTTACACACATGCACATGGTTAGAAATTTTTCATTCATGGTCAAAATAATGAGGTGGGAGTTTGCTTTGTTTTTCATAGTTAGGACATGTTATATGTGTTATAAATGAAGGGAAAGCTTTGTACAAATTAGTTTTCCATCCTCTTTTTTTAGTGCATGAACATGTGTTTTGTACCTCATTCTTTCATAATGCACAAAAGTAAAGGTAGGTGAGATGTGTAGGTAAGTGAGTGAGCACATTTTAGATTTTACATTGTAAATGTTACTCCTCGACGATCAATCTTGCCAATGCTTATTGTTTTCTTATCAAGTGGCATGCCTTGCACCTTATGGATAGTGAAGCCCCGTGATATTATATGTGGGATTTTCTAATGATTTCCACGTGTGACAGGAGGTAGTGGAAAAAAATTTGGGTGAAGGATGTCCCATAATGACCCACATTTTATCTTGAAGTCAAAGACAACAAAGGATGGCAAGTTGGAGTGTTGTGATTATGGATTATAGACAACCTCCACAACTTAATGGAGTGCCCCACTAACCAATCTAGAGTCAAACCATAAGTTATATGTCAACATAGCCTCTTGTCCCTTGCGAAAGAGTATTGTAATATCCAATTGTGTGTCATTGAGATCCGATAGTGTTGTATGTCTTCTCTTCTTAACTTTTCTCCTTACAACTAAAAGGTTTAAGGATTATAGCATCCTTCTATTGTCTGATGTTGTCAATTCATTTGTTGCGTATATATGTTTTACACTTGTAAAGTTTGCTTGTTTGTATAGTGGTATATCATCAATACGGTGAAGCTAAATGAATTCACCTACCAATATCATCAAGTGGCCACCAAAATCAGTGTTATTTTGCTGAGTGAATGCCTTGCGTAACCGAAATTTCATTTTGCTTAGCATTTTTGGCCCTACAAATCTCATTTCATATATGATAACATATTTTTAGTCCCTCATATACTCTTGGAAAACTGCTAGCACCTGGCCTTCGAGAGCCTTCATTTTGTAAATGGGTATTTGTAGGCCAGAACGTAAAGTATATGCATTATTGATGAATGTAAAAATACCCATTAAAGCCAACACGAGAATGGAGGACTTATTGCTACCCAAGAGTGTTTGTAATCCTTTTTTATGTAGCCTATTATCCACTTGTACTTTATTGTACCACATGTACCTTGAATGATAATATTTAACACTGGAATTTATCCATTCCATCTTGCATGTGCAATGACTATTGAGTACGCAAGTTGTTTCTTTGATGATAGAAGTAGAGGATGTCACTAGCTTGATGTAACAAAAAGTGGAAGATTATTCTCGTGTTGATCTTGGTTTATGAATTTAGGAGTTGTATGTTGTAAATCAATGGGGATGTTATGCTTTAGTGTATCATTTGGCTACTGTCGAAGTCGCATAGTGATAATATGTCTAGTTCATCAAATGTTGCATTGTTAGATGGATGTAATCAAGATATATGCTCCCATTTTAGTAGTTTTATTTGTACATGACATTCTCTTTCATAGTCACTCTCATTGTTATGTGTCCCACTGGCTCTTCCATCTTGAATACTAGTCCTCTTTATATGTAAAGGGAAGTAGGATTTTTTTTATTTCTTCCCAATGGGAAACTATTTGGCATGTGGTAATACAAATTTTTGTTTGTATTTGGTGGAATGGTTTGTAAATTAAAAGTTCAAATGATCGCATGGGTTTTCATTTTTATCCATTGAGTTCTTTTCCTTTGACCATTGAAATACTATACGCATGCAGCCTTAAAGAGGGGGATTTGGTCTAGTTGTATTGGGTGTCTCATGTATGCATATATGAAAGAAGGCATTCAGGTTATTGTTGTTGTGTCTACAAGGATGTGCTTGCATTCTTATTTACCAACAGAGAGGGAAATGAATGTGTGCCTATAAATTTAGAGGGAAATCGTATGCAACATGTGGCACTTTTCTTGTAACATGTGGGACTAAATTTGAATTTATTTTTTGGTGAAGGGTAGTGCACTAAAACCCCTGGGTTGTAACGAGTGTGGGATCTCCCTTTGGGCATGTTCATGTTGGTGAGGGTGTATAACTATGTCCATTGGTAGTGTATCTTTTGTAGTAATCAACAAGAGGTTAACTTAACAGTTTCAGTAAACCTATAGTGGAAAATGTGTAGGTTATTAGTAAGCATATTTGGAAGGAAGCTATGAAATTATTAATAAAGTGCACAATGACAAAATTAGATGAAATATTTATTTATGTGCAATACACATCGATTTAGTGAAAATACAAGGACATCCTTTTAGAGTTGTGTAATGTAGGAAAAGATTAAAAACTACAAATAGAAAATGACTTAGTAGAATGTGTCTTTAAATTTAGATTAGGATTTTAAAGTTGCATACAAATAGAAACATTACAGCTCATGAAGTAGTTAAACAAATAACACTGGAAGTTTTCCATTCCCTCTTGCATGTGCAATGACTATTGAGCATGTAAGTTGTTGTTTTGATAATAGAACTAGGGGATGTGGCTGGTCAGATGAAGCAACAAGTGGAAGATCATTCTCGTGTTGAGATTAGTATATCAATTTAGGTGTTGTATGCTAAAAATAAATAGGGAGGTTATGCTTTAGTGTATCATTTGGATACTTTCAAATTATTGGAGTGTTGACATGTCTAGTTCATAAAATGTTGCATTTCTATATGGATGCATGCGGGGTATATGCTCCCATTCTAGTAGTTCCACTTCAATGGGGCGTTCTCTTTCAAATTCACTGTCATTTTTATGTGTTCCATTGGCACTTCCATATTGAATATTGGTCCTCTCTATATGTAAAGGGCAGTAAGACTTTTTTTATTTCTTCCCAATGGGAAATTATTTGGCATGTGGTAAGACAAATGTTTGTTTGTATCTAGTGGAATGGTTTGTAAAGTAAAATCTAGAAATGATTATGTGGGTTTTTGTTTATATCCATTGAGTTCCTTTCCTTTGAATATTGAAATACCATGCATGTGTAGCCTCAAAGTGGGGGATTGAGTTTAGGTGTAGTGGGCGCTTCATATATGCATCTGTGAATGAAGGCATTCAAGATGTTATTGGTGTGTCTACAAGGATGCACTTGCATGTTTGTTTAACAATGGAGAGGGAAATGACTGTATGCCTATAGACTGAGAGGGTAATCTTTTGCAACATGTGGCATATTTAATGTAGTATGTAGGAATATATTTCAAGTTATTTTTTGGTGAAGTGTTATGTAGTAAAGCATTTGGGTTGTAACAAGTCTGGGAGATCCCTTCAGGAATGTTCATGTAGGTGAGGGTGAACAAATATGTTCACATGTAGTGTATCTATTATAGTAATCAACAAGATGTTAACTTTAATAGTTTTGTTGACATCTACAACAAAAAATGTGTAGGTTATTAGTAAACATCTTTGGAAGAAAGTTATGAGATTATTAATAAATTGCACAACAATAATAATAGGTGAAATTTTTATGTATGTAATATACACACCGTTTTAGTAATAGTAAAAGTAAATCCTTTTAGGATTGTGTAATGTATGATAAGAATAAGAACTAAAAATAGAAAATGACTTGGTAGAATGTTTCTTTAAATTTGGCTTCTGAGGTCTAAGTTGCATGCAAATAGGAACATTACAATTCATGAAGTAGTTAAACAAGCATGGTGCATGTTTAGGCACATGAACATGGTTATAAATTTTCCATTTGTGGCTAAAATTATGTGGTGAGAGTGTGCTTTGTTCTATATATTTGGGACATGTTATATGTGTTGTAAATGAAGAGGAATATTTGTACGACTTAGTCTTCCCTCCTCTTATTATTTTGCATGAATTTTTTTTTGTGCCTCATTCATACATAACACTCAAAAGTAAAGGTAGGTGAGATGTGTAGGTCAGCAAGTGAGTGCACTCTCGAGATTTTTGTAAATGTTAGTCCTTGAAAATCAATATTGTTGATGTCAATTGTTGCATTGTCAAGTGTCATGCTTTATGCCTGGTGGATGGTGAGACCCCATGACATTTAAATTGGGATATGTCAATGGTTTCTGCATGTGACTAGAGGTAGTGGCAAATGAGGATGTCCCATTGTAGCCCACAATATTTCTTGAAGTCGACAATAAAAATGGATGGTAAGTTGGGGGTTGTGATTCTGAATGGTAGATAACCTCCAAAGCTTGACCAAGTGCCTTATTAACGAATCCAAATTTGACTCATAAGTTAGATGTCGGCATAACCTCTTTTTCTTTTCACAAGATAACAATAACCTCCAAGTGTGTGTCATTGAGGTCTGATAGTGTTGTATGTCTTCTCTACTCATCTTTTCCCCTTACAAAAAGTATGTTTAAGGATTTTAACACCCACTTATTATGTGAGGTTATTAATACCTTCACTGTGTAGAGATGCTTTACACATGTAAAGGTTGTGTGCACTAATGTAGACATGAAATATTTTGTACATGGAATGACAAGAGTCCAATATGTTGTTGTTGGCTATATATTTCTGGTTTTGGTTAATAAATATTTGAATTTTAGTTGTGTTGGGTTGTATCCTTGTTGGTGAAATTTTATATCTAAGGTAATGACGGTGTCAAAGTTTTTACAGAGGGAGTGGCCAAATGAATTTCCTACGTATAGTGGTATGCCATTAACATGGGGAAGTTGGCCCAAGTCACCCACCAATATCATCAAAATGGTTACCAAAATTAGTGTTGTTTTACTGAGGGAATACCTCACGCAACCTGAAGTTTATATTGCTCTGCATTTTCCGCCGTACGAAGCTCATTCCATTTATGAGAACATATTCTTTGTCCTTCATATGCTCTTCGAAAATTTCTATCACTTGGCCTTCAAGAGCCTTCATTTCATGAATGGGTTTTCGAAGGCTGGAATGTATGATAGCATTTATATTGAATGTAAAAATACCCATTAGACCCAACAAGAGAATGAAGGATTTGTTGCTTCCCTTGAGTACTTGTAATCCTTTTTTTGTGTGACCTATTAGGTAGGAATTTCTTTTACCTTGAACGATCATATTTAATGTTGGAATTTTTCCATTCTCTCTCACATGTGCAATGAATATTAAGTATGCAAGTTGTTTCTTTTATGATAGTAGTAGGAGATTTACATAATTCAATAAAGAAACAACTGGAAGATCATAATCAATCCAAGCTTGGTATATGAATTTAGGAGTTATATGCTCCAAATCAATGGGGAAATTATGCTTTGACCAATTATAGCTATTGTCGAAGTATTAGATTCCTAATAAGTCTAATTCATCAATTGTTGCAGTGTTAGATGGATGCATGTGGGATATATGCTTTCATTATAGTAGTTACATTTCCACGAGGCATTCTCCTTAAGAGCCACGGGTGTTGTTGTATGTCCCACTAGCACATCCATCTTGAATATTGGTCCTCTCTACATGTAAAAAGTGGTAGGATTTTTTATTTCTCTCCAATGTGCAACTATTTGGCTTGTGGTAACACCAATGTATGTTTGCATTTAGTAGCATGGTTTGTAAAGGAAAAGCTTTAACTAGTAAAAGTCTTCGTAGGATGGAGCATCCACTATTAGAACATCACAGTAATGAGGGAAGGCTTGAATGATTGCATGGGTTTTCCTCTGTATAAATTGAGTTCCTTTCCTTTGACTACTGAAAGACCATATTTGCGAATCCTCAAAGAGGGGGATAGGGTCTAGGTTTCATGGGCACCTATGTATGCATCTATGAATAAAGGCATTCAACAAATTGAGAAAGGAATATTTTACAATATGTGGCATGTTTCTTATATGCTCTCGGTCGACAATAGTTTTCTATAGGAACTTACTGGAAACAGTATTTGTCTAGTTAACAATGCCAACTGTATTTGATATTCTAGTCAACATGTGGTGACAGCCCTATGATTTTATTTCTATCTTTTATGCATAATTTGTTAATGTTGGTTGGATATTTGGTCTTTATACACAAGTAGCGGTTCAGGGGACAACATTCCCTCCTCTTTATGGGAGAGGTTCCCTTATTCACCAAAATTTGGAACTCTAGTTATTTAAAAATATACAATCTAACAATGTCCAGATGAGGATTTGGTGTAAAGAACGTTTCCATTTATAGTTATTCTCAATATAGAAGATGAGAATGATATAGAAGTTTTAGAAGAGAAAACAATAGTTTGAATGAGTAAGACTGGTAAAGAGAGACACAAAGTTCATCTTATCCACCTATCAAGAACACAAGTATTCTTCTTGCTTATGCAAGATTACTCAATATTGTAAGAGAAAGGGGTGAAGAAGGCATCACTTTTGGGTGTAGAGACTTCAGAGTAGCACCTTACTTATGCATGCATGAAGCTTCAAGAACACATGAATTAGTATATCATAAAATCCATCAAATATAGATACAAAAGATGAAAATTTCTTCACACTAAAGCAAGATGAATTAAACACATAGTTTCTGTATTCTAATATACCAGATTCACATTCATAAACGCAAGGAAGAAAAATGTGAAGAGAACAGGTAATAGAGGGAAACTTCTTCTATATTGATCAAAATTGATGTATCATTACATTCAAAACACCAAAATCCAACAACCCCTTTACAATGAGAGAAAATCCTTATATAGGTAGAGGGGCAGTTGTAACCAACTTTCTCTAATCCCATTGTCTTTTTAATTAACTTTTTCCACTTAATTAATAAATTACATTTAGCTGGCTTTATTTACAATTTCATACTTTTCAAAATGATAAAGATAACTTTGAATTACAACGACTAGAAAGAAAGACTTATGAACTAGACGAAGGAGCACTTGTAGATGGTGCAGTTGGAGTCTTCACTTTGATTACACTATTTCTGAATTTGACTAAGGCATCAACAATTTCCATGCCCTTTGGTATTGCAGTATTTGTTGTGGCATTCAACCAACTATCTAAGAAATCTTCCATTTCCTTTCTAATGCCTGCATTATGCAACAAACCTTTGGTGGCTTCTATGACTGCATAGTGCAATTATGTAATTTCTTCCAGTTTTCCTTTGGTAACAATCTCGACCTTGAATAGGCCTTCCTCTATTAGTGCACTGAACTTAGCTTTGAATTCATCTACTAGGTGCCTTTATGTGGAATTGTCTTTGTAGACCTGACATCTAATGGCTTGCAAATCAGCCAGTATTTCAGACTTGAAGGCTTCTCCATTATGCACCATGATCTTTAGTTTAGTGATTGCTTCCTTAAGTACTTTGATCTTCCACTCAACACTAAACACCCATTTTATGGAGAGATTACTTTTTGAATCATCAAAAACTTTGTGTGCAAGGAGGATTTTCTCATCTATAGCTTTCATGATCCTAAGATCCTGAATACATTCCAACCAGAGTTTAAGCTCCTTCTCAGATTTAGTGATTATTGTATCAAATTGACTTTGAGCAACGGATATGTTGTCATATACTTTATAGGCTTCATTTATGAAATTTAGACCAGATACCAACATCCCTTCAACCATTGCCTCAATTGCCTTCCCATAAGCAACATGTTTATGGATATCTTTGATGGCTTAAACATCCTCTTCAGATAAAACAATGGGAGGAGGCATTGAGAAGAGAGGAGTAGGATCAAACACTTTATCACTTGAAATAAAATATTTGATGAAACCATAAAGAAATTATACTTGTTCTTCTAGCTGCTCTTATTTGTTTACCCTTTTCTACCCTCTTAATGACTTTGGAGTTTATTTCTTTCAAATTATGCACTTCTCCCTCAAGATCTGAAACAATGATATCTCTTTCATCTTTCTCTCCTCTTGGTTTTATTATCTTAAGAATCTACTGACCTCTTGAATCAAAAACCATCCTAAAATTGAATTTGGCCTTTTTAGCTAGAGGAGTGGGAATGCTACCAAGAAGGGCAGCTACAACAACAAAACTTGGAGCAATGGCTTGAGAAGGTGTCTTTCTCTTCCTACTATCAATCATGGGATGAACCCATGTGAAGGAATCACTAGAAGGTGGAGCATAAAGTGGGCCCAATGCAAGTGAGTTAAGAGAACCAATATTTTGAGCAGCAAATACTTCTAGAGTGGGTGTCTCAATACTAGAAGAAGACACTTCTTTGGTTGGTGATTTAAGCTTGGGGATGCTCAACTTTCCATAATATGGTTCTAAAATCTCTACCTTATCTTCCTCATCCTCTTCTTTTTCAGTGCTTCCACACTCATAATTAATTTCTTCATGTTCCTATGCTCCTTTGTATTCTTCTTCTGAAAGCTGAATTATTTGAATCTTTTTTGTTGCTTCTTGTTGTTCAACTTCTTTTTCAACTATCTCTTCAATTTTCTCAATCTTCTCAGTTTTATCCTTCTTGGAGTAGACCTTGATTGTAGATTCCATAGGAAAAGGAGAAGGAATTGATTGAGTCTGTACCTCTGGCAATGAAACAGAAAATTCCTTTTGTGATGAAGAGGCCTCTAAAGAAGAATGTTGTGTCACACCTGTCATGTATGCTCCCATCTTCTTATCAAACCAAACCTTTGTCCTTACTAAGATTGGGTTAATTATTTTTGAAAGATCATCTTTCTCCTTTTGAAACCAATTAATGGTGATGAGAAGTATGTGTTGAATAGTTTTGACATATTCAAGAGAATATAAATCTTCATTGTCATCGGGAAAATCCTCTGGAACTTTATATATCTTGAAATCGTTTATCTGTTATAGAGAAAGTTGGCCAAAATACCTCCTTCTTACTTCATGCTCATCTGAATAGTCCTCCCAATAATCTTCCAGAGTATGTAGATAATAATAACTCATTCTGAGGTGTTTGGAGATAAAATATTTAATATCAAAGCAAGATCTCTTGTGGAATGTGTAAAAAATGAATGTAACAATTGTTCTTTACACATTTTGAGCGTTCAAAGTTGTTCTGCAAGTATAATTTCCCAAAGAGATTAGGAATTGGATGCTTGTGATATTTGTATCCCTACATGTCCTGCGCAACGTGTCTAATTTTCTATAAACCTCTACAAGAAATATCTTGTCATTGCAGTACATAGGTTGCTTGTTTGGTGTACCTTCAAATCTAGCTAACCTGATATAGGAAGACCTCCTAAATTGAATGAAAAAATTGCCATATGTTGAAATTAGTTGTTTGGCTTCAATAGACACCCTCTCAATTGTATTTCCCTCTAAGACTCTAACAATGTACATTGTGAAAGCATCATTGACTCTTCTAAAATGGTGTTTTTTTTTCAAAGGTTAGTTGTGGGTAGAATTCATACACCGGTTCATTCTTCTTATCATTCACTAGAGATAGACCCAACCAGACCTTGTATATTGTAATTGTGTACATTAGGTAGGAGGTCATGTAGATTGTCTTTCTTTGTTGTAAATTGGCCAGTTGTTCACCGAGGTTCTCAAAAATTATCTCTCCCCAGTTCAAGTTTTGCTTCCCTTCATAGATGATGTTCATGTAAACACACATCCAAAAATGAAATTCATTAGTAGAGGGGAGGCCCATTAATTTAGACATCAAAGTGATTATATCAGATAATTCTTCTTTGAAATCTAATTTGTACATGAATTTTGAAAGTTTGGAGGCTCCTCTCTTTGGAGTTTTAAGTCATGATTTGGCTATCATTGCCTTGTATTTTTCCTTGTCTTGCTCGAAAAGGATTTGAGCCTACACCCTGGTCAGAGTATTGGAATCTTTAATGATGGGGATTCTAAAGGCAACATTTATACAGTTGACATCTAATTTAGCAATTTCTTGGCCTTAGGGATCTCTAATTTCTTTTATGTATGGATCAAAATAGGAGGCACAAGCTAGAATAATATATGTACATTGTATAGAGAGAGGGAAACCAACGGCATGAGCAATCCCATTATTCTTGATGCATTGAGCCATGAGAGTAGGGTTATCTATAGAAATGTGGGCCTAGAAGTCATTGAGGTCAACATGTCGAACATCACTATCCCCAATATTGGGTAATGATGTTTCAAGAGAGGAAATATGTTCATATCCCCCATACTGGAACTTCATGGTGGCAGGAAGACGGAAGGAACCTCAGAAGGATAGGGCTTTAACAAGGATTTTCAAGAGGAATAAAGCAGTAGGGAACGACACTCAATTTGATACCAAATAAACATAGTGAGCTCTTGAATGGCCTACCTCTATCACAAGAAGAATGATAGTCTTTTTAGGATCCCAACGCAACTCAAATTTTGAAAATGGTTGGGAAAAGCAGGAGTTTCAGCTAGAAATTTCCTTGAGGGCACGAGAATGGGAAATGTCCAGCACACTAAAAATTCTCATGTCACAATGGTGAAAAATGAACTACTTTACCCCTTTTATACTTTCTCATTCGGTAAATGGCTTGTAAAGAAATCATTTTAGGGTTTTCATTGAAATGCAGAGGATGGGAAAACATGTGGACCAATTCATCAATTTTCTCTATGATGCAGATATGACGGGCTTCCAGAGAAATGGAGACCCAAGAAAACATGGGACATGAGGGGCTCGAATTCCATAAATAACCACAATATACACAAAAGGCTTACAAGTGCAGAAAAAGCGAGTATGTGGGGAAAAACAAGCTAGAAGTAACATGGGTCACAAGTGCCTCAAATGTCCGTAAACCCTGCAATACAGGGAAACACTTAATAAAATTTAAAACAAAGGTTTGCAGGATAAAGGCAAGTGCGGGGAAGATGGAAATTAGGGGAATAGAGGGTCAAATGACACAAGGGTCGTGAGTTCCCGAAATACCCTAAACCTCTGCAATATAAATGACACAAATGAAAGTATGGATACATCAGACTTTCAGGAAACATAAGTCTCATGGGAGCAAGGGGATTGAGGGACGCAAACGGCCGAAATCACCACAACACAAAAGACTTAAGAGAAATTCCCCGAAACATTAAAACTTCCGCACACAAAAAAGAAATAGATTATTGCGGGAAAAAAGGCAATGCGGGGAACAAAAGGCCAGGGAGAACATATACCGCTCATTCCACAAAAACCTAAAATAGTCGCAATACAAAGGACTTAGACCATGAAACACCAAAAATGACTAATTATAGAAAAAAAATTCACTATGAAGACTTCATAAAGGAAAATAAGTTTGGGAAAAGAGTTACTTTAACCAAAAAAATTGAAAAAATTGAAAAAAAAAATGCATATTTTTTGGGTAAGTGACAACAATTATGTATTGTAAAACTATATGCTATGACACAATAGGTTATCGGTCAACATTTGTTCGCCATAGTGTTAGCATGTCTAAGATGTGTATGTTTAATTTTGGGTCATTACATGATGGGGTGTAGAATTTTTTCCATGTGTCATTTACGCCTAGAGTTGAGTGGTGCTAGAGTGGCCAAGGGGATTTATATATGCACTAAAGAGTAAGACCCTTCCTCCATAAACAGGTAGCCTTGGTACATTTTTTGTGTCGTTGCACTTCGTTTACCAGTTGTTGATAATTTTTTGAAGCATTGGATGCAAGTATCCCTTGTGTGTCTAAAAAATAGGGGCCATCAAGGTTTGAATGGTGTAACCCATAACTTACATTTCTAGTGCCCCTTGGATTCCATGTTGTTAGTATTTGTCCAAAGAAAGAATTCACTACATCTAGAGGAAGGGTGTCATCCCGATCTAGTAAATTCATGCGTGGTGAATTTAGTAGCCATAAAAAGCATTGGCTATGAGTTGAGCCTCTGTGTTTTCATTCATACATGTGTTATGAATAAATAAAATGTGGTTGGTTAAAATGTAAATGTTATGGTAGTAACAAAAGACAAGAAATGATGACCTCACCCATGCCAGTAGTCTGTGTAATGCATTTTTTCCCTAAGCACTTCCTCACTAAAGATTGTGAATTTCTTTTCCACATACATAGATACAATATGGGGGTGCATCATCAAGTTGTGATTCCCCCACCAATGACCATCTATAGATATTATTAGAGGGGATCTCAAAATCACCCTATGTAAATATATCCATTTAGTGTTTGTTGCACTCAAAGTGAAGAAAAGCGTAAGGTAACCTGGTTGTGTGATCATATACAAGAGTTCATGCCTATGATTGCACTAAAATGATTTTTTTCCCCTCAAGCTAGAGACAAATATCATCAATTGGTCTACGATATGGGTATCAAGAAATTTTACTAGTTGTTGGCACAACATAAATACCATGGTTGAAGAGTTGTCCCCAAGTTTTTTAACGAAAACTACATATGTTACCTAGCTCTTATGGTGCATCATAAGGTTAAGAATAAAGTAGCGAAAGCATGGATGGTTACTGAATCTATTGTCATGGTATCGTAACAAATGTAAAGCATATTTATACATGTGAACCCGTTTGGTGTGTGGTTGTTTGAACAAAGAAACCCCGGTAGGAAACAAATATGGGAAAGCAATAGAAAGAAAACAAGCAGTGTTGTATTCATTGATAAGAGATGAACCAATATTTAGGTAGTTGATAACATACAATGGAGTATGGTTTTTTGCCTGAAGAAAACTCATAATCTATTCAACCTCTATAATTGTTAGTAGAAGGGAGGACAGGAAAATTGATGGTTTGTGTTCGTGTGTGTTTGTGAGGGTACCTTCCGTTGGGCATGTTTCAATTTATTCAAAAAAATTGTCAGTTACGTTGGAAGTGAAATGGTGTAGAGAATAATAAATGTCGCTACTTTCAGGGGGAGGGCATGGAGTGCTTTGTGAACATATCTATAGTAAGGGTCATGAGCTATTTTGAATTGCAACATGCCTAAATCATGAGAATTGTTGATGAAACACTCAAAGGCCTTTTTGTGGACCCAATTCCCCTGATAACCAAGATGTCCAAGTCCTTGACTCAACAGGGCAAGTGGTTGGTTATGGAAAAAACATCATGTGGGAAGAAAATGGCGTGGTTGCTATATTTTTATTGACCACCCCTTGCATGTGTTACCTACAATACTGGATTTAATCTTGTTATGAACATTTCCTCAACTTTAGTAATTGTAGATAGTATTTCAAGTTGAATCCCTGGGTCCATGACGTTCAAAATTGAGAATTGGTGGCCATGTTTTTCAATTGTGCATCTACGAAAAATATGACTATTTTTGTAAACCCTTGTCTGTGTTCTAGGATATAACTCATTATATATAAATCATTTATGCAGAGAGGGGAGGAGATCAATTCTTGTACAATACTTTCCTTGTGCATCTTGAAGAGAACTAAGAATTAGGGTGCATGGTTAGAGTGGATTGTTATGTTGGCTCGAAGATGTAGACCTAGGCATGTTCATTTTTGGGAATTTGATACTAGTTGTATGTCGATAATGTTCGTTATGTTTTTGTTGATATTGTAATGGAATCAGAGCTTTACATTTCTACCTGAATGTGTCATGCATATTTGTGAGAAAGAGAAGTGGAAACAAAATTTATATGTAGGAGAAAAAGTGGGGAACAAGGGTTGCAGTTTATTTGTGTAGTGATTATAGGAGATGCAATACATGGTGCTTAACATATTTAAGGTGTGTGGATCTTACATGATGTGAAATAAATATATGGAAGCAAGGAATATAAGTACATATATACGCATTAGATGGAGTGCAAAAGCTACATGAAAAAATGCATGGTGTGGTTTACATGTAATATATGAATTGTCAGTGGGTTGGATTTAGAGTCTATGCTAGTGATGGGAAAACATATAAAGAATAAAAAGTTTATAAGGAAGATGACATAGTTACGATGATGTAGCAAATGCATCTAGTAGGGAAACATTCTCAGACAAGGTCACATCCTTCACTACAACAAGAATAGTACCATGGACCTAATCTTTGTTATTGTATACCTCAAGCTTTGTTGACAATGTGAAATGGTATCTATGGAAGAGATTGACCTAATAATAAGCCAAAATTTATCAGGGGTTTCCTCAAGTAGATGTAGTTTTTGCGCTAATATGCCCATGATTGATATAGAAATGTCCTCAAAAAGTATTTACCCATGGTGTTCATGTGGCATCCTCTATTATGAAGTTCAATGCATATTTATATTCACAAACTGTCTACATCGAGATTACATTTTTTACAATGCCAAGAGTAGTCTGTGTTTCGGACCATATTTTTCTTGCAATGGTTATTATCAACCAATGAAGTGCGAGGATGACATATTCAAGTGGATGATAGTTTTTTGTAGTGGAAAATGTAATTTCTTTTCCCGTAACTGAGGAGGATTTGATTCATATGGTATCTTTTACTTCAATGTTGCCAATACTTATTGAGGGGCATGCATTTGTTGCGCCAGTGGAATTAAACTATGTCCATAGTCCATGAGCCTTCACTATATCAGGGTTAATGAAGAATTATGTCTTGGAGCTAGTGACTATAGTTATCCCTTTGTATGTTATTTTCCCTTTCCTTATGGCAAGAATTGGCCTCGGTGATGTCTTTCGTGCACACAATTCAGTCAAAATCTGGTGCTCTTCATCACAAAAAACACCCCATATGGTTGCCTCAATGCAGATTCTTGAGCTGTCATTGAGGACAAGTGTTCACTTTTGGTTGTAGGTGTCATCTCTTATTCTAATTTTGGAGGTTGTAGTAATAGATATAACAACAAGAACATATACCGTGGAATTACCAGGAAGAGTTTCCATGTCCGCAATTATTTTGAAGTGAAAATGATATTGAGTAATGTTTGTATCCTGGGTTGAACTGAGATTTAAAGAGGAGTTCATGTCTAGGATGATCTTCCAAGAAGTTTTTGAATTTTTGTACTCGAGTTTAGCATACCTCACTGTACTTCTCGCATTTGTGTATAGCTTCCTAGTTTGTATTTGATTGTAGAATACTTCAGCGGACTGATAAAAAGTAGTTACAACTATGTCTTTCCTTTCTTTGTCGATGATGCCAAAGCTGAAAACCTGGCCTATAGTCTTTGTGTTGTGGTATTTATGCAGGAATCCTTTTTTTGATGACTCTACCTTTCGTAGTCTAATGGATTTGCCATTTGGTATGGATTTAGTTCCTTTATTGGTGTGATTGACGTAATATCTTCGTTTATTGTGGCATGTTCAGGTCCTTGCACCTTCTCACTGGATCTAGTTTCACCGCGGATGTCCATATGGAGAAGAACAATGTTCGGATCAGTGCAGGAATTGGTATGTTGTGTTCCTATACACTGGAAAACAGAGTAAGCAAATTAGCGATGGTGTGGGGATAATAAAATGTTCAAGTGTAATACAATATGTATTGGTTCTAATGGATAAAGCGTGAGCATTTGTTTTTTACTTGTCTACGCAAATTTAGGAGGTGAAATCTAGTTTGCAAAGTGAACATGAAAGAGATGTTTAACACTCATAATATAAAAATGTTAAATAGTGATTCTAGCAATAAAAATGTGAATAGCGAAAACAAAAACAAATGCAGGTGGGAAAGAATGCGAGGGGAAAATATGATGTGGATAGGGAGGAAAATATATATAAGGTAGTGTACTTTCTTTATACATGGGAGAGTACTATAAACTATTTATGCCAAGGTAGAGCATATTGAAAGTAAAATTTGTGTGCGTTGATAATATATGCATGGCATTATAACTCTACTCTGGCACAAAAAGTTTAGTGCAAGTATAAGCATGGTGAATATGAAGTAGGGGTGAGTAGTGATATAACATTACAAGCCAACAAGGTAAGCGTTAAAGGCATATCTAACAAATTGTTCATTTCCATCAACATAGTATTGGTCATATCCTAATTCACAAAGGAAATTGTACAGTGCATCAAGTTAGAGGTATTTGTCGTTGACCTTCCTCATTAGGGTGAGCACAACATGGAAATTATTATCAAGAATCACATGGGAAGGAAATAGAGTTTGCAATGTCCTACCGAAAATGTCCGGACATGCAACCGTAATGGTAGTAGATAGAAGTGTATGACACTTGAAAAATTTTGTTGAGCACCATAGGTGGAACTCTCTTTTGTAGAAACCCAAGGTGAGAATGAATGTGGGAGTTCTTGTGAAGCTATTACCTCCCCATGAGGGAAACCAACACTATCATCAGAACTCATGTTGTATATAATAATGAAGGGGGGTTCCAATTAAGAGGTTCCATATTATCTACAGAGAAAAATTGGTCACTGATCAGTAAGAAACTTTCGACTAAAATTGTGCATCTATTAATAAATTTACAAAGAATAATATACTAGAAAATAAAGTATACCACTTAATAGTTACAATATTACATAAACAACTAATCCATGATAACGACATAAACATGGAAATGATAAATTTTTGAAGAAAACTACGCCTCATATATCCTAGCCTCCTCGCACTTGGGGATATATTTACCTTTTTTCCTTCAATAACACCTGCAAAGTATCATATCTACAATGGGAGTCTTCTTTAGGTTTTTTTTCAACCACTTATGTTGTAATGGAAAGTTTTACATCCAATTATGAAATTTAAAGAGAACTTTTTTGAATATTATTTTGTGCACTACCAATCTATGCTTCAACATATTTGTTGACACTTTACAACACCTTCAATATGGGTATTTTACTTTTTAAAGTCAAGGTGAATAAATCTATAATTTGTAAAGCTTATAAAAAAATGAAGAAAACAAAATGAGTCAAGAATAATACATGGAGAAAGTGGTGATTCCAAAAAGAAAGCAATGGTTTAAAAATCGGGCGTGCACATGCAATGCAAAAACATCATATTAGAAACGATATGTGTAATTGTTTTGGGTGGAGAGGAGAACATGCAAACTCTATGATGGTAGCACTAGCCTTGAAACACGTCGAAGCTTGTGTGCATTAAAAAATGACATTGAGAAATGGAATTTTTCCAACAAAGCCCACTCTAAAGAAGGATGCCTCCAGCGTAAATATAAGGTAAGGTGTTGTGTGTTGGTAATTTTGATTTTTAAAATTACAAATATTATTTGAGGAATTTTGAAATTTTTTGCAAATTACAATGAGCAAAGAAATAAATTAATAAATTTTCAATTTATAGTTTAAAAAATAAAATATCTAGAATAAACTTTACAACTTTGACTAAATTAAACAAATAGAATTATTTGATTGGTCAATATAGAAATCACTAATAACAAAAAATGTTTTAGTTTGCAAGTCTCTAACAACAATTGATAATGACAATGATGATTTATACTAGTAAAATCATTCATAAGTGCTTATGGAAG
The DNA here is from genome assembly GCA_019776745.2 of Taxus chinensis. Lineage (NCBI taxonomy): Eukaryota > Viridiplantae > Streptophyta > Pinopsida > Cupressales > Taxaceae > Taxus > Taxus chinensis. Next base: position 272,730,939 of record CM034146.1, on the reverse strand, counting down.
GCTGAAAAGCATAATCTTATTGTTGCAAAATGGCTAACATGCCAAAAATTTAAAGATACACAAAGTTTTATTAAATACAAGATACGTGATCTCTCTCTCTCTCTCTCTCTCTCTCTCTCTCTCTCTCTCTCTCTCTCTCTCTCTCTCTCTCTCTCTATATATATATATATATATATATATATATATATATGATTGGTGTATTTGGGACATTTATTGTTTACAATTTTATGGCCAACACGTTAATATAAAAGATGGTCCTAACCACATCTAAAGATAATATAATTATCTATCATCATTAATTACACCACATACATTACAATGAAGATCTTATTGCTTATTTGTTGGATCTGAAGCAACCATTAGTCATTGAAATGTATTTAATGTAGCTTAATCCTTGAGGACAACCAATATGCTTTCCAACATGGTTGGAACACTCTCTCTACACGAGGATCACATATATTTAGAATCCCTATTGTAGGTCATTGCCATGGAGGGTCGAGAGCATCAATACTTCATTATTCCTAGGATGTGGTCTCTAAGTAAGGGCATGGAATTCATTACTAGGAGGATGGGAAAAGAGATTCCAAAATATTGCATCTTAATACCTCTTCCATATTGATTAGATGAAGAGGAGGACCATGGATGGGTTAGAGGCCCCTACAACACTGAGGCAACAACTGATTATGTGAATCCTACCCAGGTTACAATGGACTATGTATATTTTATATGGATTGATTAAAATAGGTAAATAAATAAGTCCACACTATATGTAGTTGTAGACACTAAATCAAGCACTTGGGTATATTTCTAGGTCCTGATTACATAATACTATTCATATGATTCCTGAGTGAGAAAATTACTACTTGACCACTGTTTTGGCCTCTTTGTTTCATTTCTAGTTTTTTTCTTCATCTTACGCACCCCAGTACCCAGTCTAAATTTTGACACTTTAGCTTTTCTGATTCTGGAAACCAGCGCCCAACCATGACGACAATGCTTAGGCACCCCTGAACTCTTTGCATCTTGCTCGCATATTTTGGGTATTTTCTAGTCGTTGAGCATTTTTTTTTTGTGGTTGGCCTTTTAGTGGTTAATTAAAAAATTCAAATAAGGAAATCATATAAATACAAAGCTATATGACCATAATAAAGGACCAAATTCTAAGAATCTACTACTATCACCTAAGGTTACATCCAAAGGCATTTCAAGAGCATCAAAACATCCATCTAGCTATCATTCAAGGGACAAGGGACTACATTCTTCTAAATACACTTCATAGGAGGAGAAGTTCATTTTTCCATCCACACATGTACTTGCATTTGCTACATCTATTTATTGCATGTTATTCAAGTGCACCTGGAATAAGAGCCACCTAGCGCATGACTGTTCACACACACATGCATAACTACATGGAGTCGGAAATGTATTGTAGCACCCGGATCTTAAGTTCACTCAGTTGCGTGACCGTCAGGGTTAGTCTGACTCCCCATTTACATCTTTTAATTTTTAGGATTTGATGTGATTTGAGGTTATACATGTGCTCTTTCTCTTTGCAAGTTTTAGGTGAACTCAGTGATCTTACAACGACATACATGAAACTAATGGTGACATTTAGTGAACATCTTGTGACACTGTAAAATTCATATTCTGACCAATTTCATAATCACATGAACCCATGAGCAGTCTCTAGTGCCTAGGTGCCCCTAACGTAGTCCAGGCACCCCATTCCAGGTAGTTATGACAGTCACACAATTTTATAGGTTTGTCTTCAACAGTTTCCTCCTCCTATCTATCAATTTTCCAGTTCAGTATAGTCGAGGATTAATTATGAAATCAGATAAGTACTTTATCTCTTCTCTTGTACCTAGGGTTTCATATTTTCTAGCTTATTTATTAGGTTGGAACTGTACTTTATTGCTATATCATTTTATTATTGCTATATAATTAGGATTTAATATTTATTTATTTTAATATTTGTTAAATCATTTTGTGAACCTAACGTGATTCGAACATTTGTAGGGTTCTTATACTTTCATTTTCCTCATTTTTTCCTAGGATCTTTTCATCATGGATATCTCCATCCATGATTTCTTGCTAGCCAATCCTGATTGTCAAGATAAAATTATTACTCTCTTGGCTACTACTCGCATCCCTTCTACTAATGATATGGACATAGTTTATTAGACATTTGTGGATGCATTTTCTCAGCATCTTACTTTTCCATCTACTGTAGCTAACAATATTTTTGTTTATGACAATGATCCTCCTCTTTATATATGAATATGCATTCAAAATTGTGTGTTAAAAAAACTTTAGTCTACAATGGATATGAGCTCAATCTTTGTCCTTTATCATTCATTCAAAATATAGGCCTTTCTGTAGTTAATCTTAACCCAACATCTATTTCTCTCCGGTCATATGATTCTACTCTGTGTCCATGTCTTAGCACTATTGTTTTGCCTGTCACAGTTGGGCCAAAAACAGTTCTTACAGTATTCTTTGTTATTGATTTCCCTATTTCATATAATTTCTTACTCGGTAGGCCATGGCTTCATAAAATGCAAGTAGTACCTTCTACAGTTCACCGGTGTGTCAAATTCTTACATGAGGGATTTGAATATTCAGTTCCCACTGATAGTACCCCATTCCAATATTACAACCTAGATCCAAACTACTGCATTACCTATTCCAACTTCTTGTATTATTCATCTTACTATGATCCATGACCCACGGACTATCCGAACAACTTGCCTCCACTCGAAGGAACCGTTTGTGCATTAGATGTTAATCCATCCACTCTAGTATCACCCCCTCCTTCTACTAATGCTATGGTGCTTTATCGAGGGTCTATCCATACATCAGATGTCATACCACCTTCATTGTCTTCTCATGAGAAATATACATTTGCACTTCCTCCATTCACATGCACTCTCTTCATGAATAATGCTTACTGGCCGCACATTCCATTTGATTCCACTTTCTCTGACACTATTTACACACATGATGGCTTGGCTCAGCTAGGATTCACATTGGATGATCTCATCCCTTCCATCACATTCTCCTCATTTATATCATGGGTATGTTTGCATTATTGCTGCTTATGGCCTCCGAGTATTTCATCTATCAGTATTTGTTGCACACACTCCTCGCCTTTCACCACTTACTCTTGGACAATCATAGCTTGACTATATTGGTGGCACTTTAGATCCTGATCATATTGACATTTCATTCCCCATGCCCTTCGTCCATGTTTTTATTTGCAATGATTCATTTCTCGGCTATTCACAAAATCTTACTCAATGGTATGCACATGGATGTCCATTACCACCTTTCACTGATGAAGAATATGCAATGGGCATGTACAATCTGCACTGCAATGGCTCCTTACTTGATCAACCACATATTATTGCTTACCAGGTCTCTGATGCATCTCCATTTGACTTTGACCATGACAATGATGATCTTTTAGATGATATTACTTGATTCTTCTACATCATCATACACTTGGGGGCATCATGCTTACTCTTCCCCCCTCTTAGCATTATCAGGTGTCTTACATTTCTACTATTTCACTTTATACTTTGCATCTAGTCTTTCACATGCATCTTGCACATCTTGATACATTCATATCGTCATTACCCAATGACACACTCTTGTGCTATGGTTCACACTTGACTGTTGAGGGCTCACTACATTCATGAACCTCACATCATACACACTACACATTTCACACTTGGCACATTCACGACACATATTTCTAGCACACATTCATCACAACACACTTCCCTATGATGCACTCTAGTTCCACAGTTCATACTTAACTTCTTAGGGTCTAAATCTGAAATGAACCTCACCACACTCACTCACTCTCTATGCTCTATGCTTCATTGATCATATCTTTCTAGTACACAATTCAAACCATTTCTTGATGACACACTCTTGTTCTATGGTTCATTCTTGACTGTTGAGGGGGCATTTATAAATGAACCTCATCTCATGCATACTCATTCACATTCGCTCGGGGGGCATGCTGCTCCTATCACACTCACACTGCATTCCATTCCATTCACACTCACAACATACTACATATCTTGGTTGCACATTGTTCTTATTTACTTATGCTCGCATGTTACACTTTGCTTACTATGTTAGATGGATATTTTGTATGTCATTATCTTTATATATACACATGCACATTCACTTTCCTTCTAGTTGTGAATGTATACTTTACATATATCATTACATGCAACACATAGATGCTTGGAATTGTACCTCTTACCAGTCCCACAATGGCTCCTGGGGGCATCTACTTTCGTACACATCACAAGTGTTATTGTTTTGTTTTATACTATTTCCTATTCATACTAGCACACTACTATATCATATCATACATGCTTTGACATAATTTTTATCTTTCTAACATGCTAACGAGTGCTTCATGTGCAGTATTTGTCTTGTAGGAACTATTTGTTACCATGGTTGTCTGCTACTATGTTTGTCATTGTTTTCCATTATGCCATTTATACCATTGTTTGCGGGCTTTTCCCTTTGTCTTGTGTGCACACTGTATGTTTTTGGCCACTTTGGCCCTGATTGTCTTGTGACATTGTGAGTGATGTCCCATGTTTGAAACCCATATTTTTACATCTACATTGTCTTCTTGCTTGCTAGATTACATATTGTCTTCTATATGCGTATTTGTCTTGTTTGTACTAACACATGTTTCCTAGCCACTTTGTTTGCATGTGTGCCTTGGTTTCTACCAAGAACATTCCCTCCCCCTATAGGGCATCAGTTTCAGTTTTAGTGTATGGTCCTCCTTTGGGCCACATCCTCCCAGCGATTTCGCATGCACCCCAAACGAAGGGGGCATACATTTGGTGAATCATTCACCCCATACATCACTTCTTCGTCAATGTACAACACAGTTTAGTAAAGTGACAATACATTATTCAATCTCAGAAAGGGCTCAAAATCTTACTTGGGTGCTCAGCACAGCATAGATGCTAGTACTCAGACACAGACATGAGAACCTAAGCACCTATGACTAGGGGAAGTTACAACATTTTTCTCATATCAACACAGTTTTAATAAGTCAACACTGAAGTTTTCTCAGTACATGCACAATCCTCCAGCAATCAACATGCATGCTTTCACCTCTTTTATATATTTCATTGGATCGAACTAGATCAAATTTGAATGAGATTCAGGATCACACCATTTGCAGTGGTGTATAAATTTTCAGGAAGCAGTCAAAGGATGGAGAATAACACTAGACCTTTCTCCCTACACTTCTTCTGCCATGGCGTGAGATCGCCCAAAAAACTCACACTTGGCATGAGACTCACCCCTGAAAAAAATTTTGGCATGAGATTGCCCAAAAAAATCATTCTTCTACAACATTTTCAGGATCCTCTATACTATTTTCACTCATCACAAGATTAGGTGCACATGTTCCTTTTTACATTTTTACATACTTTTTACACACTTTTTACATATTTGGATCAAATTTTTCATATACACATATTTGACTACTCTTTTTCTCTTCTCTTTTGCAGGTACTGTCCTTATGGGAAGAAAGTTCACATCATCAAGACATCAAATGACATCAACAATAGGTACAACATGACATATACACATACGCTTTCACCCCTAGGGTCACTTCCTCTTCTCTAGCTTCCACGCTTCATTTTTTTATCACTCCACACTTTTTCTTGTCTGTCGGCACGTTTTTTCCATCGATCTACATGGTTATCAGGTACACATCTCTTATCTACTTTATGTTATCGATCATTCACTCAACAACATAAAGTGGAGGAAAATGTAGACACTAAATCATGCACTTAGGTATATTTATAGGTCATGATCACATACCAATATTTATATGATTCCTAAGCGAGAAAAGTACTAATTGACCACTGTCTTTGACCTCTTTGCTTTCTTTTTATTTTCCTTCTTGGTCTTACACACCCTATTTCCTAGTCTGACTTTTGATACTTCATATTTTCTGAAGTCTGGACACCAACACCTAGCCAAGACACCAACCCATCCCCTCTGGGGTGCCCCCAACCTCTTTGTATCTTGCTCACATCTTTTGGGTATTTTCTAGCCATTGGGCATCTCGTTTTCTTGGTGGTTAGCCTTTTAATGGTTAATTAAAAAATTTAAACAAGGGAATCATATAAATATAAAGCTATGTGACCATAATAAAGGACCAAGCTCTAAGCATCTACTACTATCACCTAAGGTTGCATCCAAAGGCATTTCAAGAGCATCAAAGCATCCATATAGCTATCATTCAAGGGACAAGGGATTGCATTCTTCTACATAAAATTCATAGGAGGGAAAGTTCATTTTTCCATGTATGCATCTACTTATATTTTCTATATCTAGACATTTCTCCTTATTCAAGTGCATCTTGCACAAGAGCCACCTAGGGCATGATTCTACACACACACACACACACACACACACACACACACACACACACACACACACATAGAGAACTACATGGAGTTTGAAATATAGTGCATTTCCCAGATCGTAAGTTCACTCAGTCGAGTGACTGTCAGGGTCGGTCTGACTCCCCATTTACATATTTTCTTTTTATGATGTGATGTGCTTTTGGGGTTTTACAAGAGTGCTCTTTCCCTTTACAAGTTATCAATAAAACTCAGTAATCTTCCACAACCTGACTAGGTGATCAACAGACATTTATCAAACATTTTGCGACACAATGTAAAATTCATATTCTGATGAGTTTTGTGCAGCCACTGGTGCATCTAGGACCGGTCTTTGGTGCCTTAGGCACCCCTGACCCAGTCCAAGATGCCCTAGTCCCAATGCATATCTAATAGTCACTACAATTTTTTGGGTTCATCTTGCAACAATCTGTCCACCTCATGTCCATCAGTTTTCCAGTTCAGCACATAGTCCAAGATTAATTGTGAAATCGATCTGAGTTTCTTTATCTCTATATCTTGCACTCTAAGGTTTCATATTTTAATTATCTTATTGCTTAGGTCATATATGTACTGTATTGCTATATCATTGCGGTGTCACTCTGCAATTAAAATTTAACATGCAATATTTATATTTTTTAAATCACATCCAATGGAATTATGTTACAGGAAGCCTCTAATTCCAACATGTATCTATTTAGTAACCATCCATTCAAAAGTAGTGTGGTGTAGATCGAATCAACATCCAGCAGACTCTCCACTATTTATGTGGCTAAATAGATTTTAGGAACCTCCTCTAACTCTTCACTAATTTCTTTGGATTCAGTGGTAGAGGTTGGTGGGAGAGAAGAGCTTTGGGGCCCAAGGTAATAAAATGATTTATTTCTATGCTCAAGGATGTACAGAATCTTAATTGAGGGGACTGTAATATTGAATTGGCTAAGGACAACAATCATATCACAAACAACATATTTAGGCATTAATGTATTTAGAGGTAAGGTGGTAACAATGACATCAAGGATACAAGAAGTAAGGGATTGTGCCATGGAATGACCAAAATCATAAGATAGAGAGGCATTTTTTCTTATTGGGCTTGCAGGATCAGACTCCACCCTCTACCTCTTATTATCAGCAGTGTCTTTAGAACATGAAGCCCCCTTAGTCACACTAGTAAAAAGAGGAGACTTACCTTTCATTTGTTGCATAAAACTTAATTTTTTAGCATGTTGTGGTGGAGTGATCTTCTATTCTCAAACAACAACAACATTTTTAACTCTATCATCACTCTTACTACCATTATTTTCAAGCGAAGCTTCTTTAGGATCCTCCTTTGTATTTTAATTTTGTTGGCTTCTCAAGTTATACTTGCTTTTACCTGAGTCTTTGCAGCATTTTTCAAAGCAATAATGTCCTCTTTAGATGGTCTTCCACCATTGTATTTCTTTATCATTTGATATCTCGAGTATTCAAAACCATGTATAGGCAGCTCATAAGTTTGGGCCACATAAATTTAATAATCATCACAATCTAGCATATAGATTGATTCCAAACTTTCCTTACCGCTATCAACATGGGAAATACAAGAACTAACTTAAACAAACACACAAGAATGATGAGGCAAAAAACATGACGAGTGTCATTGATGCTCGTACTTTAATCATATTACTTTGTCAATCCAGGGCAATTTCCACGGCTATTTGCAACAAAGGGAACATTAGGAATGACATTGCCGCACGTAATTTAATAACATAAAATAAGAAATTAATGAACTGATCATGATTACAAAATAAAATGCTTGAAAGGAAAAATAAAATGAAATAAAGAATTGAAAAATTATTGATCATGAAAACATAGGTGCATCGAAGTAATGAAATAAATTTTGAACAATAAATGCATTCACAAAGACTAAAAGGAAATAAACGTGAACTCCCTTCTTGTCAGTTAGAAGTGGCCCTTTCCCCTTTCCTTATTGAATTAAAAATGCACTCTTATTGACTTAAAACTGCACTCTTACAATGAATCAAATGACTAAAATTTGAACAACTAAATCTAAGTACATGATCTCTTTTATACAAGAGATGTTCTAGTTTTGTTAGGAGAGAACTAGTTATTCCAAATGACTGAGTCTACTTAACTAAATGCTAATTGAAGCAATGGCTATCTATATCAGGAAATACATAGATAAAAGGGGTAGTCCCGAAAGCGGTGGAATTGGAATCATTCATGACAACTGAAGAAGGAATCTGTGATTGACTCCTTTGATGGAGTCAATCATTGTTGGAAGATTCTTCGTTTCATAATTGATTAAGAGAATTTCGGTTATAGCAAATCTTAGTTCAGATTATTTCATCCTCAAAGTTGGGCGGAATTTTTTTTGAGTAAATGGCGTCACTTATGTTCAAGATATGGTGTTGTCAGCTATGATTCCAATCATTTGAATGATCTGTATGTAAGTGTAAACTTCCTTCTTTGGTGAATTGTGGTTGATGACCTGGATGGGTTGGATGTGATCTTCACTCAATTTAAAGTGTCGAGTACATGGCACAAGTTCCATATGTTTCAGCAGTTGGAAGTCTTATGTATGCTATGGTTTGTACCAGACCATACATTGCACATGTAATTGGAGTTGTGAGCAGACTTATGGCCAATCTAGGTAAAGAGCATTAGAAAGTAGTCCAATGGATTCTCAAGTATTTGAGAGGGACATCCAGTATGTAGTTATGATATAGAGGGTCAGATAATTCTTTATGCGGATATGTTGATTCAGATATGATTGGAGATTTGGATGGTAGGAGAAGCACAATTGGATATTGTTATCAGCCAATTTTGACTTCACAAAATTATTAAAAAAAATTAAAATAAAAATGGAAATTTTGAAATTTTTCAAAAGTGTTACTTTGTGTGTTTTATCACTCTCATCGCAGCCGTCTCATTTTTGTGATCGTTCCAATCTTCGTTTCGCCCATTTCGGGCGAGAACTCCTCCCACCAAGTCTCAAACTGCATTAAATATTAATTAATTACTCTTTGTTTAATAAAATTAATTTTTAATAACTTTTGAGTATTTAATTAATAAATATTAATTAAAATTCATTTGACAAGTTTTATTTTAATTGCCGAGGAAAAACAAGTTTCCGCTTCCCATTGCCGGGATGCCAAATTTGCTTCCTGGGCCTAGATTTCCCCTTTCCTGGCAAAATTGTTTTAAATCCCTGCTTGTGGGATTTCTTCCCCTAATTGCCAAATTAATAAATTGGAAAATGGGAAAAAAATATCTTGATTTCCCACATGGGGAAATTAAATGGGGATTGCCAACTTGCCTTGCCATTTCTGTTGGCAATTGACCATTGCTTTCCCCATTCCCCCTGGCAATTAATTCCACTACCCGGGAAGAAGGGAAGTTGGGTTAATCCTCATAATTTCCTCTGGAAAACTCATTGCAAAGAGTCGTGTGAAGCTTTCCAAATTGCTTCTTATTTCTTCTAAAGGAACAAAATAATATTTGTATCACATCCCTCAAACAATACTAGTTTGTGAACGCCATTGTGAAGGACAAATACAAGAAGGAAGACAGTCCAAGAAAAGGCCATAGCAAAGGATAAAACCAGTCCCAAAACACCACGCAGGAGAAGGAGGACAGTCATAGAAATCCCCATGGATTGGCAAAGGGAGGGCAGCAAGGTGAAAGCATAAAATAAAAAGCCACACAGGTTTTTAAATATACAAAAAATATAAAGTAATGCTTTTCACGCATTGACAAAAAGCCATAACAGTCTAAAGAACTTCTCCCACATGGCCCAAGGGAGATAAAATAATATGCAGAAGTCTTTGAAATAGCAAGTGAAAGAAAAAGAGGAATTTCCACACATTTTTCATAAGGAGGACAGTCCAGCCAAGGTAAAGAACGCATCATCCTGAGGGAGATTTAACACGCATTTTTCCACACACCAAAGGAAGCTCAGGCAGGAAATCAACACATGCAGCAATAAAGAAAACCAGTTTCAACGTTGGATTTTGAAGGGAGAGGTAACAAACAATTTTTCAAATGCATTACTCAGCCCACGGGAGAAAAATACCAATGCATGCTAAAACAGAGAATTACCCCACATTTGTCTGATTGGGCATATTTGTAGAATAAAATCCAAAACAAGCCACACATGGGAAAGAGGATAAGAAATTAGTGCACAATTAAATTGGTTTTCAATGCATTACAAAAGGCAGAGAGGCCACGTTACAGGAGATCCACGTTTCAGCAAGGAGAAGAAATTCCACGCAAGGAGAGAGGTTACAGTATCCTACATTGCAGAATAGAGCACGCCAAGGAAGGAGGAGAAACCACGCATTGCAGAGGCTGAAGTTTAACGTAGAAGTATTTAAGCAAAAAGTTATTGTTCATGTATTTGCATAAACCAAGAGCTCTCCAAGCAATTTGGGTTATTAAATAATATCACGCGTACAAACGCCAATGCAAGGAAATTGCAAGTTCAAAGTATTTATTAGAAGATTAGAGTAATTTCCATGCTGAACAACATGGATCAGGCAAGGAAAATAAATAGTGAATTAAATAATATTAAAACTAGTCCTGCATAAAATCAATATAATCAGGAGAATTAAAAAAATTATTGTTGCCGGATCTAGAATTCGAGCTTAGTCTCGATATTTTTGTTTGTATTCACATTTTCAAAATTTGTAACTCGAGATCAATTATTATTATTATTATTAAATACTAATAATAATAATAATAATAAAGCGAGTCATATTTTGCTTGCATTGACAGGGGTTTCGGAGACTGAGACCTGACCCCGTTTGCATTGTTTTGCGTGCCTAGGTCATTTTTCTATAAAATTCATAATGGCCAAGAAATCTAACAAATCCACAGGAAGATCAAGGAAGCCAGTGGAGAAATCGAATAATTCTGCACTCAAGTACAAATTCCAAGGAATCATCCCTCCCACTTCCATCAAGTCTGCCTATGACAATATCACCGATACAAATCTTGGCCACATCAACGAGCAACAATTTTGTGATCAAGTGAAAGCTGAAGGCAAAACCATATTCTCGGATAGGCTCTACTATAGCAGTCTACCCCACGCACCAACATTCCCTGTCTCGATGCAATGCCCAAAGTTGGTTATCGCCTGCGCAGAGCATTATGATCCTAAGAGATGAGGAATTTATAAAGATAATCGCGAGCCTTTCCTCTTAATCACACCAGAGCATATTGAGGAATTGCTCAACATACCTGACTTCCCTAAGAATGCTATCATCATTCGAAAGTCAACACAAGATTTTTGGGATGAAGAACCCCTCAGGTGGAGCAAGATGGTTAATAACTGGTTAGTGACTACGAGGCCTCGAGTTGACCGGCTTCCTAAGGAATTGTATCGCGTTGAGTTCGTGGAGGAAATCGGGGACATGATCACTCTCCTGAGTCGAGTCTTTGGTGTATACCCTCTGCCAAGATTTTCCACCCATGGATGTATCAGTTTATCTATATCATCCTTGCCAAAAGAGAGTTTGTGGATTGGGCCACCATCATCGGTGAAATTCTTCACAAACAATTGATCGAAGTGAAGATGACTGGATGTTTCTACATGACCTCATACCTAACTTATGCAGTGGCTAGAAGGAAGCTATTTTCGGGGCTAGAAACGAAAGGAGTCATGGGTCCATCAAATAATGTCTTCCATTATTATCCGCAATTAAGTTTCAAAAATACCTCTCATCATTTCAGGAGAGTTAACGATGCATTCACCTTCCACGTGATTCGAAACATGAATCGAAATACAGAGGAAAGATTCTCCAAAGAGGCCATAGATGTCATTTCCTAGTGGGGAACATGGTTTATTCAATTTTCATCATTTTCCAACATTCGCGTGAGTGGATTTACAGGTACTCCATGGAAGCTTCCTAAGTACGTCAGTGACAAGTGAGAATTAATGGAGCTTGCACGACAACTATTGTAAGTTCACCGACTCCTCAGTGATAAGCATCGTTCAGGAATTCATTTCCCAATCCAAATTGGGGGATACCAATGTCCAAATCTCTTCAGTGCACAACTCATGGAGAAAGAGTTTGCCCTCATCACTATTCATCCATATGTGAAGAGATTCCATTTGATATCAATGGATATATGCAAAAGATTCTTGGGGCAAAGTATCAACACAACCCTACCATGGAAGATTTCTGGGTTGCCTGTTCAGATGAAAATTAAGTGAGACGGCGAGAGTTTTCCCGCCTAACCCTTGCTCAAATCAAGGCCTTTCGCATCACGAACCCCCCAGATTCATTGATGGATGATGATGAAGATGTTATTGATCCCTCAAATGATGCCATTGCCTTTACTCCATTGCCCCAAATTGATTGGACCAAAAGAGATGAATTTTCTCTTGATAACAAGAATCAACCAATCCTCGAAAGAAGCATATCCTTGTATGAAAGAGAACTTGCAAAGTTACCATCAATCCAAGATCATATCTCAAGATTAGTAAAATTGCCAACTCGAGGAGGTCTCTAGTCAACCAAAGCTTCTTCTCAATCAACCTCTGTGTCATCTAGCCATACACATCAAGCAAGAAAGGAGTGGTTGCCAAAATCCACTTCACCAAAGAAGGTGTCGTGAGGTGAAATATCTAAGGGTCCTCGCCCTAGTGAAGGAAGAGAGCATGTATCGCAAATTTCCACTTCAAGTAGAGATTCTTCTACTCACATTGTTGATAGTTCCCAGAAGCTCATAACAAACAATCATCAACCGTGCCTTGCACAAGAGTTCACTCAAATGCAAGTAGTCCGGATATCGAACACTTTTGAACCTACAGTTCAGGAAGAGATTTCTCAAAGTCTCCTTGTTCAAGAGGTCGATATCGAGGTTATTTCTCCAGAGATTGAGGTCGTGGAAAGGATTCTTGTAGAACCTAATGATGTTGAGAACAATGGGAATGTTGCTTCAGACTCCAGACTTTTGTATGTGGAATTGGTAAAGGATACTCCTTTTTGGGTTGATTGTGAGATCAAGAAAAGGAAGAGAGTTGTCAAACCTATTGATATTGACTTCGATGAACTTTTCAAGCTTTCGAATGATGTCATTCCCAAGAAGCCTAAAGTGTTCTCCGAAATAATGGTGGATGATGACAGAAACAGATTTACGGATCTTGTCATCCCACAAGTTGACAAGGAACGTAATGTCATAACATCTGTTGATTATGAAGTTTCTAGACTTGGGTTTGGGAAGTCCACATTGGAAAGTGACATGGTGATGGCCCGAGATTCAATTGATATTGTGCTAAAGAGGCTTGAGAAATATAAATCTCAAAACTCTCAGTTCAAGGCTGAAAAGAATCAATTGGTGGATTATATTCAACATCTGATAAATCCCATATCATCCACTTTTCCAGTACCCAATGCAGTGGATGCCCCTAATGAAGAGACTCTCAATTTGTCAAAAGAAATAAACACATTGGGCCATGTCGCTAAATCTTGGCTTTCAAGGATTCTCGTTTTTGGTGGAGAGACGATCAAAGCAGCCATTAAGCTCCATGAGGAAATTAGTGCATATCTTGATCCAATTCTTTCTTTTAAGGAAACTTTTATATCTAACATAACAAATTTGGATGAGGTATTGCCTAGTCTACAGGAGATGACAAGTATGGAATCCTCAAATCTAGCCATTGAAGGAATCCTTGAATTCGAACATGCCGAGGGACAACGTTTTCTTTGGTTGTCTACATCTCAAATCAAGAAAGACAATTCTCAAGGATTCTATGATCCATTATGAGAGCGATATGAAATGAAGCTTTCACTTCACTCGCCTTGATTCAGGAATTCATAGTTGAGATCCCTTGCGATCTTGTGAAGGATCATAATCAGAAGTTTTTCATCAAAACATGTTGAGGAGCAATTTTCACAATTGTTTAAGGACATGTGCACTCCCACCAATAATTTCTCATCGGTTTCAATGGAGCGGTGCATCAAATTAAATAACTTATTTAAGAACACTCAAATAATCAAAGGTGTTCATCGAAATAGGTGGAAGAGCAATTTTCACAATTGTTTAAGGACATGTACACTCCCGCCAATAATTTCTCATTAGTTTCAATGGAGCGGTGCATCAAATCTAAAGATTATTAATTTAAATGATATGCCAGGTAGGATTCTTGGAATTGCAGGTGTTTTGTGAGGCTGTGCTTCGACCAAGTGAACCTCCTAGAGGAAGAAAATGATGTTCGAAGCATTGGGAAGGTTCAGATCCATTCAATTGGCGAAGGCGGGCAGATCCTAATTTCACTAATGCGGTTCAGAGGAGAGAGCTTTCCTGGTGTCTAACGAAGTGGGAGAGTCCATTTCTCATACGTTTGAGATAGGCAAACCCCCATTTTGAGTGGATAAGGCACTGGTTTATTGGTCAATATGTTTAAAAAGTGGATATTTTAAGTGAAAGGATGTACTGTTAAACCTGACTTTTGGAAAACCTGTGGATAACTTAAGTGATTTCTATTTTTAGTTGTTTTTAATAAATATAGTTAGAAAAAGTCAAAGGTCATTTAAGATGCCCTACTTAATGTTCATGTAAAACCCTAGCTTTTTTGTAACCAACTTTTGGGTTATAAAAGGAAGTTAGGGGCTCATTTGTAAAAGGGCGACTTTGAGAGAGGAGAAGAATATACTTTTGTATGCAAGCTTTACTTTGAAGGAAAAAAACTTTGTGTTCTTTTGAGAAGACATTTTGGAGTAAATGAAATATGAACGTTGTGTCCCATTCATTGTCTCTTGTAACATTTGGTGTTCTTATGCTCATTAGATGTTCGCATTTGAATCTTGCATGCAAATATTGTCTTGGATCTTATTGTCAACGTATATTAATACTGTTGTTCTAGTTCACAATGAACAAGCTTTGATTATCTACTTGCTCACATGTATGTTCCCTTTTACTCGTTCTTGTTTAGCTTACTCAAACTCCGTTCTTATTTGTGTTAGTTATTCATCATTCTTCTTCGTGCAATAGTAGGCTCTGCTTTTACCTAACTCTGGCATGTTCTTTCAATTCATTCCATTCCACTCCCTTCCTTCATTCCATTTCATCTCCCTCATTCACTTTTCTTTCCATTGATGTTCCAAAACACCCCCCACGTAAAATTTTGAATGTACAGATGTATATACAATTTTAGTTTTCAATAAAGGCAGCCTCACCTTCATTGAGGAGGGACTTCGTCTCCCCTACTGTTGCATGTCATTCGCATGCGTGCAAATCCATATGCTAATAGATATGTATTCAAAGTAGATGGCATTCGGCATGCCTAGCTATAGATGTCTAGGAATATGCAAAAGGTTGTGGAAAATGAAAACTATAGAGGTACTCAATCTATTGCAAATAAGAATCAGCCCTGGCAGTAGTAGATAATATGGATAGATAGAAATTCATTGCAACAGTTGTGGACAAGGATGCAGGAGGATTGTAGATATCAAAGAAATAGTGAAGGCAATGTGAATCTTCTGAGTGAAGACCTCAGTGTTTCATTCAAGAACAAAACTCATGTAAGTTGAGATCACTCACTACAAAGCATACAGGCAAGTGTTGAAGGATGCACATGGCTTTCACTGGAGCAACTTCAGGAGAGGAGGCTACTTTCTGGAGACTATGCTAACGAAGTGGCTTCGCAAAGGAGACATTGGAGCTTCACTCGACTGTCTATTGGTCCTCGAGTTTGTAACTCCTGAAGAGGAAGGAAAGTAGCTTCAAGTGAAAAGATCCAGGAATGTCCCCCGCCTTGTACAGGACATAGGTGAAATTTATCTCCAGGTGTGGAGTTTCCCTTCCTGTTGTGAGTGTCCAAAATTCCCTTTCACGTGTGTGCATGTGTTTACAACTTTTTTGTTTACACAGTAACCGTGTTCGATCCTTGCTATCTCGGCGTCTTGTAAGTTGGGACCAACTGACTCCGGTTGGGCCCAACCAGCATAAGGCTACCTGTGTGTGAATATGTTTTTATTTAAGTCACGAGATTTTGGGATCTAACCTTTGATGCCAAGGTTATCTAATCGTTGCACTCAATTGCATACCAAAAGTCCCCTAAGCTAGTATATGCTTAGTATAAGTTAGTCAGCTAGGATAGATGCTAGCAATTAGGAAGAATTGTAAGAAGGAATTCTTAGAGAGCATGACAATGATACCCATGTGTCAGAAAAGTATTCAACATCCATGTGACCTTTCCAAGATTGCATATATTTATTGTCTTTTTCCGTCTGTCAAGCACCCGGCCTAATACCCAGGTCAATCCAATGGTGGACATAACCCACACTGGATGTCAACTCACGTTATATCTTAGGTGAATTAGGAAAGTCAAGTTTAATTCCCCTAGGTGATTGCTTAGGATGTTCTTGATCTGATATGTGTGTGTGTGTGTGTGTGTAGTGTGTGTAGTGTGTGTGTGTGTGTGTGTGGTGTGTGTGTGTGCAACAGGTATGATTACAGGCTTTCCCGGAACTAGTGCAAACCCCTAGGTAGCAGAACGAAGTGAATCGAAATCTACAACACGGAGACTAAATTGATAGTGCATTAGAACATCAGGGACTAAATTTGTGGTAAGATTCTAGGAATAGAATTTGGAGGTTTTTGGAAAATAGATCCTATCATATCTATACGGGTTCTCAAAGGCCTATGCAGTGCACATGGGCCAAATACGCTATCGATCCTTTAAGATCCTGTTCTATTCCGGTCAGCTCTAGGAGTGTGGGAGCTAAGACAAGGCATCAGTCGAGAAACTCGAGTTGAATTCAAAGCTCTACAGAGTCATGGTGCATGAATCAAATTTTGTCATAACACCATGTTCATGGTATTCACATATGAATTATGATCTGAGTGATTTCTCATGAATTACGTCCATGGAGCCAAAGACAAAAGATCTGATTTTTCAGGGCTCAAATGTTAGGAATCAAGAGCTGAGACCCCCACCATTGTTATCTCATGGAAAATGGCCTTTTGCAGTCAAATTCATAATAACAATTTTACCTTGAAACTTGCCATCGGGAACTTTAGATACGGCCTTACACATAGTTCCCTGATCCTCATAGTTTTCATACTTAGGGCAGCAGTTTTGAAGCTGGACCACGTGTCAGTCTCTAGGATGCCTAGGGATCCAATTTTCATATGTCTTTATTTTTATGATCCCTGAAGTCTACCGCAAAGGGACATGATTTGACATGAAAATGCGTCCAACATTTTCTATTATTAGCCCTCTGGGTTTATTCATAGGACTAGTCTGCCATCGCCAAAACTATAGCCCCCATGGAACTGTGTTAAAGCCTATCGCTCACAGTAGACATGGATGGTCACCAAGTTGTCGCAACTTGGCATGATGTGCACGTTGATGTCTCTTTCGTTCCTTTAGCAAGGGGACATTAGGGGACACAAAAATGTGCCCAAACTCCATGTGTTAGACTACTTGGATGACCAAAAGCTAGACTTCAAGGATCTTAGCCGTATTTCCAGGATTGCCAATTCATCCCCTTCCACATTACTAGCTCGCGCTGCCGATCAATGCTGTAGAGATCTTCCCCAATAGATTTCTATGCTCCATTGTTTTGCTGTAAAAACAAGATCATTGATGCCCTCATAGATGTGAAAACACCAGGGAATGCAAAAAGATAACTTCCTGGATCCTTATATACGTTCTGCAAAAACGAAAAAGGGACTGAAGAGATTTGGTCCCTGAAAGACCCTCGTAGTCAAAAACAGAGAAATGTCTTTGTTTGGTCTCAGAAGTTTCTTCAGAGCACGAATAGGTTGCGTATCGTCTGGTTTTTCTATTTCTTTGGGACATTTCTTCAATCACAATCAGAGGGATGTTTTTAGGTAAACGGGAGGTCAAATGAACGAAGCTAAATCATTCTTGCAATCCATTCGAGCTCCATTAATCATGGCAGGTTCCGTGCCCGAAGCCACTGTCCAGGCGAAAAATTATAAATTGTATTGCCCTAGCTCACGTTCTTAGGATGGGCGAAATCAAGTGATATTCGTGTAGGTATCTGTGACTGCGACGATTTGAGCCGAGTCCGAAAAAATATGTGGGTCCAGTCACAAAACCAGCTCTGCCAAGCCGGCTGAGCTGGTAAAAAACTTTGAAACATAGGCAAACATCCCTCCTTTCCCCCAATTGCAAGCAACAATCTTTTGATATGCTCGAATCATTTAGAGATATGCAAAATCATTCTAAAGAT
Source organism: Taxus chinensis (assembly GCA_019776745.2). Taxonomy (NCBI): domain Eukaryota; kingdom Viridiplantae; phylum Streptophyta; class Pinopsida; order Cupressales; family Taxaceae; genus Taxus; species Taxus chinensis. Next base: position 272,712,266 of record CM034146.1, on the reverse strand, counting down.
ATCGAAGAATACATTGGGGAAGGAGAGGAAATTCCATTAAAATTGACTTTTCCATTCCAATGGGGCTTTTTGAATTCTCAAGTTCAGTGGAGATAAAGATGCCATGGTGCAAATCCAAAATACCTACCTGCACTTTCAGATTGCTTATTACTTCAGCATTCCTCAACGATGATTACACAAAATTGGTGTCGTTGGAATCGTGGCTCCAAGCCTTTGAATCACACCATATTTCAAGCTCATATTCCTCTTAATTTCTGAAGTTTGATGAAGAATCTTTAGCAAGGAAAACAAGCCACAATTCAAAGAGATAGTTAGAAAGTGGTTGGGAGTGCACAGAGAATGAGTAATTTCTATCATTATCCAAAGGACAGTCATTGCAAGTCCATGTTTAGCTCTACATCGTGGGGAGTATTTTGAACAAAAGCTCAGTATTCCTAGTCATTTAACCTCATTTATTGCATAGTTGCAAGTGAGTTGGAACCAAGCAGATTTCGAATCTCACACTCTACTCTTCCTCTCATTCTATAAAACGTAATTTGGGGCTCATGTCAAAAAGGAGTTAGTCATTTTTCCTTTTTGTCTTCTCAAATTGGGGTGAGTTCAAAACTAATTCCTATAGAGGTGGATAATGTTTGTGAACTCTAACTTGTTCATGTATCACTTTCCCATTAAATTGAATACTTCTTCTGTGTCTTCATCCAGCCCTTTAAGAAATAAAGTTTTAAGTAGGTTAATATCCAGGCCAATACCACACCTCCTGTGAAGGAAAAGGAACCGATCCAGGTAATCTTCTACACTTTCATCTTCCTTTTTTTGAATTTGAAAGAGCTCTTATTTCCTATCCTTCACTCTACAGTAATCTTGATACTTGTCCAGGAATGCCTATTCCATTTCTTCCCAGTTATGAATGGAATTCGGGCTTAAACCCATAAACCACCTCATAGATGCATCTTTTAGAGTAGAGGGAAATAATTTAATCTTTTGGTTATCAAAAGTGTAGTCGTATGTTTGGCATAAAACCTTGAACTGAAAAAGGAATTGGTCAAGGTCCTCTGAAACTAATCCCAGGAAATTTGGTAGAATTGATGGGGATATATTTTTCATAAGATCATCTTCATTGGGATCCAATTCAATAGGGTAGGTAAATGTCATGCCCACTAGAGGATTTTCATTGTTTTTACCATTGGGATTATGTACTTCCTCAACCATTCTTCCTTGGTCAGCAAGTTGTTCCATAGGATGGTTTTGTGGGGGGTTTTGAGGATTTAATTTGATGAATCCACCTCTATGGTCTATAGGTCTAAACATACAATCATATCATACTCAAAATGGTTTCCTAACTATTAGTACTAAACTTAATTGTGTGTGTTCCACAAACTCTTACTCAGAGGATTCTTGTTGTCACTACAAGGTCTTCTGATCATTTAAAAAGAAAGAGTTATAGAAATGGGATTTTTGAAGACTGAATGGAAACTTACAAGACAACAAACAACACCTATAGATAGCACCTTAACCTTTGATAACACCTTGAATTCCCCAAAAATGGTGCAAAAAAGTGATGAGTGTCATTGATGTTCATACTTTAATCATATTACTCTGTCAAGCCAGGGTGGTGTCCGCAGCTATTTACAACAAAGGGAACATAAGGAATGACATTGCAATACGTAATTTAGTAACAGAAACTAAGAAATTGTTGAAATGATTGTGATTACAAAATAAAATGTTTGAAAGGAAAAATAACGAAATACAGAATTGAAAAATTACTGATCATGAAAACATAAGTGCACCACAGTAATGAAATAAATGTTAAACAATAAATGCATTTACAAAGACTAAAAGGAAATAAATGTAAACTCCCTTCTCCTTGGTTAGAAGTTTTCCTTGCCCCTCTCCTTCGATCAGGTTTCACACTTGAACCCAAACAACAGAAATTTCCCTTGAACTTGTTATCTTTATTGAATTAAAAATGCACTCTTGCAATGAATCAAATGACTAAAAATCGAACCACTAAATCTAAGTGTGTGATCTCTTTTATACAAGAGATGTTCTAGTTTTGTTAGGAGAGAACTAGTTATTCCAAATGACTAAGCCTACTTAACTAAATGCTAACTAAAGTGATGGCTATCTATTTCGGGAAATACATAGATGAAAGGGGAAATCTCGAAAGTGTTTGAATTGGAATCATTCATGACAACTAAAGAGGGAATCCATGATTGAATCCTTTGATGGAGTCAATCACTGCTAGAAGATTATTTGTTTCATAACTGATTGAGATAATTTTGATGATAGAAAATATTTGTTTGAAGTATTTCATCCTCAAATTTGGGTGAAATTTTTATTGATTAAATGGCGCCGCTCATGTTCAAGATATGGTGTTTCCAGCTGTGATTCCAATAATTTGAATGATCTGTATGTATGTGTGAACTTCTTGCTTTGGTGAATCATGGTTGATGACCTAGATGGTCTATATGTGATCTTCTAAGTTCTCTATTAATGTGGAGGCAACTCCTGTGCCAACACGTTAACTAGAGTCCTGCGTCGGTGCATGAATTAAGTCATTCACTCCCTGTGATACCTCAACACATATTCTTCCAAAAATGTAGTTAATGTTTCACAACAAATCTATTTAAGCCATTTCTGAAGAAGAATTAACAAGGTAAAAATAACAAACAGATGCACAATAATTCCTTCATAATCATAGTACAGTATAAAATATAGGAAGTTAAAATTTGTCATCGTGCAATATGACATCAAAATGGTATACAACTAAACATGGCTTAAACATTAAAAAATGGGTTCATCAAAACACTCATCACACCAAGCTAATTATTTAAGCTTATTTATGTCATTAGTACTAGTAGCAATGGGTTCAGGTGTCTCTCTATCATTACCTTTGTGTCCATGCCTTCTTTCTCTATGTAAAGGCTTTTTCCCCTTGTCTAAAGATTTACCATGTGCAAGCCATATATCTTAATTGTGAATCTTATCACTTAAGTATTGTTTGTTTTGGACTTGAAGCAACCCCTTTTCACTCCTAGCCACCCTATAAGACAATTCCTTTAGATCTATCTTCATATTTTCTAATTTCGTATCAACATTCAATGAGGTACTTGGGGAGCTTTTCTAAGTTGGTGGGAGGAGTTTCACATCATCTCTCATAAATAGTTTTCCAATAGAGATAATGTTATTTTCAATGTTGATTGCCATAGTATATGCCTATCTTAAATTTATTGGACCCTTATCTCCAATATAGAAGCTATCTTTAGCATCGAGAGCCTCACAATATTTAATAAGACAATTTTTATAATGGGGTCTAATGTTTTCTGGAAGTTTCATCATGGCCTTGATGAATATAGCATTGAAATCATGAACACATTCATTAGGGTGATTCTTGATGTTCTCAAATTCATTCATGAGAATTATAGGATCTATTGTATCACCAAATTGTAACGTAAAAGCTCTTTTCATTTCATGTTAGTAATCTATAATTCCATTACGCAAATTTCCAAACGTCCAAAGTGTTTTCTTTTAAATTATGAATAAACAATTTTATAACCACGTCATCATAATTATCCATCAAGTTACTAAAGACTCTAAGGTGTTGATCACCTAAGATAACATTGTTTACATGAAATTTAGGTAGTATATTTCTTATGTCTGGTGGGATTTCATTAGGATAGCCTTGCATTTCATAGAAATAAATATGTCTGAACCTATTCACTCCTAGGAATGGGCGAGAATATCTCACATTACAACCAAAGGCATTTAAATCATGGTTATTACTAGCCATAATATGATCTATGAGGGACTGAATTGTCTCATGATGATGATTTAGAGATGGAGTGTCAAGAACAATAGTATGGATGGCAGGATCTTGTCTTGACTCTTATTTCATTTCTCTTATAGGAATTTTGAATAGTTTTGGGAAATTAAGGGAAAAAATCTCCCTGAATAAAGGTTGTGATTAGGACACTTCTTTTCCTTTAAGTAGAGGTGAGGAGAAAATGTTATGATCATTGCAAGAGATAGGAAATTTACTAGTACTAACACGTTTGAAATGAGAGAAAAATATAGGACTGATCTTTTCACTCAATGATTCAGAAACAATCAAAGGATGAATCATAATTCTCATCAATATTCACAAATAAGATCTTCTCTCCATAGTTTAAAGGGTACAATGCATAAGAGTGCTAAAAATTTAATGGTGAGAAATAGCTCTCCCTTACACAGGCTTCCAGATCCTCTTTTCCTTGATTTTTGATTTCACTTATGGGAGTTATAGATGCTTATTTTATGGATATACTTTGAAAGAAAATCACAAACCCTCTAATTTGCAAATTTTAAGTCAATATGGGCAACACAAGGTCAAGGAGCAACAAATTAACAAAGAATTAACTAATATATGCGGCAACTAGTCTTAAAACACAAAATATTCGCCAATACCTTGAAGGTATACACAATAGACACTTATAAACTTCAATTCTGAGGCATACATGACAACATCAATAATTTTCTTAGATTCCAAAACATAGTCAATAGAACCATAGAAATAACAAACAACATCATAATTCACACATCTAATACTGAAATAAACATTAATTTTTGGACAAATAATGCAAATAAATTGTCTATAGTACATATACTACCAAATGATACTAAAGAATGCAAATAATGGTAAATTCAAATCCAAATTGACATATCCCTAGAAACGACACCAATTTGTTGGCTCTCAAATCTACTCCAAGGTGTAAATGAGTGAATAACGGTGAATTAGGTCCTTATAGTTTAGTATTTCTTCACCTAAAAGGGAATATTTAAGGTAAATAAATGGAAAGGTGGTTTAGTTCCTACTATTTAGGCTCTGTGAGACCTATGGGAGAGATCATAGTCCTATAACAACCCAAACTATGTAGAATGACTAGGATAATGTAAATACAATACAAGAGACCCAACCAAGCAACCTAACCACTATGAATTCCCATGTCATTGGTTATCACTAGAAAAAACATCACAAAGATAACTTAAAAAGGGTAAAGGTTGCACTCAAACATATGATAATGATAAAGATATCCATAATCTGCAAGCCAATTACTCTCTATACATGCAAAATGCTCAAAGGAAATATTGTAAACATGAATCCAAATTTATAATGGTTGAAACCTTAAAGGATTTTCCAAGATGAAATGAGATTTCAGTAAATCGTGGAGGTAAATTAAAATATTAACAAAAGAAATTGGTTGAATAAATTATGATCAGAGAAAAAATCCATTAGGCAAGGAGTCTCCAAAATTTAAACCAAGTGAGTAAATGACAACCAATAGAAGACAACAATCCACACAATTAAGGCACACTCCACCATTAATTCATAAAATAATGAGATGATCCTACCCGTAGCCCTCATCACTTATCAGAACAAGATTTCATAGAATGAAAACATGTTGATATTGCAACAATTGTAGAAAATATAGATAAATGTAAACCTACAAGGATTTTATAAATCAACACTCACAAATGCCTACACGACACAACTAAGTGCTTAATCACCAAATAATGATCTACACATTGGAATATTCCTAACAAATCTACAACACTTTCTCAACACCCTACAATAATTTATCTTTGAACAAGGAAATGCTATCATCTATCAATTGCTAAAAAATATGGAATAAAGAATTCTAAATTTGAAGAACGAAGTTTTATCATGAGCTAAAAGACCAAGATGAACAATTCTTCCTTAAACTTACACAATTTTACTTTGAAAAAGTGAGAAAAAAGGAACCCAAAATACTACTCCATAATCAATAAAAAGCTGAGGAGGAGCCATTTTTCAACGCTAAGTGAAAACAATCCATCCACCAATGAATGGAGAGATAGAAGCATGCTTATATCATCCTTGTCAAATCAACATGGAAAGGAACTTAAAATTTTTCTAGAAGCAAGCCAATTTGGTTTCAAAAATGATCCTTGAGAAAACAAGATGAAGATCTCTGAAGAAAATACATGTGCACCCCTGAAAAATAAAGGAAATAGATGGATAGGAAGTTTTCACTTAGAAATCAAATCAATATTTCACCCTTGGATCAATGTGAAAGTTTTTCTATTTGGTTATCAATTTACTTAACTTCTCAATACTTTTTGGTGGGGCCAAGAGGAGGGAAATAACTCGAAATAACCTTATGGAAGAGATCATAACAACTCAAAAGCTTAAAGAATGAGTTGGTGGCCATTAGAATAAAAGAACGAGTAGAAAACACCTCAAAACTTTGTTGTGAAAATATTTAGTTTCTCTTCACCATTCTCCCTGAGAATAAGACCAATGCAAATCTCTCTTGAAGACCTTTCTAATGGTACTAGTTTAAGGTTATTTTGATATCTCAATCAAAAGAGATGAGTGAAAAACCAGAGCTCTGTAATACCTTTGTGACGTCCCTAAGATAATTTTTACATTGATTTAAACCATCAAATTTAAGCTCATACATAGACTTTGTTAGAACAATTTAAATCCATTTGATATTCACCACGTACACAACATGACACTTGTCCCAAATTGACACTCTACAGGGTTTTAAAATACTGAACTTTAAAACCAATACCTAAGGCCTATGAAAGTGCAAGACATTGATGGTTTACATGTGTCCTAAATTTGTCTTATGCAAACTTGAAGCAAGAATTTAACCTTCAAACAAGTCATGAGAGAATTTTGAGCACAGATCACCGACACATGTCCTTTCTTGTCACTTGTCTTCAATATATGCAATGTAAGGTAACAAACATTAAGAAAAGGGACATTAACTTCAGAGAAAATATGTAATGATACTAGACATTCATGATTGCCACATGTCCTCTCTTTCCACTAGTCTCAAACCGATGCAATGCAAAGTGTAGAAACTTAAGCCAAGACCTTTGAGATAGTCTTGTTCATTGATAACTTACATGCATCCTAGATGCCACTCTTCCTCCACAGGTTTTCTTCAATGTTTGGAGGCGAGGTCCAAATATTTGAAGTCAACAGGAGTGCCAAATTTTGATAAGTGACACTTGGCAAACATCCAGTTAAGGCATAAATATTAATGAAAAATAGCTAAGTCCCAAGCACTTTATGGAAAATGAGAAGACCGATAAGCACCATGTGTAAATTTTTTCCACTTGTCTTTTATCTAGCTGAGGAGCGGTGAAAAAATTTAAAGTGACCAAGTCCAAATGCGCTGAGATGTCATTTGATGACACATACTCCTTTCATTGAATTACACTTGACGAGCCAGATTCAATGTAAAACCAAAGAAGATGAATGATTTTAAACATTTCAAGGGAAAAAACACATCAAAACTTCAAAATATGTTTGGATCCAAATGGTAAAACAATAGAGCAAATAATGCAAATCATAATTGATATGTTTGGATCATTATCGAGCCCAAAAATGCATGTTTTTTACCACTTTAAACCTTTAAACTTCAAATTTTTAACTATAAGGTCCTCAAAATGAAGTTAACAATTTTGGGTGCCAAAAGGTCAAAGGTTCAAAATTTTCATTTCCATATTCTCCTATTTGAGTGCTTTCTAGAAAGTCATGGTTTACAACAATTGAATATTGTGAGCACCTGTGGTGTCTAGTTGAAGTTTGCAAAACAAATGGAGAATGTAAATTGGAGGGGGTTTACTTAGCACTGTTCCAGTAAATTTTTAGGGTGGAACAACCCATTTATGCCACCTCCGCCCATGTGTCCACTTATTTCACCATCATTGCTACCTATTTGATCTATATTGTCATGTTTTTATTTAATAAAAGACATTTATCTCTTAAGCATTTCAAAGTGTTACACATGGTGTGATGTTTAAAATCCAACTTACAAGGCACTTCATGTTGAAGGTGTTAGGGTCGAATCCCCATAATAATGTTTTGCCAAAATAGCCAACTAGTTAAATTTAGCTTTAGCTTATTGTACAAGGGGAATTCACTTTCTTACAGAGAAATGTGGCGTGATGGCTAATCCATGATGTTAAGAACCTTTCTTCTCCAAGCTAAAGAGTTAAAATCATATAACCTAATAGCCTATGGTTTCAAGTTATATCCCTCATATGACCTATTTTTGGTGTTATTATTTGTTGATACTAAGTTTGTAGTCTTGTTTTTGAGTCACAAAAATTTAGGAGCCATATCTTTTGATATGGGAGGCTTGGGAGAGTGATTTTTTCTACCATTCATATTGTTTAAAGATATACACATTGGTGTTGTATTTTTTGACATGATTTTCAAGAAATTTCAGTTTTTACTATAAGTTTCCCCGTCATCCTCAAATTTGAACCTTTGGAGGGCCATATATTTTGATCTGTTAAACATATTTTAGTGCCATTTTTAAAAAAAAAAGTGTGTATTTTTCACTCTTTATATTGCATGCTTCATATATATTCCATTATGCATCATAATTGTATTTTTTTAGTTTTTTGTCATATTCTAACTGAAAAATCTATTGTACTTGCACTATTGTTGGACCCTAAAAAATGACTAAGTATTAGAGCATGTGCACACAAGACTAACAGGAGAAACATGTGTAGGTGATAAAATGGTGAACGCACACAGGGTTATAAGTGTTCATGTGCGGATGACAGAAAAGGGTGCTCAAGGGTTGATTCTAGAAGGAAAAAGGACTTAGTCGATTTTGGGGCATGATGCTAAGTATAGAGATGGCGTAGGAACACGCAAGAGAAGAATTCATGCATGAAGGGTCTATTTTTGGAGCAGGAAACTAGTAGTTCGAACTAGAGTATGAGGACTTGGAGGTTGCGCAAGGATATTTTGGGACAAGTAGAAGGAAAATCGATATGAAGTGTTTTGGGCTAAAAATAGAGTTGGAACTAGAGTTATCTATGGATGAACTATTGTAAGAAGAGCTTGTATGCTCCCTTGTATATTTTGTAAGTGGTGCATGGCTATTTTTATCATGTTGCCTATTTTGAGGATGCATAGGTGGTGAAGGGAAAGTCCCCACCCCTATATATATGTATTGATTTGCATGGTTTAGGGATCCACGTTTTGCTATAATCATACTGCTATGTATGTATTCAACTTTTGTGTTTTACAGTAATTAATATGATGGGTCTATGTGGTTGGATAATGGTTATTGATATAACTATGGATGGATCTTCTATGGTGAATCTGATAGTAGTTCTTGTCTGATACTTTATGCACTATGGTTAAGATCTAGATCTGTTTATGGTTTATCCTTGCATGATTATTATAGATCTAGAATATATCTATATATGTGTTTATCATGCCAACTCCATGACAAATTTGCCATAAAAGAGGGACATGGTACCCTTGTGCGCTTCAAGTGAGCACTCAGTTCTGGCTGAGTGATGTGCCAGTGCGCCTTGGGCATATTGGTAAAATAAAAGACAACATTTTGGTTCCATTTACGGGACCTCTTTTCAAGATATTTGCAAGGATTTTACATGATGAAGATGTATTGGTTAACTTTGGCTAATATTGAGATTTGGATAGAAGATTTAGAGGAAGATTTTTCTCACAAATTTAACACTAGACCTGAATTTAATGTACGTGTGTGGGTTGAACAGAATATGTATAATGAGATCTATGAGATTTTCTTTTGTTATTTCCCTATAGATTTGTATGAGTGGGTGGTAGCATACACATCGAAGAGAAATTGGAGGTATAGAGCACTTGTTTGGATGCAAGAAGACTAACAGAATTTATATGATGTCGATCTGACTTGGACACGCGTTGTGGATCATTGGTAGAGTGGTGTTTTGCATAGCTATGTTTTGGAGTACGTAGTTTATACTTATTCATATCCATAGGTTGTTGAGTTACAGTTATTTAACAAACCTAGAGGATCTTATTTGTGCATTGTCCCTTCAGTGATTAAGATCTCGATCTTGACCCTGGATTTGGAACGATGTCCTATGGCTAGCTAAACCCCACCCCATGCGGAGGTAGGAGCAAGTGAGGTGAAAGATGGCAGACCTGGTGGCAGATAAATAGAGAGAAGAAAGGTGGCTTAACTTTAATGAGGTGCGCAAGAGGGATTTGGCAAAGCAGCATGATGTTACGGAACAAATGGTGTTACGGAGAGAGATGGCTCGCAAAGAATTTAGAGCTCACGTAAAAGACGTGGAGACATAGCATATGGTCCTCCCCCATTTGGGTAAGCATGGCAGAGAACCTTCTTCAGCCTCAAATGAGAGTGCATTGGTTGAAACTACAAGGATCACCAGCACGTATTTGATCCCTCCTTGCGACCTAGCCCTTGCGCTTGGTTTTCCAATTTTTGCAACAGTCATTGATAAGAAAGCTAGTGTGGGTGGTAGATTAGTGACAAATATATTTCATTTTCCATTAAGTTCAGGAGTTAATCAGGTAGCACATTCATCTATAATGGTGCAGATGTCATCTTTTTTATTTGGGGGTCTGGTTGGAGTTATATTTTATGGCGCGTCATCAACACAAAACATGGGCGCACAGAATGCTGGTATTACATCTGGCAGTAGTAAAAATTTGCAGACTGTGGGGTACAATTTAGTACTATTGGAACCCAAGGCAACACATCCTCTGGTCTAGTGCTCGCCACAGGAGGGAGATCAAGAGGATTAGGTGGTTCAGGATCTAGTGGATCTCATGGATCTGGAAGAGGAGGGAACATAGGAGGTAATACAAGTTCTAGATCTGGTGCGCACGGTTCGTACCAATCCTAGGAAGTTTATTTCGATATGTCCCTTCGCCTACCGGAGTATAGAGGAATTGAATATGTAGCTAAGAACATGCATATGTGTGAGATAATATGGCATGCTAAGGGGATTACAGCTCCTGAGGGTAAGGCAAGTCAATTTGCTACTACCTTTCAAGGGCACGCACATAGTTAGTACATGAAGTATGATCCAAACCAGACTTGAGTAGATTATACTGCATTGTGTGATGCTTTCTTAGCAGAGTTTCATATACCTGAGTTTGAGCAAAAAAGCATCAACATGTTAAAGGACATCAAGCAGGGCATGGATGAGAGCATAAGGGAGTATGATGCATAATTTAAAATGTTGTTATCAAATTTGCCGTATGATATTCACCCCATTCAGCATGCTCAATGGTTCATTGGAGGTTTTTCAATCACACCTTTTAGGACGACGGTCTCACATAAGACATTTACAAATCTGTGGCACTTGAGGCAGCTTTGCGCACTGAGGAAGTTAGGAGCGTAGACACTGGAGTTAGCCCATTTTTGGAAGCTCAAATTGCATCTATGGAAAAATAATTGGAAAAAAATTCAGCTAATTCAGCTCATGAGATGCGCAATGGTAATTGGTGTACAGATTGCGAGGTGGAAGGACATACCAAGGATAGTTACCCTCATAAATCAGTGTGTGACATGTTGCTGGATTACAAGATTTGCTACTTGGATCATGATCCAAGTAGGTGCCCCTTGTTGTAGTGCGTGATAAGGAAGAATGTGTCTTGCTATTATAATATTTGTAAATCTACCACTTATGATACATAGAATTACAGATTGATTGATCAAATTCATGATGTCATTGAGAATAGTGTACGTCAGACTAGTGTTTCAATCAATTCTAAGAAACAAGGTGAGAAACATAATCATAATCACAATGAAGGGAAATCTGATGGAGGTGGTAGAGGTAGAGGTTACCATGGAGGATTCAGAGGCTAAGGTCACAGTAGTGGAAGAGGTGACTTCCCATGAGGAACATGCTATACATGCGGGTCCCCTAATCACTATAAGCGTGAATGCCCTCAGAATATTATTTTCTCCTAGTGTGAAAAGAATCACAATTATGAAGAGTGCTCGGATTTGTATGATCACCTGAGTAAGAAACAAAAGCAGGATAAGGGCACAGGAATGGTTAGAGTATAGCACGATGTGGAAGATTAGTAGATTTCGAAGTCAGCACCTAACCCTAAGATAATCCTTGTATTGGTTACTACACACATTGGGGCGGTGCATGCACGAAAGACTCCAAAGCAAAAACTTGTCATTACAAAATAGAAAGTATTACATGCAAAGTATCTAGATCCTGCCCATCAGAAGGAAGTTTATCAGGAGACCATGGAGGTCATTAGGAGCTCGTAGGGTGAGATACAATGCTTGAAGGAGCAATTGTGGAAGCTAGAGTAGGAAAAAGTGGTTGAGCTTCCTCAAAAATATGTTGATGATTTGAAGGAGGTTTATAAGTTGTTGCACCAAGAGAACATAATTCCCTTGTTAGTAGAATGGTTAAGAGAGAAGATATCGTGCGCTAGAGTTGATCACAAAAGATAAATATTGCATGCAAACCTACCTCCTCACAGTCTTGATTATGATAAAGAAATCACTCTAAACGCAGTATTTAATGGTTGGTTGTTGAGTAATATATTGATTAATATAGGTATATAAGTGAATGTTCTCACCCTAAACGCATGGAATTAGATGGAGAGACCACCATTACAACTATCTTCAAATGTGTTGTACATGGCAAATAGAACCAAATCTAGACGCATTGGAGTTTTGAAGGATGCCACTATTACTATACAAGGGGAAAATTTTACTGGGGACTTTAAAGTCTTGGTGCTTGCAGAAGCATACCATTTTCTGGCATTGCTTGGGCGCCCTTGGTGTTATGCAAATAATGTTGATTTGCACTTGAATAAAGGATATATCAATTTTGAGAACAAGGAGGGCGCATAATCATCCCTTTAATAGACGGAAAAGTTGCACCTTATGTAGAACCTTTGAGTAAAGAGGATTTGAATATAATTTATGTGTGCATCATTAGAGATCCTAAAGTACTTAATCCATCAAAGGAAGGAGTTATTCAATGGGATGATGCATAATCTATGAGTGATACAACAAGCATTTCTTGTGACAACTGGGCACATGGGACTTATGAAATGGTTGGGTGAGAAATGAAGAGTGCAGTTACTTATGTAAGTAGAACACATTGTGTTAGGTGCTTGGGTAATAACCAAGTACTAAGGTACGTTGGCGAAGGAAATCCTGAAGTATTTATGCACGCTATGGAAGCCCAGTGGACAGATCAAGTGGAAATAAGGAATATGTTGGTATATACCTTGAGTGGGATAGCACCGTGTTGGTGGATGATACATAGAGATGGTCTTTTAGAGTGTTGGGAAGTGGGAATTGTCTTCTCTATTAGATTTCTTAGGATTAATACACCTACTAAGACATGTGAATTTCATGGGAAGGTTTCTGCTTCACATCATTTTCAAAAGTGTGAGAGACTCTAGACATAGGGGGAAGAGGCCTTACCACCTTCATTATGGGTGCACAAGTTCTACTTCACTCTACGTGGTTGTGCACATGCATGGTATGTCTATGTGGAATTGAATAAAGAAACAGGGAATCAACAAGAATTGACTACATGTATGATTCAGACCTTTGACTATTTTTCTACTAAACCTCCAATAAATGAGGCATTGTAGATTATAAACCGCTTGACTATGGGAGATAGTGCAAAGGCTTAGGAGATTATTTAGGAATTACTAGGTGAGTCATATCTGGAGGCGTTCTTTGAAAAAGGAGAGACGGATGAAGAACAACTTGGGTGTGTCTGCCTAGAAAAAGAAAAAGGAAATTTGGTGTATATGATTAATGATGAGGAGGTGGAAAATCTGGATGTTGATCATACTGAGGGTATGCATGAGGTCTTAGACAATGCAAATGAGAAGGCATGCGCATATCATGAGCCTATGAAAATGAAGAAGGTAAACATTGGGATAGATGCATAGCCTCAAGAGGCCATCATTGGTGACTATTGGTCTGACTTAGAGGTTACAAAGATAATTGAGCTGATGCATGACTTCTAGGACTTATTTCTTAGATGTTATCATGAGTTAAAAGGGGTACATCAATGTTTGGGTAGGATCAAGCTAAAGGAAGGTGACCACTCGGTTAGGAAGAGGTCTTATAGTATGAATCCTAATCTACGCATCAAGGTAAAGGAAGAGATTGATAAGATGTTGAAGTCTGGAATCATTGAGCCTGTTGAGGATTCAAAGTGGGTTAGCCCTATTGTGATAATCATAAAGAAAGATGGAAGGATAAGGATGTGTGTGGATTATAAGGAGTTGAATGTTGCATGTGTAATAGATCATTTTCGCACACCGTTTACAAAGGAGATTCTAGAAGGCGTTGGAGGGCGTGAAATCTACTCCTTCACTGATGGATTTTTTGGATATAATCAGGTGCGTATTGCTAAAGAAGATCAGGAAAAGACAACCTTCACCATTGAATGGGGAAGTTTTACATACGCAGTTATGCATTTTGGATTGAAGAATGTGCATGCATTCTTTTCGCGTATTGTTGTGCAAACATTCCAGGACTTCATTCACAAGTTTTTGCAGGTTTACTTGGATGATTGGACATTTTATGAGCTAGTGAAAGGCCATTGTGATAATTTAACACTTATGTTTGAGAGGTGTCGGAATTTGAGCATCTCTCTAAACATCAAGAAGTAATTTTTTTCTACACCCTTTGGGACTCTTTTTAGACATATTATCTATAAAGAAGGCTTGTTGGTAGACCCTGCTAAGGTTATTGTTATTTTGGGCTTAGAGGAACCTACTAACCAGAGTGAGGTGCATGTATTCTTGGGGCACATAAGTTATTAGAATAATTTTATCAAATGTTATGATAGGAATGCAGTGCCCTTTGAGCAATTATTGAAAATCAAAGGCAAGTTCCATTGGGGTGAGGCACAACAGAGCGTATTTGAGACATTAAAGGAAAGGCTTACTTATGTGCCTATTTTGCACTTTCCTTCTTAGCCCAAACCATTTCATGTGCATGTGGACGCCTTTGGCATGGCCATTGGCATGGTATTAACCCAACCTAGAGAAGGTATTGTTGATCATCCTATTTTCTTTGCAAGCAGGGAGTTGACACCAGCTGAGTAGAATTATACAACTATAGAGCGTGAAGCATTATTCATGATTTATGCGTTCCATAAGTTTAGGAAATACTTTCTGGAAACTCCTTTTGTTTTCTATACAGATCACATGGCACTTAATTATCTAGTCAATAAGCCCATTTTACTAGGGACATATGTCAGTGGATTTTGTTGTTCTAGGAACTCGACTTTACAGTTGTGGTAAAGCCAGGGAAAAGTAACTCATGACCAGATCATTCGTCAAGGATTAACTGCTACGCCCTTAACCTATTGCTTGTATTAGGATATGAGTAGCCGACTTGTGGCTTACCATATAATTTTATTATATCATTTATACTTTATCATGCTTAATAGGTTGGCCTTGGTGATGGCCATAGCATATGAATATTATATATAGGGGATTGTAGGTAGTAGTTCATCATCATTGGAGAACTTGAGTCTTATTTTATGGTTTGGAGCTTGCCCCCTCGAAGTAGCAAAGCTATTCTAATTTCATATTAAGATCACTATTCTGAAATATTCTGTTATTTGGTGTTCTATTGCTTCTCATAATCTGAAATATACAAGTAATTTTATTACAAGTGGTATGATAGCTATGATCCATGGGCAAAAATTGGGGGTAAAAACCCTAACTTTTTGTTTCTCGAAATATATCTTACGAACCACATCACATTTTTGGGTAGATAGTTTTACCAGAGTTTTGAATTATTTCAAGTAAAAATATCCCTGAAAGTTTTCAGACCTTTTTTGATATTATTTTGCACAACGTTATTACAAATATTAGGGGTTTTGATAAAACACACTCCCTAGGGTGCAAAATTTGGGGAATTTTTTTGAGTTCTTTACATTTTCAGAAATTTCTTTAAAAAAAATAGTATTAGTATCTTCTCTGTGTGTGTTCCTGTTCAGAAAAAATCATATTGAAACCTTAAACCCTAATCAATCATCTTGACATCATGGTGGGGCCTTCCACAAGACCAAAAAAGAATCCGGTTATTCACTATGAGTAAAACCCCAGATAAAGATGGGGTAGTGATTGAAGAGTTGGAGTCAAAAGGGGTAAATACAGATTCCTCGTCACTAGGGTTTATCTCAGTTGATCATAAAGTGAGCCAACTTGAGTATAACCTGTGAAATGTACAATTTAAGATGGCCTCCTAAAGGAGACATAGAACAAATCAATCAGTGGATTGGATGATATCATAAAACATGTAAAGGGTAAACAGTATGGCCCAAATCTAGCCCATATTAGCCACGGAGGATTTTCAGTTCAAAATCATGGACAACATAAACATGTTGGATCACTTTTCCAGCCCAATCAAAATCCAACTTATTCGCAACCATGGAACATGATGCTGAAAGTGGATATGCACAAATTTGATGGTAAAGATCCCCTGAATTGGATAAATCAAATGGATAACTTATTTGAGTCACATCAAACACCATCATGAAAAAAGGTGACATTGGCATCCCTGTATCTTGAACTAGACCAATTCATTTGGTATCGATGGTTATGTGCTCAGAGGCAGAAGAATGGTCTCGGTGTCACTTGGATAGTTTTTACTGAGGAGTTGCAATTGCACTATAGTTCCAGTGTTTCAGAGAACTACTTTAGTCAATTAGCAAAGTTAAAACAAACAGGATCAGTCAAAGATTATGTGCATCAATTCCAAAACCTATCCTTCAGGGTGGAGAATATACCAGAAGAGAATTTGAATGACCTATTTCTTGGGGGTCTTAAGGACCACATCGAGCATGAGGTACATATGTTTAATCCACTCAAGCTTTCTGATTCTATTATCATGGCACATCGAGTAGAGGAAAAAGTTCTTTGTAGTAGGAGGCTACGCCTTTCATTAACACTAGAGACCATAGTATCTCTTCCCCTTCATTTTCTAGGCCAATTAGACTGACTCCTCAACAAATGGAAGAAAAGAGAGAAAAAGTATTATGTTTTAACTGTGATAGCAAATATGGACCAGGGACACAAATGTGCTGAGAAGAAGTTGTTCTATATTGACAAAGGTAATGAGGATGATGAGGATGTTGAAATTATAGGAGAGGCTGAGGAACCAGTAGAAGATGAAGTAGAGGATCACCAACCTACAATTTCTTGCCATGCATTGTTAGGTATTAGTACTCCTCAAACACTCAAGGTTATTGGCTATCTCAAAAAACAGAAGGTGACAGTGTTGATTGACTCGGGGAGTACTCATAACTTCATAAATAGTAAGTTAGCTGCCCGCCTTAATTGTTTTATTTACCCAGCTCCAGAAATGCAAGTTATGATTGCAGATGGTGGGACAGTCAAGTGCACAGGAAAGTGTCATAGTATCAAGCTTTCCATGGGAGACTATATGTTAGACTCACCTATGTTTTTTATTTCTATGGGAGGAGCAAATATTGTTTTGGGTGTCCAATGGCTCACAACCTTAGGTACTATAGAGATGAATTTCCAAGAATTGTTCATGCGATTTCATTCAGATGGAAGGAAAATACAATTGAATGGGATGGTAGCTAAGTCTCCACAAATTATTAGCTCTCATCAGATGCAGAAGGTTCTCAGAAAAGGAGTAGATGGATTTATAGCAAAAGTTATTTTCCATAGAAGTACAAAATACAGAGTCTTCAATGCCACCCGATCTTCAGAATATTGTTGATGCTCACTCATCTATTTTTGATGAAATTCTAAAGGGAATACCACCAGTTAGGGATCATGATCATGTCATTCAGTTGATTCTAGGGAGCCAAACACCTAACATCAAACCATACAGATACCCATATTCCCAGAAAAGTGAGATCGAGAAAATGGTTCAGGAAATGTTGAAGGCAGGTATCATCAGGCCTAGCCAGAGTGCCTATTCTTCACCAGTGGTCATGGTACGTAAGAAGGATGAAACATGGAGGATGTGTCCAGATTACCAAGAACTCAACAAGTACACCATCAAAGATAAGTTTCCTATTCCAGTAATTGATGATTTACTTGATGAATTGCATGGTGCTATTTATTTCACAAAATTAGATCTTCGTTCGAGGTACCATCAAATTAGAATAAAAGAGGAAGATGTTCATAAAACGGATTTCAAGACTCATGAGGGCCATTATGAGTTTTTGGTAATGCCTTTTGGTCTTACAAATGTGCCTTCAACCTTTCAAAGCTTGATGAACACTGTTTTCAGGCCATTTTTAAGGAAATTTGTATTAGTTTTCTTTGATGACATATTGATTTACAGTAAGACATGGGAAGAACACTTACAACATGTAAATAAAGTGTTGGAAGTTTTGGAGAAACATACTCTCTATGCAAATCCATCCAAATGTTCTTTTGGTGTACAATAGGTAGAGTACTTGGGTCACATTGTATCCCATGAAGGTGTCAAATTTGATCCTCAGAAGATCAAAGCTATGGTGGAATGGCCAAGGCCCAAAACTCTCAAAAATCTTCATGGGTTCCTAGGACTAATAGGGTACTACAGAAGATTTGTGTGGGGATATGGTAGAATAGAAACCCCACTCACTGCATTGCTAAAGAAGGATGCCTTCCATTGGACAGACATAGCCACTAAATCCTTTGAGCAGCTGAAGGAAGCCTTGTGCAACACCCTAGTTTTGGCTACTCCCAACTTCTCAAAAACCTTCATTGTTGAATGTGACACTTCAGGATCAGGATTGGGAGTAGTTCTAATGCAAGAAGGAAGACCAATTGCATTTGAGAGTCACCAATTCAAAGGAAAAGATCTGCTCAAACCTATCTATGAGAAAGAAATGATGGTTATTCTTCATGCGGTCAAGCAATGGAGGCCCTATCTCATGGGTAGACACTTCAAGGTAAAAATTGATCATGATAGTCTCAAATACTTTTTGGAGCAAAGGTTATCATCTGAGGAACAACAAAAGTGGGTAACAAAAATGTTGGGTTATGATTTTGAAATCATATACAAAAAGGGTAAAGAAAATGTAGTAGTTGATGCGTTGTCTAGAAGGGATACATCCACAGATGCCTTACTATGTGGAATGTCCATGTTGATGGCCGATTGGGTGGATGAAGCAAGATTGGAATGGGATCAAGACAAGGATACACAATCTCTAATACAGAATATCAAGCAAGGATCTATGACATCTAACAAATTTGAGTGGAAAGGTAATGCCCTATGGTACAAGGACAGGTTATACTTGAGTAAAGATTCTGAGTTGAAGCATAAGATTCTTGCAGAGCTACATGCCTCACCTGTTGGAGGACACTCTAGGTTTTTGAAGACATATCATAGAATAAAAAGAGAATTCTTTTGGGAAGGACTCAAGGGGGATGTATAAAATTTTGTATCAAAGTGTTTAGTGTGCCAACAGAACAAAGGGGAAACAATTAAGACACCAGGTCTGTTGCAACCCTTACCAATTCCTAGCCAGAGATGGGAGGAGGTCTCCATGGATTTCATCACCGGATTGCCTTGTTCAGAGGGTAAGAATGTTATTTTTGTGATTGTGGATAGGCTCACAAAATATGCCCATTTTTGTGCCCTATCACATCCATTTGCAGCTAGTACAGTCACAGCTATTTTTTTGGAGACAGTTCAAAGGCTACATGGAACCCCAAAGATAATTGTAAGTGATCGTGATCCTATTTTCACAAGTAATTTTTGGACAGAATTATTTTCATGTTTGGGTACTCAGCTAGCTCACAGTTCATCTTATCATCCTCAAACTGATGGGCAAACGGAAGTGGTCAACAAATGCTTAGAGGGGTATCTACGTTGTTTTGTATCAGATAAGCAGGAAAGGTGGATTAAATGGCTACCACTTGCAGAATGGTGGTATAACACATCTTTTCATACCTCTTCTCAAATGACCCCATTTTTAGCATTATATGGTTACCATCCACCTTCTATCACTTCCTCCTTGAGGGTGCAAACTAAGGTCAGAGATGTTGAGGAACACATTCAACATCAACAACAGGTTTTGGCTAGTTTGAAGGAGAATTTAGCATTAGCACAAAACAGGATGAAACAACAAGCAGATCAACACCGTAGTGAAAGACATTTTGAAATTGGTGACTAGGTTTTTGTACGTCTCCAGCCTTACAAATAGATGTCCCTAAAGCAACAGAAAAAGGAAAACAAACTTGCTCCTAAATATTATGGCCCTTATCAGGTTCTACAGAAAATTGGCAGTGTTGCTTATAAACTAGAGTTGCCTCCATCTTCACACATACACCCAGTATTCCATGTTTCATGCCTGAAGAAGGTTATTGGAAAGAAATTTGAAGCCCAGATAGAGTTACCAAAACTTGATGAGGAAGGAAGAATCATTTTGGAGCCAGAGAAGATTCTGCAAACACGTACTAAGAGGCTGAGAACCAGAGACATTAAGGAATATCTGATCAAGTGGAAGAATCTGAGCATAGAAGATGCAACCTGGGAGGATGAAGGTTTTCTGTAGCAACATCCAGGATTATTCAACATTGAGGACAATGTTGGTTTGAAGGGGAAGGGCATGCTACGCCCTTAACCTATTGCTTGTATTAGGATATGAGTAGCCAACTTGTGGCTTACCATATCATTTTATTATATCATTTATACTTTCTCATGCTTAATAGGTCGGCCTTGGTGATGGCCATAGCATATGAATAGTATATATAGGGGATTGTAGGTAGTAGTTCATTATCATTTTGAGCATTTGAGTCTTATTATATGGTTTGGAGGTTGCCCCCTCGAAGTGGTGAAGCTATTATAATTGCATATTGAGATCATTATTCTTAAATATTGTGTTATTTGGTGTTCTATTGCTGCTCATAATCTGAATTATACTAGTAATTTCATTACAAGTGGTATTAGAGCTGCGATCTGGGCCAAAATTAGGGTAAAAACCCTAATTTTTTGTTTCCAAATCTATTTACTGAACCAGATCGAATTGGTTGGAGAAATTTTTACCAGAGTTTCAAACCATTTCAAGTAAGGTTCCCTGAAAATTTTAAACTTTTTTTGATTCATTTTGCACAAGTTATTACAAATTTATGGTTTTTCATAAAATCGCTCCCTAGGGTGCAAATTGTGGAATTTTTTCAAGTTCTTTACATTTTCGGAAATCTCTCAAAAAAATAGTATTAGTATCTTCTCTGTGTTTTTTCCTGTTCAGGCCGAATTTGTATCAAAACCCTAAACCCTAAGGTTTGATATCATGGCGGGGCCTTCCACAAGAGCAAAAAAGAATCCGGTTACTCCGGGTAAAACCCCAGATAAAGATGGGGTAGTGATTGAAGAGATGGAGTCAGAAGGGGTAAATACAGATTCCTCAGCACTAGGGTTTACCTCAGTTGATCATAAGGTGATCCAACTTGAGTATGAGTTGTGAAATGTACAATCTGAGATGGCCTCTAAAGGAGACATAGCCCAAATCAATCATCGGTTGGATGATATCATGCAACATGTAAAGGGTAAACAGTATGGCCCAAATCCATCCCATATCAACCAAGGAGGATCTTCAGTTCAAAATCATGGACAAAATAACCATGTTGGATCACTTTTCTAGCCCAATCAGAAATCCAACTTATTCACAACCATGGAACATGATGCCGAAAGTGGATATGCGCAAATTTGATGGTAAAGATCCCCTGAATTGGATAAATCAAATGGAGAACTTCTTTGAGTTACATCAAACACCATCAGGACAAAAGGTGACATTGGCATCCCTATATCTTGAACCAGACCAATTCATTTGGTATCGATGGTTATGTGCTCAGAGGCAAAAGAATGGTCTCGGTGTCACTTGGACAGTTTTTACCGAGGAGTTGCAATTGCACTATAGTTCCAGTGTTTTAGAGAACTACTTTAGTCAATTAGCAAAGTTACGACAAATAGGATCAGTCAAAGATTATGTGCATCAATTCCAGAACCTATCCTTAAGGGTGGAGAATATACCAGAAGAGAATCTGAATGACCTATTTCTTAGGGGTCTTAAGGACCACATCAAGCATGAGGTACGTATGTTTAATCCACTCAAGCTTTCTGATTCTATTATCATGGCACGTCAAGCAGAGGAAAAAGTTCTTTGTAGTAGGAGGCCACCTTTCATTAACACCAAAGACCGTAGTATCTCTTCCCCTTCATTTTCTAGGCCAATTAGACTGACTCCTCAACAAATGGAAGAAAAGAGAGCAAAAGGATTATGTTTTAACTGTGATAGCAAATATGGACTGGGACACAAATGTGCTGAGAAGAAGTTGTTCTATATTGACGGAGGTAATGAGGATGATGAGGAATGCTGAAATTATAGGAGAGGCTGAGGAACCAGTAGAAGATGAAGTAGAGGATCACCAACCTATAATTTCTTGCCATGCATTTTCAGGTATTAGTACTCCTCAAACACTCAAGGTTATTGGCTATCTCAAAAAATAGAAGGTGACGGTGTTGATTGACTCGGGGAGTACTCATAACTTCATAAATAGTAAGTTAGTTGCCCGCCTCAATTGTTTTATTTACCCAGCTCAAGAAATGCAAGTTATGATTGGATGGTGGGACAGTCAAGTGCACAGGAAAGTGCCATAGTATCAAGCTTTCCATGGGAGACTACATGTTAGACTCACCTATGTTTTTTATTTCTATGGGAGGGGCAGATATTGTTTTGGGTGTCCAATGGCTCACAACCTTAGGTACTATAGAGATGAATTTCCAAGAATTGTTCATGTGATTTCATTCAGATGGAAGGACAATACAATTGAATGGGATGGTAGCTAAGTCTCCACAAATTATTAGCTCTCATCAGATGCAGAAGGTTCTCAAAAAAGGAGTAGATGGATTTATAGCAAAGTTATTTTCCATAGAAGTACAAAATACAGAGTCTTCAATGCCACCCGATCTTCAGAAGATTGTTGATGCTCACTCATCTATTTTTGATGCAATTCCAAAGGGACTACCACCAGTTAGGGATCATGATCATGCCATTCAGTTGATTCCAGGGATCCAAACACCTAACATCAGACCATACAGATACCCATATTCCCAGAAAAGTGAGATTGAGAAAATGGTTCAGAAATGTTGAAGGCAGGTATCATCAGGCCTAGCCAGAGTGCATATTCTTCACCAGTGGTCATGGTACGTAAGAAGGATGAAACATGGAGGATGTGTCCAGATTACCGAGAACTCAACAAGTACACCATCAAAGATAAGTTTCCTATTCCAGTAATTGATGATTTACTTGATGAATTGCATGGTGCTATTTATTTCACAAAATTAGATCTTTGTTCGGGGTACCATCAAATTAGAATAAGAGAGGAAGATGTTCATAAAATGGCTTTCAGGACTCATGAGGGCCATTATGAGTTTTTGGTAATGCCTTTTGGTCTTACAAATGCTCCTTCAACCTTTCAAATCTTGATGAACACTGTTTTCAGGCCATTTTTAAGGAAATTTGTATTAGTTTTCTTTGATGACATATTGATTTACAGTAAGACATGGGAAGAACACTTACAACATGTAAATAAAGTGTTGGAAGTTTTGGAGAAACATACTCTCTATGCAAATCCATCCAAATGTTCTTTTGGTGTACAAGAGGTAGAGTACTTGGGTCACATTGTATCCCATGAAGGTGTCAAAGTTGATCCTCAGAAGATCAAAGCTATGGTGGAATGGCCAAGGCCCAAAACTCTCAAAAATCTTTGTGGGTTCCTAGGACTAACAGGGTACTACAGAATATTTGTGAGGGGATATGGTAGAATAGCAACCCCACTCACTACATTGCTAAAGAAGGATACCTTCCATTGGACAGACTTAGCCACTAAATCCTTTGAGCAGCTGAAGGAAGCCTTGTGCAGCACCCCAGTTTTGGCTACTCCCAACTTCTCAAAAACCTTCATTGTTGAATGTGACGCTTCAGGATCAGGATTGGGAGCAGTTCTAATGCAAGAAGGAAGACCAATTGCATTTGAGAGTCACAATTCAAAGGAAAATATCTTCTCAAACCTGTCTATGAGAAATAAATGATGGTTATTCTTCATGCGGTCAAGCAATGGAGGCCCTATCTCATGGGTAGACACTTCAAGGTAAAAATGATCATGATAGTCTCAAATACTTTTTGGAGCAAAGGTTATCATCTGAGGAACAACAAAAGTGGGTAAAAAAATGTTGGGTTATGATTTTGAAATCATATACAAAAAGGGTAAAGAAAATGTAGTAGTTGATGCGTTGTTATGAAGGGATACATCCACAGATGCCTTACTATGTGGAATGTCCATGTTGACGGCCGATTGGGTGGATGAAGCAAGATTGGAATGGGATCAAGACAAGGATACACAATCTCTAATATAGAATATCAAGCAAGGATCTATAACATCTAACAAATTTGAGTGGAAAGGTAATGCCCTATGGTACAAGGACAGGTTATACTTGAGTAAAGATTCTGAGTTGAAGCATAAGATTCTTGCAGAGCTACATGCCTCACCTGTTGGAGGACACTCTGGGTTTTTGAAGACATATCATAGAATAAAGAGAGAATTCTTTTGGGAAGGACTCAAGGGGGATGTACAAAATTTTGTATCAGAGTGTTTAGTGTGCCAATAGAACAAAGGGGAAACAATTAAGACACCAGGTCTGTTGCAACCCTTACCAATTCCTAGCCAGAGATGGGAGGAGGTCTCCATGGATTTCATCACCGGATTGCCTTATCCAGAGGGTAAGAATGTTATTTTCGTGATTGTGGATAGGCTCACAAAATATGCCCATTTTTTTGCCCTATCACATCCATTTGCAGCTAGTACAGTCGCAACTATTTTTTTGGAGACAATTCAAAGGCTACATGGAACCCCAAAGATAATTGTAAGTGATCATGATCCTATTTTCACAAGTAATTTTTGGACGGAATTATTTTCATGTTTGGGTACTCAGCTAGCTCACAGTTCATCTTATCATCCTCAAATTGATGGGCAAACAAAAGTGGTCAACAAATGCTTAGAGGGGTATCTACGTTGTTTTGTATCAGATAAGCAGGAAAGGTGGATTAAATGGCTACCACTTGCAGAATGGTGGTATAACACATCTTTTCATACCTCTTCTCAAATGACCCCATTTTTAGCATTATATGGTTACCATCCACCTTCTATCACTTCTTCCTTGAGGGTGCAAACTAAGGTCAGAGATGTTGAGGAACACATTCAACATCAACAACAGGTTTTGGCTAGTTTGAAGGAGAATTTAGCATTAGCACAAAACAGGATGAAACAACAAGCAGATCAACACCGTAGTGAAAGACATTTTGAAATTGGTGACTGGGTTTTTGTACGTCTCCAGCCTTACAAACAAATGTCCCTAAAGCAACAAAAAAGGACAACAAACTTGCTCCTAAATATTATGGCCCTTATCAGGTTCTACAGAAAATTGGCAGTGTTGCTTATAAACTAGAGTTGCCTCCATCTTCACACATACACCCAATATTCCATGTTTCATGCCTGAAGAAGGTTATTGGACATAAATTTGAAGCCCAGATAGAGTTACCAGAACTTGATGAGGAAGGAAGAATCATTTTGGAGCCAGAGAAGATTGTGCAAACATGTACTAAGAGGCTGAGAACTAGAGACATTAAGGAATATCTGATCAAGTGGAAGAATCTGAGCATAGAAGATGCAACCTGGGAGGATGAAGGTTTTCTGCAACAACATCCAGGATTATTCAACGTTGAGGACAACGTTGGTTTGAAGGGGAAGGGCATGCTACGCCCTTAACCTATTTCTTGTATTAGGATATGAGTAGCCGACTTGTGGCTTACCATATCATTTTATTATATCATTTATACTTTCTCATGCTTAATAGGTCGGCCTTGGTGATGGCCATAGCATATGAATAGTATATATAGGGGATTGTAGGTAGTAGTTCATTATCATTTTGAGCATTTGAGTCTGCTTTTATGGTTTAGAGGTTGCCCCATCGAAGTGGTGAAGCTATTCTAATTGTATATTGAGATAATTATTCTGAAATATTGTGTTATTTGGTGTTATATTGCTGCTCATAATCTGAATTATACTAGTAATTTCATTACAAGTGGTATCAGAGCTGCGATCTAGGCCAAAATTAGGGTAAAAACCATAAAAAAAAATTCCAAACTATATTTCAAACCAAAGCGAATTGGTGGGAGACATTTTTACCAGAGTTTCAAAGTATTTCAAGTAAGGTTCCCTAAACATTTTAGACTTTTTTGATTCAGTATGCACAAGTTATTACAAATTTAGGGTTTTTCATAAAATCGCTCCCTAGGGTGCAAATCGTTAAATTTTTTCAAGTTCTTTACATTTCGGAAAGCTCTGAAAAAAATAACATTAGTATCTTCTATGTCTTTTTTCCTGTTCCACTGAATTTATATGGAAACCCTAAACCCTAATCAATCATCTTGATATCGTGGCAGGGCCTTCCACAAGAGCAAAAAATAATCCGGTTACTCTGGGTAAAACCCCAGATAAATATGGGATATTGATTGAATAGATGGAGTAAGAAGAGGTAAATACAGATTCCTCAGCACTAGGGTTTACCTCATTTGATCATAAGGTGATCCAACTTGAGTATGAATTACGAAATTTACAATTTGAGATGGCCTCTAAAGGAGACATAGTCCAAATCAATCATCGGTTGGAAGATATAATGCAATATGTAAAGGGTAAACAGTATGGCCCAAATCTGGCCCATATCAACCAAGGAGGATCTTCAGTTCAAAATCATGGACAACATAACCATGTTGGATCACTTTTCCAGCCCAATCAGAATCCAACTTATTCACAACCACGGAACATGATGTCGAAAGTGGATATGTGTAAATTTGATGGTAAAGATCCCCTGAATTGGATAAATTAAATGGAGAACTTATTTGAGCTATATTAAACACCATCATGATAATAGGTAAAATTGGTATCCCTATATCTTGAACCAGACCAATTCGTTTATCGATGGTTATGTGCTCAAAGGTAGAAGAATGGTTTCGGTGTCACTTGGACAGTTTTTATCGTGGAGTTGCAATTGCACTATAGTTCCACTATTTCAGAGAACTACTTTAGTCAATTAGCAAAGTTACGACAAATAGGATCAGTCAAATATTATGTGTATCAATTCCAAAACCTATCATTAAGGGTGGAGAACATACCAAAAGAGAATCTAAATGACGTATTTCTTAGCGGTCTTAAGGACCACATCAAGCATGAGGTACGTATGTTTAATCCACTCAAGCTTTCTGATTCTATTATCATGGCACGTCAAGTAGAGGAAAAAGTTATTTGTAGTAGGAGGCCGCCTTTCATTAACACCAGAGACCGTAGTATCTCTTCCCCTTCATTTTCTAGGCCAATTAGACTGACTCCTCAACAAATGGAAAAAAAGAGAGAAAAAGGATTATGTTTTAATTGTGATAGAAAATATGGACCAAGACACAAATGTGATGAGAAGAAGTTATTCTATATTTACGTAGGTAATGAGGATGATGAGGATGTTGAAATTATAGGAGAGGCTGAGGAACCAGTAGAAGATGAAGTAGAGGATCCCCAACCTACACTTTCTTGTCATGCATTGTCAGGTATTAGTACTCCTCAAACACTCAAGGTTATTGGCTATCTCAAACCACAGAAGGTGATAGTATTGATTGACTCAGGGAGTACTCATAACTTCATAAATAGTAAGTTAGTTGCCCGCCTCAATTGTTTTATTTACCCAGCTCAAGAAATGTAAGTTATGATTGTGGATGGTGGGACCGTCAAGTGCACAGGAAAGTGCCATATTATCAAGATTTCTATGGGATATTACATGTTAGACACACCTATGTTTCCTATTTCTATGGGAGGGGCAGATATTGTTTTGGGTGTCCAATGGCTCACAACCTTAGGTACTATAGAGATGAATTTCCAAGAATTGTTCATGCGATTTCATTCAGATGGAAGGACAATACAATTGAATGGGATGGTAGCTAAGTCTCCACAAATTATTAGCTCTCATCAGATGTAGAAGGTTCTCAGAAAAGGAGTAGATGGATTTATAGCAAAGTTATTTTCCATAGAAATACAACATACAAAGTCTTCAATGCCACCTGATCTTCAGAAGATTGTTGATGCTCACTCATCTATTTTTGGTGCAATTCCAAAGGGACTACCACTAGTTAGGGATCATGATCATGCCATTCAGTTGATTCCAAGGAGCCAAACACCTAACATCAGTCCATACAGATACCCATATTCCCAAAAAAGTGAGATTGAGAAAATGGTTCAGGAAATGTTGAAGGCAGGTATCATCAGGCCTAGCCAGAGTGCATATTCTTCACCAGTGGTCATGGTACGTAAGAAGGATGAAACATGGAGGATGTGTCCAGATTACCAAGAACTCAACAAGTACACCATCAAAGATAAGTTTCCTATTCCAGTAATTGATGATTTACTTGATGAATTGCATGGTGCTATTTATTTCACAAAATTAGATCTTCGTTCAGGGTACCATCAAATTAGAATAAAAGAGGAAGATGTTCATAAAACGGATTTCAGGACTCATGAGGGCCATTATGAGTTTTTGGTAATGCCTTTTGGTCTTACAAATGCGCCTTCAACCTTTCAAAGCTTGATGAACATTGTTTTCAGGCCATTTTTAAGGAAATTTGTATTAGTTTTCTTTGATGACATATTGATTTACAGTAAGACATGGGAAGAACACTTACAACATGTAAATAAAGTGTTGGAAGTTTTGGAGAAACATACTCTCTATGCAAATCCATCCAAATGTTCTTTTGGTGTACAAGAGGTAGAGTACTTGGGTCACATTGTATCCCATGAAGGTGTCAAATTTGATCCTCAGAAGATCAAAGCTATGGTGGAATGGCCAAGGCCCAAAACTCTCAAAAATCTTTGTGGGTTCCTAGGACTAACAGGGTACTACAGAAGATTTGTGCGGGGATATGGTAGAATAGCAACCCCACTCACTACATTGCTAAAGAAGGATGCCTTCCATTAGACAGACTTAGCCACTAAATCCTTTGAGCAGCTGAAGGAAGCCTTGTGCAGCACCCCAGTTTTGGCTACTCCCAACTTCTCAAAAACCTTTATTGTTGAATGTGACGCTTCAGGTTTGGGATTAGAAGAATTTCTAATGAAAGAAGCAATACCAATTGCATTTGAGAGTCACCAACTCAAAGGAAAAGATCTGCTCAAACCTGTCTATGAGAAAGAAATGATGGCTATTCTTCATGCGGTCAAGCAATGGAGGCCCTATCTCATGGGTAGACACTTCAAGGTAAAAATGATCATGATAGTCTCAAATACTTTTTGGAGCAAAGGTTATCATCTGAGGAACAACAAAAGTGGGTAACAAAAATGTTGGGTTATGATTTTGAAATCATATACAAAAAGGGTAAAGAAAATGTAGTAGATGATGTGTTGTTCAGAAGGGATACATCCGCAGATGCCTTACTATGTGGAATGTCCATGTTGACGGTCAATTGGATGGATGAAGCAAGATTGGAATGGGATCAAGACAAGGATACATAATCTTTAATATAGAATATCAAGCAAGGATCTATGACATCTAACAAATTTGAGATGAAAGGTAATGCCCTATGGTACAAGGACAGGTTATACTTGAGTAAAGATTCTGAGTTGAAGCATAAGATTCTTGCAGAGCTACATGCCTCACCTACTGAAGGACACTCTGGGTTTTTGAAGACATATCATAGAATAAAAAGAGAATTCTTTTGGGAAGGACTCAAGGGGGATGTACAAAAGTTTGTATCAGAGTGTTTAGTGTGCCAATAGAACAAAGGGGAAACAATTAAGACACCAGGTCTGTTACAACCCTTACCAATTCCTAGCCAGAGATGGGAGGAGGTCTCCATGGATTTCATCACCGGATTGCCTTGTTCAGAGGGTAAGAATGTTATTTTTGTGATTGTGGATAGGCTCACAAAATATGCCCATTTTTGTGCCCTATCACATCCATTTGCAGCTAGTACAGTCGCAGCTATTTTTTTGGAGACAGTTCAAAGGCTACATGGAACCCCAAAGATAATTGTAAGTGATCGTGATCCTATTTTCACAAGTAATTTTTGGACGGAATTATTTTCATGTTTGGGTACTCAGCTAGCTCACAGTTCATCTTATCATCCTCAAACTGATGGGCAAACGGAAATGGTCAACAAATGCTTAGAGGGGTATCTACGTTGTTTTGTATCAGATAAGCAGGAAAGGTGGATTAAATGGCTACCACTTGCAGAATGGTGGTATAACACATCTTTTCATACCTCTTCTCAAATGACCCCATTTTTAGCATTATATGGTTACCATCCACCTTCTATCACTTCCTCCTTGAGGGTGTAAACTAAGGTCAGAGATGTTGAGGAACACATTCAACATCAACAACAGGTTTTGGCTAGTTTGAAGGAGAATTTAGCATTAGCACAAAACAGGATGAAACAACAAGCAGATCAACACCGTAGTGAAAGACATTTTGAAATTGGTGACTGGGTTTTTGTATGTCTCCAGCCTTACAAATAGATGTCCCTAAAGCAACAGAAAAAGGACAACAAACTTGCTCCTAAATATTATGGCCCTTATCAGGTTCTACAAAAAATTGGCAGTGTTGCTTATAAACTAGAGTTGCCTCCATCTTCACACATACACCCAGTATTCCATGTTTCATGCCTGAAGAAGGTTATTGGACAAGAAATTTGAAGCCCAGACAGAGTTACCAGAACTTGACGAGGAAGGAAGAATCATTTTGGAGCCAGAGAAGATTCTGCAAACACGTACTAAGAGGCTGAGAACCAGAGACATTAAGGAATATCTGATCAAGTGGAAGAATCTAAGCATAGAAGATGCAACCTGGGAGGATGAAGGTTTTCTGTAGCAACATCCAGGATTATTCAATGTTGAGGACAACGTTGGTTTGAAGGGGAAGGGCATGCTACGCCCTTAACCTATTTCTTGTATTAGGATATGAGTAGCCGACTTGTGGCTTACCATATCATTTATACTTTATCATGCTTAATAGGTCAGCCTTGGTGATGGCCATAACATATGAATAGTATATATAGGGGATTGTAGGTAGTAGTTCATTATCATTTTGAGCATTTGAGTCTTATTATATGGTTTGGAGGTTGCCCCCTCGAAGTGGCGAAGCTATTATAATTGCATATTGAGATCATTATTTTGAAATATTGTGTTATTTGGTGTTATATTGCTGCTCATAATCTGAATTATACTAGTAATTTCATTACAAGTGGTATCAGAGCTGCGATCTGGGCCAAAATTAGGGTAAAAACCCTAATTTTTTGTTTCCAAAATATATTTCGAACCAAAGTGAATTGGTTGGATATATTTTTACCAATGTTTTGAAACATTTCATGTAAGGTTCCCTAAAATTTTCAGACTTTTTTTATTAATTTTGCACAAGTTATTATAAATTTAGGGTTTTTCATAAAATCACTCCCTAGGGTGTAAATTGTTGAATTTTTTCAAGTTCTTTACATTTTCATAAAGATCTCAAAAAAATAGTTTTAGTATCTTCTCTATGTTTTTTCCTATTCAGCAAAATCTATATTAAAACCCTAAACCCTAAGGTTTGATATCATGGTGGGGCCTTCCACAAGAGAAAAGAAGAATATGGTTACTCTGGGTAAAACCCCATTAAAGATGGGATAGTGATTGAAGAGATCGATTCAGAAGGGGTAAATAAAAATTCCTCATCACTAGGATTTACTTCAGTTGATCATAAGGTGAGCCAAATTGAGTATGAGCTACGAAATGTATAATCTGAGATGGCCTCTAAAGGAGACATAGCCCAAATCAATCATCAGTAGGATGATATCATGCAACATGTACAGGGTAAACAATATAGCCCAAATCCATCCCATGTCAACCAAGGATGATATTCAGTTCAAAATCATGGACAAAATAACCATGTTGGATCACTTTTCCAGCCCAATCATAATCCAACTTATCCGCAACCACAGAACATGGTACCGAAAGTGGATATGCACAAATTTGATGGTAAAGATCCCCTGAATTAGATAAATCAAATGTAGAACTTCCTTGAGCTACATCAAACACCATCAAGACAAAAGGTGACATTGGCATCCCTTTATCGTGAACCAGACTAATTCGTTTGGTATCGATGGTTATGTGCTCAGTGGCAAAAGAATGGTCTCGGTGTCACTTGGATAGTTTTTATCGAGGACTTACAATTCCACTATAGTTCCAGTGTTTCATAGAACTACTTTAGTCAATTAGCAAAGTTATGACAAACAATATCAATCAAAACTTATGTGCATCAATTCCAGAACCTATACTTAAGGGTGGAGAATATACCAAAAGAGAATCTGAATGACCTATTTCTTGGAGGTCTTAAGGACCACATCAAGCATGAGGTACGTATGTTTAATCCACTCAAGCTTTATGATTCTATTATCATGGAACGTCAAGCAGAGGAAAAAAAATTGTAGTAGGAGGCCACCTTTCATTAACACCAAAGACTGTAGTATCTCTTCCCCTTCATTTTCTAGGCCAATTAGACTGACTCCTTAACAAATGGAAGAAAAGAGAGCAAAAGGATTATGTTTTAACTGTGATAGAAAATATGGACCGGGACACAAATGTGCTGAAAAGAAGTTGTTCTATATTGACGGAGGTAATGAGGATGATGAGGACACTAAAATTATAGGAGAGGTTGAGGAACCAGTACAAGAGGAAGTAGAGGATCACCAACCTATAATTTCTTGACATGCATTGTCAGGTATTAGTACTCCTCAAACACTCAAGGTTATTGGCTATCTCAAAAAATAGAAGGTGACAGTGTTGATTGACTCGGGGAGTACTCATAACTTCATAAATAGTACGTTAGTTGCCCGCCTCAATTGTTTTATTTACCCAACTCCAGAAATGCAAGTTATGATTGCGGATGGTAGGATAGTAAAGTGCACCGAAAAGTGTCATAGTATCAAGATTTTAATGGGAGACTACATGTTAGACTCACCTATGTTTGTTATTTCTATGGGAGGGGTAGATATTGTTTTGGGTGTCCAATGGCTCACAACCTTAGGTACTATAGAGATGAATTTCCAAGAATTGTTCATGCGATTTCATTCAGATGGAAGGACAATACAATTGAATGGGATGGTAGCTAAGTCTCCACAGATTATTTTCTCTCATCAGATGCAGAAGGTTCTCAAAAAAGGAATAGATGGATTTATAGCAAAGTTATTTTCCATAGAAGTACAAAATACAGAGTCTTCAATGCCACCCGATCTTCAGAAGATTGTTGATGCTCACTCATCTATTTTTGATGTAATTCCAAAGGGACTACCACCAGTTAGGGATCATGATCATGCCATTCAGTTGATTCTAGGGATCCAAACACCTAACATCAGACCATACAGATACCCATATTCCCAGAAAAGTGAGATCAAGAAAATGGTTCAGAAAATGTTGAAGGCAGGTATCATCAGGCCTAGCCAGAGTGCATATTCTTCACCAGTGGTCATGGTACGTAAGAAGGATGAAACATGGAGGATGTGTCCAGATTACCGAGAACTCAACAAGTACACCATCAAAGATAAGTTTCCTATTCCAGTAATTGATGATTTACTTGATGAATTGCATGGTGCTATTTATTTCACAAAATTAGATCTTTGTTCGGGGTACCATCAAATTAGAATAAAAGAGGAAGATGTTCATAAAATGGCTTTCAGGACTCATGAGGGCCATTATGAGTTTTTGGTAATGCCTTTTGGTCTTACAAATGCGCCTTCAACCTTTCAAAGCTTGATGAACACTGTTTTCAGGCCATTTTTAAGGAAATTTGTATTAGTTTTCTTTGATGACATATTGATTTACAGTAAGACATGGGAAGAACACTTACAACATGTAAATAAAGTGTTGGAAGTTTTGGAGAAACATACTCTCTATGCAAAATCCATCTAAATGTTCTTTTGGTGTACAAGAGGTAGAGTACTTGGGTCACATTGTATCCCATGAAGGCGTCAAAGTTGATCCTCAGAAGATCAAAGCTATGGTGGAATGGCCAAGGCCCAAAACTCTCAAAAATCTTCGTGGGTTCCTAGGACTAACAGGGTACTACAGAAGATTTGTGTGGGGATATGGTAGAATAGAAACCCCACTCACAGCATTGCTAAAGAAGGATGCCTTCCATTAGATAGACTCAGCCACTCAATCCTTTGAGCAGCTGAAGGAAGCCTGGTGCAGGACCCCAATTTTGGCTACTCCCAACTTCTCAAAAAACCTTCATTGTTGAATGTGACGCTTCAGGATCAGGATTGGGAGCAGTTCTAATGCAAGAAGGAAGACCAATTGCATTTGAGAGTTGCCAATTCAAAGGAAAAGATCTGCTCAAACCTGTCTATGAGAAAGAAATGATGGCTATTCTTCATGCAGTCAAGCAATGGAGGCCCTATCTCATGGGTAGACACTTCAAGGTAAAAACGGATCATGATAGTCTCAAATACTTTTTGGAGCAAAGGTTATCATCTAAGGAACAACAAAAGTGGGTAACAAAAATGTTGGGTTATGATTTTGAAATCATATACAAAAAGGGTAAAGAAAATGTAGTAGTTGATGCGTTGTCCAGAAGGGATACATCCACAGATGCCTTACTATGTGGAATGTCCATGTTGACAGCCGATTGGGTGGATGAAGCAAGATTGGAATGGGATCAAGACAAGGATACACAATCTCTAATACAGAATATCAAGCAAGGATCTATGACATCTAACAAATTTGAGTGGAAAGGTAATGCCCTATGGTACAAGGACAGGTTATACTTGAGTAAAGATTCTGAGTTGAAGCATAAGATTCTTGCAGAGCTACATGCCTCACCTGTTGGAGGACACTCTAGGTTTTTGAAGACATATCATAGAATAAAAAGAGAATTATTTTGGGAAGGACTCAAGGGGGATGTACAAAAGTTTGTATCAGAGTGTTTAGTGTGCCAACAGAACAAAGGGGAAACAATTAAGACACCAGGTCTATTGCAACCCTTACCAATTCCTAGCCAGAGATGGGAGGAGGTCTCCATGGATTTCATCACCGGATTGCCTTGTTCAGAGGGTAAGAATGTTATTTTCGTGATTGTGGATAGGCTCACAAAATATGCCCATTTTTGTGCCCTATCACATCCATTTGCAGCTAGTACAGTCGCATCTATTTTTTTGGAGACAGTTCAAAGGCTACATGGAACCCCAAAGATAATTGTAAGTGATCGTGATCCTATTTTCACAAGTAATTTTTGGACGGAATTATTTTCATGTTTGGGTACTCAGCTAGCTCACAGTTCATCTTATCATCCTCAAACTGATGGGAAAACGGAAGTGGTCAACAAATGCTTAGAGGGGTATCTACGTTGTTTTGTATCAGATAAGCAGGAAAGATGGATTAAATGGCTACCACTTGCAGAATGGTGGTATAACACATCTTTTCATACCTCTTCTCAAATGACCCCATTTTTAGCATTATATGGTTACCATCCACCTTCTATCACTTCCTCCTTGAGGGTGCAAACTAAGGTCAAAGATGTTGAGGAACACATTCAACATCAACAACAGGTTTTGGCTAGTTTGAAGGAGAATTTAGCATTAGCACAAAACAGGATGAAACAACAAGTAGATCAACATCGTAGTGAAAGACATTTTGAAATTGGTGACTTGGGTTTTTGTACGTCTCCAGCCTTACAAACAGATGTCTCTAAAGCAACAGAAAAAGGACAACAAACTTGCTCCTAAATATTATGGCCCTTATCAGGTTCTACAGAAAATTGGCAGTGTTGCTTATAAACTAGAGTTGCCTCCATCTTCACACATACACCCAAGTATTCCATGTTTCATGCCTGAAGAAGGTTATTGGACATAAATTTGAAGCCCAGAAAGAGTTACCAGAACTTGACGAGGAAGGAAGAATCATTTTGGAGCCAGAGAAGATTCTGCAAACACGTACTAAGAGGCTGAGAACCAGAGACATTAAGGAATATCTTATCAAGTGGAAGAATCTGAGCATAGAAGATGCAACCTGGGAGGATGAAGGTTTTCTGCAGCAACATCCAAGATTATTCAACGTTGAGGAAAATGTTGGTTTGAAGGGGAAGGGCATGCTACGCCCTTAACCTATTACTTGTATTAGGATATGAGTAGCCGACTTGTGGCTTACCATATCATTTTATTATATCATTTATACTTTCTCATGCTTAATAGGTCAGCCTTGGTGATGGCCATAACATATGAATAGTATATATAGGGGATTGTAGGTAGTAGTTCATCATCATTTGAGCATTTGAGTCTTATTATATGGTTTGGAGGTTGCCCCTCGAAGTGGCGAAGCTATTATAATTGCATATTGAGATCATTATTCTGAAATATTGTGTTATTTGGTGTTCTATTGCTGCTCATAATCTGAATTATACTAGTAATTTCATTACATTAACTCAGGGGAGGACGCGCAGAGCATTGAGGACACAATTTCAGATGCACAGTTGTTCATATTGAAGTGCACACCCTCTGACTTAGAGGATATTTTTGTATTCCTATGTACAGGTGTGGCACCTGAAGGGATGAAAGCTTTAGAAAATAAACAACTTTTTATACAGGTCGTGCCTTATATATTAATTAGCAGATATTTATACAAGTTAGGTTGTGATGAAGTTTTACATCAGTGTGTACTTGAACATGAGTGTACTCCAATTACTGAGGAAGCTCATGGTGGGATTATAGGTGGACATTATGGAGGAAATGTTATTGCGCGTAAGATTTTTTTGGAGGGCCTATGGTGGGAAACAATTTACAAGGATTGCATTGAGTATTGTAAAGCCTATGACCATTGTCAACACCTTGGAAAGCTTGGGCATAGAGATGAAATTCCTTTGAGGCCTATTGCAAGTGCATATCCTTTTGAAAAGTGGGAAATTGAATTTTTGGGGTCCTATTCCCCACCCACACGCAGGACTGGATCGTGCTACATTATAACTTGTAAATATTATCTTACAAGGTGGGCAGAAGTGGCGCCTACAAAGGATTTCATGAGAGCTTTAACAAAAATATTGTTATGGGAAAATATAATTAGCATATATGGATTCCCATTGAGTTTGAAAAGTGATAGGGGTATTCATTTTATTAATGATACTATTAGGGTATTATTGGTAGAATTTATGGTGGCACACCATAAAACAACTCTGTATCACCCATCGGCCAATGGAACTTTCGAGGCTTTCAATAAGATATTAGGACATACATTGACTAAGATTTGTAATATTGGAAGAAAGGATTGGGATGAAAAAGTTTATGTTGTACTTTGGGCATACAGAAAAACTTATAAAATATTGGACAAAGCCACACCCTTTTAGCTAGTGTTTAGTGCAGAGGTAGTTTTTCTTGTGGAATTTATGTTACCTTCTCTGCGTATTGTGCACGCATGAGGTCTAGCTGATGAGCAAAAATTTTAAGAACATATCGACAAGATGATGTATTTAGATGAAAGGTGTGACATTTTTGTTGGAGTTAGAAGATAGAAAAGGCTTGACATAAGGCTTGGAATGATAGACATATTAAGGATAAAACTATTGAAGTTAGAAAGATGGTTCTTCTTTATGATTACAAGTTTTTGTGCCACCTTGGAAAGTTGCAAGTGCATTAGTTGGGACTGTATGTTGTGAATTAAATACTTGATTCAAGCACTTGCTAGTTATAGGTGTTGGATGTGACATAGTTTCCTATTTTCTTCAAGGGGGAGCAGGCTGAAGCCCTACTATGAATAATTCTTCTTGGTGTTTGTAATAAGGTAGTATTGTCATTAGATTATATTTCTCTTAAAACATTCCTTTATATGTGTTTCATTTCAAAAAATTTATGCTTTGTCCATTTATTTTAGTGTCTTTTTGTAATAAGTGCACTTACGCATCAATTGTTGATTACTATCCTTTGAGTTCATGCACAGAGGACCATGCTTATCATTAGTGTGGAGTAGAATGAAAACAAGAGTGCATGAGAGGAGCCGTAAGTACCAAAAGGGCATGCATATTAATGGTGATTTTGGTTGTTAAAAAATGGTGACAAGGTGTCATAAGGAGGATGGTGATAATATGGAAGATGACAAAGGAAAATCCACATAAAAGGAATAAACAAGCAAGGAAATGTGAGGTAAGAAGTGGAATGGAGAACTACTTGGAAAAAGATGTAGAGGTTGATGTACTTCGGCATTGGGAGTGTGCATAAGGAGGTCAATGGTTAGTGTAGTTTGAATGCCAGAAGATTGCAGAGATTACACGGATTGGACACGCAGGGGTAAGTGCACATGGGAATACAAAAAAGGTGGGAAAAGTGGAAATAAATGTATTCATATGGTGGTAGGTGGCAATAATTAAGTGTAGGTAAAAATTAAAACACTATAGGAGTGTTGGGGTAAATCATTTTTACCTTACCTTGAGTGAATTTATGAAGAGTGATTGTGTAAACTAGGGAAAAATTCGATGTTTGAGTGAGAAATCACTTATAAAGTTGAAAAATCATGCACTAGAGGGAAGAACAGAACACAAATGAGTAAGGAGAGTTCATTTGGGAGGAATCTTGTAGATTGGATGACGTAGTGTGTAGTTTGCATTTCTATGGTTACGTTTTGTAAAATTAGGGCATGAAATTTAGGATTTAAACAAAGAACAACAATGTTGCACCTAGGGTTTGTCACATGAGGTTTAAATTGTTAGGAAAAACAAGGTATGAGGTAGAAATTTGATTTTTTATGCTTACAATGGCACCAAGGAAACCTGCACCCCTATCACCAAAGAAAAGAGGCAAGAGAAAAGAAAAACCTACCCCCACAGTTGATGTTCAGGAGGAATGGTACTCAGAAATGCAGTACCCTGATGGAATTCTAATGGGAAACGAGTGGGAATCCCATGTAAGGAGCATGGTTGTTAGTGATTAAAATCATCACACCAACCTAACCATGTGCATGACATGGTGATAGATCTCGTTTAACCAACTGATGAGAGAACCATAGATGATAAACTAGTTTATGATGATAGGGTAAAGAGTGTATTGAAGAGTGACAGATTATTAAAACTATATGAGATTATGTTCTTTAAGAATCCTGAAATACTATATCAGTGGTTAATGTCATGAGTGCATGAAGATTACTTCTATTTTGTAGGTAGAAGGATGCACATCATTGCGCAGTTGATTTTGAAGTACACTAGGCTCATTAACACTAGTATCTCATTTAATGATGACTTGGGAAATGATGAAGAGGTGAAGCAATATACCAAGGAGTTTGAATACAAGAAGGGTGGGCACACTTTTGATAATTTAAAGTTAAATGACCCTATTATGAAGATGGCAACGTGCTTGCTCACAAAGTTAAGTGGGTAGGAGAGATGGACCCAATTAAAAAAAAGGTGGCTATATGTGTGCAAAAGGATATAAGAAGGAACTATATACAACATTACCTCTTTCATAGCAGAAGATATTATCGATGCCATGTGAGATGGTGATAAGATCATGTTTGGAATTTTTTCTTACAATAGTTTTTTTAGAGATTGGGGTGCTCGATGGGCCTAAGGAAAAAATACGGGAGTATCCTCTAGAAACTCCACCCCCTGTAAAATGATTTTCAAAGTATACTTGAGAATTTGTAACACCAACATACAAGGAGTGCTTGTAAAAATGGTATAAATGATTGTGTGATACATTCGATGCTGAGTGGAGGATTCCAGAGCAGCTACCCATGCTTTTGGATGGACTTGCAGATATTTCCATATACCAAATTTTTTGTATTGGGAGACTTATGTTAAAGGATGACACTAAGAGCCCATGGTGTAAACTCCCTTTTTCCTTCACAACAAAATACTTCCAAAGCATAGTAAACATGTTTAAAGAGGTGAAAAAATTAAGGTATGACCTAAGTGAAGTATATAAAGAGCACCATGAGATGCTTCAAGAAATTTTATTTCCCGAAAATAACTCTTATGAGGAGAAGTATTTATTTGAGAGCATACATTTGATGAGATCAATCACATTTCCCATAGCTTTGATGGATGCTGCCAGGCTATATATTTATCTGAGGCATCATTTTATATATGGGGCATTTATAGAAGATGATTTAAGAATTCCCAAGGAGCCTTCCATGTGGAATAAGGTCAAATAAAAGAAGAGCGAGAATGAAGAGACAATGACTATTAGTAGGACTGAATGAGTGGTTAAGGATAAAACCCCAGCTTATAGTGCACCCATAGGAAAAACCTTAGAGAGGAAGGAGGCAGGGACCAATACTTATGTTAAGAGGAAGCCTGCTAGAAGATGGTATCTAGCGCTAAAGAAAAAAAAGAGATCCCACCGCTTGGATTTTGAGAGGACTGAAAGCCAGAAGGCAGAAGAAGGCACTAAAAGTGAAGAAGCGCTGGTTAAGAAGTTGAGCCCAAAAGTGCACACAGTCAAAGAATCAAATAAAGAAGACCAAGATGAGCACTATGAAGATGCTCATACCATGGATGGGGAAGAAGAGGGTGTCAGGGTGACCAATACGTAGGTAATTAAGGAGAGCTCAGACTCTATAAAGGAGCCTAAGGATAAGCTCACTCCTAACCCAGAACTTGAGGGCATAATGAAGAGAGAGGTCATGAAGATTATTGAGCATTTGGTGGAACACGAGGTTATGTGGAGTGATGAGGAAGAAAGATAGGAAATAGATGAATAAGAGAAGAGTATAGGACATGAAGGGATCATGGGTGGAGATTCATGCCTTATTGTAGGTTTCTCGATGTAAGCACAAGGAAGGAGAAGATAATACATTCCCCAAGGGACCATAATGTAATATGTTGAGGATCTCAGTAAGGTTATGTGTGTAAGATACCAAATTAAAATACTTGTAGATCAACTCTTTTGTTGGTCTTTATTTTATAAGAAGGGTGCGCTCCTGTGCATGAGAAAAATGTTGTCTTGGGATTTCGAGTCCCACATTGAAGAGCTAAAATTTGAAGTGAGTACCCAGTCTTTGTTGGATACCCGTGAGTCATTAGTTTGAAGGGACATGTACCTGATAATTGAATCTCAATAGTTAATAGATGAACAAACATGTATGGGGAAGGGGCGTAAGCATGCAAATAATGGAGGGAACACGGGAAGACATAAAATAGGGTGGGAAAAGGAGATGAGTGTATGTAAGTGCACAAGAGGAATGCCAGGGACTTAGCCATTTGGAAGGCAAGTTTATAGAGGTGTGTGCAAGGAGTGTGCAACAAGATAGGAAAGAAGGTAAGCGCACAGAGGAAAGGTGCGCAAGGGGAAATGGAAGGAGATGAAAGAACTCAAAGGAAGTAGGAAGGCACACAAGGGAATGTAGAGGAAATATAATTGTACCAAGGTGTTACAAGAACAATCTTGAGTCCACGCGACTTGAAATGTGAAACATCAGAGTTAGAATGAAAATGTAAGTTATCTAAATAACTAGGAGAGTTATTTGGATAACAGTTTTGGTGAATTTTGGTGGCTGTCTTCCTACTAGATGAAGAGACCATTAGCCTTAGAGAGTTATTTGGATAACAGTTTTGGTGAATTTTGGTGGCTGTCTTCCTACTAGATGAAGAGACCATTAGCCTTAGAAGTCCATTGGGCATGGAGTCAAATGCTAATCTTGAAGATCTGATCTGCAACTTTGAAGAACATTCCTAAAGTCACTTAAAGCTCTATCTGAACTCTTAATTGAATTGTTGCTCTCATATGAAGATATTCTTAATTAAATTGATAAGAGTTAAAGGTATGCACTGAATGTTGGAACTGCCTCTATAAAAATTGAACTATCATCCCAGGAAGAAACAAAAGGGGCATGTGGGTGCAACAGGAAAGGAAAATCAATAAAGAGAGCGTGCTAAAACAAAATCAGAACACTATGTAAAAAATCTGAAAATCAGACATGTCTTAAAGGGAACATGAAAAGTGTGCACAAGAACTTTTTTTACTAAAATCAAACCTAAACTATCCTACTCCAACTATAAGCAAGGGGTGCTCAAGTAAAACCTATAATGGGCAGGGAGAAGTAGCTTCCCTTCCTCACAAATTGTGACCATGAAAAGTGTGCACAAGAACTTTTTTTACTAAAATCAAACCTAAAATATCCTACTGATTCCCTTCCTCACAAATTGTGACCATGTAATTGATTTAAAGCTGAACATGGTCAGAAAAAAGAGTGAGAAACTACCTTGCAGATGGTCTTTCACCCCCCTTAAAGTATCAAAAAACATAATATACACCTCATGGAGTTGTTCAGTGCTTAGATCTGGGAGGCGCTATTGTTGACCTTTGGCACGCTGAAGCTCCACCTCATGCTATGAAGTGAGCATGACCAGTGGTAACTCAATTTTTGGCTCTAGGCTAGCTAAATATCTGATTGGGCATGGTCTGATCCTTGTGATCTGCCCATTACTTTGAAGCTAAATCCCATAGAGGGTATTTTCTTGTAGAATCTACTCCTGAAGGGGAGTACTTGCAGGCTAGGGCATGCAAAGCTGAAGCATGCATGGTTCTATCTTTACAAGTAACTCAGTCTCCTTTGGGAGCACGCCCTCTGGGTCTAACTATTTTTATTATGGAATAGGTTCTCATATGATCTCCTCTTCCCAATCGGAGTTACATGAGAAATGACATTCTTCAACTATTCTGCAATCATCAAACATGATGACGTTGGTTGGGAAAGGCACGTTAGTAGGGGGTTGTTCATTTTTGGTACAGTTAGATAGAGGAGACTCAGAAGAATATGGAAGGATGGGAGTAGAAGGTGTGTAAGTCATGCACACTGAAGGAACAAAGGTGTGCATGGAAGGAGAGATGGGAGAAAAGTGAAGGTGAGATGGAGGGGGGAATTCTCAATGGGGGCAGCACGCAAGAAGCTGTGAACATGTGCAGTGATCTAAGATGATGTAATTTGGCATGAAGGAGTGAGAGAGTTGTATGATGGTAACGCAGGATTGCCCCATTGACAGGGTTACCATGTGCTAGGTTTTTGAGCCTCCATTTCTTCCACCCACTCTGTAATCTTGGACAACATCTCAGTGATAAAGTGCAATTTCTGGGTAGCCTCCATTTCTTCCACCCACTCTGTGCTAAACCAGCTTGGTATAAGGCCGACCCATGGATAAGGGACCTTGTAGCCAATTTTAGCTACCTTTATGGACCACTTTAATCTAAGATGCATCATGTCCATCTCCATTTTTTGAACCTTCCTCTCAAAATCAGCTTCAGCCACGGAGTTTCCACCATCATCTGCATAAAAAATTTCTTCACATTATGGTTAGAAAAAAGTAGGTTATATGCATTCTTGGGATAATGGGGATTATAAAACTGATTTTGAGGTAGATTTTGAAACTATGGGGATGGAGAAAAATAAATCTATTGCTGCAAATGATAATTCCATGAAGGGAAAGAAGTTGTGATTGCACAACTACAAAAGAGGAAGGTGAAATGATGGAAGAAGGAAAAATGAATGGAAGAAGGAACGGAGAAAACTGATATGCCCATGAGATAATGGGTGCATTTAGATCAGTGGTGTCACTAGATGTGTTGAAAAATGTATCCAAAGGCTATATCTTATAAATAACAAATCGATCTTGTTGAGATAAATATGTAAATTTCTTTAGTATGGTCCCACTGGGTGTCCTAGAAACTATTGGTTTTCAAACTTGCACCTGTGTCTCAAATCCAGAAGGGTTGAGTTGTTTGAGACAACAATGGAA
This sequence comes from Taxus chinensis, assembly GCA_019776745.2. Taxonomy (NCBI): domain Eukaryota; kingdom Viridiplantae; phylum Streptophyta; class Pinopsida; order Cupressales; family Taxaceae; genus Taxus; species Taxus chinensis. The sequence goes on along the minus strand of CM034146.1, from coordinate 272,668,638 downwards.
CCATCCGCAAGTTGTGGGACCTTGCACACTTGGGATGGATTTCTAGAGAAGGCCAGTTCCTATACATACCTCTAACACTACTACTTCTGCTAGTGCTAAATGCAAATCCTAGACTAAACATACTAAGGGACTAGGGATAGAAGGATGTGCAGAAAGGGGAAATCCTAAGCTAAGGAAGGTGATAGCACCAAAAGAAAAGGGTAGATATCTCTCCACAAGAAATGAAGGAAATAGAGAGGGTGCAAGAGAAGAGGGTAGACAATGTGCACCATAGATCAAAACACATACTTGACCTTCCAACATGCAAAAAACATAAACATGGGGACTGTAAGCATAGGAGTATACACAATATGCTAGAAAACACAAACAGAAAGTAGAGATGTAATGAAAACAAGAGAGGGAAGACAAGAGTTCCACAAAACACAATTTTATTGCTTAAGGATGCACAATCATTTACATTCATGATAGGAGGTGAGAATAAATTGTAGAGATCACACCAAGGTTTGAGACCCATGGGAAGTTGGCCACCATTTTGGCATACTATTGTTACAACAAGGAGGGATATTTTTTACAAAGCAAAACTCTACTATTTATAGAAGAAAAAGGAGAGAAGAGAAGGAGAAAAGGAGGGAAACTCAGATTCAAATACTCAACCACCAACAACCAATGATAAATCTCTACAAATAATCTTGCAAGGCTATCAGATGTTCTTCCCCATGTCTATTTGGCATGTAGAAGAAGGAAGAAAGAAAGATCTGATGAAATCTGGTGGTTTAGGTTGATTAGATGTGTGAATTGATGATCAGAAAGACATTTACCTATTTTTTGCCTAAAAAATCCTACCTACATTTCAATTTGAATAGTCCATCATGTAGCTTGTGTCAGCATCTCTCTAACAAGTCCAAGTGGGCGCCGATCAGAGCTCTGCGATAGAAGATATGGTTGTCTGAAGATGTCAAATTCTTTGGTGCATGAAAAACACATGGCACATGTGGATTAATCAAAGGAGTCAACCAAATGTTCATTTTTTATTATTTGCCACATGTCATGCATCGGTTGGTTGTCCAGATTCGGCACCTTGTTGGTGGAATTTGATAGATTACATGTGGCACAATCGATTTTGACAGATGATGTGGCATAGTGGCTGACACAAAAGAAGGTGTAAGGCACAGAAGTAAAATACAGGCACGTGGAGGTGCACGCACAGGAGGAAGGCATACTTATAGAAGGAAAGTATTGGGAAGGGGCCAAAGCATGCAATTGAAGGAGGGAACATAGGAATAAAGAAGGGCGTGTGAAGGAGCTAAGTGTATGTAAGCACACAAGAGGAATCCCAGTGACTTAGCCATTTAGGACTTAGCCTTAGGAGGCAAGTCTATAGAGGTGCGTGCAAGGAGTGCACAACAAGATAGGAAAGAAGGTGGGCACGTAGAGGAAAGATACAAAAGGGGAAATGAAAGGAGATAAAAGAATGTAAAGGAAGTAGGAAGGCACGTAAGGGCGTACAGAGGAACTGCAACTATGCTAAGGTGTTAAAAGAACAATCTTGAGTGTGTGCAACCTAAATGTGAAACATCAGAGTTAGAATGAAAATGTAAGTTATCTAAATAACTAGGAGAGTTTTTTGGATAACAGTTCCCTCTAACAAGACAACATATGAGTTTGTATTTCATTGTATTGAATATCTCACATGCATAATCACTTCCCAACCAGCTACCCTTGCCCTTGAGTCTATAGAATAAGTTATGGCTTAGAAGAAGCAACAAGAAATATATCAAATTTAGGCCACCATAACATAATATAGTGAATTTTTGAAGTTAGTCAAGGCATCCATGTAAATGGTAGAGGTTTTGTATAATAATTGCGAAGATAGAGAACACATGGTGGGCCTAATGGTTGTAAAAGGTGAATCAGATCTTAAGGAGTTCTAGGCCAAGAATTGACTTCACAAAATTATGACATGAAAATCTAAAAAAACGGAAGTGTCCTTTCTCATGGTTTATCACCTTCATCATGATTGTTTTATTCTTCTGATCATTTTGGCTTTCATTTCATTCAATCCAGTTAAGTGGTCCTCCCTCTATGTCACAAACAATGTTTTAAATCAATTAATTAATATTTTACCTTTTTATATAGTAAAATTAAATTTATTAAATTTTAGCATTTTTTTTAATTAATAAATATTAATTTAATCCTCATAAAATTTTATTCGAACAAATTTGGAATAACTTTCTCATTTTATCCAATTGTGGGGCATTTAATTTCCATGAGAAATTATAATTCCACTTCCAATTTCCATGGGAAATTATAATTCCGCTTCCCTCATCAGAGAAGTGGGGAAGAATACGATTTTGCAAAGAGTTCCAGAAGCGAGAAGTTAGGGAGAAGATTACAAGAAGTTGAGAAGTGTGAGAAATTGGGAAGAAGAAGAAAGGAAATTATTGCAAATATCCAGAGCTAGAAGAAAGAGAAACACATTCCACAGGAACTCTCTTAGCTTTCACATGGAAACCTGACACATACATTAGCTAAATCAAGGCAACCTTGAAAGCTTCAGGGTGGTTTTCTCCATTTTAGAATCACATGCTTACATAAGCCCAATCCAATCCCAATTTTCTACACAGATCAAGATCATGTTATTTAAAGGGCATTCCATATAGCATGAGCTCTGCTCAAGCTCAGAATAATGTGGGAAGACTCAAGTTTAAGAGTCATTGTTTTCTTCTACATGTTGTGTATTTTTTTATTAAAATTATGTTTTTTTATTTGTATTGTAGATTGGGCACATGACCACAGGGAGGAGACATAATTGTTTTGTTTTTGGTTTTATTTCCTGATTCAATGCCACACAATTGGCCATGCACAGTGAAGGGAACATATAGACACACACAATTATCCATGCTTTCACCATTATTCGCATTAGAATAGCCAGACATCCAAGTTAAAGGACCACACGAGTCAAAGAAAATATAAGCCACACAAGGAATATAACAACAATCCACACACAAGGCAGGTAAAACAGTTGTCCAACATAGGCAATGCACAGGCGAGGACCCTGGAATCACGTTGACATGCCACACACAGGCATACACATAAGCTAAGGTTGCAGGGAGTAATGCAAAAGTTGTCCACACATTTTTTCTATCCTAAGAAGAGGGAGAATGAATTGTTAGAAGGCTATAGAAACCATTGCCAAATGCTTGAGACAACGTTTTTACGTAAATAGATGGAAATATTGAAAATTAAAGGTCCATTTTATTCTAAGGAGGTGAGGTATGTATTTTGAAGGGTTCAATTGTGTTAATATAAGTAGGTATGTAATTCTATCCAAACGAATTTGCAAGTTCGTAGAACAAAGCACACATAGGCCCAGACATGCACACCCATCATGCAAGCCAAGAATGCAATGACCAACATGAAAGTGGCCAATGATAGTTGATCTTGAGCCCAAAAAAGTATGAGCTCAATTTTTGGCTTATAAATAAAGCTTGACCCAATTCGGTACTATCAAGATCAAACTCGAGAATCGAAATATTTTCTATTTGCACCAATTTCAGAGGTAGTTCAGTTTCCAAGGCCAAACTCATAATATTTTGGCCCGATTTTTGATTTGAGATTAGTATCAATTATTTCATTGTATAGCTCGACATCATACCCAATATTCAAGCTCATGTTACCACTTTTTCAAAATTGTAAATATGGAAATCACTCAGCTTTATTTTTAAAAACTAATAATAAATAAAGAGACATACTTTTCCTTTTGTGGTTACGGTGGTCTGGAGACTAAGACCCCGACACCTTCCTAGTATGTGCTTTCCTTTTCTTTACACTTTAAAAATTCATAATGGGAGAACACTCTAAAAAATCATCACTCAAGGATGCATATCAAGGATTAATCCCTAGCATCTTCCATTAAGCTCAACATACGATAACATTTCAGATACTAATATAGGCCATGTGGATATGATTCAATTTTGTGACAAGATTTAGGAGAGAAGGAAAAATTGTTTTCTCAAAAAGGCTTTATCGTTGCTATTTACCTCAAGCGGTAACATTTTTGGTTGCAATACAATATCCTAATTTCATTCTAGCTTATGTCGAACACTATGATCCTAAATTTTGGGGATTTTTTAACAAAATAAATGAATCCCTCCTTATGCTTAACTCTCCCAAGCACATGGAGGAGATGTTGAAAGTTCCACTTTATAAAGAAAATTGTGACATAACATAAGAATCTGTACACAAAATTATGGGATGAAGATATTTTAAGATGGTCAAAAATGGTGAATAAAAATTGGTTAGTTAAACCAAAAAATCACACTTCAAGGATGTCTAAAGAATAGTTTCATGTGGAGTGTCATGAATAAATAGTAGATATGATCACTCTCCTTAGCAGGGTTTTTGGTCTCCCTTCCACCAAGAGTTTCCATTTTTGGATGTACAAATTCATTTGTATCATCTTTGATGTGAATATTTTCATTGAATGGGCATGTATCATCAACACCAACTCTCCACAAGAAATTGATTGAGGTGAGAATGACGGGTCACTTTTACATGACCTCATATTTGATCTATAATATAGCAAGGAGGAGAATATTTTCAAGGGTTGAAAAACTAGAGGTACAATGGGTTCTGGTAAAAAAAGTGTTTTTCACTTTTACCCATATCTTGAATTCAAGAATGGTTCTCATCATTTCCAAAGGGTCAATGATGCACTTCCTTTTCTATGTAATCAGATCACTAGGGAGAAATCCATAGAAGAAAGGTTTTCATAGGAAGCCAAATTTGTCATATAATAGTGGGGAACTTGGTATATCCAGTTTTCTTCTTACTCTTATATATGGGGTAGTGGATTTGTGGGCAATCCTTAAAAACTACCTAAATACATCAGTAACAAATTGATGACGTTGATGGAACTTTCACATCAAATTTTCTAAGTCCATTACCTACTTGTGAATAAACATAGAGAAGGCATTCATTTCCTAATTCAGATTTGGAAATATAAATGTCCAAGTTCCCATAGTGAGGAACTCATGGAAAAATAATTTTCCCACATCACCATACATTCTTTCACAAGTAGGGATCATTTTGATATTAAAGGGTCCATGGAAAGATCCCTAACAGCAAGATACAAGCACAAAGCAAGCATAAAATACTATTAGGAAAGATGTGCAAATGATAGGGAGGTAAGATGATGACAATTTTCTCATCTCACATTGGCTCAAATAGAAAATTATGTATTGAGAGATCCTCCTTTAACCCTTTTTGATAATGGAAGATATCTTATGGATCCTACCTACGATCAAGATTATTTTCACTCCACTCCATAGTATTGATTGGATTAAAGGAGATGAAACTTATCTAGATACCATGAATCCACCCATGCTGAAAAGAAATATGATATGGTATGATAACCAAATGGCCAACCCTCTACCATTTCAAGAACATATTTCTGAAATACATAAATTTCTAATGAGTGGAGGACTCATATAGAAAAAGGTGGTGTAAACCTCTTCATGGCAATCTTCACCAACATCATCACATGCATCTCAGAGGAAAAGTTGGTGGTTACCAAAATCCATCTCTTCTAATGTAGCAATGCCTTAAAGGTCAGTAAATAAGTGTGCATCCTAGAGAAGGAAGAGAACATGTTTCCAAGTATTTCTACCCTAAACTCATCTATCCACATCAATAAGAGTTCCAATAGGCTCACTAAAGATTCGATTAATCAATGTCAAACACCTAAGTCTAAACAAATCCCAATGGTACATATATCCAATTATTTTGAGAATCAAGATGATGGGAATGTTCCACAAGAACATGTGGGTAATCAAGAATGTGTTGTAGATACCAATTCACCAAGGATTGAGGTTGTAGAACAATTGCCTATTGGTGGTACAAATATCTAATTCTTATGAGCATCAAGGTGATGGGAATGTTTCTTAAGAACATGATGGTAATAAATAATGTGTTAAAGATGCCACTTCACCAAGGATTGAGGCTGCAAAAAAATTACCTATTGGTTTTAATCACGAGGAAATTAAAGAGGATATCTCTTCCAATTCTTAACTTTGTTATGCTGAACTAATGAAGGAAACACCTGTCTGAATTGATTTTGAAATCAAAAAGAGGAAGAGATTGATCAAAGTGGCCAACATCAATTTGGAAGCTCTTTTTTCTCTTTCTAATGAAGTTTTGCCCAAAAATCCCAAGGACTTCGCTAGGGAAGTTATTGATGATAGCTGAGATAAATTTTTACAAATTTCAATTCCAACAACTGAAAATGATCATGGAGACATGACAATCACTCATTATGAAGTATCTAAAATATCCCTTGGAAAGAAACACTTTTTAAAGTGATGTTTCCATGGTGAAAGATTTAATGAACAATGTGCATAAAAGGTTAGAGAGATATAAATATCAAATTTCCAAACTCAAAGAAGAGAATAATTATTTGATCTCATACATTCAACATTTAATTAGTCTAATTGTGTCTTATTTTCCTATTCCAAAAATGGTGGCCATCCCAGATCAGGAAATTCTCAACAATCATAGGATGTGATCACTCTAGGGAACACTCTAAGGTCTTGGGTTTCTGAGATAGAAAATTATGGGTTAAGAACAATTGATGAGGTGATAAAAATATCTAATAATATCTATGCCTACCTTGATCTAGTGTTTCCATTCAAGGAATGCCTCATTGAAAAATTAATAGCTATGGATCAAATCTTCCCAATCCTTTAGGATATTTCTTGCATGGAATATACATGTTTAGCCTCAGTAGGAATCCTTGAGTTTTACCATCACATGACACAAATTCTATGACTAAATCATGATAAGTCTAGGAAATCGATTCTGAAAGACTTAGTAATTCAGTTTGATAGTTTTTGTGATGAAGCTTATACCACACTCTCTTCCATTCAATTCTTCATCAAATATATTCCTTATACCTTTATCAATGAACACAACAAAAGGAATTGAATACAACATCTGAAGGAACAATTCATGAAATTGGTACATGAAATGTACACTCCTGTTGATAATTTTTCCACTTCTTCTCTGGATCAATGTTATAAGCTCAAACACCTTTATGAAGAGATCCAACCTAAATTTATGGGCCTACATACCATACCATGTAAGATTATTGAATTTCAGGTACTCTTTGAGGTTTGTCTTCTTCCAAGTTATTTTTTAGAGGAAGAAAATATGCACCAGACATTACATAATCTAAAATATTTTTAATTGGTGAAAGATCAGGACCCTTATTTCACCAACAAAATGGTGGGATAATTTATTGTTTTATCTAATGGTTGTGTGTGTTCATTTCTCATATGAATGAGAATAGGTGAACCTTGCCCAATGGATAAGGCACTAGTTATTTTACTTAATTTTCATGTGTTTTTCTACATGGGATCCACATGTACCCATTTCCCTTTATTTATGTTCTTCTCCTAAAGTGACTTTCAAATTTTTATAAATTGATGTTGACTTATTTTTGTTAGGTCATTTAATATCAAGGTCACTTAAGGTTCCCTAATTTATTTTTATTGTAAACCCTAACTACTTATAACCAAATTTTGGGTTATAAAAGGAAGTTAGGGGCTCATTTTTAAGGGTGAATTTAAGAGAGGGGAAGAAAGACTTTGTGTGCAATCTTTTTTTCAAGAAAGAAACTTAGAATTATTTTGTGAAGACATTTTGGAGAGTTAATGAAATATTAACTTTGTTTCCAATTCATTATCTCTTGTAGCATTTGATGTTCTTATGTTCATTAGATGTTAGTGTTTGAATCTTGCATGTGAATATTATATTTAATCTTATTGTCAACATTTTTAATCTATTGTTCTTGTTCACAGTGATCAAGCTCAGATATCTACTTTCTCATGTGTGTTCCCTTTCATTTATTCTTGTTTATCTGATTCAAACTCTATTTTATTTGAGTTGGTTATTCATTGTTCCTCTTTCTTCTCTATGCAATATTAGGCTCTATTTTTACCTAACTATTGTATTCTCCTTTCATCTATTGATTTCCATTTATTTCCTTCATTCCATTTCATCTCCCTCATTCAAACTTCTTTCATTTTGATGTCCCAAAACACCCCCCACATAAAAACTTTGAATGTATAGATGTAAGTATGATTTTTCTTTTTCAATAAAGGAAAAATCACCTTCATTGAGGAGGGAATTTTTCCCCTGATTGTTGAATTTCATTTGCATGTGTGCAAATCCATTTGCTAACATTTTTTGGTGACTCTACTGGGGATTAAATAATTGTTAACCAGATCTTGGTTAAATCTTTATGATTATCCCCTGCACACAAGATCCACTTCTTCAACTGAATCATGTGCCCAACAAATATTTTCAAGGAGACATTGCTTCCAACGTTCAGGTAGTAGCTTGGGAAAAAAACAAAATCTTGTAGTAATTTGTGGTTGTTGATAGATCCATAGATAGAGAAATCTACACTAAAGACTTTAGAATAAGAGCACCCACACTTATGGCCAGTAGACCTCCTAGATACGTGTTGATTGTTGTTCATTGACGTGACCCTCTTCCACCAGGGAAATAAGACATATGACTATTACAAGTAACTCACCTATCTTGTAACCAAATATTATTTTTACAGATACTCAAGAAGACATATCATCATATTTGAGGCAAGCTATTTAGAATGAAAAGTGCACAAAACGACTATCATTTTGATCTTTTTTTACATCATTATTGGATAAAAATAAAATCAAGATGTGAGAGTTGCTAGATTCGTTCAGGTGCAAAGAGATCAAGAAAGAGACTGAAGAGAAAAGTATAGAGCTGATCAGATCATGTCAGTTTATATTTTCACAAAAAAGATTTCAAACTGAGAGGAAGGGGGTTTACGCAAGTAGAAAAAGCTAAAGGTCAATTTGATCCAACTTTTGATTTTCAAGGAAATTTTGGGTTTCAAGTTATCTCCTCCAAGGAGGAAGACTCTTTGTAAATCAGTAAGCCTTACATCAAGTCTTGAAAAATCAAGTAAAGGAGAAATCACTACAAGTAAAATACTTTTTCTTTCTCACGTTGTTTTACCCTTGCATACAAACTTTCCCAAGATGGTTGTTAACTTTCCATGGGGAAATTCCATAGGCCCATTGGCCTTACCATCTCGACATGCCCTCAGGCGAGGATCGATGAAAATTCTTCCTAAGTTCAATGGATATAGGAAGATTTCACCGGATGACCACATTTCCACGTTCTTTACTGCATGTATATTTTTTTCAGTAGAATATGATGATGTTGCTTTCTAAATCTTCATTGAAACATTGTAGGATATTGTCATGGATTGGTTTCATCATCTCTTGAATGGATGCATCACAAATTGGAATGATATGAAAATTAATTTTGAAGACAGGTTCAAAATGGAAGAAGATGAACATCCCCTTCTAGTTAAATTATCTCATGTGAAGAAAGAGCCAATAGAACCCATGATGAATTTCATGGCTAAGTTTTAAAAAATGGTGAACAAAGTTTCTTGTCAAAAAATCACTGGAACCCTGACAGAACAAATGTTTCTTTATTAATGCAAAACAACCATAAGTTTATCATCATCTAAGAAGGGCTAGAGTGGCTAATTTGTAACTTACTCAATCCATGGCAGTAGAAATTAAGGATGACCTAATCATGGTGGGAAAATTCAAGAAAATTTCCCTAAAGGGAAAGAGTCAAGAAACCCCAAATCCTTCTGAGACCATACTCACTAAGTTGGCTAATGATATGCTAGCTTTGAAAAATCAAGTTGCTTAGAGTAGTAAACCTAATACTTACAAATACATCCCAAGAAAAGGCTATGTTCCCAAAAAATCCATAATTACAAGTAATCTGATGAGGATTTATATTGAAGAAGCTCCCACAACTAACTCAAAGTTTGATGTCATTGAGGAAAGTGATGATGAAGTTGAGATCATTGAATTTGGTGAAGAAGAACCATACTCTGGGACATCTAAACCTAAATTCAAAGAGCCTAAAGGGGAAAGTAATAATCATTTCTTGGATTACCATTTAGAAGAAGAATACGAATTTGAAGAAATTGTAGAGGGTATGAATAGTCAATCCTTCTCAGTCTTCACACTCTCATAAAAAGGAGCAGAGTACCACTAAGGTGGAAGACAAAAATATCTCCAGGGAAGTTCCTAAAGAGTCTAAGGAAATTTCCAAAGAATCTAAAACAAATGAGATTCCTAAATAGTCCAAGATGGCTGAATTTTCTAAGGTCAAATATATATTAAAGAAAGGAGAACATTTCTGAGACAATCAGTTCATAAATTAGCTACGAAGAAAGTTTCTTCTTACACATCAGTATCAACTAAGCCTGAAGGCAAAGGTCAAAAGTGAGCCATCATCAAGTTATAAATAACTTGCATCTGAGACATCAAGTATGGTTATTTTTCCCAAATTATACATTATTGATCATATCAATAAAATAAAAAAATTCATGCCACAAGAAGAGTACTTGAATTCCAATAAGGATCAACTCAAGAAATTGGTCCAATTTATCAAAGGTGACTCTATTGTTCATTCCTCAAAATGGAATTATGAAAACTCCCAAATATAGGAAGACTCAAAATATTGTGGTGACCATTACACCTTCAAATGAAAAGATTGAACCTTTCTTTATGTTCTTTCTTATCAATAGATGCAAATTAAGTAATTGCATTATAGATTCTAGAGATTTGGATAATTTTATTCCTATAAAGGTAGCACATGCTCTTGGGTTGGCTTGTATGAAAACACTTGGATCTTGTTACTCCATGGAGACAAAATGAGTTCTTCTGATTGGGCAGATTAAAGATTCTCAAATGGCTTTAGCTCAATTTCCTCAAAAGTGAGTTAAGGTAACCATTGTAGTTTTTGACATTCCCGTTTCATATGGTATGTTGTTAAGTAAGAATTTTTTTAGAGATATGGGGGGTGAGATTCAAATGGGATAGTCTCGTGCTATGATCCATATTAAGGGAGAAATGAATAAGCTAATACTGGAGACTCAAGAAAATTTCATGGTAACAAAAATTGAAGATCCTTGTGCACAAATCCTATTTCAAAGCTCCAGTATGGGTAATGATATGATGGATACAGAGTTTCATGTGCACCCGAGGTAACTTTCCAAGATCCCAATGAGATCTAGAACTCTTGATTTCATTGGAAGTTGTTTCTTAATAGGTTCCAGTGCAGGAGTGGTGCTTATATCTCCAAATGGTAAACATATTTCCTTTTTCTTACAAACTCCAAGTTTTCAAATACTAACAACACTACATAATATTAGGCATTAATCCTTAGCCTCTATGTTGCAAAAGAGAAAGGGATCAAAAATTTGTAATCCTTGGGAGATGTAGAGTTTGATCGTAAAGAAGCAAGTAAAAATTGATCGCTTGAGACACTACAGAAATAAAGTGCAAGCTGCGATTGAAGTCCTTCGATGCTTTTCTCCATAGAATTCATCCCTCGTGTAAAGAATGAAAAAGAATATTCTCTATCAGTCTCAACTTCATTGATGATCCCTCATTCATATTTTGATCAAGAAAAATACACCATTGAAATTATTTTTAGGACAAGTGTTCCCAGCAATGCTAGAAAATTAGCAAGTCTTTAATGATGATCAATAAATTATTGCCTTCTTAGAAAAGAGGCATAATTTTGAACAATTGTACTTTGAAGTAAGTGATTCTGTCATTTCATGAATTGATGACCTTCACCCATTCCAGAAAGGAGTTTGAGAGCAAGGATCATGGTGATGACATCATTCAGCTCAAAGGAAATTAAATTCCAAAAGGATTGGTTTCACTTGAAGAACTTTTTGATAAACATGACAGGTTTATCAAAGAGATAGAGCAAGCAAGACTTGCGAATTCTATTTACTATGAGGAAGTTGAAATTCGTACCAAGGAAAAACCTCACCTGATCAACATTGGTAAGTGTTTCTCTCTTGAGGAGCACAATAAATTTGTAAGCCTCCTTACTAAATATGAAGATGTCTTGGCTTACTCATATGAAGACTTGAAGTCTTTTGAACCTAGGGAAATAGAGCATGCCATACCTTTGAAACCTAGTGCATCTCCATTCAAGTAGAAGCAAAGACAATATAACCCCAAGATAGCATGGATGATACTCCACAAGGATCAAAAGATGTTGGGCACATGAATAGTGTTTCATATTCGACATTCAACTTGGATAGCTAATATTGTCCTGGTTTGCAAGAAAAATGGAGAAATTAGGATTTGCATGGATTTCTACAATCTTAATCAAGATTCATTGAAGGATAACTATCCATTTTCGGTCATGGACCATATTTTGTAGGCAATAACTAGATCAGAAATGTTATCCATGCTAGATGGTTTCTCTGGTTATAATCAGATTGAAGTAGTTAGGGAAGATCAACATAAACCCACATTCACCACTCCTTGGGGTACGTTCACATATAGAAGAATGTCTTTTGGTTTGATTAATGTCGGTGCAACCTTTCAAAGGGCTATGGACATGGCATTCACATACTTTAAAAACAAGATCATCGTAATATACCTAGATGACTTGACGGTTTTCTCAAAGAAGTGAGAAGTTCATCTAAGAGATTTAGAGAAAATATTGCAAAGATGCAAACTTCATAGAATCTCCTTGAATCCAAAGAATTCTGTGTTCAGAGTTACAAAATGGAAACTCGTAGGTCATATTGTCTCTAAAGAAGGAACCAAGATGGATCCTGAACGTGTTCAAGCTATCAAGAATCTTTCCTTACCTACAAGTAAGCCTGGAGTTCACTCATTCTTTGGGAAGGTAAACTTTTTGAGGAGGTTCGTACTAGATTTTGTCAAGCTAACCAAAGAAATTACTGACATGATGAAGGGAAAATAATCCTTTAAATGGTCAAAGTAAGTTAGGGGAACATTTGAACAAATCAAGGATGTTATTGGAAAATCTCCTACATTGGTGTGTCCCAATTTTAAAAAGGATTTCATAGTCTATTGTTATACTTCCCCGCACACGATCTCTGCCATCCTGACTCAGGATAATCAAGAGGGAATTTAATCTCCTATTACATTCATGAATTTTGGATTCAAGAAACGTGAACTTAATTACACTCCCCTTGAGAGGCATGTGTACATCATGGTTAGAGCTTTGAAACATTTCAGATATTATGTGTTGAATTCTCACACCAAATTCCTAGTTCTAGACACCACAGTTAAATCAATGTTGACACAACAGGAACCAAGATTTAAAATAGGTAAATGGGTCTCCAAGATCCAAGAATATGACTTTGAAATCAATCCTACCAAGTTGGTTTGAGGAAGAGGACTCTGCCATCTCATCGCAAAGAATGAGCCAAAAAATGACCTTGAGAAAGAACCAATTGAAGAAAGTTTACCGTTGGTAGTTTTCGTTAGTACCATATGTGAATGGTATTCTGATATATCTTACTTTCTCACATATGGCAATTGTCCTGAGAATTTGATAGCTAAGGAAAAGATAGCTATCAAATTAAGAGTTGTCAGGTACATCATTTGGGACAACAATTTGTTCAAGAAAGGTATTGATGGCATGTTCCTCAGATGTGTTGATAAGGAACAACAACCTAGGTTGTTGGAAGCCTTTCACAATCATGTTTTTGGTGGTCATTTCTTTGGACCAGTGACAACTCATAAGATTCTACGAGCATAATATTACTAGCCCACTATGTTTTTCGATGCTCAAAAATGGGTAGCCAAGTGCGAAACCTGTCAACAATTTGTTGGAAGATCTAAACTGACAGCTTTTCCTTTAAAGCCAATTTTCATTGAAGAACCCTTTCAACAATGGGGGTTAGATTTCATTAGGGTCTTGAGCCCAAATTCTAGTGCTTATGGAAACTGACTACTTTACGAAGTGGGTAGAGGCCATTCCATTGAAATAAACATATACTACAGTAATTTGTGACTTCATCAAAGAGAACATTTTGGTTCGTTACGGGATTCCACAAAAGATCGTCATAGACAATGCCACCAAGTTTTCTTCTATAGAGATGATATGTTTTTGTTATGGGTATGGGATATCTTTATCTCATTCATCAGAGTATTATCCTCGGGGAAACGGTTAAGTAGAATCTAATAACAAAAACATCATTACTATCGTGCGCAAGTTGGTCGAAGAAAATCAAAGAAATTGGCATAAAAAGTTATATGATGCATTGTGGGCTGACTGCGTAGCTCCCAAAAGAGAAATTGGGATGTCTCCATTCTAACTCTTGTATGGAATTGATGCTCAAATTCCCATTACATTAGAGTTAACAGCATTACGATTGGCTCAAGCAGTTGATGATGAATGTTTCACCAATACATTAGATAAAAGGATCATGTTCCTAATCAAGCTTGAAGAACAGAGAATTCAAGTGGTGAACATGATCGAGGAACACTAATCAAAGGTAAATAAATTGTTCAACAAAAAAAAAAAAGGAGAGCCAATTTCAAATCAACGACCTAGTTCTTCTATGGGACAAGAAGCGTGAACCAAAAGGAAAGCACGGGAAGTTTGATTCACTGTGGCTAGGCTCTTTTATAATTAGGCATTTATGTGGAGATAGTGCTTATTACTTGGTATATCCTGATGGAACTCATTTACCTTTGTCCTACATCGGACAATATCTCAAGCAATATTAAAATTGAAAATAGGTTGTCCCCTGTATGTACATAGGTAAATAAGGGTTTTGTTCGTTCCATTTTCCTATTTTTCGGTTTCCTCTCTTTTTTTGTCCCATTTTTGTGCATCGTCTTCTTTGGGATCATGTTCATTAAATATTTGAGCCTGGGTCCATTGTTACATCCGTGAATTTCTTATCCCCAACAAGATTCAGTTGTTATCAACTAATTTTGATTGTTGGGGTTAGCACACTGGTTGTACATATATATTAATCAGATCTAAGCATAAAGCAATCAATACAGAAATAAACAAGAAGAAACAATACACAAGATTTAATGTGGTTCACCCAGTGTGGGCTACGTCCACCAAGAAACACACAATTTATTATCACATAGGAAATACATGAAGATTTGTAATCTTCCATACCTTCTTCGATGTTATGTACTTTCTTCTCTACAAATTTCTCTTTTTCTCTCTAAAGGAGACTTCTCTTAATTCTCAATGAATTCTCTCTTCTAAAACCCTAGATTTATGCTTATATATGCATCTACAATCTTAGGGCACTTTAGCTATGTAATTACAACCATTAGATTCACTTTACAACTAAAGATAGATCTAATTCCCATAACTTAATTATAATAGTCACTCACAGGAAACCAATGCAGGTTCCTCCTTTCCTAACCTATATCGGTCCATGGGTGACCGAAAATGATTCCTTTGTATTCCAGCAAGTCTTGTAAAAGCATGTCATTGAAGCAATTAAGCTCCACAACTCAACAATATCCCACTTGAAGATAAATTGTTGCATTGTACCGTACATCTCCTTCCTCTGATCCTTTCCTTGGCCTGTTTCTCCCTCCTCAAGTCTCAAACTTGAAGACCAGCAGAAGTGGAGGATAGTTCCAACTTCTCCTTTGCCAATGGATTCATTATCATATCCACAGGATTTTCCTTTGTATGAATTTTCTCCAACTTCAGTTGCTCATCCTCTAATACTTGTTGTATGAAGTGATATCTCAACTAAATTTTTTTTGTTCTAGAATGAAACGCTAAGTTCTTTAGTAGATGAATCACACTTTAACTATCACTATACAATTTGCAATACTCTTGCTCCTTTCCCAGCTCTCCCATGAATATGCTCATCCATATCATCTCTTTGCTAGCTTTTATAGCTGCAACATACTCAGCCTCTGTAGTAGACAGGGTGACAACCTTCTGCAATCTAGAAATTCAACTAACTTTCATGCCACCTACTGTGAAAACATATCGAGTGGTGCTCCTCCTACCATCCAAATCACCAGCCATGTCTGAATCCATGTAACCATGTAAAGAAGTATCTGATCCTCCATAGCATAACTGTATGTCGGATGTCCCTATCAAATACATGATAATCCATTGGACTATTTTCCAATTCTTTTTACCTGGATTAGCCATAAATCTGCTCATAACGCCCACTGCCTGTGTAATGTCTGGTCTGGAACAAATCATAGTATATATTAAGCTCCCAACTATTGAAGCATATGGAACTCGTGTCATGTACTCAACCTCCTTGTGTGATATAGGACACTGATCTTTTCTCAATTTGAAGTGTCCAGCCATAGGTGTACTTACAAGTTTTGAATTTTGCAAATTAAACCTTTCCAACACCTTATTGATATAATGTTATTGAGACAAATACAATTTCATATTCTTCCTATCTATAGGAGTTTACATACCAAGGATTCTCTTTGCAGCTCCCAAATCCTTCATTGTAAATGTGTGAGCTAACTTTTCTTTAAGCTCACCAATGTCCTGCATAATAGATCCTGCAATAAGCATATCATCCACATATAGTAACAAAATAATATAGCTCCCATTTCCAAGCATCTTGAAATAAACAAAATGGTCAGATTCACATCTCAAATAACCATGCTCATGCATGAAACTATCAAACCTCATATACCATTTCCTTGGAGCTTGCTTGAGCCCATATAGGCTCTTTTCCAATTTGCACACAAGTTTCTCCTTACCCTTAACTTCATAGCCAAGCAGTTGATTCATTAAAATCTCTTCCTCTAAATCACCATGAAGAAATTCCATCTTGACATCAAGTTGCTCTAAATGCAAATCCTCTACTGCAACTAAAATCAATACAATATGAATAGAAGTCATCTTAACAACAGGAGAAAATATTTCACCAAAGTCAATACTTGCTTTCTATGCAAATCCCTGTACTACAAACCTTGCCTTGTATCTCCTTTGTCCACCCTCTTCTTCCTTGATCTTGCAAACCCACTTTTTTTGCAATTATCTTTCACCTGCTGGCAACTTAACCAAATTCCATGTTTGGTTCTACTCTAAGGAGTCCATCTCCTCATCCATGTCATACTCACACTACTTGTGGGCTTTATCATGTATCCCTTCTTCAAAGCTTTTTGGTTCACCACTATCAGTCAATAATAAATAAGACAAAGAAGGTGAAAATATTTCTAGAGGTCTACTTACCCTTTGTGACCTTCTCACTGAGATTTGGGGTGCCGGAGGCTCAATCTGCTCATCATGTACATTTGTATCTACTTTTGATAGTGATTTACGTTCATCACCTTCCACCGACATTGGTTCAGTTAACCGATGGCGGTTTGGCTCTTCTGTAGCTGACACCGGTACTGGGGACCGATGTCGGTCAAGGGTAAACCAATGTCGGTCAGGGGTAAACCGATATCGGTTACTGTGTAAACATGTAGGTGTTAATTTTAAATATGAGAGTTCATTTTCATCCACAAAATTCTCCACCGGTTCACCTTTGGGTACCAAAACTTGATCCCTGTACATTCTCTTTTCATTCCAATCAATGTCACAACTCCTAATTATCTTAGAACCTTCTAAATCCCAAAACCGGAATCTGAAATCACCAGAGCCATAACCAATGAAAGTACATTTTTTGGATTTAACATCCAATTTCTTTCTATTTTCCTTATCAATATGCACAAAAGCTTCTGAGCCAAATACTCTAAGAAAAGAAATATCTACCTCTTTTCCAATCCAAACTTCTTCTGGTATTCCACCATTCAGTGCACTTAAAGGTCCATGGTTAATCAAATAAATTGTCGTGTCTACTGCTTCCACCCAAAACTGTAAGGGCAATCCAGCATGTATCCTCATGCTTCTAGCTCGTTCCATGATTATCCTGTTCATTCTCTCTACAACACCATTCTCCTGTGGTGTTCTAGGAACCATCCTTTCTTTGTGTATTCCATTTACTAAACAATAATCATTGAAATCCTTACTACAATACTCACCACCATTTTCATATCTAAGACACTTTAACTTTGAATTTGATTCATTTTCCACAAGGGCTTTCCATCTTTTAAAAGTTTCAAAAACATCATATTTATGATTTATACAATAAACCCATACATTTCTTGTGGCATCATCAATGAAAGTAACATAGTATTGGGATCCTCCATGAGAAGCTACCTGGGCTGGTCCCCACACATCTGAGTGTACAAGCTCTAATTTATGCTTCTTCTTTTTTGCCCCAACTTTGAGAAATCTCACTCTCTTCTGCTTTCCAAAAAATACAATGCTCACAGAAATCAAGATCTACACGTTTCAGATATGATAACTTACCCTTTTCCTTTAAGATCTACATTCCCTTTTCACTCATATGGCCTAGCCGATTGTGCCACATGTTTGTATCTAAATATGAAGTAGATAGAACAGAAAATAAATCAATAATACAGGTAGACAAATACAATGATCCTACCTTCTTGCCTCTTACTACAACAAGAGATCCCTTGGTAACTTTCCAAGATTCGGTTGTGAGTGTAACCATGCAACCAGTTTCACACAATTATCCTGTAGAAATTAGATTTCTTTTGAGGCTTGGAACATGCCTCACATATTTCAATATCCATGTATTTCCATTCTACAATTTAAGATGAACTTCACCTCTACCAATAATATTGCATGGTTCATCATCTCCTAAATAAACATGCCCAAAATTACCCTGGACATAATTTCTAAAATAGCCCTTATTAGAGGTTGCATGGAAAGAAGCTCCTAAATCTAAAACCCATGACTCAATTTTACTATCCAAAGAGAGAATTAGGGTATCTTGCATTACCTATTTTGCAGCAACATTTTCCTCTTTACCTTTCTCTGTACATTCTCTTTGTTTTCCTTGAACCAACAATCCTTCTTTGCATGACCTTTCTTTCCACAATTCTAGTAGATTATACATCTACCTCTGGATTTAGATCTGCCATTCTTAGACTTTGATTTTACATTATTCTTGCTCTTGGATCTCTCCTTCTTCCTTCCCCTGATTTATAAATTCAAAACATTCCCTGATGATGATTCTCCTTGTACTTTTCCTGTGTATTTCTTCATTCAGGATTATATTAACCACATCATCAAACTTTAAAACATTAGTAGCAGACGTTGTATTACTAACAGTCATTACCAAGTTATCCCAACTATCTGGCAAAGAGAATAATAATAAAAGTGCTTTCACTTCATCCTCAAATGGAATACTAACTGATTTTAATTGATTTACAATAGACCAGAAATCATTCAAATGACTTGATGCAGATCCACCTTCTTGCATCTTTAAATTAAACAATTTTTTCATCAAATAAAATTTATTTGAAGCACTAGGTTTTTCATATAGATTTGTTAAATATTTCATCAACTCTACCATAGATCCTTCTTCGGTAATATTCAAAGCCACAGATGCTTCCAGGCTCAATCTTATAGATCCCAGAGTCTTTCTATCAAGAATTTTTCATTCTTCATCAGTCATCTTTGCAGGTCTTACCTTCTCATCCAACGGTAAGTATAAATCTTTCTGATACAGATAATCCTCCACCTGCATCTTCCATAATAGATAGTCACGGTCATCAAATTTACCTACTCTAAATTTTTCTTCTTCTCCCATTACTTTGCTCCCACTCAATCAGAAATCCATCTATGAGTAAATATGTCAACACACACAACTCTCAAACAAAGAAGCTTTGATACCAGTTGTTGGGGTTAGCACACCAGTTGTACAAATATATTAATATGATCTAAGCATAAAATCAATCAATACATAAATAAACAAGAACAAACAATACACAAGATTTAATGTGGTTCACCCAGTGTGGGCTACGTCCACCAAGAAACAACCAATTTATCATCACAGAGGAAATACAATGAAGATTTGTAATCTTCCACACCTTCTTGGATGTCTTGTACTTTCTTCTCTACAAATTTCTCTTTTTCTCTCTAAAGGAAACTTCTCTTAATTCTCAATGAATTCTCTCTTCTAAAACCCTATCTTTATGCTTATATATGCATCTACAATCTTAGGGCACTTTAGCTATGCAATTACAACCATTAGATTCACTTTACAACTAAAGATAGATCTAATTCCCGCAACTTAATTATAGTAGTCACTCACAGGAAATCGATGTCAGTTAGCCTTAACCGATGTCATTTAGCCCTAACCGAAGTTTGGTTACTCCTTGCTTGACCAATACCGGTCCATGGGTGACCGATGGCGGTTGTTGTGCATTCCAGCAAGTCTGTAAAATCATGCCAATGAAGCAATTAAGTGCCACAAATCAACATTGACTTCACAAAATTATAACATGAAATTTTTTCAAAAAATGGAAGTGTCTTTTCTCATGGTTTATCACCTTCATCGTGATCATTTTATTTGTTTGATTGTTTTGACCTTCGTTTCATTCATTTTGGTTAAGAGGTCCTCCTTTTATGTCATAAACTATGTTTTAATTAATTAATTAATATTTCACCTTTTTATTTAATAAAATTAAATTTATTAAATTTTAGGGTTTTTAATTAATAAATATTAATTTAATCCTCATAAAATTTGTTCGACAAATTTGGAAGAACTTTTCTCATTTTCCCCAATTGTCATGGGCATTTAATTGTCGTGGGAAATTATAATTCCGCTTCCAATTTCCATGGACAATTATAATTTTTCTTCCATCATCTGAGAAATTGGGAAGAAGATGGTTATAAGAAGTAGCAAAAGTGAGAGAAATCGGGAAGAAGAAGCAAGGAAAATATTGCAAACATCCAGAGTCAAAAGAAAGAAAATATCATTCCGTAGGAACTCCTCAGCTTTCACACAAAAACCTGGTATGAGCATTGGATAGAGTCAGGCAACCTTGAAATCTCCAGGTAGTTTTCTCCATTTTAGAATCACAAGCTTACAAGAATCCATCCTTTTCCATTTTCTCAAGATCATCCATGCTCTGTGCAAAGTGCCTAATCCGTATAGCATGCTAAATCTGGCTCGAGCTCAAAATAACGAAAAGAAGACTCAAGTTTAAGAGTCTTTATTTTCTTTGCATGTCATGTATTTTTATTAAAACTATTTCTTTTGTTTTATTGTGCCAGATTGGGCACATACAAGGAAGCCCACACAGCTCAAGGTCATTCATGCCAAAGGAAGGTTCATCACACACAAGGAGGCAACAAAGATCCATGCAGGGAGTCAAACCATTTCCACGCATTTACAAAAAGAGCACATGACACACATAGTCAATGAAGGCCCGACAATTCCACGCATTGGACAAGAAGGAGATTTCAGTATGCATTCAAAGGCAGTAATACAGAGAAGAGAATACAGCTTACACGTATTCATAGTCAAAGAAAATCATATGCATGCATAGATGTCAAAAAGGGAAGGTCACACATTACCCAAAGGGAATTGTTCTGCACAGATCCAACATCAAAATTCCATGCAAAGAGGGAGAAAAATCAAAACTGCCCATGCCAAGAGTATTCAAGTTTGTTCACATCCCATATGTATCCAAAGAGAAAGGGTTCATGTGGGCTAAAAGGAAGAATACAACCCAAACATACACGTATAGCTGTCAAAGATCATTCCAAATGCATTCACCAAGAAAGGAAGTAAAAGAAAAAAAAGAAAGAACACAACGCATTGGTAAAGCAAAGACTAGGTAGACTAGAAAGCATATCTCAGCCTGAGAAATATTTTCCGCACTCATTCATAGAAATAGTTCATGCATTCACAAGGAGAAAACACAAATACACCACACATTTGCAAGAAAAGGAGGTTAAATGGTTATTTGAAACGCCAGTCAGAGACTTAAATACATGTGGCCAAACCATTGGCTTGAAATCCAAATTGAGTACTTCGAGCTTAGTCTCAATTTTTTTTAATTGATAAACGCTTTTGACCAAAGCTATGAACTGGAGGGCTAAGGGACCCCACCTGTGTAACAAGAGAAACCAAACATAAATGAAAAAACACAAACCAAATGGCCCAAAACAACGGCCCAAGCTACCGAAAGAGAAGGGGAATCCAACGACTACCACTCTTCTTGTGAAGAGTAGTAACTATGGAGATTCGCGAAATGCCCCTTTTTGCTATTTGTCTTTTTCACCTCTTGCCATTTACCTGGATCTGAAATAACCACCATTTGCATACTATTGGGATCTGTAGCACTATCATGATTTGGCTCCTGTTCAAAGTCTGAATTTATCTGAAGAGTCAGAAACATGATCACGCTTTGCACCAGCAGTTTCTTTCCTTTTTCCTTGTTGCTCTGATCTTTCTTTCAATTTTGTTCAGCAGTTGCCTCCATGTGTTGACTTTGTTTCTTCCTCTCAAATATGCACAGGAGATGAACTACTCCAGCCACTGCCATACAGCTGATTCTTTTTCTTTTGAGAACCCTTCCAACTTGCCTAGCGGGCAATCAACCTGCAAGTGACCTGTGTTCTTGCAGTTGTGACATCGAAAGTCAATATTTTCGTAATCCAAAGATGCACATGCAACATATTACCCATTTTTAAGTGAATCTTGTCAGGTAAACCCTTACTAAGATAAATTTCTAAGCATAATCAGGAAAATGTGTGGATCCCCGACACAGTTCTAGTGTGATCACTTTTTAAAAATCTACCAAGTACGTTTCCAATATCCTCAAGCGCATACCAAAAATGTAGAGGAAGATTTGGCAGCCAAATCCATATAGGAATTTTGGATACCGAGAGGGTATTTGGATTAAAATCAGGGAACCAAGGTGTGAGAAACAAACCTGCACTTCTCCAGAACCACGGACCATCTGCAATACAATTTTTGTGATCCTCCTCTTTCTCAAATAGAACCACGAAAAAGCCCTTTGAGCAAAAAGAGATTTCACATTGTTTGGTCCATTTTTTGTGCACCCACTGTGTGAGATCGGTGGCTGTCGGCCACATACCGTTAAATCGGCCAATAATCGCCATCTGCAATAGGGTTTGCAGATGAGTGCCTACTCTAGTGTTTTCCAAGTTGACTGTAGGTGTCTCCTCAACAAGATCAACTATGTAAGCATGTGTGCTTTCCATTCTAGGTTTTGAGTTCTAAACTGCATCTTTGAAGGTTCTGGCATTCTGTTTGGCATTGATGGGATGAGACCTCTCGCTAACCCTTCCACTTTTTGCAGCTCTGAACATGCCAGGGTCCTCCTTACTCGAGCCTTCACCAGCCACCAACCTAGTAATAAGAGCCTCAAAGACCACGAGTTTCTGTTTAAAGCTTTTCCCTACGTTCGCTTGAGAACTATTTGTAGGACTCTAATTTTTCTCGACCACATACTTGATGTAATCCAGCTTAGCACTATCTTCCAATGCGATGAAATCCCTCAGGGCTTTGAGGTTGATTCTCCCATCCTCAAAATCAATGTCTGGCTTCTACCCTATCGATGACTCCTTCCCTTGCCTGGGTCCGCCATTTCACTCCTCTGCACGGCTTCTAGGGTTTCTCCCTTCCTCCGCCCATGCCATCCTCCGATCCCCTCTAGCTTAGTCTCAATATTGTTATATAGCACGCGTTTGTATTACCGTTTTAAAAAAATGTAACTCGAAAATTACTCGGCTTTATTTTTTAAAAATATAATAATAAATAAATATCTGTATTTTTCTTTGTGTTCACGGTGATTCGTAGACTAAGACCCGACACCATTTACACTATTTTTCATGTTTATTTTGTCTTTCCTTTAAAAATTAATAATGAGAGAATGCTCTAACAAATCGGTGCTCAAGTATACATATCAAGGATTAATTTCAACATCGTCATTAAGCTCAACATATGATAATATTTTAGATACTAATATGGGTCATGTGGATATGATCCAATTTTGCGACAAGGTAAGGAGAGAAGGAAAAACTATTTTCTCAAAAAGGAGCTATCGTTGCTACTTACCTCAAGCGGCAACATTTCCAGTTGCAATACAATGTCTCAAGTTTGTTCTGTCCTGTGCCAAACACTATGACCCTAAGTGTCGGGGATTCTTTAATGACATAAATGAACCCCTTATGTTTAAATCTCCCGAGCACATGGAGGCAATGTTAAAAGTGCCACTTTATGAAGAAAATGTTGACATAATGCAAGAACCGACACAACAATTTTGGGATGAAGACCCCTTGAGATGGTAAAAAATGGTTGGTAAAAATTGGTTAGTCAAACCAAAAACTCACACTTCAAGGATGCCCAAAGAATTGTTTGGTGTAGAGTTTCATGAAGAAATAAGAGATATGATGAATCTTCTCAATAGGGTTTTTGGTCTCCCTTCCACCAAGAATTTCCATCCTTGGATGTATAAATTCATTTTTATCATTCTTTATGCAAATATGTTTGTTGACTAGGCGAGTATCATCAACAACACTCTCCATAAGTAGTTGATCAAGGTGAAAATGACGGGTCATTTTTGCATGATCTCATATTTGATCTATGTTGAAGCAAGAAGGAGGATATTTTTAGGGCTGATAACTAGAGGTACAATGGGTCCTGGTAAAAATAGTGTTTTTCATTTTTACCCACACCTTGAGTTCAAGAATGGTTCTCACCATTTCTAAAGGGTCAGTGATGCCTTCCTTTTCTATATAATCATATCACTAGGGAGAAATCCAAAAGAAAGGTTTTCAAATAATACCAAAGTCATAATAGAATAGTGGGGAACTTGGTATAGCCAGTTCCTTCTTACTCCTATATATGGGTTAGTGGATTTGTGGGAGATACTTACAAACTCCCTAAATATGTCAGTGACAAATTGGCGTTGATGGAACTTTCACATCAACTTTTCAAAGTTCATTGCGTATTTTTGGATAAACATAGAGGAGGCATCCATTTTCCAATTCAGATTGGGGAATATAAATTTTGAAGTTCCCACAGTGCGAAACTGATGGAAAAAGAATTTTCCCACATCACCATACATTCTTTCAAAAGTAGGTATCAATTTTATATTAAAGGGTCCATGGAAAAATCCCTAGGAGCAAGATATAGGCACAAAGCAAGTATAGAATACTATTGGGTAGGATATGCAAATGATGGGGAGGTAAGACGACAAAAATTTTCTTGTCTCACATTGGCTCAAATTACAAATTATGGATTGAGAGATCCTCCTTTGACCCTTGCTGATAATGGAACTAATCGTATGGATCCTACCTATGATCATATTTTTTCACTCCACTCCCTAGTATTGATTGGAGTAAAGGAGATGAAAATTTTCTGGATACCATGAATCAACCCACGCTAAGAAGAACTATGTTGTGGTACGAGAACCAAATAGCCAATCCTCTCCCATTTTAGGCATATATCTCTAGAATACACTAATTACCAACGAGGGGAGGATTCACGCAAAAAAAGGTGGTACAAACCTCTTCACAACAGTCTCCACCAACATCATCACACGCATCTCAGAGGTAAAGTCGGTGGTTACCCAAACTTTTCTCTAATGAAGAAGAAGTGTCTCAAAGGTCAGTAAATATTGTGCATACTAGAGGAGGAAGAGAACATGTTTTAGGTATGTCCACCCCAAATTCATCTTTCCACATCAATGAGAGTTCCAATAGGCTCACTAAAGATCCAATTCATCAATGTCAGACACTTGAGTCTAAACAAATCCCAGTGTTACAAATATCCAATTCTTTTGAGCATCAAGGTGATTGGAATGTTCCACAAGAACATGATGGTAATCAAGAATGTGTTGCAGATGCCACTTCACAAAGGATTTAGGCCGCAAAATAATTGCCTACTAATTTTAATCATGAAGAAAGTAAAGAGGACGTCCCTTCCAATTCTCAACTCTATTATGCCAAACTAATGAATGAAACATCTGTCTGGGTTGATTTTGAAATCAAGAAGAGGAAGTGATAAGTCAAAGTTCCCAAAATTGATTTGGAAGCTCTTTCCTCCCTTTCCGACAAATTTTTGCCTAAAAATCCTAAGGTCTTCTCCAGGGTAGCTATTGATGATAGCAGAAATAAATTTACAGAGTTTGTAGTTCCAACAACTGGAAAGGATCATAGAGACATGGAAATCACAGATTATGAAGTATCAATAATATCCCTTGGAAAGACTACTTTTGAAAGCAATGTTGTCATGGCAAAAGATTCAATGAATAGTGTGCTCAAAAGGTTAGAGAGATAAAAAGATCAAAATTCCCAACTCAAAGAAGAGAAGAATCAGTTGATCTCCTATGTTCAAAATTTGATCAATCCAATTGTATCTTCCTTTCATGCTCTAGAAATGGTGGCCATCCCAAATCAGGAAATTCTCAATCAATCAAAATATGTGATCACTCTAGGGCACACTGTAAGGACTTGGGTTTCTAAGATAGAAAATGGTGGGTTGAGAACAATTGATGAGGTGATTAAAATGTCTAAGAATATCTACGCCTACCTTGATCTAGTGTTTTTATTCAAGGAAGGCCTCATTGCAGAATTAATAACTATAGATCAGATCTTTCCAAGTCTTCAGGATCTTGCTCGCATGGAATCTATATTCTTAGCCTCGAAGGTAATCCTTGAGTTTGACCATCGCATGACATGAATTCTATGGCTAAATCATGATAAGTCCAGGAAAATGTTTCTAGAAGACTTAGTAATTCAGTTTCATAGTTTGTGTGATGAAGCTTATACCACACTCTCCTCCATTCAAGCCTTTATCGAAGAAATTCCTTGTACATTTATCGATGAACACAACCAAAGGAATTAGGTACAACATCTAGTGGAATAATTCACGAAATTGATACATGAAATGTACACTCCTATTGATAATTGTTCCACTTCTTCTATGGATCAATGTTACAGGATCAAACACCTTTGTGAAGGGATCCAATCTAAACTTATAGACCTGCATACCATACCAGGTAAGATTCTTGAACTGCAGGTACTTTGTGAGGCTTGTCTTCTTCCAAGTTGTTTTCCAGAGGAAGAAAAGATGCACCAAACATTATAGAAGCTCAAATCTTTTGAATTGTTGAAGGATCATGACCCTTGTTTCACCAACAGAATGGTGGGATAATTTCCTATGTTATTTTATGGGTGTGCATGTTCATTTCTCATACGAATGAGAATAGATGAACCCTACCCAATGGATAAGGCACTAGTTATTTTGCTTAATTTTCATGTGTTTTTCTACATGGGGTCCACATGTACCCGTTCCCCTTTATTTATGTACTTCTCCTAAAGTGACTTTCAAATTGTTATAAAGTGATGTTGACTTATTCTAGCTAGGCCATTTAAGATCAAGGTCACTTAAAGTTCCTGTTATCCCAAATTTTCCCCCCGGTAAATTTGGTCAAGACAACTCCTCCACATAAGGAAATTATGAAGGAAACGACTCATACCCGCGAGCTCACATTCTAGGATGACAAACGAGTTATAGGTGGGCTCAGAAATGAAGAAGCAGAGCCAGCAGAGAGAGCCACATGTCCTAGTGGTGCTTCTCTAAAGATGAATCCAAAAAGGGAAGCCCAAACGAGCGCCAAGTTGCCGCGTGGCCCTGGTAGGTGAAAAATGGAGAAACTTTTTTGGGCCTTTAATGTAGGATCTTCTTGCTCTTCAACTACCAGATCCAATTCGATTCAATCCATTGGGGAACCAGAAGCGACATATTATAGGTGGATTTACAGAAGGCATTGATATTCAATGGTTGAAATTTCAAAGTGGGATTCGATGCATATCCCGGGGTGGTTGAAATAGGATTTGAATTTTCCCTCTTCTCTCTCTTTTCTTTCTATATATACCATAACACTTCTCATTTGAGAAAGAGAGACATTATGGGCATAGAGAAACTCTGTCAAATTTGTTTCTTGACGCCATTTTTGAGCAGCAAACCTTCTCCCACACCTGGCAAATGTATTTGTGCATCTATTCCAGAAATTTAATGGTCTGTGCACCTTCTAGAGCAATAAAAACGTGTTTTTGTGGTGTTCTTCAACCATTTGCATCGTTTTGTTGTTTCTTTGTGCCTCTCCCTTCCAGATTTGTTTTTCTGTGCATGTATTTCACATTTGTAGGTGCAGGATGTTGTGTTTCATGGAGTTTAATGGCGAGTTTGAAGATCTAGGCCGTGTCACTTTTGGCTGACCTCCCTCATCTCCATTTTCTTTGTTTCTTTCTCCCTCAACAGAATATCTCTCTTCCTTTTTTGGTGTATCACCGCTTTAGTGTAGGATTTGTTTTTTCCAGTTTTCTTTCTCTCCTTGTCTCCTTGGAAATTAGATTAGGATTAGATTAGCTTGCCTGCACTGGAAAAGCTTGTGGCAGGTAGTTTAGGAAGAGGAACCAGCCTTCTCTGGAGAGCTTTCCCACTTTGGCAAGGTCCCACACCTTGGGGAAATTTCAATGTTATGTAGTCACACCAAATGCGTCTACCTTAGAAAAGAAAATTTTTACGACTCATTCGGGGGTGTTGTGATTTTACACTAACAATTTTGGCACGCCCGGTGGGATAGATCTGAAGCACCTTACCACTTCACTTCATCATGTTCGATGTGCTCTTGGTGAAGACATCAACCTTTGGAGGCACTTTCAAGCACATCTAGTGACTCCATCTGGTCAACAACCCATCCTCTAAGTTATAGACCTTCTTCCCATCCATTTCCACCCATTATTTCTTCCATCTCCTTCATCTTCTTCAATCCCATGAAGTTGTGCAATCACGACTTCTTTCCCACCATGGAATTCTCATTTACAACAATAGAACTATTTCCCTCCATCCCCACAGTTTCAAAATCCTCCTCCAAATCAGTTTTATAAATCCCATTATCCCGAAAATGCATATAACCCCCTTTTTTTCTAACTAAAATGTTTATGAAGAACAAGTTTATGCAGATGATGGTGGAAAATCCTTAGCCGAAGCTAATTTTGAGAGGCAGATGCAAAATATTGAGATGGACATGGTGCAGCTCATATTCAAGTGCTCCATAATGGCAACTGAAGTTGGCTACAAGGCCCCTTGTCCATGGGTCAGCCCTGTACCAGGATAGTTTAGCACCCAACACAAGTTGCACCTCATCACTGAGATGTTGCCTCCTATTATAGAGTGGGCGGAAGGAATGGAGGCTCAAAAATCTAGTGCACCTTCCATCCCTTCTACATCCATCCTTCCATTTTCTTCCAAGTCCCCTTTTCCTAGTTGTACCATAAATGAACAGCCCCCTACCAACGCGCCTTCCCCAGCCAACATCATCATGTTCAAAGACTGTAGGACAGTTGAAGAATGGCATGACTCATACGACTCTGATTGGGAAGAGGAAATCATACAGGTGCATGTTCTAGACGAAAATCAGTTAGCTCCAGAGGGCACGGTTCTGGAATAGAACCATACAGTTTAAGAGGCAACAAGTGCAAAGAAAGCCATAGAAGAACCTCCAGTTCTTCCTCCCACTTCATCCCCTTCAAACTCTAATGTCGAAGAAGAGTTTGAGCTTTCAAAATTCATGTTTAAATATGAGAGGAACCATGGTGAGAAAATTACAGATTTGAAGGACACCATGGAGGAGGTAGAGCACATGCAGCAGGACAACGAGGAGGTAAATTATCTGTCTGACTTGGAGGATTGTCTTGATGGAGAGGAGCCCAAGGAGATCACATCATTTGTTCCTCCATCATCCACCTTCCAAGAACATGAGTCTTCTGCCATGGAGGAGAACATCCAAGGACAACAACCTACATCTCACAATGGCCCTCTAGAACCAAGGTTGGAAGATCTTGATCTTCCATGTTCTTCAAAGGAGGAGGAAGAGAAAAGGTAGAAGGATGTCATCATCTCTCTCACATCATCCACCCAAGAAGGTCCACAAGAAAAATCCATTCCTGGAGTTGAAACTCAGAACAATGGGCACATTTAAAGGATCAGACCATGCCCAATCACGTACTTGGCTTCATTGGAACCAAAGGAGAATCCACAACTAGTCATGCCCATTTCAGGGCATGAGGATGAGTTACAAAGCACCAAGGATCAGCTACCATACCTCTTCAATCCAAATGCAGAGCAACTAAAAGATGTATTGGTTTTGTCTTCAGTTGATACTTTGGTGATTTGGGTGGAAAATCAGCTTATAGTTAGTTTTTCACTCATCCAACCAGCCATGGTCAGTGCCAAATCAATTGCATGACTACCA
This sequence comes from Taxus chinensis, assembly GCA_019776745.2. Classification (NCBI taxonomy): domain Eukaryota; kingdom Viridiplantae; phylum Streptophyta; class Pinopsida; order Cupressales; family Taxaceae; genus Taxus; species Taxus chinensis. Next base: position 272,638,591 of record CM034146.1, on the reverse strand, counting down.
TTTTTGAGGAAGGGAAGTTATTTCTCCCTGTCAGTTGCAGGCTTTGTTTGAGCTCCCTTTGCTCTTGGTTAGAGTAGTGTAGGTAGGTTTGTTTTTAGTAGAAGAAGTGCTTTTGCACACTCTTCATGTTTTATTTGGAGCATGTATGATTTTTAGTTTGTACATAGTTTTTGGTGTTGTTGTATTGCTCTTGCACAGTGCATTCAGTTGGCTTTTGGTGAAGTTCAACTTCAAGTTTCAATGGGTTTCCAAGTGATTTAGAGGTCATATTTTCAGAGTTAGATCAGAGAATTAGTTATCAAGCTTTACTCCATGCCCAATGGATGCTCCAAGGCCACTAGTCTCTTCATCTAGCAGGCAGATGTCCCCATGAGTCGCCAAATTGTTATCCCAAATTCACCCCCCAGAAAATTTGGTCAAGACAACTCCTGCACATAAGGAAATTATGAAGGAAACGATAAATAGGTTACAGGTGGGCTCAGAAATGAAGGAGCAGAGCCAACAAATAGAGCCATGTGTCCTAGCGGCACTTCTCCAAAGATGAATCCAAAAAGGGAAGCCCAAACGAGCGCCAGGCTGCCGTATGGCCCTGGTAGGTGAAAAATGGAGAAACGTTTTCGGGCCTTTAATGCAAGATCTTCTTGCTCTTCAACTACTAGATCCGATTCGATTTGATCCACTGGGGAACCAGAAGTGACATATTATGGGCGGATTTGTAGAAGGCATTGATATTCAGTGGTTGAACTTTCAAAGTACGATTCAATGCATATCTCAGGGTGGTTGAAACAGGATTCGAATTTTCCCTCTTCTCTTTTCTTTCTATATATACTGTAACACTTCTCGTTTGAGAAAGAGAGACATTCTGGGCATAGAGAAACTCCGTCAAATTTGTTTCTCGATGCCATTTTTGAGCAGCGAACCTTCTCCCACACCTGGCAAATGCATTTTTTCCTCTATTCCAGAAATGTAATGGTCTGTGCACCTTATAGAGCAATAAAAACGTGTTTTTATGGTGTTCTTCAACCCTTTGCATCGTTTTGTTATTTCTTTGTGCCTCTCCCTTCCAGATTTGTTTTTCTGTGCATGTATTTCACATTTGCAGGTGCAGATGTTGTGTTTCATGGAGTTTAATGGCAAGTTTGAAGATCTGGGTCATGTCACTTCTGTTTGACCTCCCTCATCTCCATTTTCTATGTTTTTTTCTCCCTCAACAAAATATCTTGCTTCCTTTGCTGATGTATCACCGCTTTAGTGTAGGATATGTTTTTTCCAATTTTATTTCTCTCCTTGTCTCCTTGGAAGTTAGATTAGGATTAGATTAGCTTGCCTGCACTGGAATAGCTTGTGGCAGGTAGTGTAGGAAGAGTAACCCACCTTCTCTGGAGAGCTTTCCCACTTTTGCAAGGTCCCACACCTTGGGGAAATTTCAATGTTATGCAATCACACCAAATGAGTTTGCCTTAGAAAAGCATATTTTTAGGACTCATTTGGAGGTGTTGTGATTTCGCACTAACAGTGCCCTAATTTAATGTTCATGTAAATCCTAACTACCTTGTAACCAACTTTTGGGTTATAAAAGGAAGTTAGGGGCTCATTTGAAAAGCTGACTTTGAGAGAGGAGAAGAAAATACTTTTGTATGCAAGCTTGTTTCAAGAAAGAAACTTTGTGTTCTTTTGTGAAGACATTTTTAAGAGTTAATGAAATATGAACTTTGTGTCCCATTCCTTATCTCTTGTAGCATTTTATGTTCTTATGTTCATTAGATGTTAGTGTTTAAATATTGCATGCATATAATATCTTTGATCTTATTATCAACACTATTAATTTGTTGTTCTTATTGACAATGATCAAGCTATGATATTTACTTGCTCATGTGTGTTCCCTTTCATTTATTCTTGTTTAGCTAATTCAAACTCTTTTTTATTTGAGTTAATTATTTGTTGTTCTTGTTCTTCTATATGCAATATTATGTTTTGTTTTTACCTAACTATTGTATGCTCCTTCCATCCATTCCTTTCCATTTCTTTCCTTCATTCCATTCCATTTCCCTCATTCACACTTATTTCCATATGATGTCCCAAAACGCCCCCCACATACAATTTTGAAAGTACAGATGTAAATACAGTTTTGGTTTTCAATAAAGGCAACCTCACCTTCATTGAGGAGGGACTTTGTCCCCTGACTTTTGCATGTCATTTACATGAGTGCAAATCCATTTGCTAAGAAGGACTAATAGGAGAAACACGTGCAGGTGATAAAATGGTGAACGCGCGCAGGTTTATCAGTGTTCATTCGTGGACGACATAAAAGGGTGCTCAAGGGTAGATTCTAGAAGGAAATAGAACTTAGTCAATTTTGGGGCATGATGCTAAGTATAGAGATGGTGTAGGAAACACGCAAGAGAAGAATCCATGCAAGAAGGGACTATTTTTGGAGCCAGAAACTAGCAATTCAAACCAGAGTATGAAGACTTAGAGGCTACAAAAGGCTATTTTGGGGCAAGTAGAAGGACAAGCGACATGAAGTGTTTTGGGCTAATAATAGGGTTGAAACTGGAGTTATCTATAGATGAACTATTGTTAGAAGAGCTTGTATGCTCCCTTGTATCTTTTGTAAGCGGTGCATGATTATTCTTAGCATGCAACCTATTTTGAGGATGTATAGGTGGCGAAAGGCAAGTACCCACCCATATATATATATATATATATATATATATATATATATCTGTGTGTGTGTATTGATTTGCACGTTTTAGGGATCCACGTTTTTTAGTGTTATGTTGTTGATTTATAAGCACACATGACCTGTAATGATATTTTTATGTATGTATTCAACTTCTGTGTTCTACAATAATTAATACAATGGATCTATGTGGTTAGATAATTGTTATCGATATTACTATAGATGGATCTTGTATGGTGAATTTGATATTAGGTCTTATATAATACTTTATGCACTATGGTTAAGATCTAAATTTTTTTATGGTTTATCCTTGCATTATTATTATGGATCTATAATATATCTTTATATGTGTTTATCATACCAACTCCATGAAAAAATTTCCATAAAAGAGGGACCCAGTACCCTTGCGTGCTTCGGGTGAGCGCTCAGTTCTAGCTGAGTGATGTGTTAGCGTGCTTTGGGATGATTGGTAAAATAAAAGACTACAACTATTTTATAAAGTGCCACCTATTTTTAGTTAGGGGTCCATTTTTGTGCATTCATTTTTTGGGGGTTGGGCTTACTTGATTTGTTTCTTACATGCCAACCAATATATTGACTATTTTTAAAAAAAAAAATGCAAAATTATAAGCAGTTTGGGAGGTGTTTATTTAGTGTATTCATTTGCTGAGGATATTTCATGGCATTTTTTGCCTCCCTATCGTAAATAAATTATATCCATGACTTCCATACTCTCACATGGGAAAATAATAACTTGCTTTAGGAAAAACACAAATTTATTTTCAGAAGTATGTTCACTTCAAGTAGATATGGTGAGATTTGTTAAATAAAATACGAAGATAAAAAAACTCTCTATTACTCTTACTTATCTCCAGAAATGACACCATCCTTTAGTTATTACATGACATAGTGGCATGTTTGTGATGTCACATTGACACCCTGGACATACCTCTCATTAAGCATGATTTACCATATGTCACTAATTTAGATCCTAATGACACATCATCATCCTATGCTCTTCCTAATCACAAGTTTCCCATTGAGTCTAATGCACCTATTATAACCCACACTTCATATTCACCCACCATTTTTTTTAGCTCATTTGAGAAGCACACAACTAGTTTTGGGCCCCACACTCTTTATTTCATGGATCATTTTATGGAGGCATTGGTAAAAATTTACGGGGCATCACTTCCCTTGTCCAACCTATTCATTGGATCACTCACCATGAAATTGGATAGAGACAAAATGATTATTCATCAAGCATACAAACTCACATGTTTTATTTAATCCAATCTTCATGAGAATATTCAAAAACACATGAGTCCTTATGCACACCTTCTCAAGCATGAAATGCTTGAGACTACTTCAGTCAAACATGAGAGTCACGCCACTTCTACAAATGATCATGTTATCCCAAATTCACCCCCCGGAAAATTTGGTCAAGACAACTCCTGCACATAAGGAAATTATGAGGGAAAATGTTTTGAACTTACGAGCTCACATTCCAAAACGAGGCAAAGGAAAAAATCAAAGTTTGAACCCGAGTCAAAGCTAATGCGGGGATGTGGGACTTCAGAGGTAAATTGGATTTTTGAATTTTTTTCAAAAAATGTAAGATGGAAAAAAGGAAGCCCCTACCTCCACCAAACCCAATGGATGCCACGTTATCAACGGATTTGCGGGGAAAAAGTTCAAAATTCGCCCGAAGCCAAATTTGTAGCAAATGTAAGGAAAAAACACAGAAGGCCATATCTTTTGATCCAGAGCTCAATTTTTGACGATCTTAGTACCAATGGAAAAGATATGGGGGATTCTCTTCATCATAGAGGTCTTCAACTTTTGATTTTGGTACATATTTATTAGGATAAATTTTCAAAATGGTGTTTTGGCATGAAAAAGACAAAAAAAAATAGTTCCAACCACCTGATTTAATGAAGTATGGGTCATTTTCTTTGGTTTGCGAAGTAGATACATGGAATTATGAGATTTTGCATCAAGCCCATCAACAAAGGAAGAATTAAAAAACATTTTGAAAAAGTGGTTGAAAGGCAGATTTCGGGATTCAATTTTTCCCTCTTCTCTCTCTCTCTTATTCTTATCTATATATTTGTAACACTTCTCATTTTGAGAAAAGAGAGACATTTTGGGCATAGAGAAACTCTGTCAAATTTGTTTCTCGACACCATTTTTGAGCAGCGAACCTTCTCCCATGCCTGGAAAATGTATTTGTGCCTCTATTCCAGAAATGTAATGGTCTGTGCACCTTCTAGAGCAATAAAAACGTGTTTTGTGGCATTCTTCAACCCTTTGCATCGTTTTGTTGTTTCTCCATGCCTCTCCCTTTCAGTCTTGGTTTTCTGTGCATGTATTTCACATTTGTAGGTGCAGGATGTCGTGTTTCATGGAGTTTAATGGATGATTTGCAGATCTGGGCCGTGTCACTTCTGTCTGACCTCCCTCATCTCCATTTTTTCTATTTCTTCCTCCCTCAACAGAATATCTCGCTCCCTTTTCTCGGTGTTATCACCTCAATTAGTGTAGGATTTGTCCCTCTTTATGTACTTTCTCTCTCATTGTCTCCTTGGAATTGTTAGATTAGGAGTAGATAGTAGCATTTCCTTCCTTAGGAGTAGTTTGGTAGCATTAGGATTAGGAAGAAGAAGCCGACTTTCTCTGGAGGGCCATCTCAAGTCCGCAAGTCCCACAGCTTAAGAGATGGTCCCATGTTATGCAATCACACCAAATGACTCTGCCTTAGAAAAGTAGATCCATAACTCATTTGGGGGTGCTGTGATTTCACATTAACAGTTTTGGCACGCCCGGTGGGACAGGTCTGAAGCACCTTACCACTTCACTTCATCAGGTTTGATGTGCTCTTGGTGAAGATTTCAGCCTTTGGAGGCACTTTCAAGCACATCTGGCTGACTCCATCTAGTCAAAAACCAATTCTCTAAGTTACGGACATTTTCCATCCATTTTCACTCATTTCATCCATTTTCTTCTTCCATTCTTTCATTTTCTCCATTCCATGAAGTTTTGCAATCATGACTTCATTCCCTTCATGGAACTCACACTTACAGCAATACAATCCACCTCCAATGTGTTTCTACAACTCCTCCAGATCAGCATTATAATCAAATCCAGGACCAGTATGCTTACCCATATGAGCAAGTGTCAAAATCAGTTTGGCTATGGAGCTTATCAAGAACAAGGGGCCATGTATATAATGGCGATAGTTATGCAAAGGATGCTGGTCTACTGGAGAAGATTCAAAAAATGGAGGTTGGCATGGTTCAATTCAAGGGGCAATAGCTCAAATGAAGGCATTCAAGATTGATTGCAGGGCACCTTGTCCATGGGAAGGCCCTTTTCCAAGACACTACAACCCTTAGGAGAAGCTGGACTTCATGATTAGAATGTTGCCCCAACTTGCACAATGGGCATAAGAGATAGAGGCCTATGAACTTGGTGTCAGGCATCCTTGTCAATGGGTAAAAGTCCTACACCATTATCTGGTAATTTTCTCTCTACTCCTCAAGTAACACCATCTCAATTTGGGGTTCAATTTCCAAGCTTCCCATTGAATGCTTCCCCAAGTGTTGATTTCATTTCTCCATTCCCTAGTCTTCCATCTCATCTCAGTTCTTCTTGTCCTTTTCCCTTCCAAATTTGTCATCCCCTCCAAACAAACAATAAGTTCGACCTCCCTCCCCACCACAAACAATTGCAAAGCTGGTTGAATCCCAACCTACCACTCCTCTTGCTTTCCCAAGCCCATGTTGGGAAGAGACTCAAGAATCCAGTCAAGGAGAACAACAAGAAGAGGATCCCAACAAAAAAGAAATGACAGACAATCTGAAGAGTTGGGCTGCCAAATTTGGGTTTACAAAGATCCCCTTACTGGTTAGGCCAATAGAGGAGGTCAATATTGAAGAGCCAGTGGGGGTTGAGGCCGAGTTTGAGCAGAAGAATAGCAAGAACAAGAGGAGGAAAAAATTAGTCCCAAGCCCCCATTGAAGAGGAGAAGCTAGGAGAGATCAAATCAGTGTTGAGGCCACTCAATGAAGAAGGCATCATTGAATATTTTTTGCTTTCATTTCAAGGGCTTGATTTGATTGATGAACCCATGATGGAGGAGGACCATACAGTTTCAGAGGCTCCAAGTGCAGAGCAGGCCATAGGGGAACCTTTAGTTCTTCCTCCCACTTCATCCCCTTCAAGCTTTGATGTTGAAGAAGAGTTTGATCTTTCAAACTTCATGTTTAAGAGTGAAGGGATCCATGGTGATCAAGTTGCAAATCAGGAAGGCACCATGGAGGAGGTAGAGTACCTGCAACAGACAACAAGGAGGTATACTGCCTGTCAGACTTGGAAGATTGCTTTGATGAAGAAATTACATCATTCGCTCCTCCATCCATCTTCCACGCACATGAGCCTGCTGCCATGGAGGAGAACATTCAGGAACAGCAGTCTGCACCTTATAGCAGCCCTCTGGAACCAAGATTGGAAGACATGACTCTCCCATGTTCTTCATAGGAGGAGGAAGAGAAAAGGTAGGAGGATGTCATCATCTCTCTCACGCCATTCATCCAAGAAGGTCCACAAGAAGACTCCATTTTTGGAGTTGAATTTCATAGAAATGGGCACATCCAAAGGATCAGACCGTGCCCAATCAGGTACTTGGCTTCATTGGAGCCAAAAGGAGAAGCCAAAACCAGTCATGCCTACTTCAGGGCATGAGGACGAGCATCAAAGTACCAAGGGTCACCATCAACACCTCCAGAAGTCTGATGCAAGTCAACTTGAGGAGGTATTTCCCATTAAAGCTGATACTTTGATGATTTGGGTGGAAGACCGGCTTATTGTCAGTTTTTCCACTCATCCAGCCAGCCATGTTTAGTGTCAAATCAGTTGCATGGCTGCCATTTTTGAGGAAGGGAAGCTATTTCTCCCTACCAGTTGCAGGCTTTGTTTGAGCATTCCATTTGCTCTTGGTTAGAGTAGGAGTAGGAGTAGGTTTGTTTTCAGTAGAAGAAGTGCTTTTGCACACTCTGCATATCCCACTTGGGGTATGTATGATTTTCAGTTTGTACATAGTTTTTGGTGTTGTTGTTTTGCTCTTGCATAGTGCATTTAGTTGGCTTTTGGTGAAGTCCAACTCCAAGTTTCAGTGGGTTTCCAAGAGATCTCAGAGGTCAGAATTTCAGAGTTCATGATCAGAGAATCAGTTTATAAGGCTGGGACTCCATGCCCAATGGATGCAACTAAGGCCACTGGTCTCTTCATCTAGCAGGCAGATGTCCCCTATGAGTCACCAAATTGTTATCCCCCCTTAAATTCACCCTTTAGTCCAGATTTCATACATTTAAAGAAAATTTGGTCAAGATAACTCCTTTCACATAAGGAAATTATGAGGGAAAACATTTCAAGGTGACTTACGAGCTCGCATTCCAGAACGAGGCAAAGGAAAAATTCAAAGTTTGAACCAAAGTCAAAGCTAGTGTGGGGATGCGGGACTTTGGAGGTAAATTAGATTTTTTGACTTTTTGTCAAAAAATGTAAAATGGAAAAAAGGAAGCCCCTGCCTCTGCCGACCCCAATGGATGCCACGTCATCGAAAGATTTATGGGGGGAAAGTTCAAAATTCACCCAAAGCCAAATTTGCAGGAAACATAAGGAAAAAATGCAAAAGGCCATATCTTTTGATCCAGAGCTCCATTTTTTACGATCTTGGTACCAATGGAAAGATCTGGAGATTCTCTTCATCATGGAGTCTTCAATTTTTTATTTTGGTAGAGATTTGTGGGAGAAATTTGCAAAATGTCTTTTGGCATGGAAAAGACAAAAAACCAGTTCCAACCACCAGATTTAATGAAGTATGGGTCATTTTCTTTGGTCTGCGAAGTAGATACATGGAATTATGAGCTTTTGCATCGAGCCCATCAACAGAGGAAGAATTAAAACACATTTTGAAAAGTGGTTGAAAGAAAAATTTCGGGATTCAATTTTTCCCTCTTCTCTCTCTCTCTTATTCTTTCTATATATTGTAACACTTCTCATTTTGAGAAAAGAGAGACATTCTGGGCATAGAGAAACTCTGTCAAATTTGTTTCTTGATGCCATTTTTGAGCAGTGAACCTTCTCCCACGCCTGGAAAATGTATTTGTGCCTCTATTCCAGAAATGTAATGGTCTGTGCACCTTCTAGAGCAATAAAAACGTGTTTTGTGGCGTTCTTCAACCCTTTGCATCATTTTTTTGTTTCTCCGTGCCTCTCCCTTTCAGTATTGGTTTTTTTGTGCATATATTTCACATTTGTAGGTGCAGGATGTTGTGTTTCATGGAGTTTAATGGATGATTTGATAGATCTGGGCCGTGTCACTTCTGTCTGACCTCCCTCATCTCCATTTTTCTGTTTCTTCCTCCCTCAACAGAATATCTCACTCCCTTTTCTTGGTGCTATCACCTTGTTAGTGTAGGATTTCCCTCTTTATGCACTTTCTCTCTTCCCGTCTCCTTGGAATTGTTAGATTAGGAGTAGATAGTTACATTTCCTTCCTTAGGAGTAGTTTAGCATTAGGATTAGGAAGAAGAAGCCAAATTTCTCCGGAGGGCCATATCAATTCCGCAAGTCCCACAGCTTGAGAGATGGTCCCATGTTATGCAAATCACACCAAATGACCCTGCCTTAGAAAAGCAGATCCATAACTCATTTGGGGGTGCTGTGATTTCGAATTAACATATCCATCGCATATATCATTTATGCAATCTATTATCTACATTCATCTAGGATGGATTTCAGATCAGTCATGGTGACATCATCAGCATTCATTGTGTGGGATCTATAGGATTGGATCCTCTACCATTCATCTACATTGGCCACACATTACTCATTCTACCTAGCAGTGCTCCATTTGTTTTGGAGAAACTCTATTTGGAAATTTTCCCTTATTTTGGAACAACTCTTGTTATGTTATTTAGCCTTTATTTGATAATCAGATAGCTCTTTGTTTTGAAATATTATGGTGTATACAGTGTCTTGGTGTCTTATTTGGTGTTTTTTTGGATGTATACTTGCACTAAGTTATAAAGTTCCATGGGGGGTTTTCTTTTCACAACCTAGTCTACCTTCATGTGTGTGTCCCTTATTTTTCACACCTTTTTATTTGTTGTTATGTATTTTCATCACTATTACTGCCATGTTATTTGTGAGAGACGTGTTTCTGTATCGTTTGACACCTTGACATTCCGATCATATCCTTTTAGAGACCACTTTTTTTCATACCCAACTTCTGTCATCATTCAGTGCTCGAGTAGTGGATTCTGACCACTCGTAAAAATATATTATTTTGTTACTCCACCCATCAACTATTATGTGGTTGTGTGTGTAGTCATATTACTTCTTCGGGTGTTGTGTCCCTTGTTTACACTTGACACATCACATCATCTACTTCAAATAGTTGATTGCATTCTTGTTGTACTCTTTATTAATTTCCTCACACCCGTTCGACAGATTGACAATCTCCTTAGAGTTATTATGGTGCATAAAGTGTCATCTTATATTCTTCAGTGAGAAAGTAGTAGATTCAGACCACTTGTGCATATTTTAGTTATTCACCATTATTTTCCCTTGTACTTATTACGTATTCTTGAATTATGAATTTCATCCCATATAATACTTTTTTAGCGATGACTTCTATCCCATACAGTAAAGTCTTCATAGTTCTTAGTCTAGTTTTTTGAGAGACCTTTGTTTTGTATCTCATTTTTTCTAGGTTGTGTTTATTGTACATGGGTGCCTCATCAGGCCTAATTTTCAGAACCCATTTAAGAGAATTTGTACCCTTCTCGTTATTTTATAGACCTCCCTAAGTTAAACTTAATGGAGGGTGTTAGTGCAATGCTATACTTGCACTAATACTAAGTTGACTTACGTTAGCTTAACCATATTAGAATTGCTTTATGCACACCTCGTAGAATTATAATAGGATAATTACATTAGTAATCACTTCCCACGTGTCCATTATGTGTCCAACACTTCAAACATATGTTAGTTACTTAGTTAAAAGCAAAGTTGCTTCATAACTCTTACTTTACTTATTCAAAAGAAAATTTAGAACTAAACTCTTGCTTTTGCTATATATTGACCACATCTATTTGTATATTGTGACCAATTGTGAGAATAATATACTATTTTTATTATTTATTCCTGTGTATTTATTGTATCATATTATCAATTTGTCCATGGATGGTGTGAGTCCAGGTTGAGGATTTTCTTGGGTTTCAAGAATTTTTGCATATTTCATTTTCTAGGAGAGGATGCTTAAGCTCTAAGAGGCATTGGAAGTAACGATCATGACAACAGAGTGGAATTTGTGACTCTTCTAAGTCTAAGCAAGGGAAAAGGGTGAAGGAAGTGGTAAAGAGTGACACATTTTGGGTCGATGCAAAAAAACCTTCTCTTTCATTACTAAAGTCTTCTTAGTCATTAGATATGGGGAATTTAATGCACCTTGCCTTAGATAGGTGCACGAGTACATTGACGATATGATTGGCCAAATAAATTCCATTGTGTGAGAGACCATACATTATAGTTCCAAAATGGCCATGCTCAAGTAATCATTCATCGGAGATGGAAGAAACTGAACACCCCTTTGCACATGATTGCTTATATATTGAACCAAAATTGATGCGTGTAAAGGCTTAACATATTTACTACTTTACAAGACAATGAGGTGAATGAGGGGTTCATGCAAGCTATTCATAAAATGTACAATTCTATAGATGCCAACAATATTCATATAGAGTAGAAAAAAATTACACTCTTAAGGGATATTCAGAAGAGGCCAAGCTAGATAAGGAGACTACAGCATAGGAGTACCCAATCCTTTGGTGGACTATGCATGGGACTAATTATTTGACAACCACACTAGTCATTTCATAGGTTTCTAGTTATTCAACTTCTAAGAGGAACTATTCTACTTGTGGCTTCATCCAATCTATCAAGAGGAACATGCTTACCTCTAGGAGGGAAAATAAGCCAATAGTTGTACATAGCACCTTGTGTCTCATTGACTGCAACACACTTACTTATAAGGAGAGTCCAAAAATTTTATGAAATGTAGAGCCAAAGGAGTGATCTTAAATTAATGATGATGTGGCATAGACATGGTTGGTTAAAATTGCTTTGGAGGATCTTGACCTTGAGGAATCTACCAATTTGAGGGATGAGGAGTTTGACATAGACTTTAGGGATGATTAAACTCATTAGAGGCATTGAGCCACTAGCCAATTGTATTCAAATTTTTAATGCTATCATTATTTTGAATATAAATATTAATTATATATTGATATTCAACATTTTCATTGTTTAATGCAATGTGTTTTATATTTCAAAGTTTCATTTGTTGTTCCTTATACATTTTTTTATAAATAATTTTCAAGTACTATGTATATTTTCACTGTCATCCCCTTGTCGTCCCTAAACCTAGGCCCTTGGCCTCCCATCCCCCATCTCCTTGTTTCAAGATTCTATAGAACATTGTCTACTTCAGATGTTGTAGATGCCAAAAAAATATTAAATCAACTTTAATAAACAAATATGTAGATGTATTTCCCTTAGAAGAAGCTTTATACGGTCCCATTTCAATGAATTTCATACAAACCTATAATTTATCAATGATTCATTATTATTTTTATAGTAATATATGTCATTTTTTATTTGTACTATTCTTTTTTGGTTAGCAAAGAAGAACTTGTTTCAATGATAATATGAAAGTACACCCAATGAGGAGGTTGTTTTATAGTAATATATGGCACTTTTTATTTGTACTATTATTTTCTAGTTGGCAAAGAAGAACTTGATTCAATGATATTATGAAAGTACACCCAATGAGGAAGTTGTAAACGTACTATTAACAACAGACGTTGGAAACTAAATGCGTAGAGCTATAAATTCTATCTTAATATTGTGGTATCTTTTTCCTATAATTAGCTTGGTTTATTCACTTGGATGAACATCATGAAACCATGCAAGACTACATGGATTCCATTAGAATACAAATTGATCAAATCCAAGATATATTTTATTTTGTTGAGCAAGAAAGTAAAACGTTTATTGATGAAGCTCTGACATAAACAATTATTCTTAATGCACATAAATTCCCAAAACGGATGAGAAATCATAGCAATTTGTGGAAAGATTAAATAAGTTACATAAAGGAAAAAAGGAACTTGCAAAAAAAAATGCACACAGGTGTTGACATCTTTCAAATAGTCAAAGTTGAGGTAAAAAAACTTGAGAAGGGGATACAACACATCAACATCAATACGTATATCCACTTGACCACTATTTGCAACCCTTAATTACAAAAATTGGCTTGAACTTGTCATCTTTGTCCCTATAAAAATTGTGATAATACATTTTTGATACAACAACTAGAATAACATGTCCTCAACTTGCATCAATTAATTGAAAGTCCGCACCAAAACTAATGTTTTTATTATATCTCCAGTTACTTATAATTGCACACGTGGTTGACAGTGACACCGTAAACCAATGATACATGTCCAAAAAATCAAACTTAAATAACATAAATAAATTGAGATAAGAATTTTTTTTATCCATAGTTATTAAATTGTCGACACTTTGGAGTTTGACATGAGAAGCAAACAAATGCATGTGGTGAGGCCCTTGACATGTTTTCACTTCAAATGGGCACAATTCTAAATAATAATGGGTGTCCAAATCAAAATAAAAATTTATGTTTTAGATATTGTCTAAACAAACGAAGAATATAAACAATTTAAATTTCATGGTCGCATATTTCTCTTAAACAATTTTAAAGGACCATAATTTTTCGTATTTCCCTTCGCACTAGATGTTGGGGGACAAACCCGGTAGTCCTCCCTTGCCTCCATTGGTTGTCATGTTTGTTGTCGTTCCATAGTTTTGTGATTTTATGTGCATAATTGTTTTTGTTCTTAGTTGCCTTTTTTAATTAAAAAGTGCACTTTTGTTATTACTAGCAATCACACGTGAAGTGTGCGATGATAACGCCGAAAGAAGGAAAAGGAGGATGAGTGGACGATACGTAGAAGGAAGTGAAATATATTTATCAAAAGTAGCTTGAGAAGCATTTACATGATGAGGAAGCTCAAGGCTAAGGGGAGGGAAAGAATAGGAGTGTGGGAGGGGAGAAGGTATAGAGGAAACAGGTAATGGTGGTCAAGGTTGTATTGAAGAAGGAAGGGATTGGAGGAATTTCTCATCTTGTAGTCTTGATTAAAGGAGTGGAGTGGTGGACATGCCTGAGTACTAGTGGAATGAAAAAGGAGAAGTATGAAGTGAATTTAGAGAAGGAACTCTTGATATATCTGTAAAGGTCAGGCCTTATCCTTCTATGCCTCCAATGTCAACAGTTGCTTGATGTAGAGTAAGGCCTTGAGATTTGTGGATTGAAAAGCCCCAAGCCATCTTCAAAGGTATTTTTTTTTGGTTTCCCCTAGAAATAGGAGGAAGAGGAACATGGAAGGGGTTGCTTTTATCCCAAGAAGGTCTCATGTACCGATTAAATTTGACCACGACAAAAAGAGGCAGTGCAGGTGGATTGGAGAACTCTTCGTACACTAGGTCGATGACAATTCCCGTAGAACCATTGACAAGACCTATGTCAACCCACAAGTCAGTGGAATGCATGAATTTCTTGTTGTTGCAGAGAAGAATTTTTTGTTTCAATTAATCGTCATTAGCCTCACCGAATGCAGCATGTCTGGTCCTCTGAACAATTGATCTTACGACATGACAGTAAAGGGATTTCAACATTTGAAGGTTGTGGTAGTCCACAAGGTAATTTTAAGAGAAAAGATGGGGGGCATCTTTGAATTCAATGATTTCTTGTTCTGAAAGGGAAGAATCCGTTCTTGACAATAGAGTCTCCCAATCATAAAGTAGAGGGACAAAATTAAGAATGTTGAGAAGCAAGTTTCGGAATGATGTTTGTGCTGGATTGGAACCCTGTTTCCTAAAGATGGAATTGAGGGAGATGGATATGTTTAATTTCCTCCAAGGGCTAGCTCCATAAGAGTTTCTTGCATAAAGTGGAATGTCCATGACAGGAGGAAGTTTACCGAGGTCCCCAACAAGGATGACATATCTGTTTCCAAATGTAAAAGTTTTGTAGTGAGGGAAATATTCTCGAAGGTAATAGTCAATTTTACTAAGAAAATTAGGGCCGATGAAACTCATTTAATCAATTAGAATGTATTGTATATGTTTGACGGAGTCTTGGAAATATGATCAATCTTGGCCTTCTATGGGATTGAGTTCTTTTATGGGAATGCAAAGGCTGACATGTATTGTTGAAGCTGAAATGTTGAAAGATGCAACTATTGTTGGAGTGAGCAAAAGGAGAGGTGAAATGCTTTGGGGCGATGCAGAGGCAAATGAAGACACTAAATTGTTTATGAGATATGATTTTCCAGTACCTGCAGTGCCCTGTATAATAAGTTTTAAGGGAGGAAGGTTGGATTTGTGTGTGAAGTGTTAAAGAACTATATTGAAAGCCTGTTGTTGTTCTGGAGACAGAGGAGAAGAAGGCTAGGTAGATCAGCTCTGCACGCAAGTTGAAACATGTATTACCTTACTATCCTCAAAAAAATTGGGTCCTATAGCTTGTAAAGCAACTGGAACACTATTTTCACTCCAATTATGTTGGATGTCGAATTCATGAAGGCCTAACATCTGCAAGATCTCAAGTCCCTCTTTTTAGCCGGCTCGGATGCAAGCCAACACTTTCCGTTGAAGTAGTTTCTTAGTAGTTCATGAGCTTTCAGTGTCAGATTCAGGGTCACTTTCTGATTTTTGAGAAGCATTCGATTCACATCGGGAAATATGCCAGGGTTGGTAATTGTTCTTGAATATATTACACCTGTAAATGGTTTCCTAAGGCATTGAACCAATATCTGCAGATATGTTGTGAAAATGTTTGTAGAGCAGGAGTTATGACCAGCAGAAAAGTTCAAAAGAGGGTGAGTCATGTGAAGGAATGTAGTGAAATTTGGGGAAGGCACAGACAATTGCAGGTAGGATGCGAATCTTCCACTTAACGGTCATGCAATATTTTTTGTAGCTCTAGTCACGTGCAACTTCAATGAGTGGAAGGTAATCCATGTTTAAAGGTTGAACCCTATATGCATCCAAAAGGAAGGACGTTTCTAGATCATGGCATTTGGCTTCAGCCAATCTTCTCAAAACTTTTCTGCCAACATTTAGCATTACAAAAGCACGACTGCACATTACAAGTGGCAACTTGAGGAGCATGTGGCATGTTTCCTGTGTGTAAATCTCATGTTCAACAACACTCTCTATCAGCATTTTTCTGATGGCTACACATGTGCAGGGATATCAGGATCCGAACCTCCCACCAATTTGGAAATCATTTGGTGGTATGTTTCTGACCTTTGTTTTGATTTAGAAGCATACTTAGAAATGTACTTGAGGACTACATGGCGATATAGCACAGGCTGATAATTGATGTTAGCTCTCAATATAGATAACATTGCTGGATTGTGTGTGTTCAATCTATCATCATTTATGGAAGGGAGGAATTTAATTAAACCACTCTCATCGTTGAACAACAAAGAAGCAGATCTAGTCTCCCAAGGTGCATTGTACTGACACTAGAGGCGGTCATTTTTTTGTGAAGGAAATTATGCTCAGAACATTTTATGTGACACTAAACATAATTAATCGGTTCCTCTAAATCCTATAGCGTGGAGGATACAAGCACTTGAGATGAAGGTAACATGCAAGGGTCATCTTGGATAGTTTTGTGAACAAATTCAGGCTGATAGGAAGCAGGGTGCGGATTCCATGCAGATACGTACATATCAAAGTATTTTCTTGTTTTGTTTACAGATTCATTATTTTTCCAGTTGATAGCATCGACATTCGGAGCATCCTCAAGCCATAGAAAACCATGAACGTGTGTTGAACCTCTATGTTGTCATTCATACCTATAGTAAACTAAGGTTAGTTAGTCTATATTTACATAAATGAAAGTAAAGCACAAGGAATAATTTTACATGTACCAATAATATCTGGCACCGAGGTGTCTTTGTAACACATCTTCACGAAAAATAGTGAATCGTTGATGCAAGTAAGCAACAACACAATGAGGATGGGAAACAATTTTCATTGTCCTCTGGAGGATTACCAGACATGATATCATGCAGGTTTGGCCATTTTGTATCTACTACACTTAGAGTGAAGAAGAGAGTAGGTGTCCCTAATTGTTGAATCATGTTGGAGACTTCCCCTCTACTCTTTGACCAAAATATTCTTGTGCCTCGAAGGCTAGGCCTGAACCTAATCAAACTATCCTGCAAGTAATCATTAGGGAAGTCTTGCAGAGGTTATCGAAGCTTCCTTATATTGGGGGGATCACGTGTTTAAGGTTTTTCCTCATGAAGACTGTTGTTATAGATTGGCTCATATGCCTCATAACAAAGTTAAGCAAGTAGTAAAAAAACCTTGGGTGGGAACCAAACCAATCATCATGGTAGTGTATGAAGTGGAGGGCATATTCATGCATGTGAACTTCTTTCATACATGGTTTTTTTTACATTTCTACACCTGTCAGGAACATAATTGGAAAATCCATTGAAAAAAGGCCCTCTGTGGTGTATTCATTAATTGGTGAAAGACTGAATTCAAGCCAAGGTAAGGTGGAGGGAGTGGCTTGGCCATTTGAAAGCAAATATTTTTCCATTAACTCTTATTCGATTCCAATGTTTAAAATGGAAGGAATAAAGGAGGATGTTTCTTGGGGTTCATCATCAGAGGTTGAGGGAGGGTTGACACCATCGTGTGACCCAAATAACTGTGAAGCTAGAAGGTCTATAGGAATACTCATAAGGGAGGAGGATATGTTTGTTGGATCATACGACATAAAGGAAAGGGCATCATTGTCAACTAAAACATCCTTATAGTATGGGTCATGGATAGTTTTATATTGAAGTGTGTCCCAGACACGGGACCTACGTGTGTATAAGTCATACTTTGTTGCATTCTAGTATTTTGTACCAAGAGGAGGTCCAAATCTCCTAGCTGGCGAGGAAGGTATTTGGCAATCGAAGAAATGTTCTACGGGAAACTTTTAGTGTGCTCAAAATATTTGTATTGTCTACCACACATTTGGGTGACCTACAGAACATGGTTAATGCAAGCAATCAACATTTCTTCAACCTGGGTTAAAGATTTGAGAATGACATGTTGAGGGTCGGGGTCCATATTGTTCTAGGAGGAGAAGCAATGTCCTTTTTTTTCAGACTTGCATCTAATGCATGTGTATGTCCCTTTGTGGAAGGTAGTATTTATGCAAGGGTAGTTTCCAAAACAAATCGAGCAAGTGTGGATGTTTGAAAAAAGATCCAGTCTGTGGTGGAATCTGCATTGGGCTTCTATCAAGGAGGGCAACATATGGAACGATGGGTGGTGCGACAGAAGGGGTGTCTTACTGTTAGGAAACATGTTGGTACTCTATATGACAAGAAGGGAACGAGTGTTGGGGAAAATGTGAAAGAGAGGGTTGAGAAAGTGAAGGATAAGGATTTTTGGTTGTTGGCGGTAGAGGGCACGTTTGAAATGTGTGAGGCAATTAATTATCAGGGCCAATGTATTGGGGAAAAGTAGATGAAGGGCAGTGTAGGAATGGGAAGGGACGAAGTCCGATGCGAGGGGCCTGAGGAAGATTAGGTTCAGAACAAGTAGGCTGGACAACGTTAGGAGTGAAAGGAAAAGTATCTAATGTGGATGGGAAAGCGGAGGGGGAAAACAGGTTTAGGGGTTGGGAAGTTGTATGGTGAAGGGCAGAACTTGCTGACATTTTTCAAAGCCTGTGATAGTGTTCCCGTCGCACTACATTGATTTGATTTTTCCGCGAGGCATAAATCTCTCTTCTGCATTTTTGTTGTTGAGGGAAAGACATTTCAGAGAAGGTAACCACCTGTGCACACCACCAAAGGCAAGGTGGCATAAAAAAAATTCAAAGAGTAATAAATTTTTTATGTAGTTAAGGGGAAATAAATGGAAAAGGCAATCGAAAGTCCTTTTTTTGCGCTAATTGTTTTTTAATTTTGTAGCATAAGGCATTAAAATGGAAGGAAATAAACCTCTTGTTGCACATTATATTATCAAGGGAAAAAAGGAAGAAATACAAGGGTATTTATGGAGCTATTGAATAGAAAAACTTAGAGATATGTCGTCACTTTTTTTCCTTTACATGTACTAAAAAGGAACAAGGCGGAAAGAACAAGTTAAGCGTGATGCACATGCAAACCATCAAAAATGAATAAAGTATTCCATCATGTTAATGTGTGTGTGTGTGTGTCTACACACACACACATATGCGGATCGAACAACAAGAAATATTGTGTCCACGATTTAAGGATAGCTCAAGCTAACATGTTAAAATGTTATAACAGCTTGTCACTACTTAGAAATTCTTGCACTTTCCTTCGTGATAAAACTTATTCTTTATTGTGTAAGTGCACATATTCTTGTAGGTTTTCAAGTTTTCTCATCCTCTATTTTTACTTCAAGCACTTGATCTGAATATGTGAATGCCATAATAGTCTTTATTTCATCTCTCGTCCTATGTTTAACTCGAAGGAACTGATTTTAAAATGTTAATGTTAATAGAAACCTGAGCAATATTGCTTTTTGCCACTTTCAAATACAAATTTCGATGTGGAAGTGAATATTGCTGTAATGTCAACATACAAATCTTACAAGTAACATTAAATATCGGGAACGCAACTCCTCAAGGAAAGAATATTTGTTAATTGAGAAGCTAGCAAAAAAAATTCTTTGATATGCACATTTACAACCCACTAAGTTCTCATCTCCCTTGTTACAGTCCAAACTATAAGTTATTTACTGAATATTTCTCAGCAGACTACAAATTATTTATTCGGCACATAGTAAAATATATTAACCTCATGTTCATCAAAGGGAAACTCAGTTCCAAAATGGAAATGTCAGAAATACAAAGACAACACTATAACAACCTATTCAAGTAAAAGTACATTCATTTTATGTAAAAGAGTCAAACATTTTCTACAAATCCCTCCATGGGACAAAACTATGAAAACTTGTTCTTTGAAGCAACACATAACATAGTGATTGCAAAGGAAGGTAATTGCATAGCTAAGCAAACTCTGAAATATGTTCATCCAAACTTGTTCACATTAATAAAATTCACATAGTGATAAAAGTACAATAAAGCAAGTCTGGAAACTATAAGAAGAAAGAGATTTAAAAAACATAACATATAAAGTGGATCGAGCAACTGTATGAGCATCTACTATATGGTTGCATTGCATAGTTATTTAAATTACTTATATATACATAAGTTTAAGGAATCCCGAACAACATGGTTTTCATTTTTTGATGTCATTTCTTTTTTTTCCATTGCTCGCATTAGCAAGCTTTTTTCCACCATGTTTCTTTTTCTGTGTAGAGTGTATTTTCAATCTTGGAATCCTCATCTTTTTTAGTTTGTGGGCAGGTTCGTATATCAGTGCACCCTTGGGGCTGTCGTAGGCCAATCCAAAGCCTCGTGAATTGGGCCCGGCTGTACAAAATTTGGAGAGATAAAGAGGGCTTGAAAGAGGCAAGTGTAGACGTTCTCTAATCAATTCAGCGATCACTAGTTTTTGTGGCCTTGGTTTCCTGCAATGGACATTACCACAAACTATATCCCGTTGAATTCATCTTCTCTCATCAAGTGCGGAGTGGTGATTGTCACACCATGCAGAGGAAGAGCAATTGTATTTCCTGTCTTCATTTCTGCAAGATGACAAGGAAACAAGACACCAAAAATATAAAACAATAACTAAAATTTTGTATGCAACAGTAACCTCATTCTTTTCTACACCCAAAACAGAAGCTTACTATTTTTTTTCTGTTATGGGACACAAACAAAAAATCTAATAGAAATATGTGTTTGTCCTTTATTTTGGCAGGCAGCTTTAAAAGCCTTGCCAATGAATAGTCTAACACCCAACCAAGAGCGTTTTGATGTGACCTCCCAGGGGGAAAAATCCCTCAACACACACCAAATCCTACCATTGTCAAAAGCAGATGCCCCTACGTGCCATTGTGGAAGAGCGATTCTAGAAAATAGTTTCCTATATGCAACATATTCAGTATTAACATATTATGTAAGAAGCATATTCACAACTAAACTAATAAACACAGATAAAAGTAAGTAATCTACCTTAACATAGTAAGCAGAGAGTCCATGAAAATGTAAAAGTAAAAAACTGTTGACAATAGTAAAAAACCTTCCAAGTCCCGCTTTAGACTATTCCATATGCACTTTAACTGGCTGTAAACAATTTTCCTTAAATTTCCACTATTGTGATTCCATGTTCTAGTCTCTTTCAAAACAAGGCATCATCAAAGTAAGAGTAGCTACCTCACATTACCAATATCTAAAACATTTATGCAGGTCTACACAAGAATTTATGCAATAAGTAAAATGTCATAGTCCCTTTCAAAAAATGGCATCACAATAAGAGTTGTTGGCTCACATTGCCAGTGTCTAAAACATTTATGCAAGAGTATACAGGAATTTAAGACTTCCATTAGTGTGATTCCAAATGTAAAATAAAAAGGAAACAAATTCAAAATGGAACACATATTGAAGACTTCATGAAAATGTAAAAAGGCAACAAATTCAGCATCCCCATTATATGCAAGACAAAACAATGGAAAGCATCCCTATCTAAAATAACTTTTTCAAACATGATTTAGAGAATGAGTTCCAAACTTATTCTCACATAATATATTACATGTTTTCTAGGAAAAACAATAAACACTAAAACTCAGAGGGGAGAGCACTACCAAGCTTAGAATCACTAAAAATCCCAAATCGGACACATCTATCCCCCATAAAAGCATGACCTGCTGCACCATTTCAAATAATTCTTTTAAATAGAAGGTACAAAAACTATTTGAGCTAAGAAATCTATCTAAATACAAAGGTTGCAATAAAATTTAAAATGTTGGAATTGGCCAAAGTTTCCACATCTCTTGTTGTAAAACAAAATTATCTATATGAAAGGCTTCAATCAGAAATCCTATCCATCGCTTGTCCTGAAGAAGGGACACAAAGAGCAGCCCAAAACATTGATCCAAATTTGTTTTGAAATCAATTCTTTCTTAAGCTTTTGAACATTTGTAATTAATAAATCTGCATATATTGACTGGTAAAATTTACCAGAAAGAAAATAGTTAAAGGATAAATATTATCCATCAAGGAAAATTTTCATAAGAACTGCATGGAATTTTTATAAGAGGAGAAATAAAGAATAAAGAAAAAAATATATATTAATGCATGTAATGGGGATGTTGAATTGATGGAAAAAAAGGCATCATCACAGGCTCACATTACCAGTGTTTAAAACATTTATGCAAGAGTATACTGGAATTTATGCAAACTGGCAAATTGAATAACCAAAACAATCCATTCAAATATACTTTTAGTCTGCAAAAAAGAGGCAAAATTTTACCGTAATATCAGTTGTGCTGCTGGAAGGCTTACCCCAATCAGGTAGTCTCCACCTTCAACTAGAATCGGCAACCAAGGAGCATCAGGGAATTCTTTGCCAGAATGATCAACATAAAACAACAAAAGTCACGGCTCCTAACTACATTACACACTATAAATTGCAACCCTTTTCGAGGCCCTCGGGAAGATGTTTTTTATTGTTTTGGATGCAGAGGTACGAGCTTAAAAGGGGGAAACCATACTCCCTTTTTCTTGGTGACGACAGAGGCATGTCCACCTTCAGGCAGGACTCTTGAACATGTCCTCCATTTCTGACTCGTGCGAAATGCTTATCCCTCCGTCGCGCATGGTGCAGGGGTCTCCGCCTTTATCCTCCACCTTACAAGTTTTTTGTACCTTGTCAGTCCGGAGGATTTCAAAAATAAATCACCAATAGAATATTAATTTCGATCATGTCTGTCTATTAACTTGTTACGCTTGCTAACAAATTTAAAGTGTTCTTCTATTAGGAGCTTGAACACTTAATCCGGATCCTCACGATTTCACAGCAAACGTAAAATCTTGATTACACCCCTTGGCAAAGGATTTGTATATGTCGATTAGAGAACATCTGTGTGGCACCGGATTTGTGAGAACGGAAGATAATGCGAGATCAGATATGGGCAGCTAAGGAAATCTGCAGAAAACGCATACCACATTCCTTTTTTCATGCCTTCCTTTACCCGCCACACGAAGGGCTCCGATTAAAACGTACATCGTCAACCTGCAAATCTAATTCGTCCGATTCTCTGTGCACTGTCAGAGGGGGTCAGGTTTTCCCCATAGAGAACACGCCTTTCGGCGTAAATATGATTGTACCAAATTTATGATACTTCTTTGAGGTGAGTTGGCCTCTCTCTTGAGGCCTTCTTATCCAACATGACTTACATTATGGGGTGTGGCTTTTTTCAGCCATATTTTTTTATGATTACATTGTGTTATATTTTTATATTAATAAAAATGAACTTTTAAATTTAAAAAATCATTATGCAAAACAACATTATAATAATAAAATGCAACCTACATGTGTCCAATATGACCATATCACCTTTTCTAGCATACTCTCAACTTGTGCCAAAAGAGGATATTTGAAATCAGGTGTGGACATCTGACAAATGATTATAGAGAAGTGACTTTTGTCAGATGTTTTAGTTGCAAGTGCCCTAATAGGTATACATGCAAAATGTGGAAGCATGTGAATTGTTTGAAAAAAATTCTGAAATAAATGTGGTCTATGGACTACAATTATTGTAGGATGTGCAAAAAATGAGTTTGTTAAAAGGACCTTGAAAACTTTCAAGAAAATGCAATTGCTAGGTGTAAAGCTAAACTCCACAACCTTTTCTAGCATCATCCTAACCTATCTCAAAATGGGAGCTTTAGAGCAAGCCATGGAAAACCATCAAAGTAGACCGGTAGTGGATTTTTGCCAAATGTAGTTGTAAGTGCTCTAGTAGACATGTATGCAAATTGTGGAAGCAAACATAAGTAAATTCAATTGTTTGAAAAAACGCCTTAAAGAGATGTGGTCTCTTGGAACATACCATGACCATGTAAGCTTCATTTTTATTTTATTAGCATATAGCCATAGAGGTTTACCAAGTGATGGTTGTAAATAATTTAATTCCATGAGTGCCTCTTATAGAATTATGCCTAGAATTGATCATTATGTCGGTGGGGTTGGCATTCTTGTTTGTGTTGGTTATCTTGAGGAAACTCTCAACTCTGTCATGTAAACATGTCAATTAAACCTAAGGTGGTTATGTGGATGTGTTTTCTTGGTGGTTGTAGAGCACATAAGAATATGTGGTTATGACTATTTACAAAAACTCTTCATTTTGAGTTGGATCCTCAAAATGATGCAACTTATGTTATTTTGTCAAACATCTATAAAAAAGTGCATGTGTGGGGTGAGGTTCAAATGGTAAGGAGATCTATAAAGGATGGAATGATTAAAAATATACTTAGATGTAATTGGATAATAGGTCATAAAATGGTGCATGCTTTTTTTGTAGGTGACAAATCATACCCACAAACACATGAGATCTATGTAAAGTTGGAGAAAATGTATTAGGAGATGAAGGTAGCATGATATTTTTCAGATTCAAAACATGTACTGGGTGATGAAGATAACGAGCAAACAATAATGTTCATTTTCCACCACATGGTAAGAAGTTTAAAATTGTGTTTAGATTATTAAACATGCCCCATGGACAACTCTTAAAGTCATCAAGAGTGTTTGTGTATGTATTAACTACAACACTTCAACCAAGTTTCTCTCCAAGATTGTTGTAAAGATTTTTTTTGTGAGAGATGCAAAGTGATTCCATAATTTAAAAAAGGGACAATGTTATTGTAGAGATTATTGGTAATGTTATACGAAGCAAATTGTAGACATAGGTTGAAACTATAACAAGGTGCATTATCTTAGGCCTATAATGATAAATAAGAGATCATGTTTTATGTCAAGTCTTTTGAAAAAAATCTAAGCATTTGAAGATCTAGACCATGTTGTTGACTTCAAAAAATCATATGTATAGTTTGTAATGTGCATTACTACATTTATATACTAATAAGGTTTTTATTAAAGCAAAGTGGATTAAAATATGAGGTGTCATTGGCTTGAGCAGTTTTGTGTGATAGGATATTTTGTTGCACATATTACCTGTGAAATCATGCTTCACTCTTAAGTTAAAATGACCTAGTCCCAATTTGGCATTAAGCTAGACTTGGTCCTAAATATGACCAACATTTTTTTTCATTTTGCTGACCTGGCCAACATAGCCGTAATTTTTACTTAAATCTTCCACATGGTATGTCCAAAATTCCCTACTCTTTTTGTCCCCTTGGACTCACAAGTTTGTGGTTTCAGAGTATAAAAATCTTAAAGTCCCAATTTGGGTGGATTTTCCAGGACGTCCCATGCCATGTTACCACTTTTTGGACCTCATTACTTCGTCAATAGGTCAAATCGTCACAAAAGAACCTCTTAAAATTTCTATTTTCAAACCATAGAGACGAGTCTGTGTTGAAGTCGACCTCTTTTTCGTGATCTCAAAGAAACCATTGACATGTAGGTAGGGGACACCCGATACACTCAAAGGGTGCTTTACAATAACCTTCCCAACACCTATTTATGATGCCAATTTGTAGACCATAAAATCTAAGACCACCCTTTGTTAGATGAGTGTAACAAAATCTTTTCAGATCCCACTATTAAGACCTCTTAGGTTACATGTGAACATGGTTGGATCACAGTGGGTCATAAAAACAACCATAACAAAGCCCTCAGTCTCCACCCTTCTCCCAAATATCACAAGGCCATTAAATTGCAATTTATTCCATTGTCAACTGCACAAACCCTTCATAAGCCCATTAGAGAAAACCCCCTCTAAGCCTTCTCTGAATTTTGTCTCACATTTATAGGAGACATATTACATTGTTAAAGTGCACCCCTCTCTTCCTTCTATGGTATCCATAGAGTTAATGGGTTTTCAAACTAGTTTACATGATAAGGGTGGTTTTCCTTATGTGTTCCTTCTTCCGGGTTCTACCTATAAAACAGGATTAAGGCACTCTCAGACCCCCCCTTCTCCACCTCAAGGAAGGTGAGTCTGCACCTCCAACAAGGAAGAAAGCACAATCTAATGAATTTTTTCTTTCTAACCAATAACAATTTTTGTAAAAAAATTATGAAGCCCTTTTGGGTCTGAACTCAAAGGATATGTCTGTAGATTCTAGTTTTAAATGAATTACTTCTCCTAGAATGTAAGGGGTCTAACAGACTCTACTCACAAATACATTGTGTGATATTTTAGGAATCAATTTCTAGAGATGGAAATTATTTGTTTACAAGAAGCTAAGATGGTAGGCTTTTTGTTATCCATGATAACTAAAGTTATCTAGCCAGATAGTTTAGCTTTGACTAAAAATTATGAGCCTGAAAGTGGAGGAAATATGAACTTTATCACCCCTAAATAGTGACCTCATTGTGTTATTTGTGGCTATGACTCAACAAATCACATCATGTGTGATGCAAGAGCATCATGTAACTAAGAATTTTGGCTTTCTTAGGTGTTCTTAGGTCTTAGACGTCCATTTAAGGTGTTTTCAATGTGTTTTAGACCATTTGGACTTCATAGGTTCAAATAAGGGATTTTCCCTCCATTTTTGTAATTTGAATTTTTTGAATAGTTTATTAGAGTTTGTTAGCACTGGGTGTTAGTCTAAGCATCACAAATGATGAAATAAAGGTTGTAACACATCCACTCCACCTTTGTCATGATTTCTCTTGACTCACCTATAAGGATAATTTTAGTGGCGAATATTCGTAATATGGCAAAAATTTCAATTTAGGAAAATTTGAAAAGGTGATTTTTTCAGATCGGGTCGGTGTCCTGTTAACCTAAAATTCACAATATATATTTTTTTGGGGTCGGCTTCGCCTTCATTTGAAAACATCTCCTATAAAAACCTAGGTGATTCGTCGGGTAGTATACTACGGTACTACCACAAGTAGCTTACCAAATTACCAATACCGTGAAGTTTAAACTCGCATACTCTTAAGAACCAGAGATTGTTGTTAGCCTGTTAGGATTAGTTGTTAACGCGTGACAAAGATATAGTTGACGCACAACAAAGAGGTATTGTAGACACGCAACAAGGAGATATTGCAGACGTGCGACAAGGATATAGTTGACGCGCAACAAAGAGATATTGCAGATGCGCGACAAGGAGATATTGCAGACGTGTGACAAGGGGGTAAGTAGTTGACGTGTGACAAGGGGGTAAGCAGTTGACGCACAAAAGAGACAGTGACGCCTTTGTGATGTGCGACAGACATAACATTGGAATTGCACATCATCACACTCTACAGATATGGTCATTGGAAACCTTTCCTTTCGACAGAGCAATTACACATTGGAATTCCCTTTGCGAAAGAAGATGTGTGAATAATACAGCTACAAGTACAACTGTTCCCAACGTTGAGAGTGAAATTGGCGCATCATCACACTCTACAGAAGAGAACATCGAGTTTAAAGAAGCTATTGATAATGGATTGTTTCAACTTTAAATAGGTATCTTCTTCACCTTAATCTTATTGTTTGTTACGTTAAATATTTGTCAGCTCTTGTTATCATTAAAGATGTTATAGGTATATATATTAACATTTATTTAAATACAATTTTTTAATTTTTTTTAAAACGTGGGTTGACATCCATCTGAGGAAGCTGGTACTTCTCGGGACTGACAATGTCAGGCAACTCACCCATCTATCTACTAATCCATTTCTCGTGTTGAGTTTTCTTAAAACAGAGATCTAACACATTACCAGTGATGATTTCACAGACATCTAAAAAACTAGAGGTAAGTTCAACCCTATCATATCATCTTTCTTGATTTCTTACAATTATGTTTAATTTATTTTTTATATTTGCAAAATGCTTTGATATACTTTTTAAACTTTGTGGGATAAAATGACACAATTAAATTTTACAGATGAAGATATTTCCATATTATACAATTCATAATCCACGATCCATTATACAATTTGTCTTCCATGATCGTGCTAGAAGCTAAATCTACGTCCACATAAAATTCATTATCATCCATAAATATCATATCATCATCATAATCCTGACAATACAATTATTATTAAAACAATTATTTATCTATTTTAAATTTAAAGAAATGTCTCTATCCTAACACATTCCATTTTTTTAAAACAATTCATCATCATATCATTACAAGTATATCCATTCTAATGTCATCTATATCCATTCTAATGTCATCTATATCCATTTTAACACATTCCATTTATTTATCATCTATATCCATTCTAATGTCATCATGATCATATCATTACAAGTATAGAGAAGAAGAATTATCTTAAAACAAGTTTAAATGTCTAGAGAAGATGAATTATCCTGCTTGAAGCTAAATCTACGTCAACATAAAATTCATCATCATCATCATATCATTATCATTATCTTGACACTACAATTATTATTAAAACAATTATTTATCTATTTTAAATTTAAAGAAATGTCTCTGTCCTAACACATTCCATTTTTTTTAAACAATTCATCATAATCCAAGTAAACAAGAAACATACGTCATCATCCCTATCTAATGCAATCATCATTACAAGTAAACCAAAAAACCTAAACACCATATAAAATCTAGAAATTCTATACATAATATATAGGAAGTTATAAAATTGAAGATTATATAGTATTTCAAATTTTCAAAGGCTATCAAATCCAAATAATAAAATTCAAATGCAATGACCACAACATTCAATGTTTCAAAATTTCAAATATAGACTCAATATTTAAAGTTTCCACACTCAATAATAAAAAGTTTCAACCTCTTTTTCTGTATCCATTTCAATAATGGTTTCTTCGCCTCTGGCTGTACCCCTTTCCCCACTGGCAGACATAACCCCAAAACTTATAAGATCTTCCACAACACTGTCCAGATTTTTTTAAATTCTTTCTTCTTGCTTTGTCGCATCTCCATGGCACAACAAATTTGGATCAGCTGTTGCCTTAGCTTTGAATAATATTTCAGGTTCGAATCCGTGCTCTTTAATTATTCGCTTCAGTGTATTATTTTGTTTGTTCACCAAAACAATATTTTCCTTCAAATTCTTCGCTGCGGATAAATTGTTCTTCGTCGTTTCCAAGTGAACTTGAAAAACCTTAGCTTGACTCTTTAAATTTTAATATTTCAACTGCACAAAAAAGTAATGTCAATTCAACATATTACTAAAATAAGAAAACTTTTAATTTAACAAAAAATATTGTTTAAAAGTGATAATACTTACGACCGCTCTATCTCTCTCGGCATTTGCAATTGCTACCAGATCCTTGTCCTTAAACCATTTGTTAAAATATGCCTGGGCCTCAGCACTAATATTTTCCAATTTGTTTAATGTCTTATCCAAAATGTCATCTTTATAGTTGTTCTTATACGTGACAGTCCCACTTGTTACTTGGGTAAGTGAGGAATCCATTTTTGCAGATTGATTCTAGACTGCAGCGTATAAACTATCCCTTTGCCAATAATTTTCATAACGACTAATAATCTCATTGATAAGTACTTTAGCCCTTCTCTTCCCTTCTATGAGCTGACTGATATGAGGTAGAATAAACTCATTGACATGGGATTGACAATCATAACCAATTAAGTTCTCCAAAGGAAAAGGTAGCAACTGTTCACCATCTATATCTGATGAAGATGATCTCGCTGGAGAGGTATGGGGGCTTTCAGCTAGATCAACTGCTACTTGTTTCTACCTTTGGGTGGCATGATCCTGTTTGTGATAAAATTAATCAAGATTCAGACAAATAAATCTAAAGCGAAATGTAATTCAATACGGTATAGTATGTTGAAATTGAAGTATACTTGCTGGCCTTGAATCACCTCACGGGTATTGAAAAAACTAGTTGGGTCATTGCTATCAATGCCCAAGTAATCTTCATCTAAATTTATATTATTCAAAACCAATATTCCCATTGCATTGGGCAAGCCACCAAGTGAGAGGGTTGGAATTCGAAAGGAGGAGGCAATGTTTAGTGTCCCGCTAGGGGCCGAAGCAATTGGCATGCATTTACCAATGCTCTTTTTTCCTGTTCCTCTGGTTGGCATTTTAAATATTATTGGTTGAGGGGGGGGGGGGTCGGTGCCACTGTTTGAAGAGGAGGACTGCAGTGTGCTGAAAAGTTCAAGAAAAAAATATGAAAAACTAGAAAACAATGCAAAAACTGTTAAATTAAACGAAGTAGTATTCAAAACATGTACCTTGTTGTTGAACTTGAGGGGTAGCTTGTCGTAATGCTAAGGGTGGCCATGTTGGAGTAGTAATTGGTGGCTGTTGAGAAGATACAAATGCGTGTGACTGTACTGAGTGAGTTGGGGAAGATGGTTGAGTTTTTGAAACACGCGTATGGTCCAAAGTCCCTGCATTGTCATCAACATTGAATTGTATGTCAATTTAATTGGGTAAAATTTAAAATGGAAAATGAAAATACAAATTTGGAATTTGTAAATAATGCATGAAAAGGTATTACTTCTTTGGCGTTTAATGAATTCAAACTGTTGGGGGTTTGGAGAGGAGTGAGCTTCCATTTCAAATTGGGAATATCCTGAAGTCTCAGCATGTTGTTGGCCTCTTCCTCTTGATAACGCCTTTTTTCGGGGAAAGGCTTCCACAAATCTTCTCTGCAAATAGTAAATTGTTAATACTTGTGCATGGTGTAATGTCAAAATACAAATTGCCATAGTTTATAACTATTTTTATTCAAATGGAATTGACAACTTCATCAACGCCTCGTCAATGCAAGTGGGAATAGGTTTGTCTTTTAATTTTAAAAGAGCCTCGTAATAAAGGCCAAGGATATAGTTTGTGGAGTAAATGACAGGTTTTTCTGAAAGCTTTGCATTTGTTATGTCATTTCTTTTTTTTTGATAAAAAGGTGCACCAATCAAATTTTTGTTTTGCGATAGTTGCAATAATGTATTCAATGGCCCAGTTTGGTATATCTGTTTGCCGACCCTGCAAAACTATTCTAGACTGAAAAAAGGAAATCATTGCAGCAAGAAAATGGTGTGCAATTGCTTACGTATCCACACCACCCCTGGATTTATTGACATGAGTTACAAATGCCAAAAAATAGTGGGAATTAATATAACATTAAATTGTATCACAATCAAAAACTGAATAAAAAATGATGAATGAAAACGAATTATACTTACAATCAACATGGAAACTGAACGTCGATTCAAGATATTTCTTATCGTCTTCAACGAGTGTTGCCTTTGTTGTAACAAAGGGTAAATTTCTGAATGGAAGGCCCATAAACCGATGGATGTTAGTTTCCTTGGTACTGAATTGAAACAATCGGTCGTCGTTCATAGTAACGTAAAACAGGATGTGCTCTGTATTGTAAGACGAGAGAAGGCAGTTCAAAATATCTAGGTCTGTTTCGAAATGGGGCATCTTAATGAGCCCACTAAACTCACATTCATTGATCAAATCTTTGTATTCAGAAGTCATCTGTAAAATAGTCTAGATGTGGGGGCACAAAGGATTCCTGTAGATGATCTTGACTGTGGATAGGACTGGATTTTCCTCTTGATTTTTATCTTAAGCTTGTAGTTGGGATGCACTTGTAGTCACAATTTTAGTTGTGCTTGAGTCTTTGAGAATGATGGATACCTATATACAAAAAAATTGAGAGCCAAAAAGTGTAAACGTGAAAATGACCGACAGGAGGGTATTTATAGGACAAAACGTGCGTCAATGGCCTTTGTTGATGCGCGTCAACAAGGGCCATTGACGCGCGTCAACGAGGGCCATTAACACGTGTCAATGGTCCTTGTTGACATGCGTTAATGGTCCTAGTTGACCCACGTCAATAGCACTTGTTGACGCACGTCAACAAGGGCCATTGACGCGCGTCAACAAGGGCCATTGACGCGCGTCAACAAGGGCCATTGACGCGCATCAACAAGGACCATTGATGTGCGTCAACTACCCTCGTTGACGCGCGTCAATGGCCCATGTTGACTTGCGTCAATGGTCCTTGTTAACGCGTGTCAATGACCCTTGTTGACACGCGTCAATGGCCCTTGTTGACGTGCGTCAATGGCCCTTGTTGACGTGCGTCAATGGCAACTGTTGACGTGCGTTAATGGCCCTTGTTGACGCGCATCAATAAGGACCTTTGACGCAGTGTTGATGTGTGTCAACAAGGACCATTGACATGCGTCAACACGATGTCAAAAGTCTTTGTTGACGCGCGTCAACGAGGCGTCAATGTTTGAGAAATCTTTAATCTCTTTGGCTCGAAAAACCTGGCAAAAATTTGATTCTGGAAAACTATCAAATTTCCCTTTCACTGAAACCGATTCCAGGAAAATTTGCCAGGTATTTTCCACCTATAATTTTCTAGAGGTGTCTTAAAATGAACCCTACTCACCTAGCCCTTAACTCGTCATGAGTTGGCTCAATTAATGTGGGGCTAGTTGTGTGACAACCCTAACTAACTCATTCTTTCTCATTTGTAAAGAAAATACATCATGTATTCGAATTAGATGAGGAACAGGGAAGTGTAAGAGTGTGTGGAGAGGTGAATCTCTCTGTAATAGAGCCCAAGAGGCTCATGAATCTGTGAAAGGTCATGAATTATCAATATAAAATTTCTAAGGGTATGAAAGATGAGGAATGTAAGATTGATGAAATGCTCATAAAACCAACTAAAGGCAATAGGAAAGGAGACTGTGATTGGTAGAATTCAAGATCATTTCTTGGTTGATGACATGAGTGACAAGAGTTCAAGAGTCTGAAGATGGAGAAAAGGACTCCCAAGTAATAGTAATTAAGGTAATAAAGAGAGTTATAAGTAATATGACAATTGTTTGATAATATGTCTCTGATTAATGAGTACAGTTTGGTGTAAATCTAGTAAAGTATGTGTGCATGATTGGAATGGTTATAAACTTGAGTAGGAGAAGAGTTTTAGTGTGTGAAGGATTAATTTATCTATGCATGTTAGACCATAAATGAGCTCAACACCTTGTGAATGAAATATTGAGATTTTGAAAATTGTGATCACAATGGACAGGGGTTTGATTAGGATTTTGAAGAGTAGAATCAATCACAGGAAGAAGGATCAAGAATACACTTATTTTATTACACTTGGGTGAGTTGTTAGCTTTGTAACTATCTAATGGATTGAATCTAGGGGATGTGTAAATAAACTATCAACTAACTTGAGGTGCCCTATTTCGGGTTTGAGGACTATGCATGGTACTATTAAAGGAATATAAATATGGTTATTGTAAATGATCAAGGAATTGAATTTTATTCTAAGGTAAATGAGAATGTAGAACGAACTTAAGTTTTAAGAAACATCGAACAAGAAAGGAAGGTTACTAGGATTCTCAGTTGGTAAACCCATATCCCTGACTGTGCACTCAAAGGTTAGGCATTAAGAGATAATTACAAAGTGAAAAGATAAATTATTTCATGCTTCTAGAGGTTTTTGAAACTTGGGAAAACCTTGATAAACATCCATAAGTGTTAAGTAATTATCCACACAGTATATAAACCCTAGAAGTTAAAAAGGGGCTGAAGAAATGCACACACAATCATGGAAAAGTAGTCTGTGACAGTCTTGATTATGTTCACAAAGATCGTTGTCTTGGAAGGTAGTCCTTGAGGGAGTTGGAAGTTAGTTGGAAGTAGAGAAATTTTCTTATGAACTTAATCAAATATAAAACTATTGTCACTTAACTGTGTTCTAACCCTCTACACACATAACAGTCCTAAGTACTTAGAGGGATGCAAGTTAGTGAGTGGTACCCGAACTCAAACCAAGAAGGACTTGAAGAATTGATGAAAGGTTATGATAAGAAGTAGGAGGTGAGTTAAAAGGGAGGATAAGGTAAGATTAAATCTCAATGATGAAGGATGGAACATAGGAGGAATACATACGGTTTAAGAACTAGTGAGGACCAAGAAGACAAAACTTGAAATTTGATCAAGAGGTTGTTACGAAGATGAATAAACATGTTAGACAAGTTAAATAAATTTTATGTGGAAGGATTGGAATGTTGAGAAGGTTGATACTAGTTGCAAGAAGCTAAACCATTGAAAATTATTCAAAACCCTAGTTAGAGACCTAATAAGCTTGGGAAAGGTCAAATCTTGCAAAGTTGATCAAAACAAAGATACAAGAGTATTTGAAAGGTGTCACTAGCATGAATGAGAGTGGAAGAGGTAGAATAAGGTGAATTTAAATTTTGATAATAGTGGAAAGGCACAAAACCCTAAAAAGGGGGTTCAAACCCTAGTAAGACCTAATTGATAAGCATATGAAAAGGATAATGGTTGTTGGGTGAAGAGAACAAAGAGTCGGGAGTTGAATTTTACCTAAAAGCAAGAACTTGGAAAAGGGTATCTAGATCAATCAATAAATTTGCATGAATTTTTACAGTTTCTTCCAGACATAGAGGTTTGTATGTGATGAGGGCTAGTTGAATGACCTTGGAGAAAACGGTAAAAGTGGAATAAAACAAAATTGGTTAGGAGTTCATGCATGAAACTTTGTAGACTTCTAGAATGGGATAATGGGTAGCTAAAAAGCTTACTAGTGAGGAAAGATTCCATGTATTTTTTGTTTTATGTAAGAAATTGAATTTTAAGAGGGCTACGAGGAATATGATAGGTCTAAGAAGGAAATGGAGATGAATGATGTTTGAAACTTTGTTGAATGGTCTAACAAGTTTGGTTGATGTTATCTAGTAGGGGAAAAGTGATTTAATCTCTTAGTTCAATGATTTGGGCATTTTAGCCATTTGAGCACAGTTCAAAGTACTTGGAAACAAAGTGAAAGTTGTTAGTTTTGATGAATTTGACAAATGATTGTCTTAACTAATGATATTGGATGAATTTGATGAATGCCTCTGCATCACTGTGGTTGTTATTCAACATTGAAAATCACTCCTTTGGAGTAATTAATGTTTATTCATCCAATGACATGTATGAACAAACAATTGACGAGCTCTTTGATGCCCATTGGGTCTTGTGTGGTGACTTCATTATGGTTGAGCTAGCTATTAACACGATTGACCATCTATCCATTCATTAGAATATTGGTGAAATGGTAGCCTGAATGTACATGTGTAATAAATTTGGGTTTTAAGACCCCATTGTTTCACATCATTCTAACTCGGTCGTTTGGCACACCTAGTCTAATTTTCACTAAGGATTTAATAGTCTTCAAGTGCCTTGATTATGCCACGGTGTTAATGTAACATTTTTTCATTTTCCAGTGTAAGCTATGTCAGATATGGTCATTTATAACCATTTCCCTATGCATTTTTGGATCAAATGGAACTTCTGGTGACCACTAGTCCATACCATGCAATTTATCTCAATATCACCCTTTTGCATCATGAGCCCACCCTTCACCACATTAGGTAGGCTCGGGGCTTATTTACACATTCAAATGACAAGATAGGGTGCATTACATGGTGGAAATATGTCATCTGACGAATGATTTGTTTTTTGTGCACCTTCGGGCAACCATTGGCCCAAATTAACGTAAAAATTACTCTGCCACCACCTTTGAGTTGAGACGGTCTTGAACAAACTCCCTTTCATGAATCTTTATATAGACAAACGGCGAATCTTAGGCAACACATACGAATTGTTGATGCTTACAATGTCTAAGGTGCTCATATCAAAGCTAGATTACATTGGCTCAAGGTGGTTGACCGGGTTTCCAAATAATTATTTCACTCTTAAAGCTAAACATGCACACTAATAAATCAAAACCATCCAGGATAGCTCACAATGTTTTTATGAAGTGTCAAAGATGGTGCAAGTTTTTCTTTTCCATTATCAACGAGTTTTTACAGCATAAGTGTATTCTCCTGAGTGATAAATGACACTTGAATAATGCATTTTTGTCATCCCTTATAAGCTCTCTCAAGCACAAAGGATTTCTTATGATAGAATGTTGTCTCTCATGGATCTTTTTGAGATAATTTCTCAAATGGCCAATGAAAAATCCCTAGGGCATGATTACCTACCTTCCGAATTCTATAAAACCCTTTGGGATGTGGTTGGTAATGACCTATTCAAGGTCTATTTAGAAGTTTTTCATTCCAATTCACTTAGTCAGTTCATTAACTAGGGCCACATCAAATTCATTCCTAAGATGGGGGTCCAGAGCTTATTTGTAATTGGTGTCTGATTACCTTTCTCGATGTATTGTAAAAAATCATTGTTAAAGTCTTGGCTCTGCATATCTGCAACCTAATACATACAATTGTTAGTCCAAAACAAATAGGGTTTATCTGAAGTAGATACAATTTGGATAATATTATTGTAGTATGAGAAGGTATGAAATGGACTCGCTGGTCACAAAAGAAATCCCTTTTTGTTAAAATTGATTATGAGAAATCACATGTTAGGCTTAAATGAAACTTCATTCTAGCCATGCTCAAAGCGCTTGGTTTTGGTCTTACCTTTATCAACTTTGTGTCCATGTTTTTTATGCCTCTACCTATCTTTCTATCAATGAAATTTGCGTAAAACCTTTTGGGCTCTTTCACTCTATTCGTCAAGGCTGCCCTCTAGCTCTTGCTCTATATGTTTTAGCGGTCATGAGATTTTCTTATATTCTCACGAATGCCACTCAACATGGCTTGGTGAGAGGCATCTCACTTCCAGGGTTACCCCCACTCAATTATAAACAACCACTTTGTGAATGATTCTTTTCTCTCCTTGATTGAAAACGAAACTAATGTTCAATAGGCCTTACAATGCCTTGATGTTTATTACCTCACCTTGGGTTTGAAAATTCAGTCGTAGAAGACACATTTCATAGGTAGATTTTTTTGCCATACCCCACGATTAAATCTCTTCCAATGGAAGTAAACTCAACATGGAGAAATCTTCCAATTTCTGGGAGTCCCTTTTACCTTCCAAGCAACCCCCTACCAACTCTGGTAGTATGTGGTGGATAGAGTTGAGAAGAAGGTGTCATACTTTATCACAAAGTCTCTCTCGTTTGCAAATAAAATTCAGATTTGTTCGAAAGTCCTTGTGGCCATGCATGTGTGTTATTCTACCTATTGGACACCTTATCAAGCTTCTTACAAAAAACTTGAGAAATTTCTTAGAGACTTTTTATGGGCTATCTTGGAGCTCATTAAGGGTTTTTATTAGGTTGCTTGGGAATTGTGTTGCCTACCTAAAGAATCTGGGGGTCTCATAGTATTAGATGTAGGTTGCTAAGGAATTTCCCACTATGCCAAATGGATTGTTCATGCCATCGATGTTTGAAGAAATGAAAAATTCTTTTGTGCAATTGCATTTGAGAGGGTTTCACTCAAGGCCGCAAGACCTAGAAGGGTGGGGATTTCCTGAACTTACTTTTTATAAAACAATGGGATACCACTTAAAAATGCACAAAAATATTGAAAATGTGCAGCCACATAAAGTACTGATTATACCAGATTTTTACAGTTAGAACAGCAAACTAAATAAACTTAATATTCCCCAAAATGACCACCCAAATTTACTTGGAAATACAAAGAGGGCTTGATATTATTATAAATGACATAGGGAAACTGTTTTTGGAATATTACAGAGTACAATGCTGCCAAGAAATCACAGCGAACCTAGACAATTGGAAAACCCTCTCCATACAGGCTGTAAGTCGCCACGCTTGGGACAGGGGTCAGAAAATGATGGAGGCACCTTCAGCGTGCTGCCATGCCCAGCCCAAAAGGCTGCCATGAATCTGGTCTGGAGCCCCTCTGATTGTCTTCCCCAAACGCCCCCCAAAACCCACGAAAACCTTCACGAGATGCCTTCAACGAGCGGCCACGCTCTACCCAAATGGTTGTCGTGGATTTGATCTACTGCCGTGATTCTGATCTGGAAGCCCACTGATTATCCTCTCCAAATGCCACCAAGAATCTTCAAAACCCTTCCTCTGTACCTTCTGAAATATCTCTGTAACACAACCCAGAAAGCGGCTCCAAAATGACAGACTAGGGTAGATCTCTCACTACCAAAGAATGCCCTGCTAGCTAGGGACGGGTCTCTCACCACTGAAGCTAGGGTCCCTATGGGATTTGACTCCACAAGCTGTAGATGCAAACAACAACAACTGGGGTCAATAAAATGTTGCAAAAAGTACCTTTTCTTCCTCCCCCAGCTCCTTATATATTTTACCTTGGCAAACGAGCCCCATAACCCTAGGCGCATTTCATTCCATGGAGGGGCCAAATAAAATAGAGTAACTAAAGTTACTTTTCTCCTTTTTGAGTCGCCATGTCCAAAAGTGACCCTCAACGCAAAATTAGATCATTGGAACCACGTGGCCCCTTCCCATTAGCTCTCAACGTCCACAGCCCTTGGGTCTGACCACGGCTTGGACTCGACTTGTCCCTCAGGCTTTTGGGGTAGAAAAAGGGGACATTACACATGTGGCCCCTTCTTAGTAGCCCCCAGCGTCCCCCGCCCCTTGGATATGACCACGGCTTGGACTCGCTTAACCCTTAGGCCTTTGGTGCAGGAAAAGGGGACATTACAGTCCTCCCTTCCCGAGAAATGCTCGACCCCAAGCATTAACATGTCCTACTGCAGCAGCTGAATACCGCGTCGTAAGTTTCTCCACCTCACCCTGTCGTCCACCAAGGATCCATGTAATCCGAGGTAACCACGAAACCGTGAAATAGAATGATACCCAAACCGTCTCTCCACTGGTGCCCGCACCGACATTTCCAATCGGTCTAATCCCTGCCAATGCAAGGTTGTCATCACGAGAACACTCACGGTCTCTCCAACCAACTCCTGGGTATGAAGTCCACTCTGAATCCTGTAGAATCCCCCGTATCAGCCTATGAAACAACCTGTTTGCGCACAAATGGTGCTAACTTTCCTACCTGACCTGCACTCGTGTGAGAGTCAGGCTCCTCATACTGTATCTCGATGTGTCCCGTGGAGGAAAGGTCCCAAGACTCCAGCAGATAGTCAATCGGCAATATCAGCTCCATATAGTCCACCTCCTGTGCCGAATGTGAACCTACTGAATAACCATGGGTCACTTTCGTCTCTCCACTGATTAACACATGGGTGAGGTGCTCACCGGGCATAGAAGCAACAAAAAGCATAGGAGTGTTGTCCCATGTCGATTCAAAAAAACATGGTCCCGTAAGCTCAGACTGGTCATAGTGACAAACCGTATATGCCTGTGTAAAGTTGAGGAGATCCTCCCTCAACCTCTGCCATATGAACCTCTCAGACATGAGCCTGTAGGTCTCATCGAAGCTCAAGCACCCAGTCACGGAAGAACAATGCACATGTCGCAATATCTCCATCCTCCACCATGAATCTGACACAAGGCTCCATCTTCCCTGAGAGAAGATCATTTCATCCTCCAATCTGCAGTTGTCATCCTGTATGTGACCATCCAGAATCTCACAAGAGTGTCAGTTCTTGGAGTACTCAACAAGCAAATGAGATCTCCAGTCTACCGAAACTTCAGATGACCAACATAATGATAAACTCGGATGATCTGAACCTGTAGTCCCAATCTCTGTAACTGTCTCATGTGCAACATTGCTGGTCACACCCACATCCATCATTCTCCACATCGATCCGCAATAATTAAACTCCTCACCAAGCCAGAACGTCCTCTCCATCCCCTCAGCTGTAACCACCCTAGGTGCTCCTGTAGGTAATCCCTTCAAAATCACATTCTTGCCCTCGGATTTAAACTTCAGCTCCATCGTCTGAAAGTTAGTTTGAAACTCACCAAGGGTGTGAAGCCACTGCACTCTTAGCACCATGTTGGTCTCTCCCATACCAAAGATGTGGAGATCATCAACAACTGTATAGTTACCCATCAAGATGCTCACTTGGGGAACCCGCCGTGTGCCCCTCATAGACTCTCCATTGGCTATAACCCCGTTGAGGCCCTCAAAATCCTCTGTTTGTAATCCTCGCCTCTCAACCAATGAGGCATCAATACAGTTGTGGGTTGCCCCACTCTCAATGAGTACCCCAACTTGCTGACCCTGCATAACTCCTCTAATCCTAAATGCCTTGTACATCAGAGTACTAGACAATGTGGCTATAATTTCCTGAGGAAAAGCCTCCTCCTCCTGCCACGCATCAGCACTATCCAATGCAACCCCATCTCCATCATCCATCTTGTGAGTCTCTAACTCCTCACCTCTGTCACCCTTTCTCTCCTCAAAGACCTCAACGAATTGGGCCTTCCCTCTACCTCTACAATAATGTCTTGGAATCCAAGGTGTGTGGCAATCGAAACATAGTTTCTTTCGCCTGAACTCATCTCTATCCTCTCGGGAAGTGATTGGCTTCTTAGCCACCTCCTACCTCAGTGGAGGCTCCCTTTGCTGAAGTTCGTCTGTTCCAGATGGAGGTTCCCTTTGCTGCACGCGAGGTGGAACCCTCGACTTTGGAGTGGATAACTCCAAGTCCATAGCTCTCCTAACAGTTGCGAGCAAAGAAGAAGGTTCAAATGCCTTCACAAACCCAGCGAAAGCACCTGTCAAACCTGCTGCGAACAGTGAGATCAACCTCATCTCCGTGACATCAGGTACCATGACTGGTAATCTCTGAAAATCTGCGATGTACTGATCCAGGGGACCGGTTTGTCTCAAATGAGTCCACTCCCTGAAATACCTGTCAGGGTCCCTCCTATCAACTCTACTCACCAACCTCTACGCAAACTCTGCATGAATCGTAATGTGTATGTGTCCCTGTGTAATCAGCCCATGATGCCACCAATCATGAGCGTCTCCCTCAAGATGCAAGCTTGCAAACTTAATTGCATCTTCCTCGCGCATTGGATTCAAGTCGGAGTATGTCTTCATCTTCTGGACCCAAGACGGTGCAGTACACGTCTTAGAACCATCGAAGTGTGGAATGGAGATCTGTCCCAATCTCCTCTGTAACTCTGGTACCTGTTTCTGATGATCTCTCTTGGGTCGACTGCCAATCTTCATTCTGTAATATTCTTGGAATGGCATGTTGTTACGAAAGCCCTCACTCCATATCTGGTTCCTCTCCCAAAAAGACTCCTCACCCAAAATATCTACAGGCTG
Source organism: Taxus chinensis (assembly GCA_019776745.2). Taxonomy (NCBI): domain Eukaryota; kingdom Viridiplantae; phylum Streptophyta; class Pinopsida; order Cupressales; family Taxaceae; genus Taxus; species Taxus chinensis. Next base: position 272,597,627 of record CM034146.1, on the reverse strand, counting down.
TTGTACCTGTGAAACTTCCAGATCCTTCAAGAAAGAAGGTTTGTGAAGCCCCAAAGGCCTAGCAGAAGAATGGGGAGGTCGTTGCCCTGAATGTCCACTCTTGCCTCTTTGACCCTGTTGTCCCATCTTGCTACTCTCCCGAAAAGACTCCTCACCCAAAATATCTACAGGTTGTTGTACCTGTGAAACTTCCGAATCCTTCAAGAAAGAAGGTTCGTGAAGCCCCAAAGGCCTAGCAGAAGAATGGGGAGGCCGCTGCCCTGAATGTCCACTCTCACCTCTTTGACCCTGTTGTCCCATATTGTTATTTTCTCCTCTCATTATGACTGTTGTTATACACAGTCCAGTAGGCTAAAGATGATTAAAGAATATTCTCTTACCCTTCTTAGCAATCATAGAACCAATTCTAGTACCTTGAGAGGTACTCTCCCTTCTTGCACCGGAGTCTCCAATGAAGCAATCATGCTTGCCAACACTTGTAATCCCAAAAGACACATTGGAATTCCTTCTTTTGCTTATGAAATTAATCACAAAATTTTCAAAAACAGACTTGATAGTTTTGGATAATGGCCACATATTACCAGGATCCCATAGCTTATAATGCCCATGAGCCCTTGTATCTGTTAAGTGAGCTAAAACTTGCCACCATATATCATCCACAAGATGCTCATATACACATAGTTGGAGCATCGGTCCAACAAACTCCATGATGAAGACTTCATCATCTACCATACCATGCATCTCATGATGGAAATAAATTGGAATAGGCAACAATAAATAAGACACCTTAGTGTGCTCTTCATACCTTTCAAGGCCAACAATGTCCTCCATGTGTTCAAGATAGACATATGTTGAGCTGCCCCCAACATTGTTGCCTAAGTGCCTGTTGAAAGTATCTGAAAGTTGTTCAACAGTTGTTAGTTTGGAAATTACAGCAGGCTGCAATTTTACACAAGTGTCCATGTGAGGCTCCTCCTCATGTGCCAGCTGCTCCATAGAGTCTTCTTTCGTGGGTGTAGACTTCCTTGCATCAATTGCCCCCATCATTTCCTTGAACTCTTGTATGTGTTGTCTTGCTTGAGTCGCTATCAACCTAGCAACTCTAGCTCTGTTATTCCCTTCCTCACACTTTTTAAGAGTTTCCATTACATCCTCCTTGCTTGCATAAACAAGTTTCTTCTCCTGAGCTGGAATAATTTCTCTAACAAGCAAAGTTTCACTAATGCAATTATTTTGCTCAATGGAAATCATACCCTTTGGTTTAGAAGCTTCTTCTACAAATGAGTTCTTTTGTGATTCAGGTACCGGCATATGATGACTTCGTTTGGGCTTGCTACCAATCTTCATCATGCAATAATCTGGAAATGCCATATTATCTCTGAAACCCCTACTCAAAGATTGGTACTTCCTCCAACAAGAATCCTCATCAATCACCTCTATTGGCCACCCTCTATCACTGTTCTCACCATGTTCCTTATTGTCCCTAGGTCTGCTTTGATTCACATTCTGAGTGAGCTGACTCAAATAAAGGTTAGTGGCTTCCTGCTGTTTCACCATGTTGGTGAACATTTCCTTCATAAAACCCCCTTTGAGATCTTTCCAAACTGCCATATTTAACCAACACAGGCTGGAGGAACAACAGCTCTGATACCACTGAAATATCCCCGATGGGATACCACTTAAAAATGCACAAAAATATTGAAAATGTGCAGCCACATAAAGTACTGATTATACCATATTTTTACAGTTAGAATAACAAACTAAATAAACTTAATATTCCCCAAAATGACCACCCAAATTTACTTGGAAATACAAAGAGGGCTTGATATTATTATAAATGACAAAAGGAAACTGTTTTTGGAATATTACAGAATACAATGCTGCCAAGAAATCACAGCGAACCTAGACAACTGGAAAACCCTCTCCATACAGGTTGTAAGTCGCCACGCTTGGGACAGGGGTCGAAAATGATGGAGGCGCCTTCAGCGTGCTGCCACGCCCAGCCCAAAAGGCTGACGTGAATCTGGTCTGGAGCCCCTCTGATTGTCTTCCCCAAATGCCCCCAAAACCCACGAAAACCTTCACGAGATGCCTTCAACGAGCGGCCATGCTCTGCCCAAATGGCTGTCGTGGATCTGATCTGCTGCCGTGATTCTGATCTGGAAGCCCACTGATTATCCTCTCCAAATGCCGCCAAGAATCTTCAAAACCCTTCCTCTGTACCTTCTGAAATATCTTTGTAACACAACCTAGAAAGCGGCTCCAAAATGACAGACTAGGGTAGATCTCTCACTACCAAAGAATGCCCTGCTAGCTAGGGACGGGTCTCTCACCACCGAAGCTAGGGTCCCTGTGGGATTTGACTCCACAAGCTGTAGATGCGAACAACAACAGCTGCACGTGAAGGGGTCAATAAAATGTATATGCAAAAAGTACCTTTTCTTCCTCCCCCGGCTCCTTATATATTTTACCTTGGCAAACGAGCCCCATAACCCTAGGCGCATTTCATTCCATGGAGGGGCCAAATAAAATAGAGTAACTAAAGTTACTTTTCTCCTTTTTGAGTCGCCATGTCCAAAAGTGACCCTTAACACAAAATTAGATCATTGGAACCACGTGGCCCCTTCCCATTAGCTCTCAGCGTCCACAACCCTTGGGTCTGACCACGGCTTGGACTCGACTTGTCCCTCAGGCTTTTGGGGTAGAAAAAGGGGACATTACACATGCGGCCCCTTCTCAGTAGCCCCCAGCGTCCCCCGCCCCTTGGATATGACCACGGCTTGGACTCGCTTGACCCTTAGGCCTTTGGCGCAGGAAAAGGAGACAAAGATGAGTTCAAAACTTGGATCTCCGTCAATTCTCATTGGTGTGGTGGTCACTAGTCATTACCTTCCATAATGTACCTCTTGCAGAGGTTCTATGGGTGCACACTCCCAATCTTTTCAAATGAGAGATTCACATGATGCATGACATCTTAACCTGCTAGCTTTAGTGGCTTTTGTTCTGGCAATAAGTTAAGGTTAAATTCTCATTAGCCAATAGCAACCACAAATCCTATATGACCATTCTTAAATCTATTCACGATGATATGTTGTACAAATTTGGGGTTTTGTTCTCTAGGCCATGGTAGAAGGACTAGAAATGGTTCCCAGATACACCTTTTCAAAATTATTCACCCAACAAAGGTTATGACTTGTGGTCTCCTAAGCTTCCAATGGTGGATAAACTCAACTCTTGTTGATCATTATGCTCTTTTGTTTGGTGTTGGCCACACAAATTCTCTATTATTCAGTCTATCATTCTTGACCCCAAGCTTGCTCACTTTGCTTAATGATTTTTTACAAGGGATTACACATTGGTTGTAGGTTCATTCAATTAGGTGTTCCATATCCCCATCATCCATTCTATGGGCGAATTGAAACCCTTATGCACCTTTTTTGGTTTTGTCACAAAGTTCAAACCATTTGGGCTTGGATTCATGAATTCTTTCATCCTTTTCGACTTGAACCATTTCTGTGGAAACACATTCTATTAGGGGGTTGGCTAAGCTTTCCCATGGCCTTCACCCAAGTTTGGCACACTTTTAGAGTGGAAATCCTTCTTTGGAAAGAGAGAAATTCAATTCTTTCTGTTCATTTCGTTGTTGATTGCAATCTTTTGGCTTTTAGCAAAGCGATGATTATGTCTAATGTTTTTTGTAGATTTAAGTGTAAAGATGAAAGGTGGTGCTCAAAGTAGCCCACCTTTAGATATGTCTAGATCACTAGGGCAATGCCCATTGCACCGTTGCTCGGGTTCTATTAACCCTTGTCAATCACGATCCCTCTCTAAGGGCTAGAGGCCATCGATATATTCGCTCTCGTCATCGCTCGCGCATCTATTTTGGGCGGGGCTCACTTCCTTTCTGTCACCCTCCTCCTCTGCCTTAATGGGGGGGTGTGGGTCTCGCCATCACAACTTGCTTCTACCTCTAGATACCAACAAGTTCCCTCGACTCGCATTGGCCATTTTGCTGCATCGGGGGCGTGAAAATTCTAATGAAGAATAAAAGAGCACTTATGTCAGTGCCATTAGCTGGGAGCCCATTCTTGACTGGGAAGATTTTTAAGATGGCCAGTGGAACAAGCCCGACAATAGAGATCCTCCACCTTCGCTTCTCTTTCACTATTATAGCCTAAATGTTTTCTTTAATGTGATTTTGTAGTTGGTTTGCTCCCTGTAGGCTCATGCTTTTTTGTTTCCTATGCCTTCGGGCGGGTGTAGACTTGAGGCGAGCTTTCACACCACTTGCCCTTTTTTGTGAATTATGCACTATTTTATTATTGGTATTTAATAGTCATTTCATAAAAAGCCAAAACAAAATAGAGGTGTTGTAAGAAGGTCCTAAGATAAAGGTACAAATGATAGCTTGGTTTGACTTGAGGGCATCCCATAAAATGAGAGTCATATTTACGTAAGGAGGCAAGAAAATGGCTTATACAATTAACCATGGATAAATTATGAGACTATAAAGTTGTTGGCAAAGTAGACATGTAAAATGTTTTTTATAATTAGTCTACTTTTTACGCCAGAGGCATTTCCTAGTGAGAAAGGCCCGGCTGAATCTGACATGAGTCACAATTTAGACGGCGAAGATTGAATTTCATTATGTTCGTTGAAATCCGACGGTGGCTGTTACGCTGTCTCCCTATAAACCAATAACATATACCTCTTCAATGTTTAGTTGTCATTGAAGATTTGGGCGAAACGTGTCCCAAACTAGAGTATCGTCCTCTTTTCCCCAAAGGAAATTTCTGTTACCATGACGAACCCGGCCAGATGCATAAGGAAGAAACCAGTCGGTAATGGCGTTAGCCGTTTCTCCAATTTTACAGTTATAAATTTGTCTTTTTCTTCTTTATTGTCCGTGGAGCAGTCGTAGTTTTCCAATGCTTATGGCTTCGAGCACGGAAAGGTTAGACGCTTCTTACAGGAGAGTGAGGAAGAGGCCCTGGGATCGATTCACAGCAAAGATCCCAAACCCTGTGAAAAAACTTAGGGTTTGGCTCAGCACATTTGACATCGCAGAGGATGCCGCCATGGCTTACGATGCCACTGTTATTTCCTTAAGAGGTCACAAGGCCAAAACTAATTTTGCATATTATTCCTCTTCCTCGGCCAAACAGAGCGCTAGCAAATTAAACACTTCCTCTGCACGGATGCCTCGCGTTGTCTTTTCATGCCAAGATCCTTCCGCTAAGATGATGTTTTTAGGGTTTACCCCATCCATGGATTCTTTGAAACAACTGAGCGAGAGATAAGAGAAGAAGTATATATTGTAATTGCAGGTGGGGGTTTCGCAGGCGTGGCTCTTGCACTTTCCATTCAAGAAAGAAATGTAGAAGCTTATGTGTTCGAAATGCACCCATATTTCAGATCTGATACAGCCACTGGAATCGGCATTGGTCCTAATGGTGCTCCTCCATTAAAATGGAAAATAAATAAACTTAAAGCTCCACGTGGCAGGATAAGTTCTTTAGTTTAGATTTTGTTAACATATATAAAATATGACCTTATGACTATCTGCACATAAAATTTTGGGATTTAAGAATTTATCACGGCATTAAGGAAGGATAAATTGATGTCGGATCATAAGAAAATATGCCATTAAATTCCACACAAGTACCAATTTGGCTTTTGATTAGAGCGTTTGAAATTACAATTTGTGTTGGAAATCTTAGATGGAATTACTTTTTCATGTAGCTACAAATTTATACTTCTGGGTTTTGATAACATAACCAAGTAGTAGAAGTTTTCTTGGAGTAACATAGCTAACTAAATTTCTCATTTACGCAATAAGTTGAGGAGATTACACTCTGTGGATTCTCCGCAAGGAAGATGAGTCAGGGGAAGTGGCAATCTCATTGGTGGGAGGAAGAGGAGGGCTTGGTATTCTTGGTTGTAAAGCTCGTGCTCAGTAGAAGCATCTGTATTAGAGATATAGCTGAAGGAATTGATTGTTTATTGGTTGGTGATGGTGGAATTATCCAGCTGCACATGCTCAATATGTTGGGCCAAGATAATGTGCTAGAACTGCATTCAAATATTCCCATCAACTATCTCTTCTCCTTGAACTTGCAACTCACTCTGCCTTTATAGAGGAAAGAATTCAACATGCTATCAAAAGGTGATTAAATATAAATAAGTTATATTTCTGATCAGTTACCTAGATTCAATCTAGATGAATAAGAAAATATTATTACCAGCTGATGATTGTGCAAGTTGAGCAGGTTTGAGGAGTTCAGAATTCCTAGGTTGAAGAAGATGGAGCAATATGCAGCCTATTCCACAAGGCTACTTGTGTTTCAACCAGAGTGGGTCTAGAAACTGAAAAAAGAAGAAAGAATAAGAACAAGTGAGGAGTACATCAAATCGATCCATGTTTATCCTCATAAAAAGGAAAATGATCCTGACTCCTATTTCAATTGAAGATGCTAATATTCCATCAAACTGCCAAATATGTTTAGACTAATTTTAAGGTGGACAAATTCTAGAAGATAACAATAATCCATATATATCTATGATATATAAGATACACATTTTTTTCTTCCTTCAGGTTTTCATATTTGAAAATGAGATTAAAGTATTATTTATTTCCTATTTAAATTGGTGTAATCCTCAATCTTTTTCTTCTGCATACAACAAACAAAACAACGATATGCAGTACTTTCCTCTTGTAGACCAATGAACCTACTCTAGATATAGATACAAAGCTAATGCAATCAATTTGTATATAGTAAGGCGACAGGATATTAGGGTTACAGATTTATCTCTATTTGCAAGTTTGATTTAACCCATAATGGTGTTGGTTTTAGGACGACTATTAGCGAGAGGTCCGTTTAACACCATCCCCCATAATGTCATGTTTATTTATTTACCTTAATTGTCACAAGATCTCTTTTTAGCACAATTCCTTGTAACTCTCTGTTTATATAACTTGGCTTTCAGTGTGGTTAACGCCTCCGAATCTCAAATAAAGTTCTTTTATTATTATGCAGCTAAATGAACCCGCTCAAGATATAGATACAGAGCCAACTCAATCAATTTGAATTTAGTAAGATGAGGAAATATTAGGGTTACAAATTTATCTTCATTTGCAGGTCTCATTTAACCCATAACGGTGCTGATATTAGGACGACTACTAACAAGAGCTCCATTTAGCATAGTTCCCCATAACATTGTGTTTATTCATTTAATTTAATTGTGGTGAGATCTTCGTTGAGCGCACTTCCCCGTAATTCTCTATTTATTTAACTTGAGTTTCAATGTGGTTATCGCCTCTAAATATCAAATAAAGTGATTTTATTATTATGCAAGGAAAATGTCAGGTTTGAAAGGTACGATGTCTCAATCTCAATTTTATGCTTTGGGTTTTAAAGAACACTTAATGTGGTTGGTGGGTTTGTTTGACGTGGGTCTATTTTCCCCGCTCAACTTTTATTTTCCTGTTAAATAGATCGAGAAACAAAAAGGAGATATGATTCTTGTGAAGCTATACGATTCATATCATATCTTTTAAACCACAATATTATCAATCTAAGGATTATCTATATCGAATGCCCTTAATTTTTTTTTTAAAATGTGTTATACCTATGCAAACCCTAACTTTCTTACACTAAAATATCTATAACTTGCAAACCCTAAAAGTTCATTGTTATACTTGAAATATTGATAAAAAGGCATACAAGGTATGGGTAATGTTTAATTGTTGTGACTACTCCCAACACCAATATAATGTGTGCAAGTGACTTGCCTTTCATTTATATTCCATTAGACCGTCAAATATGTTTAGACCACTTTTAAGTTGGACTAAATCTAAAAAATAACAGTAATCTATATATGTATGGTATATAAGATACACAATTTTTTCTTCCTTAAGGATTTCATATATGAAAATAAGATTAAAGTATTATTTGTCTCCTATTTAAATTGTTGTAATCCTTAATCGTGTTGTTCTGCATACAACTAACAAAACAACAACAGGTAGTACTTTCCTCTCACAGGCCATTGAACCCACTCCGGATACAAATACAGAGCCAGTTCAATCAATTTGTAAATAGTAAGATGACAAGATATTAGGGTTACAAATTTATCTCCATTTGCAGGTCTGATTTATCCCATAAAGGTGATTTTTTTAGGATGGCTACTAGCGAGAGCTCCATTTAGCACAGTTCCCCATAATGTTATATTTATTTATTTAATTTAATTGTAGCGAGATATCCATTTAGCATAGTTCCTCATAACGCTCTGTTTATTTAACTTGGGTTTCAACTTAGTTAACTCTTCCGAATCTCAAATAAAGTGCTTCTATTATTGTGCAAGGAAATGAACCCATTTCAGATACAGATATAGAGCCAATTCAATCGATTTGTATATAGTAAGACAAGAAGATATTAGGGTTACAATTTTTTCTTCGTTTGTAGGTCTTATTTAACCCATAATGGTGTTGATATTAGGATGACTATTAACAATATCTCCATTTAGCACAATTCCCCATAACGTTGTGTTTATTTATTTAATTTAATTGTGGTGAGATCTACATTTATCGCACTTCCTCGTAATGCTCTGTTTATTTAACTTGAGTTTCAACATGGTTACTGCCCCCGAATATCAAATAAAGTGCTTTTATTATTATGTTAAGGAAAATGTCAAGTCTAAAAGATAGGATGTCTCGCTCTCCATGTTATGCTTTGGGTCTTGAAGAGCGCTTAGGGTGGTTGGTGGGTTTGTTTGACGTGGGTTTATTTTCCCTGCTTGACTTTTATTTTCGTATTAAATAGATCGAGAAACAAACTACATACATGATTCTTTTGAAGCTATACAATTCATATCATATCTTTTAAACCACAATCTTATCAATATAAGAATTATCTATATCAAATGCCTTAAAAAACAAATTTAAAATGTGTCTTACCTCTGTAAACCCTAATTTTCTTACACTAAACTTGCCCTGTTAAGAAAAAATTATACTAGTGTTCAGGATGCGGATAAATCTAAAATATCTATAACTTTAAAACCCTAAAATTTCATTGTTATGCTTGTCATATCAAGGAAATATTGATAAAAAGGCATACAAGGTGTGGGTAATGTTTAATTGTTGTGACTACTCCCAACACCAATATAATGTGTGCAAGTGACTTGCCTTACTTGTCAGCGATAATACGCTAATTTTATTTCTATTATCGCAAAATGACTTTGAACTATAGTGCCAACTATGGTTACATGGTAATGGAGACAAGTACTTGATGGTTTAAGGTGTGTGTCGTTGCAACAGAGTTAAATTTTCATATCTAACCCTAATATGAAATTGAGGGTTGGACACCAATTTCTCTGAATGCTTACTCCGTGATGGATTGCGTTTATTCCCATATATATTATTGTTGATGAATGTTGTATTAAAGTGAAGTATAACACAAATACCAAATATTATTTAGGAGTTTCGATTTAAGCCATGGAAAAGGTGTGGTGCATGAATGTATTTTATTTTGAATTTTTTTATATCTGACATTACATTGTTGTTTTCATCTTATATAACAAATCAGACGTTGTCCAATCAAAAATATTTTAGTCATTCTCAGTTGCATTACGGGCCTAAAGCCTATTGGATCTTCCCCAATTTTTATTTTGACCACCATTTAATAGGAAAATTGCACTCATGTGAATAACACGAGACATTTCGCTGATAAAGTGGAACACATATAAAGGATCTTATTTAGGTCTTCCTATTTCAGCTCGACTGCCACAAAAAATTCTACATGTCCCTCATATGACTAAAATTTCCAGGGGCTATATTATTTGACCCTACAAAAAATTTGCAATTGGATTACGACCCTGTAACCCATTCAATTTTGTCCATTTCTCATTTTGACCACTTTAGCCTAAAATTATAATCACATAAATAAACGATACTCAATCTAAAACATTTGTAAAACATTTACGATTTTCCTCAATTCTTTAGTTCGCACCCCTTTGAACGTATATTGCACTCAAATAAATAATGCAATCAAGATAGAGAAAATTCAATAAAATACAATGCACTTCTCCTCCCCCATACCCCGCGTTATTTTGCCCCCATCCTCTCCATCTTATTCATTTAAGTTTTAATTCTTCACTCTATCCCCTTCGGTGTTCCCATCGTACATTTCACATACGATTGCTAGTTTAAAGACATTTTAATCTTTTACATTCTTCATAATTCATCAATATTCAACCATCTCATAACAAAATTAATACATACATTAGATACACAATAACTACCACACCAAAAAAACATTTCCAAAATAACTTTATATTTGACCATCCCTTTCTACGTGGCTTACACCTCAAGGGCAATTGCTAGCAGTAGCAATAACAGAAGCCCCCAACCGGACAATTTTTAGGCGCCGTGCAATTACAGCGGAACAGGAAAACGTGGGACTCGGGAGGGTCGCAAGGATTTCTGGTCTTAGTCAAAGAATGTAGGACCACGGTCACGTGGCCCGCTATACGAAGGAAAGCTTCAAATCAGGTACATCCCTTTACCCCACTCACCATCGGTTCCCCCGAAACCTGAAACGCGGAGCGCCTGACTGATGTGACCGAAACCCTAAACTTCGCTTTTGTGGCTGGTCCCACGCGGAGACTCCATGTCTGAATATCCCAGACTCCCACGTCACCCAACGCTCCACCGTGGCGCACCCAAACAGACATTTGTTTTTTTAAGCAGACATATCTCGCATTCCACGTCAGCGCACGGAGTACCAACATCATCGAATGTTTGTATACACGTCAGCTTCGACTAGCTACCATAATTTATAAACATTCCCTAGCGAAGGAAGCCATTTTTGTTCGAGTAAGTAAATTGTCATGGGAAATTGTTGCTCAGACATCGCAGGCGGGCAGGAGGCAGTCGGGGGAAATGGCAAGCAGGCGGAAAGATATTTGTCTCAACCACACGCTAACGAGGCTGCTCGCGAAGCTCACGAGGCAGTCAAGTTCTTCATGAGAATCCGAGGTTACCAAGGACTTTCTTCTCAGCTCGAGGTAAAAACACAAAACAACTCTTTATTTTGTTTTGATTTCTTAGAATTTCCATGGCCTTCAACGTCGCATGTTCGATTCTCATGCCGGATTATTTTCCTTTAAACCTAAATCCGCGCTCGACAAAGTATTACAGGTTTTTCTTTTAAGTCCGAGGGAAGTTAGGTGCGAATCGCAGTGACTTCAAAGACTAAAACTCAAAATTTAAAATTTTGAACTGCTTTTAATCTTAGCACGGGCGGATTCATTTAGTGTTTCTGAGAATTTCGCACTCCGCTTCCCTGTTACCGATTCCACATTTTTTTTTTCGTGTTTTTTTAAGACCCTAACCTGTGCGAAAATGGAAAACGAAGTTAAAATTCACTTGTAAAATGTCTGCACTTTTAGGCAATAAACGCGGATCATGGATGCATCATGCAACACATTTTCTACTGTAGTTTGGCAAATGTCCAGAAGATTCTAGATCTAAACGATGCATCATGCAACACAAAAATTTATGGGCCCCCTCGACTTTTAAAAAGGCTTAAATAATGGGCCCCGGCCGCCAATGCCCCATCCATTTGCCTACGAACAAAGCGCGTAGGGAGCGTGTGGAATCCCGCTCGGTCGCCGATGTGACCGAGAGCGGGAATCAGGCAAAGCCGCGTGCCTCAAAATATTCATTTGATATTCGGCCACGACTATTGGTTTGTATTATCCACGTCAGCAGGCGACGCGGAACGAATCTTTTTTTTAAGTCCACAATCGTCGTACACGTCAGATGCGAGGATAAATATTTAAGAGCAGTCGCAGGACACAGAAAGAAAAACTTCAGGCAGATTGAATTTTCTGAACGAGTTTTGGGCGTTTTTTGGTTTGAACTTTGAAGTTATGGGGGCGAATTTGTCTGATACAGCTGGCGGCAAAATGGCAGTGGGTGGAAGCAGGGCGCGAGAGCACTATGCCAACGTGGCTACTCGTGAGGCTTACGTGGCGGTGGAACATTTCTTGGAAAGGCGCGGGGGTTTTCGGGGACCTTCTTCACAACTAGAGGTAGGGCTTCGTTTGACTGATACCAATTCCTCTTCATACCCTTCTTTGCCGCTTCATTTCTGTTTGAAAGACAAATTTCCTTTTGTACGGCTGTTATACAAATGGTCCATCGTCTAAAAATACTCGATAAACATCTATTATTGGTCCGCTTCAGTAGAATTTTCGTAAATGTATGTGCTGTTATCTTCCAGCGCTCTCTGTCTAATATTAATTTTCTTAAAATTAACTAGATAGGAACTGCAAATGTCAAGCTCTCCTTTTAGCAGGGCTGTCCGTGCTGGGGCTACTGCTCCTATTTGTATGGTAAATGTGGGTTTGTGTTTGAAAAAAATTATTGCTGTTGTTAAAACTTAATAAAATTCTTAAAATTTCTCACCAGTTATATTTTAGGGATATGATTTCTGACACCATTAATAGCATGGTCCCATGCTGGGGGCTACTGGGGGCTACTGCTTCTATTTATTTGGGGAACATGGTCCCATGCCAAAAAAAAATATTGCTGCTCCTAAAACCCAACAAGGTTCCTAAAATTTCTCAACTATATTTTAGGGAGAGAATTTCCGGCCCCATAAAGCACTTGGGGGCACACAAATTATTTAGTTGCTTAAGAATTTTAGGGAGCTTTTTTGACAATCATTTAGTTTGAGCTTCCCTATCAGTTTTCTATCCAAAAGTTTATTTACCCTACTTTTGCTAGTACTAAAGCTATTTTATCTCTACACAGAAAAATAAAAAATCATGGGACCCCATTAATGTTAAAATATCTTTTTTTTTTGCCCACTCAATTTTTTTAGCTTTCCCCTTGCATGAGACCATGCTCTAAACAATTGGGGGCACACTAAAAAAAACCGCTACTTATAAATTTTAGGGAGCTTTTGTGACACTTGACATTTCAATTTAAGCTTCCCTCTCGATTTTTCCTTCTAATAATATATTCGGGATTCATGGGACCATACCTTTGTTAGTGGTAAAGACTCATATTTTGTCTCTGACTGAAACATAAAAATTCATGGGACCCTATTAATGCTAAAATATCCTATTTTTCTCTCCCTCACCTGCTCAAAAAATTTAGCTTTTCATTTGCATGGGATTGCAGCCTAAGGTTGTGTTGATCCTTTTTTTCGTAATGGTAGGAAATCGACTCTCCTCTATGGCACTTTTTTGCCATTTTTGTAAGTCATTTGAAAATGGTAGGGTTCTGTGATGTGTGTGTGTGTGTGTGTGTGTACACATGTATGTATATATATTTGAACCTGGGAAGAAATCAAGGTTGATCTAATGTATCAGAATTGTGAAGTTTTAACATAAGGCAAACTCCCCTTAACCTCTGGATTGGACTGTATGGATCAGTCCCTCAATACAGATTGTGAGTTAATTGTGAGAATTGAACACAACCTAAATTGCTTAAAATATTAACGAAGACCAAATGAGCTAACCGCGAAGCCCCCGCAACATTATTCTTAATTACAAATTATTTTATAATCAAAAGTAATTATGAATTTTTCCTTTAAAAATTATTTAAATTTTTAAAATTGAATGACAAAGTTATTAACATCCCAATACAATAAACTTCCTTGAGTTACCTAATCTTTAAAAAAAATCCCTAATACAATAATTATAATTAAAATTAAAAAGAGTACTAACCTTTAGTCCTTTTAATTTGAATTTTACCATAAAGAGATGTTGGCATATCCTCTTCCACCTTCCAGAACAAAAGTGGAAATGACTCCAGAGAGGAAGAGACACCATTTACAATCATTGTTTTGCCTACGTTATATCCTCATGGAAAAATGCCACTTTACACAGGTGGGACCATTGCTTATTTTACTAGCAATCACGAAACCATTGCGACAATATAGAACCAACACGTACAAACTAGTAGTTGCACAACTAATGCTTGCACAAATTGATAGTTTTGCTATTGTACACAATTTTTTTTGTTTTGAATAGGAACCCACTACAATATTTCATCTAAGGTGTCCAGATCACCTTAGACCTGATTTTGTAGACCACTTAAACTAATCTAATTTGTTTTCTTTATTGAACTTCATGGGGATTAGCTACTAAGAAGTGTTTCCAAGTTACATGCATGTCTCCCTAACATTATCAATCTAATTAGCCCGTTTTGGTAATAATTCATGATATGATTCAAATCAATCCTATTATGGACTATAAGGCATTGTTTGTTGCATCTATATGCGATCTCTTGTGCAAAAGTCTCCAAACTCACTATTGACATATTCATTGCCATTACATATGCCTATCACATTGATAAAGTTTCCATATTGCTTTTATTCAAACCAGTTCCCTATTCATATTCCAACTAACATTCAAACTAAAAAGAGAAAAATATGGGATTCTAGTGGTGGCACACCTTGACCAAAACGAGCTTTTAAAGGGCTCATCAAGAGCAAGGGTGATCTTCTAGAGAGACCTAGGAGTGTCACTAATGCTTTTGACACAAAGCTCGAGACAATCCCAACAACGTATTTAGTTTATTGGGATATGTCTAGCTGATCTATGGTGTGCATAACCTTTGATTTAGTCATTTAATAATATCTACATGTCATATTGGTAATAGTATTTGACTTAATTTGATTATGGAGCCCCATTGCCTAATTATGGTATTGTAGGTGTGGAAAGTGGTTTTACATTAATAAATGCACTAAACTAACCACAACACATTGCAATTAAACAATTCATGTTTAATCAATAAATACATATTGATTGCATAAAAGCGACTATCTAGATCATACAAAAATAATAAAATAGTAAAGTAAAAAGGAAAAGCCATAAAATTAGGGTTAGAGAAGTAAATATATTGAAAATGGGAATATTAATGCGGTTGTTAGTGGCGAACTAATGAAAATGGTACAAAGCACAAATAACTCCTAGAAATATTTGACTATTATACCTTGTTGACCATTTATGTTAAAAAGTGATTGTTTAGCATGGGGTGAAAATGACTGCTACCTATTGAAAATGGCTCTATGCATGCTAAATTGAATTTGACTTAACAGTAGCATTTTGCTTTCCGTAATATGTGAAATCTCACTCCAGTTTGTTTCGATCATTTTCGTATCACTATGAAATCGGTCTTCTTTGTAGATACCCTAATTCATATTCAACTCCTTACAAAACCCATACAATGAGGGATGTTAATGGGACACGTGGTATCCCTCCATTATAATGAGGCCCCTTGTATTTTGAAAAAAATGCAAGCAACACACAATTCAAGTCAACCAATCAGTCATGTGTCCCAACTCTTATCTTTCAATGCATGCAATAACTAGTGTCAAGCATGATGATTCTTTTAAATGCATGACCTAAGGTTTTGGTATGAGTATGCTTTAGAAAATAGAATAGATTATGTTCACACAACTTCAATATCACTCTTGTAACTGATTTTCTATCACTCTTTATTATCTTAATTGTAGTAATGCATATTTGTATTGAAATTAGGATCATATTGACACACAAGCCAACACAAATGAGCAAGAAAGATGTCCAAGAAGGCCGTAAAACTCAATGAAACTAAGACTAGGGTCTAAAGGCCCTAAAAAAACCAAATTACCACTTTTGTAGAACTAGAACGATGACCATTTTCGTATGGGGCGAAATTGGTCATCAACCCATGAAAATGGTAAAATAACTAAAATAGTGGAAAAACTATGTTGTGACTTACCTAGAGATTAAGGGGTCGAACAAGGAAAAATAAATAGTCATTTTGTAAGTTTTCAGGGGGCTAGAATGATTGAAGATATTTTTAAAGGGTCAAAAATAAACAAAAAGTGAGGTTATAGAAATGACTAAGGGGAATGAAGAAACATGGTGAAATGGAATTAGACAAGGCTAAACATAGAGTTGACAAGCAAGCAATACAATCGCAAAGGATGATGCAAAACGAAAAGCGTTGAAAGTTGAACAACACAAGGAATGCATGATAATAAGAACCCAACTTGGACAAAAGCAATTTGCTTGTTCTGTACCAAAATTAGGTGTCTATTATATGCATAAAATTATATCAATAGCCCAATTAAATACATGTTATGAATATATTAATTTAGACTCATAAATAGTAGTCCTACAAGCTAAATTTAGTAAAACTTGAGATTTGAATGTTATTGATAGCTCTAAGAATAGTAAAATAATAATTAGTGGATGGAAATGGAACGAACTCACCAATACAAGCCAACAAATGATGAAACAAGATGCTTATATGCGATACAAAAGGTGTAAATAAACATTAAGATGCTTAGGAAAAATTAGGGGCTAACAGTGCGATTTGAGCAGGCTCAAAAAAGGGAAGACACTTTTGGGAAAGAAGTTTCCGAACTCATCTAGAGGCCACAATTCCGTCGTGTGTTAATTGTGCAAATTCCAACTTTCAGGTGCAAGTTCACATGGATGTATTCTTCTTTTTTTTGGCATTGGATTGCTACGATAACCCTGCGATGTATTTGTATTGTCTCATCCATTGTCAAACCCTAGCTTGTCTTACCTTAAAGATGAGAAACCTTAAAAGGGGATAGCATTTTTGAGTTGAACTGACCCCAAGTACCCCAATGGCTGAGTGTTGCCTACATATCACTACTTCGAAGAGGCCTCAAACTCATTAGTTCGCCCACAAACCTATGATGAGATCTAACCAACAATATATAAATAAATGCACTTAGAATGCAACCCTCAATTTGACTATGACACTTGACAATATAACTTTTGACTTCTGTATACTTATTTAAGCTCTTGGCTGATCTAGGACAACTCTTCGAAGATGTGGCTCTTTGTGTGTAGTGTCTGCAAGTGATGAGGCTTTGTCTAGACGATTCTTAGATGGTTTGAGTGGTTTAGGGTGCCTTTATTTATATAGCTGACTTTTTCGTTAGTTTTTTGTTTAATTGACTCTATAATCATGCTAAGATAACAAATTTTATATATGAAATTATGATTGTTAGGCAACCAAAGGAAAGGCTTGTGACACATGGACAAGTTCAAGACCAAAACTTGTCTAGGGCCCATGAATCTGTTCAATTGTCATGGAACTTAGAACTGAAAGATGTGTGATGTCTGTCTAGGATATAGGTTGGCTCTTGTATAGATTGAAGTGGTTCTAGTGATGTAAAGTTAAAGAATAATACGAGATTATGACTGTTAGGCAACCAAAGGGCATGTTTGTGACACGTGGCTAGGTTCAGGACCAAAGCTTGTTTAGGGTTCACTAACCCGTTTAGTTATCATGGAACTCAGAAATGAAAGATCTGTGATGTCCGTCTAGGATGTAGGTTGGCTCTTGTATAAGCCGAAGTGGTTCTAGTGATGTAAAGCTAAAGAATAAAGTCAACCTAGAAGATTACATGGGGCTTAGAAGATAGTAGTATGTGTGAATAATGTCGATTATGTACATTTATCGACCAAGTGCTGACAAATGTGTAAAAAGTGTAATTGTCAAGTGTCTCAAACCAAATTTAGGGTACCACAAATTGTCCCCTTTTATTCTAATATTGACTAATGCTAGATTAAAAGGAAAAGGAAATGTAAACCTCAATGATCTTGATCATAAGTTGTGTGGGGCAAAAACTTTGAATGTCTGCAAACATAACGTGGACGTAGATTAAAGCGCGATAAAGATATATAAATCTTGAAATTGCCACAATTGTGAAAATTTAAATTTTCCATAGTTGAATATTTTGGAAAAATAGAAATTTGAGTGAGCACAAGCACAACCAGTAGATCGAAATATGTGTAAACAAAGATAAGCCACACAAAGCATTGTATACTAAACATGATTGGATTTGTAATAATAAAAAGATATCGTCTGTAAACAAGCAATAAGGAACATGTTATCCAATGCATAATCATACATGAACATAACCACAAATTGAAACAAGCATTTAACAACACATAACATTCAAGCATATTGGAATATCTAGAAATGCATGATATAAATCATAGCATTGTCAATAATAATGATTGAAAGCATCACAAGGTAGTGTGTGTGATATATATCATGACAAAAAATATATGTAAGCATTGAAACAAGCATCATGATCAATTAAACACAACCAAACATGACTTGATACGACAAGAGGATCCCTTGACACAGGTATGATATGACAATACATGACACAATTGGGCCCAATATGACAAAGCTTGACAAGATGATGTAATAATGCAATTGGTTCCAATGACAAACACATAGTAAGCACACATAACAATCAAGAAGCATGGAACATGCACTAATTGTATAAGATCATTGATAAGCATATCATAACCAGTAAATAATAGTATATAGTAAGCAAAAACAATATCATAAAAACAAATAATGGAATCATAAAGTAAGAGTACAATACAATATCCACGATAAAACGCATGTGAAATGCATAAGCAAGAGCAAAACATGTATAAGCGATCTAGGTAGTTCTATACTATCAATGGACTAGCATTGAGAAAAAGTCAAGCTAAATGCTCCAGTGTAAGCATGCTCTAATGTGGAACAATTGCCCCCAAGGGACGGCTAAGTAAAGTCACAAGGTATATGCATGTCCATGATAGTGTCTAACTAATATGTCTTCTATCTAAACTTATGTAGATCTTCAAAAGCATGTGCGTATGATAGATATGTAAATGCTAAGAACATGATGACTACAACATTAAATTCTATCTATCAACAAAGCAAGTCATAAGGTCATCCTTGTTAGTTTTTGAATCTTTCGAATGTTTTTACCTTATCTTGAATATTTTTTCCTTATCTCATATATATTTGTAACAAACAAGTAATTAGTCACTTGGAAAGGGCCAAAGGGTGCAAAAATAGAAGAAAGGGGAAGGTCCTAGATAATCTATAACAACATTCAAAGCATTTTTTTGTGCATCAAGGTGTAGTTATATGCCTCCATTCCGATGTCATGTCTCGTAGATGTGTAGGTCGTGTTATGCCCCATTGTAATGTATAACATAGAACGTGTAAAAACTCATAGTTGGTGTATACCCCCACGGGCGAGAGTCATTTTATATACAAGTGTCATAATGCGTGTAAACATTGGTGGATATAATCATGTACGCTCAATGTGTGCCATGACAAAACAAAGCATATATAGCCAATATAACATGATAGACAAATGGTATGTCACAATGAGGTGTAATGTACCTCAAAAAAAATTATGTCAAAATTCAAACTACTCTTTAAATGTATGCATGCATATGCCATCATAGGATAACTAATGTAGATGTTTTAAAAGACATGTTAATAATTGAGGATGGGTCAATGCAAGAATCAAATCAAAGCTAAAGGAAAAGGCTAAACGAATAGTCAATGTAGAAGCATATACACATGGTTGGAGTAGGAAAATAGAAGTATTGGTCAATCTCAAGGGAGGGTGGTCATACAAAAAAAAAGCAAACAATTGAGAACTTGTTTATAGGGACAAGTTATATATAGTAGGAAACTATGTAGAATAAATTCGCATCCAAGTTAGTTTAAGAGGTTGATTAGGTGTATTAACCAATGATCCCATCAATGGGATGCTCATGTAAAGGTCCTGGATCAATCGTTGTCTATTAATAGGGCAAGAAGAGTAGAGGAAAAGGTTTTGGCTACTAGGACAATGCACACATTAACATCAAAGATCATAACACACTGATATAATCCTTTCCTCAACATACCATATTTACGCCTCAACAAATTGAAGAAAAAAGGGCAAAAGAGTTATGTTCTAATTATGGCAACAAATATAGTAGAGGAAATAAATGTGTAGAGAAAAAACTATTTTTTATTGAAGGGGCGACCAAAGAGGAGGAAGAAGAAATTGAAATCCAAGAGGGATCAAAGGAAGCATTTGAAGATCTACATCCAACCTTCTCTTGACATGCACTATGAGGGATTAATAACAAACCCCCCCCCAACCCCCCAAGTGTTTTTGAAGAAACAAAGAGTGAAAATGTTAACTAATTTGGGTTATCCTCACAATTTTATCAAAAACAAGTTGACCACATTGTGAATTGTTTTATCTCTCCAACTCTAGAATTCAAGTCACGATTGTTGATGGAGGTGCATTTAGTTGTTCAAGTAAATGCCATAGTATCAAGATAACAATGGGAAACTACTTTTTTCGAATAGTCCCATATTTTCCATTTGTAATGACCAATTTTTTTTCCAGATAAAACTGAACATAACATGAAATATTATAATCATTTCTGTTCTTATGCATAACATCTTAATTATTTGTTTGATACTAACAAGAAGGTCCACGACTCATATATGCACACACCATACATGTATGAAATTGATATTAGAAAACAACATCACTAGAAAACATCACATCCATGATTAGCCATTGAAGACTACCACCACTTGAACCTTAATGTGACTTACAATCACACATTGTGCATAAAATTACTTCCAAAATACGTATAAATTATTTTTAAAAGGCAAGACAATATCATGACTGACCTAACAAATAACATAAGTGTACATTGTTTATAAATATTACTTCATAAGAATTACTCATTAGATAAATAGTGTTACATTGCTATATTTCATGCATTTCATATCACGACCAAATTATAAACACTACCCAATATAGAACTAGTTCACATCAATCCTTACTCATTTACAACAGACATTACATTGTAATGAAACTACGACATTCATTGATCACATGCAGGTATGGTAAAAAAAACCATTTTTAACATACACAAGTCAATATCATCTCAAGTGGGTTTCATAATCAAGATGTCATCTTACTAGATTAAGCATTTCACAATGTTATTCATCACTTTCGAATACATTAATAACAAACCTAATTCTTTTCATTATACTTTTAGTTCTACATATTGGTAAAGTTTACAAGGTTATACGCGCGTTCATCATCCACAAGGTTTCTATTTAACATCAACCCTAATTATTTTATTTGTTAGGGCCCGAGTTCATTTATTTGAGTTTCCTTCATATACGCCTATTCAAAATAGGGGCTTTGTAGTTCTTATCTTCAATTAGTGTTTATTCTTTCAATAAGAGGCACAACCTCTTTCTTTAATTTCCACACTTATTTTCCTTAGCTATGTTATTGGGAAAAAAATCCATTGCCATTAATTGACATTGTTTACTAATCAAGTTTTACCTCTTTACATTATTTGACCTAGCTATTGATATCATTCGCTCAAAAAATAATCTAATATTATTGTCTTTACATCAAAATTTGTGTTATAGATCTTACTTAACAAGTTGCCTCTAATTATTTTTAGCAATTTCCTTCTAATTGTATTTATACCATTTTTTCTTCTAATTGGCTTCTCAAAGTCAATGTACAAGCAAAAATAAACATACTATTAATTTTTTTGCAAACAAGGTGTTAGACTTGGTTAACATTCCTACTAGTTTTTGTCATTACAATGTGAAAAGAAACTTCTTTCACTACATATACACAAGTGATAACGCAATAGAAATTTTTACTTCCAACTATCACTAAAATGGTGAAAAGAAACTTTTTTCACCATGTATGTGCAAGCCATAACTTAATTTAGAACTTTCTACTTCTAGCTATCGTTATAATAAGGCCCTATCAATCATGTTGACCTTATAAGGTCCATGACGAGTCACTATTCTTAAAGTCCACAATAGGGTTTAAATGGTCAACTTGAAGAAGGTTACTATTCCAAACTGAAACATGTCTAAGGCCTTGAATTACATGACCTACATCTTCCAAATAAGGTCTCGTATAACATTGATCAAAACCAAGTTTTCAATGGTTCATTACAACCTATTGCAATAGACCTTTTAAACCAATATACTCACATTAACATATATACTGGCTCCAAAAAATGATAAATGACATACTAATTCAATTGTCTATAAGATATTATTTTCTCTTTTATATTGATAGCTTGTAATTGATTCTAGGAATTGCCTTCTTGGATTAATACTATTGTCTAAAGACAATTTGTCATGCCATATGTTAGACTGTGTTCATCGACTTATCTACAAGATCAATATATTCTTGATTTATGCATGTGAAAGTGGTTCAAATATTCCTTAGGATCTCTCTTCCTCAATTAAAAACTAGCCTTCAAAATAAGTCCAATCATTTCTATGTTAGATAGTAGCTCCAATTGAGTATTTTATATATTACTAATGTCTAAGGTAAAGTTTGCATTGATATCAATTCACCCTTAAGTTCATATTGAAGTTGTTAGCATAAAAATAACTTTTTAAATTTTGTCCGTTCTTGGATATCTTTTTTCTTGGCCTATGGGACATATCATGGGTATTTCTATTCAACGTTTCTACACAATTAGATAACAAAATTTCATATATGAGTAATATATTGTAAGAGTTCATATTAAGTGGACTTTCATGTGTATTAATCTTGTAGGTAATATTGTGCCCTTATACACATTTTTGTACCAGTAACCTTGATGTTATTTTTCTAGCCCAAAAGCTTAGGGAGACGGTAACACGTGTAAAAAAGCTTCAAGTATTCTTCAGAGTTTAGATATCTTGTTTCTTGGCCTATGGGGCATATCATGGGTATTTCTATTTAACATTTCTACACAATTAGATCATAGAATTCCATGTATGAGTAATATACTATAAGAGTTCATATTAAGTGCACTTTCATACGTATCAGGTAATAACGTGCTCTTATACGCATTTTTGTACTAGTAACCTTGATATTTGTTTTCTAGCTCAAAAACTAAGAGATAAGGTAACACTCCTATCCATAAGAAAGTTTCAAGTTATTATTTAGAGGTTCACACACGCAAAATGTTCTCTATACAATCAAAGTGCCCACCTACAACCATGTGCTTTACACTAAGTAGGTGTTCAAAGTGTTCACCTATAATCACGTGCTCTACACAAACCAATTGTTCAACACAACCCATGAGTTCTACATAATCTAATGTGTTTTAGCAGGTTATATCAGAGAAGTGCCACATATCTACTGGTTTGAAGAATGCACAAGTGAATGATGTGAGACATGAATTATTTCAAGACAAAACAATGCAAGCATATAAGACTGCAAATTACGGAAAAACAAAAGAGATAATTGCAATAACACAAAAATAGGTCCAACTCAATACGATCACGTAGAATAATGCAAGAGATGTACATATAGGAGGTGAATGTGTAACTTCCTCTTAGAATCATGACAATCTCCACCTAGAATAGTGGTAACCAACACCTAGAATGGTGTAGTCAAGTGGTAACCAACACCTAGAATAGTATAGTCTAGTGTACACCTAAGCAAGCATATCCCATAAGTGTAGGGAAACTCCAAGTGGGGTGGAATATCCCGAGTAGGATAATACAAATAAAGTGAGGAAAATAAATCCTACACTAACACCCCCCATAAGCACAACTGAGGTGGGTAGTGAAAAATGAAAGTGGGTCCCGACAACAAGGCTTGGCGAGGTACCCACGTACAATGCATCTCTCACAAAGATAAAGTAAAAGGAGAAAACCCAATGGGAAAAAACTCCCCCAAAAAGAGAGACAAAGAAGATAAGGTAGGACTAAAAAGCCCCACTTGAAGCTACAACTATCGGTAGCCATCTGGTATCCTGCAAAGCAACCTCTTGGAGTGACTGTGGCTCAGAAGTAGATGCTGTGAAGAGTGGATCACCATGGAAAAGTGAAGGTAGCCTCCAAGTGTTTGATGGATCTCCAACCAAGGTGTGGTTCCTATCTAAGGAACTATGCTCCTCATACACGATAGAAGTGCCAACTGCTCCATGAAGGAATGATGTATTTGATGCAGAAGCGAATAAAGAGTGTGGAGGGTCCTCTAACTGAGTAGAAGACTTCCTGATGTTTAATGAGTCTTGAATCAAGATGCTTGCTCCCTGAAAAGTCTAAAGTGGACTAGAAGTAGGTGGATCAAGAAATAACTCCTCTAAAAATAGTTGGTGAGAAGGAGATAGTGGAGGTGGGTCCCCATCACTACTGTAGTCATCTGTGTGAAAAGAGAAGTTCTCATCAGAAATGTGCTCAAGTTTAAAAGTGTCATCAGGCACAGGTGAATCTGGTGAAGAATTTGAAGGAGGAACAAATCTGATGATCGACAACACCCACTGCAATGATAGTGCCACTGTGTAGCTCTTTGACGTAGACTGAATCTGGTGTGAACTCAACCCGCATGCCCTGACTAAGGTGAGTAATCCGGTAGACTAATAAGAGATTAGTTGATAGTGATGGAATACTAAAGAACGTTATTGAATATTCCTCCATTCACTTCAACAAGTCCTCTCCTTAAACTTGTGCAGAACTGTAACCACCCAATTGTATAGTAGACATATCACTTGGCTCTAATGAAGTGAACTCCACGTCTGAAGAAGCCATATGATGTGAAGCACCAGAATCAATAACCCATGTAAGAGGAGGTGGTACAATTGCAACAAAGGCTCTCCCTTTTTTCTCCTTTCTTGATTCTCTCTTTCCCTTTTCCATTTGCATTGGAGGATTCATTAGTTGAAGATTGTTTGGAAGACTCTGGATCACCTATCTTGTTCTTCTCAAGAAGACTTGTGAGGTGGTCAATATGTTTCTTCAAACATTTTCTTTCATCATGTTTCCCTTCGCAATACCCACATGTGATCCTTTCTTTTTTGGAATTAACACTAGAAGAGGAAGTTTCAAAGTTTGATGTAGAGGTGGAAGAATGTTGATCCTTCTTGCTTTCTTGATCCTTATTACTTTGTTTATACTTTGTCTAATGATGTCTTTTATTTTCCATTTCTTGGCAATGAGAGCTTGAGGTTTGGAGGACTTCAAGGTACCCATTTGTATTAATTTGTCTTGCTCCTTAGTCAAATCAACAATAAAGTCATTTAAAGATGGCATAGACCATGTGGCTCTAAGAGCCCTCTTCATAGCATAGAAGGTAGAGACAAAGATATAGTAGTCATGACCTAGTTTGACAAGCACTGAAAGAACTAGTTGATCATCCTTCTTTTTTGTTCCGCATTCTTTTAACTACAATCGTAAGGACTTGAGCTTGGTAAAGAAATCTTCCAAAGTGTCAAAACTGCTAGGACTTAAGCTGATAAGTTCTATTTCTAGCTCATGACCCCTCATAGTGTCAACTTTTCCAAATAATGATTCTAAGGTTCTCCACACCTCGTTGGAAGACTTGGTTGACTCTATGTGAAAGGGGAGTTCAGGAGACACTAAAAGACACAAAATACCAAAGGCTTCATCACAAAAAATAGGTCCAAAGCTTTGGGAAATGAAAAATATTTAACTTTTACAAAAAATGGCACTCGATATCGAGCTACCAATATTTTTTTTTCCGATAATTATCTCTCGTAAATAAGCCTTATTTTAAATGAATCTGCACTAAACTTGAAATGCACTTTTTTCACTCAAATATATTTTTAACAAATGTAGATCTGAGTATTGCAAACAACACTACCGCAAGACTAAAAAAACAACTACTAAATCCGGATCTGCACTGCGTGTATGGGTTGTTGGAAACTTTGTTGTAGGTTTGAAACGCCTCTTGATTAGAAACACGCCCTTTGCAAGTCTGAACATGCATGCAAAACACTACCACATGTGAAAACGCCCATCATGGGTCTACAAATCAACCTCTAGATCTTGATAAATCTTCCAGGGAGACTGCAACAATGATATAGTGCCTACAAAAAGAAATCTCCATAACTGTATATGCACTATGCGAGCCTATAAACCTCAAAAACTTGCAAATAAGCTATACATACACAAATAAGGCAAAACCAACACCAAAAACACCCAAATAATTGTAAATAATGACCTCAAATGAAATTATACTTGCAAAATAGTAACCAGACAAGCTCAATCCCAGCTTGACTCTGATACCATATTGGAGAAGTATCACGAATCTACTGGTTCGAAGAATGCACAAATGAATGATGTGAGACGTGAATTGTTCCAAGACAAACCAATGCAAGCATACAAGACTGCAAATTACGAAATAACAAAATAGATAATTGCAATAACACAGAAATAGCTCCAACTTAATACAATCAAATAGAATAATGCACGAGGTATACATATAGGAGGTGAATGTGTAACCTCCTAGAATCATGGCAATCTCCACCTATAATGGTGGTAACCAACACCTAGAATAGTGTAGTCAAGTGTATACCTAAACAAGCATATCCCATAAGTGTAGGGAAACTCCAAGTGAGGTGGAATATCTTGAGTAGGATAATACAAATCAATCGAGGAAAATAAATCCTACACTAACAATATGCACAAGATGCTCTTGTACTTTTTATACATAACCAATTCATTTTGTGATGCTAGAACATTACGAGGAAATAAAATCATTGTTCGTTGTCTTCCAACTAGGTAATTTAAAAATTCTAGTCATCTCTCAATATCAAGTGGAACCCTTCACTTTTGGATCTGTTTTGAAACTATAGAGAAGACTAATTAACCCAAAAGAGGGTTTTGTAGAATTTCAATCCTCTTAAGAACAATTTATTCTCTAACCTAGGTTTTTATCTTTATGAAGAAACAATATTGACCACAACAAAATCCTGAAGTTTCTTCTTACAGAGTATAATAATGTCATGATAAAACTCAAGATTTTTTTAATAAGAGAAATGATATTGCCCATTAATAAAACCCTTTTTTATATAATAATCAATATCACCTACAAAAAATCTATATATTTATTCTTGCAAAGAGCATTAATGCCATAGTAAAAAACTTAGTTTTTTTTTAATTAGAGAATCCATATTTTTTTTGGATTGAGGGTGTTTGAAAGG
Source organism: Taxus chinensis (assembly GCA_019776745.2). NCBI lineage: Eukaryota > Viridiplantae > Streptophyta > Pinopsida > Cupressales > Taxaceae > Taxus > Taxus chinensis. The sequence goes on along the minus strand of CM034146.1, from coordinate 272,570,786 downwards.
ACCCACATCCTTGTACACTTGAGGATTTTTGAGAGGACCCACAACCTGGTTACAATGAAGGGGACCACTATTAGGAACCCAATTGAAGCAACCATGAAATTGAGTGAAGATGTAGCACCGTCGACAACGACCCGCAACGAGTGGGACAGCTATTAGAATAGCCACCAGCGTCGACAACGAGAGGAGCAGCCACCAGGATCAGTAGCAAGCGGAGCAGCCACAAGTGTAGCGAGAGGAGCAGCCACCAGCGTCAGCAGCGAGAGGAGAAGGAGCCACCAGCGTTGACAACGAGAGGAGCAACCACCAGCGTCAGCAGTGAGGAGTAATCACCAGTGTCAGCACGAGCAGAGATGCCGCCTCTAGTGGCGAAACCACCTTCAAGGAGGATCGTGCCTCGGGGGGATTTGAAACCGGGTGGGCAAGCACACAACCATGTGACTTGACCGCACCACTCCCACCCCATTGGAAAAAGTGGTTTTTGGGATAACTCTCGTGCCGCAATGCCAGACATGCCTAGTCACATTGAACACAGGATTCATGTCTAACCTGACCCCCGTCGCATTGAACACTGAGCCGGCTTGACACCACGTCGAGAGACCACCTCCGCCACCAAAACAGTTGACCCCGCTCGGAACTACCTAGCTGAGTAACGACGAGCTATAGAGGTGGCCAGCCCGGGGGAATGGACCTCGAGACCTCGCACATATAGCCCACATTCCCCACCGCTAGGGTAAACCGGACGGGCTAATTAGAGAATCCATATTACGCACTAATAAAATTTAATATCTTTCTTCTAGGATTTTTTTTTAATTGCCCACATAGTTTATAGTAAAATTGAGATTGTTCTTCATAATAAGAAACTATATTACTAATAGAACCCATACTTTTTGTCTTGAAAAGAAACAATATTGCCCCTAATGATCTATTAATCTTACATGCCATAGTAAAATCTCAATTTTTTTCCATAAGCGAACCCATATTGCCCAACAATAAAACCCAATATGTAAATATAAAAAACAATCCAGAAGGACCCACAATTTGCACATTGAATAGTTGATCACCGGAACATTTTAAAGTTACATCCCACAATCATATACACGCATGAAAAGAGAGGAATTTTATGGAAAAGAATCCTAAATTGAATCAAGCTTTATGTGAAGACTCATTTGTAAAAATCTTCCAAAATACTGAAATTGTAGACCCCTTCTAAAGCATGGACTCCATAAATTAAAAAAACATCCTAAAATTCTTAACCAATACGATCTTGCCAATTTGCACCTTCAATCCCAAAGGACTCAACAAACATTCTTACATATTCAATAAATTATCTTACACTTCACGTGGACACCAATTACACAATATTAACTTCACATACACGACACATACCTCTATTTTGCACCCAACCACCGTAGAAAATCCCATTTAATTAGTTTACACATCCATGTGGGCCTATTACAAAACATCCTAAAATTCTTAACCAATATGATCTTGCCAATTTGCACTTTCAATCCCAAAGGACTCAACAAACATCCATACATATTCAATAATTTCTCTTACATTTCACATGGACACCCATTCATAACACAATATTAACCTCAGATACACCCCACATACCTCTATTTTGCATTCAACCACCTTTGGAAATCTCGTCTAATTAGCCTACACATCCACGTGGGTCTATTATGAAGCATTCACCACTTTCTTACGAAATCCACCAACCCTATGCTCTAGACCCTCATTTCCGCTTGTTCAACTTAGACCCTCTATTGGTTTGAGCTTAAGCTCAATGACTATCTCAAACAAGTTCATGTGTGCACAGTAAGCATCCACAAATAAAGGAGGTTCACTATATTTACCCTATTGTTGATAAAAGAAACCTTTTTATTATATTGTATCCTTATAAATGAACTAGGATTTGATTGACATTATTAATGTATTATAATCAATCTACATGTGAGGATTGAGATGTCAAAATGCCATTAGGATTAGAGTTATTTCAAAAAAAGAACACACAAACCACACAAGCTTATGCTAGGAGGATTGAGATGTCAAAATGCCATTAGGATTAGAGTTATTTCAAAATACAACACTTATATCTCATATGTGGGTACCATCAAATCACAGTAAGAGGAGAATATTCCCAAAGCAACACTTTGAACACATGAGGGCCAAATGAGTTTCTTGTTATGTCTTTTGGTCCAATGAATGCCCCTTCTACATTTCAAAGTTTGTCAAATTCCATATTATGGTCATTTTTGAGGAAGTTTGTCTTAATGGTGTATTTTGATGATATATTGATTTACAACAAAACAAAAGAAGAATATTTGCACAACATTGATTAGGTTTTACAAATTCTTAAGTAACATGAGCTTTATGTGAAGCCTTTTAAGTGTGCTTTTGGAGTTGAGGTGGAGTAATTGGATCACATTGTCTTTCATTATGGTGTCAAGGTGGATTCTGATAAGATCAAGGCCATGGTGTAGTATAAGGTTACTAAAACTCTCAAAAACTTAGGAGGATTTATAAGACATAGATAATCACCATAGATTTGTCAAGATTTATGGCAACACAACAACACCTTTCACAACATTATCAAAGAAGGATTCCTTTTCTTGGAATAAGGCAACAACCAAAGTGTTTTAAAAGCTAAAATACTTAAAGAGGCTATATGAGCTACTCAAGTTTTAGCTACTCTCTAAAAACTTTATTATGAAGTGTGATGCTTCAAGATGTGGTATGGGTGTAGTACTAATGCAATTCGGGAGGGCCCTTGCTTTTGAAAGTGGCCAACTCCAGTGAAAATGAACTAAATCCTATTTATGGGAAAGAAATGTTGGCTATTCTTCATGCGGTCAAATAATGAAGGCCTTATCTAATGGGAGTACATTTCAAAGTGAAGACAAATCATGATGGTTTAAAATACTTATTTGAATAAAGGCCACCCTTGGAAGAGCAACCAAAGCGAGTCACTAAGATGTTGGGGTAGGTTGATTTCGATACTCAAACCACTAACTTGATGTAATGTTGTTTGTAGTTCCTGATGATGGCAGGGTAATAAAGTAACCAATTTTGCTTAATTGATTATTATTACTGTATGCTAAATTTCTAATGTCTTAAAGTTTGCACTTGCATATTTTAAATCTAAAAATAGTTTAAAATGGATTCATCTTTTTCTTTATTCATGGACAATCCTTGATTTAACAAATTTTCCCCTTATTTCTTTTGACACTTATAATAACTTCTAAAAACAAAAAAGTCATTAAATGACAATTCAACCTCTATTACTAATTATGATGTGACATACAACATTGATACAAAATACCATATCAACCTATATTTTAAAAAAACACACACCCAACGACACCTCAAACTCCATTAATAATTATTTTATAAAAACAAAAAACTACCAAATGACACCTTAACCTATATAAATAATTATGACGTCATATAAAACATTTAATTACAAAGCTATTTAATAATGATGCCTCAACTTGTATTAATAGTTGTGATATTACTAGACAATGTAATACTAGTTCTAAGTTGTTCTCTTAGTATTTTTGCAATCTTTTTTCAATCAACTTTTATGAATGAGGCTGCCTCCAATAACATAGAATATATGTCGTTTGTTTTCATATGACATCGTCTCTAAGGCAACAATTGTAATTTAGTGTTTAATCCTAGAAAGCTCTAAATTGTATTTGTTATGCAACTAGCAACTACACTTAAGTGGTGCAATGAATATGCTGACAAGGAGGCAGGGAAGAAGTCAAAATGGAAGGAGTGAAGGTAAAATAATGTAAGAGGAAGAGGGGTGATGAAGAAGGGGATATTGGGAGGTGAATTCTAAGGCAAGGGAAACTTTGGAGGGAATGTAGGCAATTCTATTCTTTCTTTTGGTAAGTCACATATGGACCACGTGTTATTTGTGTGAATTGCTCGCAAGACGAAGGGGGTGTGATGTGCAAATCCTTGCAAGGAAACGTTCTATGTAAATAGCTCTGAAAGTAAGCCTGTATCGTTCAATACTCTCAATGTCAACAATTGCTTTTACACCAACTTTATAGAAAATAAATTCTACTTGGTTGATTGCACTATTTAGAAGCCCGAGCTCTACTTGACCTGTAATTGAGATTGAGGAATGAAAAACACATCTTTCTTCTAAGACAAAAAAATGTCTCAGACATGAAGTCATGCTATTATGAATCAAATACAATTTTTAGGACATTCAAGTAATGACATATATGGGGATGGATACCTAAAGATTTTCTATATCTTGCGAGTTTTTCACAACTACCACTCTTAAGTCAGTTTTTTCGCTTCTATTGTTAAGGTTTCTATTTTCTATATTCATCAAAATTAGCCTTGATGAAAAAGGAAAGTGAGGAAGGAGAACTTTTGGGTTGGGGAATCTATTGGAGGGAACATAAGTGATCATCTCTTTTCTTCCAATAAGTCACATATGGACTATATGTCACTTTTTCTTACCATCGCGGAAGTTACTGAAAAGAGACTTGTGCTTAATATTGTAAGCAAGGTGCCCTAAATGAGAAAGCTTCTACATAAAGTTGAACCTAAGAGTTGGCGACATATATGGGGATATCATCGACAGGGTGCAATTGGGCCAAGTCATCGATAGGAACGATCGATCACCCATTGAAAGGGGTTGCTCTTTTTGTGGGGGAGCACCTCTCGGAAGGCACATCAATAAGGGAAAAAATTTTACACCTTACAAAACTCATTTCATCAATGAGAATATATTGTACATGTCTGAGAGATTCCTGGAAAGTTGCAAGAGAGTGCCCAAGGGTTTCATTTACTTAACAGGTATAAAAAGGCATGCATGTATGGTGGATGTGGAGATGTTGAAAGTAGCAACCCAATTTGTAGCGAGAAAAAGCAATGGGAAGTCACTGGTGTTGGAAGGAGGTAAATTGTGTATTTGATGGTGTTAATTTTAACACTGAACCTAAATCTCGCTCATTGATTCCATTTCCTCTAAATCTCGCTCATAACTTTCATTTCCCCTGTTTTGTACCAAAAAAAAAACATTGCTAGCTCAAGTTATGTCTTCTCTCAAATAAAGTTTTGTTTGGAGTATTTTCTATTTTCTACGGTCTTTGTAACGCTAGAGGAAGAGGGCTCTCTATTTGTGATTTCTTGAAAAATAAGTTGCCTCACCTCCAAATTGTATCGATGGTTGCAGATTATTGAAGAAATGAAAGTAATATGCAAAATTTTCAGACCTATGGTCTTAACGGGATCGTTGTTGTATTCTTGGGCCATGGTATTGACGTTTTTCCTAGGTCGTCAAGGAGAGTTGGAGTTGGAAGGAGGATCTCTTACCATTGGTTTTACAAATATTAGGGGCTAGTTGGTCATTTCAAGATTTGACATTGAGGATGGGACCCATATGTGACCAAACTTGCGAAGTGAAATAATGGGGCCTTCTTGGCATCATGCTTCAGAGGACAATACTCATTCTCCTCTGCGCCTCTATGCCCTTTACATCCCTTTGGCTCAACATGGAGTGAATCCTTCTTTGGTGCAGACAGGGAAAACATATTACTAAAATGACGGGGGTTTATATAACCTTATCCCTCATATTTGTTGGTCCAGGCATTTCTTCATCACAAAATTTACTTGCAGACGCATAATTTGACATTGCCCCTCATGTGATGTGCAACAGTTGTCGTTTCGAAAAATTTAATTCTCATGATGTACTTGAAGACAAGGATTCAGGGAGTGGATGTTCTTGCTTTTTAGCATGGTTATCTCGTGTGAATAAAAGGTTGCTTCTTCAGCCAACAACCAATGTTGATTTGATGGAAAATGAGACACCATGTCGTTAGTCTTGAGAAGGTTGTATATCATGGAGTTAGTTATCCTGGTGACGGGATTGCATGGGGCATGCATGCATACATGTGTGGGGTGGGACCCACATTTTCATGCCTTAGATTTTTTTAAGTTTGCAGTATACACACATTTTGTGTATACCACAAACCTAAAAAAATTTTGGGATTTGAACCCATGACCTCCCAAATACAAACAATCATGCCTACCACTCCGCCCAACACCTGTTGCATGCAACACTTCTTTTTCAAACACATTAAAAACAATAAGCCAGCCAAGGTGGGTCCCACCCCACACATGTATGCATGCATGGTGTATGGCCATCCTGGAGCGCGCACACAATATCCTATCGCCAGGATAGCCTCACCCGTATGTCATCAATGCCTAAAAAGAAATTATGCCGTCAATAAATATATCGCTTGTCAGTGGGGAGCACGATATTTCTAATTGGGAAATTCCTATTGGCATAATGAAGATTGGAAGGTAAAGTTGTAGTAATTATAAATAGAATGGTAGGGATTGAAGAGGCTATAGTTTGGCTGCTTTGAAAACATGGAACCATAGTCATAAATGTGGACAAAGTTGGTCTCAAACTAAGCGAATAAGCTAGTTTGTTCAGAACATTCATCCACTACGATGTGAGCAAAGAGGAAGATGTGCACATAACTGTGGATTTGGCTGTTGAAAATCATGGGAAATTTGATATTATGTTCAATAACGTGTGCACAATCTCTTCAGAGATAAGAAACACAATGGGGTATGGCATGAAAAACGTCGATCACGTGATGGATCTAAACATGAAGGCAGTAATGTGCGAGATCGAAAATTTATTGAGTATTGAATATGTCTTAATAAACACCAACCTAAGAAGTCTTAGTTTTTAATGGCTTTGTAATGTTTTGGGATTATTGCAATTGCATTATTATGTGTTATAAAAAACATAAGCGTTGAACTATAATCTATAAACGTACTGAAAATAGAAAATACTTCAGAACAAAAAAACATAAGAATTAATTTTGACACATATTGTAAGGTTCATAACAAGTTTTGACACATGTAGGACCACGGTGGTGGTGCCTGCTGGAACACAAAACTATCGATGACGTTGGTGTCCATGATGTGCCCATGACTCTTTTAATTTTAATTATGCATCTTCATGTTACTAACAAACTTATTACAAAGGTTCTAATAGCAATGATAAAGACACCACAAAGTCATGCAAGGTGATGAGGGCTATGATAGTGGGGCGTCATCCGACAAGGAGGTTGGTCCAAGGGGTGTGTGAGATGTGTTCTCTATTCCTAGCAATTTCAATTTTATATTGCTCGACCATTTGATAACAAATCCTATCTCAATTTGGTGGGGTGCCACAACAAGCTCAATGTGGGCTACAGTACTAGTGGCCATCCTCGCCCTAGAGGTGTCGAGCTCACGTTGTTAATTTTACAATTGGTGGCTTTTTTAATGCCATTGCGGGGGCTCACAACGACAACCTCCCAATCATATGCATTGTCGAGGGGCCTAATTCAAACGACTATGACAACGACCACATTCTACATCATACTATTAGTCTGCGTGATTACTCGAATGCGCCACATGGACGGTTGTGATAAGGCTCTACATCAACGAGCAAAGAAATTAGTGCCGTTACTGTCTCTATTGCTTGTCAATGGGGAACGTTGTGTGTATAGTTTAGAAATGCCTATCGGCGTAATTAATTTTTTTCTACACTCAAATATATCTATTTTATTGCTATTTGATTAACTATTCTTCAAACTACAAAACTTTTATTTGCTTATATTTTTCCTTATTTTTTTGTTTTGTTTATAAATTTGTTTGTGTTTATTTGTATTTTTTACTTTTTCAATTACATAGACCAATTATAACCTCTTATAAACATTAACACTATTTTCTTGTCTATATAACTCTTTTCAAATTTTTGTGTACCTCAACACTTTACTTTTGGTTCATGCATATTCTTTCCTTTTTTAGTTTCCTCAATTATTCATATTTTTTCTGATTACCTTTGTGTTTTATAATAATAACACTTTTAAGATTCTTCTTAATGTCTTCGAAATATTCTTGATAGTACCGACATACTATTTTAAAATAAAATGATTTTAATTATGTTTATTATATTTTTCCTTATTTTGTGTTTTGTTTATAAATTTGTTTGTGTTTATCTATATTTTTTACTTTTTCAATTACATAGACCAATTATAACCTCTTATAAACATTAATACTATTTTCTTGTCTATATAACTCTTTTAAAAATTTTGAGTACGTCAACACTTCACTTTTAATTCAAGTATATTATTTCCTTTCTTAGTTTTCTCAATTATTCATATATTTTCTGATTATTTTTGTGTTTTATAATAACACTCTTAAGATTCTTCTTAATATCTTCGAAATATTCTTGATAATATCAAGATATTATTTTAAAGTGAAATGATTTTACTTATGTTTAGGAGAACCAATGGGGTATGCGCATAAAGCTTTTTGAATTAGGTGCGTTAACGCACCTACTAAATCTACAACTACCAAGTATTCATTTCTCTCAAGTTAAACGAAGTTTCCCTTTCTTGGCGGAAAAATAATAAAAACCTGCGAAAAACAAAGAAAAAGGCAGTCTGAAAAAATTGACCGAGATGAAAAGGCAGTAGAGAAAACGCGTTAGAATATCTGTCAAAGTCAAAGCGAGAATCTCCGCGTTCTCGTGTCTTGCGAGGCATGCTGAACACCCCCGGATTTACGCCTTGTACGTGGACCCCACAAAAACGCGTCGAATGGACCCCACAACGTGCTTAGCGGCAAGTCCTCAAAAGCCCCGACACTTCCTCCGGATCACAGCTTTACGCCAATTGTTTCGGCTCATACCTCCAGCCTGGCGCTCCGTCAGCGTTTTCGAACATCCACTTTAACCCATGCTGCCTTCTAGTCTACCTAGGTATATATATGTATGTTCGGCCAAGCTGAAAGAATTTTTATTATTTCGAGGTTTGTAGCATGGGAGCTTGTTTTTCAGATGCAGCGGGCGGGCAGGAAGCAGTGGGGGGAAATGGCATGCATGCGGACAGATTCAAGTCTCAAGCTTATGCAAATGAGACTACACGTATGGCACACGAGGCGGTAGAATTTTTGATGAAAACCAAGGGAGTTCAAGGTCTTTCTTCCCTCATCGAGGTAACTAAATACAATCTTCTTCTTTGTTTTTTTTTTTTTTTTTATCGTTTTCAATCTTCCACAGTCGATAGCAAATAGAAATCTTGCTTCTGGAAAACCTGCGATACTAGATTTTATGTTTCTTGGATTTAGAAATTGCAATCGTGTAGAATTCCAGGTCGAAAGTTCGATCTCGTGGGGGCGTTCGTTTGTAAAATTCAGTATGTGTTTTAGGTTTTCTATTTAAACTTTCACTGTGTAGTTAAGGGCATCTTTTTTCACAAATTAACGAACTTTTCACCAACGGTTTAAAAATTAGTTTCGCCGTGACAAAATATATTGGCCAAGTTTTCGTATACAACGCAGAAAAGGTTGTTAGATTGGGCAATTGACTCAAATTTTCAAATATATAGGCCGAGTTTTCGTATAATACGCGCTTAAGGTTATTATGTATTAGTAGCAAATTTTACGATTTTCCTTTAAATTGGCCTACGTCACTCATTTTTCTTATTTTTTGAGCCAGAAAGGATTACTTACCAGTATACTCTTGCAACAAAACTTGTATCTCATAAATGACTCTGTGTTGCACACATTAGCCTCTCTCTTTTTACATTTAAGTTAGGGTAGATTTTCATTTTTGAGTAAAAAAAAATTGGGACAAAAAATTAAGTCTTTTGAAGCAATGCTTTTGGATTCATGATTGCTGCTTCCAAAGCTTGCTTGCTTTCAAAACTATTAAGTGTAGCTCTGTACATTTTGACGCTGCTTTCAGCAACGAAATTTGCTATTTATTTTGCTTTTCCTCATACTGTATATTCTGGAATTGGGACAGTAGCAAGCACAAAAAAAAATCCCACTTTTTCATAGGCAGCAACCCCTGCTTCTGCAAGGTTTGTGTGTGTCTCTCTCACCATTTTCAATTTAACAAATATCACCTTTTATAATAGCGTTGGACGCATAGTAGACCTCCTATCGATGTAATCAAGTGTTAATATTTTCAGCATTAACTTGACTTCAATAAAGAAGGATTTCTAATCCATTTTTGACTTGAAATAGCAGACTGTTTGCTGCTGAAGTATTGATTACTCTGTTCAATTGCTGATACTTGAGCCCCATGGATTTCTTTTGCTCTGGTTCTTGCGAAGGACCTTGACTGTTCTCCTCAAAAATAACAGACATGAGGGTGCCGAACATGTCTACTAGGGAAGAGATATTACTCTCTATTCAAGAAAATCCACTTTTAAAGTCTCCATCTTTTGTGTGCTCCTTTGTCTAAGACTCTTTGGCATGTGTACATGCTTCAACTCCTGCAAGGACAATCTCAAATGTCTCCAATAACTGCTGGGACCATGAAGCAGCATGCCTTATGCAAAAAAGTACTTTCGGTATGTGACACGTGTCATACACAATCTTCACATTTCTACAAAGCTCTCTAAGACTAGTTTCCAAATGCACAATTTCAAGTGTCCATAAAACTCTGCTCTATTGCCACTATGATCAGTTTGCAAACCTCAAGTTAAAATCTGCTTGTGCTTCGCATGAAACGTCCCGCACCAACAGTACTATGCATTTCAGTGTTTTCATGATGGTCCTTCGGGATTTGATTGCATCAAACAAATTAGCACTGCATGTGGTGAGTGGAGCAAAAGTGAAATGGAATGCTCCAAAATCCTCTAAAATTTCTTAAGCGAAACTTTTCATGAACATGAATTCGACTGTAAAGGTATAGCACCACACATGCTGAGCAAAACAAAACAAAAATGGAATACTCCAAAATCTTGTGAAATTTCTTAAGCAAATCTTTTCATGAATATGAATTCAATTGTGAAGGTTCCTTTTGAAATGCCTTCAAAGTTGAAAGCTTTTTCTAAGTGTTAGAGAGATAGTTTGTATGATTTTTTGATCAACATAGCTAACAATGGCTAAGTTACATACAACAAATGTCACAATATTAACACACTCACGAGGATTTTGGCAATCACAAGTATTTAACCTCTGATGTATTCAGTTTTTGAGAATATTGCAACATCCTTGTTATATATCTTTCAAATGTCATGACATATGCGCATGATGGGTCCTCTTGACATTTGCAAGCATTTAACCTCTAACGAATTTGATTTTTGAGAATCTTGCAACATCCTTGTTATATAGCTTTCAAATGTTATGACAACTCTACACAGGATTCCTTTTCCTTTGTACATTTTTTGTTGGTGAAGAAGCCTTGATGATGACTCTAATATTTGATGTTGTTTGGCATAGCTTGTGCCTTTCTGTCAATTGTGGTTTGGTGCTTGCCCATTGCAATCTTGATGTTGTGGTCCATTATTCATTAGGACCTTCCATCGAGAGTTGACATATATGGACATTCTACGTGTTCCATATGGGCAAGATGAAATAGCAATGCAGTGTATGTTTTCTAGAAATAGAAATGATGGACGTTGATGAGCATTGACATAGTATTGTCATTCTTATCGAACCAAATATTAGACCATAGAGAGTAGGTCTTAGATACCTTGAGACCACATGGGAACATGATAGTCAACATTATTTTTCTCTCACAATTGATCCCAAACCAACAATTGATTGTTCCCATAAAAAAGAATTAGATAGTGAATCATCAATGAATTGCTTTTGTTCTTTGAAGCCACAAAAATCAACTTTCACCTGAGGGCCTCATTTTGTAGAAAAGGGGCACTTTATCCTCAACTCAGTTATTGGAATTCCTGTCACTAAATACATCGATATTGTAGCTTCTATAATAATTCTAGGGTTGTGGAGAAGCATAGATTGCAAAATCATGGATTAGCACTTGTTGCATAGTTGGACATCACAACATTTGAGCTCTAGTTCGAGGACATCATATCATATAGTTTTCTGATCCACACGATTATGCAGTTTTGATGGAAGATGATTTATTGTTGGATTGTATAATTTTGTCAAAGGCATCTTTTGGTTGTTGTTTTATTTCTATTGCACATGAGTTGTGAAATCAACACATATTAGTAGGAAGACCCTCGTGTTATGTATATGAGCACTTCAGAGTCGTCACCATTCTTGGAATTTATCTTTGGTCATGCTAGTTGGTGTATCTCCATGATAGGAACTTGTTCGTGAGTGATTTGCTTCTTGTTGGCACGTGATTGTGTTTGAAGACGTTGGTGTTGATGGGAAGACCATCCTTGGATTGAGCCTTATTATGGAGTGTATGAAAGTCACACATATTGATGTGAAGACGATCTTTGGATTGTGCCTTGTTATGGAGCATATGGAAATGCTAGTAGTGATGGGAATACCTTCCTTGGACCATGCTTTGTTATGGAGTGTATGCACCTTGCTTAGAGAATTGGTTGATCTTTGGCTCTTGCACATCTTACTTAGATTGTGTGGGCTTTCGTATATATTTTTTACCATTATCTTTTGGGAGATATGTTGTTAGTGAGTAAGTTGTCATCAAGGGGGATGTTATGTACTGTCCTTTTCCATCTTGGGATCCTAAGTTAAACGTAAGGGGTGATAGTATGTGACGATATGTGATGCCATCTTTCATCTTATCCCCCAAAGTTAGTGTAAGGGAAGATGCTAGTGTGTGATGACATGCTTGTGTGGAATGTTATCTTGCACCTCCAAAGTAGCATAAAGGGGGATGCCAGTGTGTGCTTTTCATTTTGTGACCTTCAGCCAAGTTTAAGGGGGATGTTAGTGTAAGTAAACATTGACTATTGGTCTCAATCAATTGTTGACAAGTGGCAACATCTTTGGGAATTATATCAAACGAGGGCTTTGTGCTGATCTGGCCTCGTATGTTGGCGATTAAGGTTTAACAATGAGTGTATTTAAAGGAATAAGTAAATATTCCAAATGTATTATCGAAGGGAAAGGTCATCAATTGATAATAAAGTAATCACTAGATACTCATTATTTTAATAATTGGTGTTTCCTCCCCATATTGTATGGTGTGAATTTATTGTTCAACGCTGAATTGGAACAGTGGCTAAATTTATTGAAATGTTGACACACTTATTTAAGTTCCACATACATTTGACATTTGATGTTTGTATATAATTTTGACTTTTACGGTGATTTGTTGACTTGAGATGTTATAATTCATCTAACAATCACAGTCACCGGGAAACTCTAGTATAGGGATGAGGACTGTGTCCGCGTCCTAATACCCACATCTTTTGGTCACTATAAAAAGTTAGAATAGATGTAGAAGGTGGAAACCTCTTTATGGTAACCAATTTTTTTTAATAATCATCAAATATTTTGGGTTTGAGATTTTAGACTGTGAAAGTTCTTTATAGGTAAATTTTTATGTAGTGTATCATCACCTTTCTTTCTAGATTTAGTTACAAATTTAAAAATTCTTTGGTCTTCAATTATGTTTCCAAATCTTTTGAATGCTATTATTCATTTTCTACTTAAATATACGAATTTCCGGACTTAAAGATTTTGTATGATTTAGCTTCAATGCATTTTGTAATTGAAATATTTTTTGTTTGCAAGTTTATAGCAATTTTCAACTCAATGTATGCTGAAAGAAGATAAAATTTGAAGAGAATTATGATCCTTATATACCAAGGATCAACTTTAATGGTGTTTATCTCCATTATCAAGCTCTTGCATCCTTGATGTCAAGTAGTAAGGTAACGATGTATAGACCATGTCTCGAGGAAAATGTAAAAGGACATTCTATAAAAGTTTAGTTTTGTAAAAGGAAAATTGTTGTACATATTGGCCAGTCTCAGATTTCCCATTGACAAGTGAATGTCAAGCTTGCTTTTATAGATACGAGTCTTAAAATAAGATGCAGTAGTTATTTTTGGAGACATTAAATTATCATTGTAATATACAATGCACCTAAATGAGGTTATTGATCAATTTACCAAAATACTATTTGGTTTAATGATGTGGCTTTAAAAACTAATGGGTTGTAGAAATTATCGGAGATTTTGTTCTATATAACCGATTAGGACTATCCATGCATTAAGTGATCAAATGGTGAGCTAGTTGTCAACTACAAAAGCAATGAACGGGAATCCAAAACTCATTTGATATCTTGAGAAAGAAAGGAAGGAGATGTAGGGAATGAACAAATTGAGAAGAAAACTCTTAGAAATTAGGTGCTAGTGTCTGAGAGTGTCATTTGAAGTGACAACTACTTGTGGAAATGTAAAACACAACATCCAAAATAAGAACCAGAGTATAAATAACAGACATCTTAGAAAGAAAATATTAAAACCTGCAAGTGACCAAAGTAGGTCAATGGTACTCATGAATACATCATGTTACAACAGGAAGGCACTATTGCATAAAAAACCCTAAGAGCCAGAAAGTGACTAAGAGTAACACTAAATCACTAAAGGAACAAAAGCATAACAGGATGAGGTAAACCCAAACCAGGGAAACTGTGGCCATAAAAGATAATTATGAATATAACCGTATAACTAGTCAATTGAGGGGAAATAACCCGAGGACCTGAAAAAATGACTAAGAGTAAGACTAAATCACTAAAGAATCAAAAGCATAATGAGAGGAGGTAATTCCAAAGCAAGGAAATCATAGCCATAAAGGGCAGGACCCTTTAAGAGAACGGAGACAGAAATGAAAACCAAAGTAGAAGATCACCATAGGAAACAAGTGCGGTATATGTCTATCAATGTTTGGAGCTGAATAAGGAGAAATGCCATCATCATCATCGTCATCCACTTAAAAGAATGAAAAACAAAATCCAAAGATAGATATATGCCAAATACTAGGTGAACATGCATGTTAATACTTAATTAACAGGGAATAAAAAAGACAACATGACAGACAAGGGGTTCAATAAAATATGGACATGCAACACTAATGGCTCTAAATGGTCATGTGCTAGTGGTTGTTGAAACTCAAATGTCACTTTTTCTTGTGGTAGAAAACATGGTCTAGAAGGATGACGTGACTATCTCGTGAACCACAGGTGTTAAGCACCATTGAGTAGGAATATGATATGTTATGTTAATACCACTTTGTGTTTATGGAGTTGACTTGTGGGATGTTTGCTCTATGTTTGCCTATCTATGTTTTTGTATTGAAGTAGCCTATGTAATGCTCAATGTGGTGAGTTGAACTTGATTGTGCTCCCTTGGAGAGCTGATACTTTATTTTCAGCTCTATTGACTGCACTCTCTATGTAATGCTCAATGTGGTGAGCTGAACTCAAAGTTTACTTTAGGTATTCGTTGTATTGCGCTCTACCAGAGAGCTGATACTTTATTTTCTGCTCTATTGACAGTCCGTGGTGGACATATATTGTTTTTTGTTAGCATTCATTCAATTTTTAAGAAATAACACACATGATTAGAGTAGAGCATTGATGATTCCTGTAGCAATATGTAGAACTTCATACAAAATGTAGAAAGCTAGTGATATCTATGCTTGTTCATGAGATGAAAAAATGGTCTCTTGTCTCCATTTGGTTAAAGTTACAATTGAAAGTTAGATAGTTTCAAGTGGCATGTGGGTTTGCCTTAGCTTTCAATCGAAGAGAGATTTGAGATGCCCCATTACAAATTAATATGGCTAGGGTTGGGTGGCTGTGATGAAAGCTTACCGAGTTTCTGTTATTTCACTTGTTTATGGTTGTTGTGACTCCATTTTTAATAATGTGGGCTAATTTTCCTATTGAGCATTGTATCTATTTATGTGGACTAGATGTTTTCATGGTTATGGCTCGTCTTTAAAGTGTGTTGTTCCTTTTAAGGGATTCTTGCAATAAATATATTACTTTTGTTGCGACTCCATTTCCAACAATGTGTGCTCATTTTCCTATTGAGCATTGTATTTATTTATGTGGAACAGATATTTTCATGGTTATGGCTCGTCTTTGAAGTGTGCTGTTCCTTTTAGGGGATTCTTGCAATAAATATGCCAATAAATATATTACTTTTAAAATTTTCTACTGGTTGATCTACCTATGCTAATCAGTTTCTTGTATGTTTTTTCTCCAGTTATCACTGTCTGCTTCTAATCTGCGTGATAGGGATGTGCTCTCCAAGGTAAGAAATTATAATCCTATTGTCAACACAAATTTCTTCAAATGTTTCTTGTGTCACCTTGTTTTGTAGAAAAATAAGGCCTATTCAAAATTTTAAGGTATGAATAGCCTTGTATTCTTCTAAGGGACATTTGAATAGAGAAATTTGAATATGCTTGATTTCCGAGAAAGATTATAGCAGATTCTGTTGTGAGGAGAGAATTATCTAGTCCGACAATCATTCCTAGTAAGTAGGAGAAAATCTAGGGAATCGATTGACCATGACTGTTTTTTCAAAATTGCGAGGAAGGGATTTCAAATCTCGTATGATTTGTTGTGTCGCCATAGTCTCTTTGCAAGAGTGCCTTGCACTATTTTTCATTTGGTCGTTTGTTATAAAAATCAAAACTATTAAAACAGTAACTTCCATTCAAGAAGAAATTAGCATCGAGACAATTTGATTATTTTGAGAAACGAACATTTTTCTCCTGAAAGAAATTTGCACTTTTCAAAATGATGCAATGATCAACCTCAACTTGTATTGAAATGAATTTGGTTCTATAGTGGAAATTCTCTCATTGCCCTTCCAAAGATGGAAAAATAATAATAAAAAAACCAATTTGGAGGAAAGCAAACAAGCCATATGTTGTAGCATTTAGATGCAATCTATAAGACCAAAATTGTAGCTCTCTCTATTTATTAAAAAGCCAACAACACTAACCCATAGGGTAATTGAGTTAGAGCATTGTATTAATAAGATGCAATGCATATCTTTAGCATTCATGAGATTTTCATTAATTCAAATGACACTATGAGATGGCAATAGTTTGTTTGTGCTCTTTCCTTTGATGTTCTAGAGATAAATGAAGCAATGTTGGAGTTGTACATAAATTGGGTTTGATAATAATCGAATCAGACTTGTAGTGATAGTGATTGAATTCTCCACAAGATTTTGTTTTAGGTTATTTATTATTGAGGGTAATGTAGATTCTTTATTCTTCCTTAGTAGAGAGTTTGTGAATTAAAATTAGACTATCTTTTAATCATGGAAGTCCAGAAAATCATGCCTAGGAAGAAAGGTGATGGATTTTACCTCATTATAATAGGCCTTTTCTAGATGACTTATAATCTACGTAATCTTTGATGGCTTCCGTAAGAGCTATTGACTGCACAAATGATGGTGTAGCTTATAAATTCACCTCTTCTGGCCTTTGCTCTCTGATGGACTACTACTTGAACAAGTAAATTGTCTAAACTTTTCCCTTGGGTTATTCAAGAAGCCAAGGCAGATAATATGCCCCACATTTCAGAAAGAACAGTTTGATGGTACACATTATGAAAAAAACATGACAAACTTCAATTTATTTTGAATTTTTTAAAATACCTATGCCACAGCAACATGAAGTGCTTGTGTACCTAATATAAAAAGAAAACTGATTTTTATAGATCTGAGCTTACATTATGTCTGGCACCATGTAGAATTTGTCATCTGAAAGTGAGACATGGTACCATGCTCGGACATGATACTACCCTAGCAATCAAATCTCTTGTGAGAGCTCCCTGCTCTACTGTGGTGCTTGCTCTCTACTTACAACAATCATTTGAACTTGAGACCAATTCTTCTCAATTTTCCAGAGATGTGATACTTCCAAAGGCTTATCCAGCAGAGGCCTTGTCACAAGCCAAGCTCATTTATGACTTCCAACCTTTTGGCACTTTATGACTACCAGCAGAAGGAGCAAGACAAAGCTTCTTCCTTCATGAAGAAATTTTCTATCTTCACGCCCATATTTAAAGCATTCTCTACTAGACAAGGGCCAATACAAGGCAATCCATGACTGTAATCAAGTACCTATTTCTTTCCAAGTTGGTCATGGTGTTTGGTTTCTTTTGGTCAAGTACGGGTTTCTCAACAAATAACATCACAAGTTGAACCCCATTAGGTATGAGTCTTGCACTATCTTCAAAAATTCGGGCCGAATGCTGTTTGCTTAGGTCTTTAAGCTCAACTCAGCTTCCATGATGTTGTCAATGTGAGCCAGCTTAAGTTTACAAGCCAAGGTTCTCTATTGGTACAGATCAAGTATTTCTCTGTCACTACTCTTTTGGAAATGTTTTCTCATTTTGTGTTGAATTTTGGGTCAACCTCCTCTTAGCAGGAAGGAAATGATGAGATTCACTACTGTATATATGTAAATTAGTGTTCAGCTTTAGCTTTTAGGTTTGCTTTCAACTTTGGATTGAATCGCTTGTGCTTGGCCTTATTTAGTCAGCACACACCTTCAATATTGTACATCCATTTATTCCTCACTAATTGAAAGTGCATACATATGGCAATCTCTTCACTGTCTTTTTGTGTAATCAATTTTTTAAAGTTTTTACTGAAAGTCCTGAGAGATATACAATGTATGTACAGGGTCCAATGAAATGCATGTAGAAACTCCATGCCCAGCCCATGTGTAACAAGTCAACTTTTTTTATTGTATTAGGAAGTTTCTATGTCGAGGGCCTTATCCACCAATTATAGAATAGCTCATGGCCCTAGCACGAGCCTTTGAACCTATCTGCCATATGCAATCCTCCTCTGTCTGGAAGCCAAGCTACTAACATCTGTGTCTGTTGGACCTCTCGTCTGCTATGGCCACACTTGGGATTCCGTTTCTACCTGGTAGTTGCATTCTTCACTCTAATAGCTATATGATCAATTTGAATTTCTGGGTCTGTTTCAAGGTTGATTTTTGAGGTATTTTTAGTTTCCCTTCAGAGCTGAATACTTTCTCCTCATCGTCATCTGTGGCTAGATAGCATCAATAGTGCCTCTTTGTAATACTTTTTAGGTAGTCTAATTTTCAATATATCTTTCCTCGGTGATTTATAATAGCATTTAAATTTGTATATTTTTGATTTACGACTCTTTGTATATTCATTTTTTACATATAAATCGTAATATGTTATACATATTATGTTACAACATTTTTATTAATGTATTCAAGCTTTATATATACTATTATTTTATATGTTCAAATTATATATATAAAAAATGATTATATAAAACTTAAATGTGCAAACATACTTTGTAAATTAAATGTATAAAAATTCGTATATATAAAACTTAATACAAAATATATTTAAAAACTTGAACATAAATTAAACATTTAAAGATGTACCAAACAATAACTAACTTGAAGTTATTTAGAAATGCGTTTTTTTACGAAATTGATCCTGCCCGAATTTAAACGTGAACCGAACCAAGCAACTTAGTTCTATACATAGGATTTATCATTTAATTGTGTTAGGTTTACTTTGTTTGAAAGCTGCAATATGTACTCTGTAATATGGATGTATGCTTTAAATTTTTGACATCCAGCACACCCTTATTTCATCAACATTGTATAAAATGCTGTGTACATACATGGCCAAATAACGCTACCTAACCTTTCTGTACATAGGATGTTACATGTAATTTTGTTTGGAGGTTTCATTTCTTGGAAAGCTGCAAGATTTAGCTTGTTTGTATGGATGGACCCTTAACTTTTTGAAAACAGGTACACCCTCGTCTCATTAACAGTGCATAAAACACTGTGTACATACATCAAGTGATGTTGGTTATCTAAGTATTTTTTGTGATGTATTTAATGGAACCTAAATTTATCCCTTGTGCTCTTTATTTTTCACATAGGACATTTATCTTGGCAAAGGATGAATTGTATTTGTCTACCAAACACAATACTAAGATGCTTGGTTTACTCAATACAAGGTTTCAGATTATTGATTTCCATGAAAAATGTGAGTGAATGAAAGATATGTCACAAGTTTGGTGAATCTTTATTGAATGGTTAAAGAAATTTTTGTATCCTCAAAATATATATTATAAGCTAATTCCGAGGAAAAACATAGGATTTACCATTAATAAATGTATATTTTGGTGAGTCTAATAACCTTATGTGCATTTTATATGAAAACTCGACAAATACTAACCATAGCCCATACAAAATATCCTGTTGACCGCTATCATTTATCAAGAATGTTGATCACAGAAGTTCTTAGTGATTGGTTACTAAATATTAGAATTTAATAGTCCAATCATCCCTGGAGTCTGTGATATAACACATTTATTTAATTCTTGCAGAGTGATCCTATGGCTGTTGTATATATGCGGAAACAAGATGGTTCACTTGAAGAACTAGGCCGCACTGAAGTAATTTTAAATTCTTTAGACCCTGTGTGGATAACAAAACTGCGAATTACATACTATTTTGAGATTCTTCAGCGATTACTGTAAGGAGCCATTTCCACTGCCTTAAATATTTTTGCTTTGAATGCAATCAGAAATTATTGGGCTCATAGCCTGCACTAGATTGCTGTTATCTTATTGCTTCTGATCTCAATGCAATGCCTTTCCATCAGCTGTTTTTGATATGATCTTGTAAATGTTTTTTGGCTTGCAGTTTCAGATTGTATGATGTTGACACCAAGTTTAACAATGTACCGGTTCAGGTGATCCATGTTACTTTTCTATCCTGTGCTTGTATCTACCTGTTTTGTGCATCTTAGATGTTCTCATAATATATAATTTATTGCATCCTTTTTAAATTGCCAAAAGATTTGTTCAATGTTGAACAAGTTTATCTTTCTTCACCTTCCATCACGATCAGTCCCGATAATTTTCTTGTTTTACTTTTATGTTTTAGATGGGAAATTCAGCTACCAGAAACTATTATTATCATATGGCAGTATCATTCTTGGAAATTCACTATTGCATCATGGTTCTTTTGGAACCTCAAATTATAACATACTCTGGGATGAAATGTTCTGGTACGTTCTTTTCAAATTTGTGCAACAAGTTGTCATTCAGTGGCATTTGATAACAAGGGCAAGAGGAGGTCATTTTAGAGGAATAGGAAAAGTGAACAAGCCCCTGACTGGATGGATTTATATTCTGCCAAGAATTGGAAATGCAGCTCTCCTTCAATATCTAATGGTATCCAAGTTGGCAAGCAAACAACTCAAAGAACCTATCTAGACATATAAATGAAGGGACTACTGCTATATATAAGTACCTACAGCATGTGGAAGATGTAAAATTGGAGGTGACCATGGTAGAAGTAGAAGTAGGTAAATCGTGGTAGCCTAGATATAACAAGAGAATATGGATAGGTGTTTTTGCTGTGTAGACATTTTGTTATTGTAAAATCTAAACATCCAGGCAATCATGGCAATCTAGTGCTAACAGTGTTTAAGTGATTTCCAACACCTGTAAAAAGAGCTAATTAAAGTTCAAAATGGAAACAATACCAGCCAGAAAAAAGTATGGTACTGGAGCAAATGCACTTGAAATCCATCTGACATTTGTTACCCATTTAGTAACAGTTTTATACCTTCTTATATGTTCTGCGTGTATTCTTCACTTGGAATTTAACAAGGGACATAAAGTTAATCTCTCAATGCACTTGCAATATGGAAAATATTCAGTCACCAAGCTATATCATGTGTATTGCCCAAAGTGACCTGGAGATGCAGGGATATGGATATGGGAGGACATTTTATATCAGGGTATGAGAGTAAATGAATAAGGGTATGACTATATTATATATAATTATATTCACTAGGAAATATGGGTACGGAGTCCGTGTCCCTATATTAGGTGTATGGCCCAAAGTGATCTGGAGGTGCACGGATACAGATACGGGGATGCCATTTCATATCAGGGTATGGGAGTAAATGAATAAGGGTATGACTATATTATATATAAATATAGTCACTAGGAAATGTGGGTATGGGGTACTCGTCCTTATACTAGAGTTTCCCGTTGATTATGTTGTAGTCATTATCTTCTCTGTAAACTAATTAGCTGAAATTTCAATCCCATCAAGGAATGGGGAAACAGAGGAATGAGTTCTGGGGACTGCCAGGGCCACCTCTTCAAATCTTAGTAAATGAAACAGGAAATGGCTTACCTCCTCACTTTTAATCTTAGTAAATGAAATAGGAATAGGAAATGGGTAACTTCCTCACTCCCAATCTTAGGAAATTCAAATGACCATACAATAAGATAAACGCTGAAAACATTTATCTTCAAACTATGCTGTGGTAATGCCAAGGTCTCTTGCTTGATAGATTATTTTGCTGCTAGAAAAGGTCATGCCATTGAAATCCCAGGATAAGCGATGCACAGTGTACAGTGGCAAGACATGGTAGGACCTTGTGTACTGTAGCCTGAAATTCATGAGTAGACTTACTTGGGCCTTATCAAGTATGATTTATGGCAATACTAATAAATTTGGTTCTGCTTCTCTTTGGTTTTATGTGCCAATACATTACCTTTCACGTCTATTCCTGACATGTTTTACTTAAGTATACGTATAGATTATTATGAAAAGTGATATATTTTTTAATTCATATTCTGTTTTTAGCAGGTTTGATTTCAATATATGTTCTTATGTCTTGATTGCCTGGGCCAAAAGACATTTAACTTCCATGCCACTTCTTTTTTATGTTTCTATTTTTAATTTGCGGGGTGGCATGGGAATTGATCAGAGGCTTCCTATTGGGTACAAACGATGGTCAAGTGTCCCTTGCTGGCCGCAGAGGACGGCTCAAGAACAAGAGTAAAAGAGGAGTGAGAAAAAATGTTCTAGTATAACACTGAAGCATGTAATGTGGATACTTGAAGGAGATTTTTATTTTTTTATGTTTTTGGATTTAGAAAATTCCCCATTTTTGGGTAACCTTTGCCTTTAGATACCACGACCAAGGGCGGTACTTGCACCAAATTTCATTTGTTGGGGTATGCTGCACCCAGCATTTTGGATGCAGTATTTTACTCAATTTCAACACTTTATCATGCCTTGTAGTGTATGAATCTGGGCCTCCTTACTTGAGCTTATCCCATTCAACACTCAAAGGAGAAACATTGTCATCAAGGTACTCAACAAATTTGGAGGTTACATTTGAAGTAGTGCTTCTTCAATTTGTAAGTACTTCAACTGTTGTCTTTGCAAATAATCTTTTATTGCATTTTCACATGCTGTTGAGCTGGTGTGAGAATGGCCAACCCACAAGAACTTGTAAGTGCCACTGATTTAGGAATAGTAGAAACATTAGAAGCCAAGAAAATGTTCCGTTACCTGTATAACAGATATATTAAAAGTTGAAACATCAGAAGCCAAGAAAATGTTCTCTTACCTGTAAAATGAGTATATAAAAAGTACAAATGTTAGAGCCAACAAATTGTACAGTTATTTTACTTCATTAAAGTAAATAAAACTATGTTTTTTTAAATCTGATATTTTGTCTGGTTGTTAGCTACAGTAAATTTTGACATCCAACTATAAAGGACAATGCAGTGTGATATCCTTTATTGAAATAGTTTTACAGAAGTAAGAAGATATTATAAACAATTTGAAGAAAATATATAGAATATGGGCTGTAAATACATGAGATCCAAGATCCAATATTATAGTAATTTAAGTTGCATAATACATTCCCAACCAATCGGCTTGGCATTAAATCTTCACCCAATTCTATTGACATCTCAATGAGCAGAAACATACTTCATTACAGCTGTTGGTCTTTGCAATGGCCTTTATTATTTCATATGATTGCAACTTTTGTTGCATTTTATAGTAGCCTCAGATTAATCTTTGGTTCAGATTAAATTGTTTAGCCGGACATTGATTTTATTTATGCAGATATTTGACAGTTGCAATATGTTCTTTTTGACATTGTAATTTGTTTTGTTTTCTAGAAGTTGTCATACAAGAATGACATAATCTTATTGGTTATGTTTAGATGCTTCGATTGGATGAACAACAATTTCTTGGGGAGGCAGAGTGTTTCCTGTCAGAGGTATTTCAAACTTACAACATTTTATATTCACATGGTTCTAGGAGTAGTTTTTCTTAGAACGAGTTCTTTTATAGGAAAATCACTTTGAAGTACATCAAGAATATGAAGATCAAACTAATAAATGTTAAGAGGAAATTTCCTTTCATTCAAAATATCCTGCATTGGAGCAAGAGTGGTTTCATTCCTTGCTCATGCTACATCTCACTGCAGCCATATCTTGTTAATACTAATTTGCTGATTCAAATCACTGCTCTAATGAGTTTTAGCTTTTGTCTTAATTCAGGTTATATTATTGTTAATTGTTTTTAATTTTTGCTAGTATGCTTTGTGGAAATGACCATCATGCCTCTTTTCATTATTGTCGTAGAACACTGCTAAACAAATTTTAAGCAAGAGTGTTTCATTTATAGAAGGATGGGACCAAGATTACCAGGAATGATTACAGTAATTAAAAGTGTGAGCCATTTTTTTTGGCAGATAGTTACAGTACCAGGTAGGATCCTGACCAGACCACTTGGACGGGGAACTGAACAAACTGGACCAGGTCAGTGGTCGAAATTTTTTGGAAATATTAGTTTGCAAGTGGAGGAAACAATTGATTCAAAGATGGTAGTAGAGATGGTTCTACGCTGTGCTGATTTGGAAAACAAGGAAATCTTCTCCAAAAGTGTATGGCCTTTCTCATGAGCACAGGGTTTTTGTATATTGACTTATGATTTCAATTCTAAATGAATAATAAGCATTAAAATGCTTCATACCTTGACTCCCGTTTTATTGAACTTTATAGGACCCTTTTTTAAAGATATCCAGACCTTTAGAAAATGGTGGTTTTGTTCCAGTGTGCAAGACTGAAGTGAAAAGAAACAATCTCAGTCCAGTATGGAAGCCTATAACTTTGAGCTTACAACAGGCTGGGAGTATGGTAATAATTCTTTTGTTTTTTCAAGGTTTTTCATATTGACTTCGAGGTGTTCATCTCCATAACACATTTGATTCTGTGAATGTCTTTCAGGATAATCCATTACTGATGGAATGCTATGATTTCAACAACAGTGGAAATCATGATTTGATGGGGTAAACTGTAAAAGGCTAACTGAAGAAGGCGTGTTCATTTCATTTACAATCACTTTAATATCGAGTCATGGTCATTCATCTGACCTTTTTATCTCCTTGTGGGTTTTGTAGGAGGATTCAAAAATCATTGGGCGACCTTCAGAAACTTTTTGAAAGCAAGTGTGGAGAAAATTTCCATCTACCGTCCTCAAGCAAGCATGATCGTCATAACAAGGTTTGGATGCTAATGGCCTGAGCAGAAGTTCAGATTTTTCAATGAGTTTCAAACCGGGCTATTACATGATTAACTCATGGTTATGACATCACTGTGCTCTTGGTAGTTCCTTTCAGATATTGAAGAGTCAGTTATTTGTGGACAAGTTTTCTGTGAGCACACAACATAGTTTCTTGGACTACATTACTAGTGGATATGAGTTGAACTTCATGGTGGCTATAGATTTTACAGGTATCATTTTGGAGTTAATTTTAGCTCATTTGCTTTACTGAAGCCAAGTTGTTTAATGACTGAACAACTTTCTTCTTCATTGTAGCTTCGAATGGGAATCCACGACTACCAGATTCTTTGCACTATATTGATCCCTCAGGCCGGCTTAATGCATATCAAAGAGTGAGATTTACCTTGCTTGCTTCAGTTTTTTCAAGAAAATAGGAAGTTATCCAATTTTTGACCAGCATCTTTTGGCTGCCCTCCCATTGATTGGGTATGGCAGTAATTTAAGTTTGTATTTGATTGTAATATTCAAACCAATGGCAGGCAATAGCATCCGTTGGTGAAGTTCTAGAGTTTTATGACACTGATAAAAAATTTCCAGCATGGGGTTTTGGAGGCAGACCAATTGATGGTCCAGTCTCTCATTGTTTCAATTTGAATGGAAGCGATAGCCATGGTGAGGTATGGACCTATGATTTTATTGGTTGCCTCATGTACTATGCCCCTTGCAGCTACAATTTGTCAATGGTGAAAATATTTTGCACTGAAATAGAGTCAACTTTCCTGTTTATTGGGTGTGACGTATTGCTGGTTCCTTGTGCATTGCAGGTTGACAGAATAGCCGGTATTATGTCCGCATATGCAAGTGCATTACGTAACGTTTCCCTTGCTGGACCAACTTTATTCGGGCAAGTGATCAATCGTGCAGCATATACTGCTGGTCTACATGCAGATCAACGGAAATATTATATTGTTCTTATTATCACGGTAACATAGTGAACGGCTATTTTATGTGACTTTTCTGGCAACTTTACCTGATTTTCTCTTGTAACTCTGAGAAATTCCTATTTTAGGACGGAGTCATTACCGATCTTCAGGAAACCAAGGATGCTATTGTGAAGGCTTCTGATCTACCTCTTTCAATTCTTATTGTGGGTGTTGGTGGGGCAGATTTTAAAGAAATGGAGGTAAACTGCCTCTGCCCATAATCCGTATCCTCTTAACTCTTTTAATTCTTATTGTGGGTGTTGGTGGAGCAGATTTTAAAGAAATGGAGGTAAACCGCCTCTGCCCATAACCCCTATCCAGTGATTTTACGAGAGAATGCATTTAACTAGACTAAACCATTTTTTTATGTTCCATTTTTGTCAAAGACGTATTAGTCTTTATTATAACATTGATATGCTTGTTAATACATGTTTCGAGCCTAGAAATGCCACTTTTGTTCTAAGTAGCCGAAATGTTTTGGATACGGGGGCGGGAGCGGGGTATCCGATACACGGAAATGGCAAAAAAAAATTTGACCTCGGATACGGCGTAGGATACGGCAGTACAAAAACTATATAAAAATTAAAAAATATATAAATTTCAACCTTCTAAATAGGGATTTAATTATTAACCACATATTATGCATATGAAAGACAAGATAAAAGACAAGTTATAAGTTAAATAAATGAATAACCACAAAAAACAAGCTAGGATACCGATAAAACTTAGAAACTTAAAAGCTTAAAAATTAAATTAAAATACTTAAATTGAACACAATGTGAATGTCATGAATCTCAATCATAGATCAGTATTCAAAGTTCAAACTATCTTTCATTGTCAATATTTATTATTCATCATATTCCTCTTCATCAAGAGGATCAAGATCAGTTACATCATCATCATTATTATGTGGTTCATTAGAACCACATGGGCTCGAACCACTCGCACTAGGGCCACTGCCAATTGCACCCCCTTGTGCATGTAGGTCTCGTGGTGCCACAGAACTCCCCTCATCATCATATGCTCCATGGTGGGAAATGGAAGCATCTAAGTCAACTATCTCTGAATCAATGTCCCAATGTCTTGTTGACCCTTGTACTCTGGCTACTTGTGGGATAAAAGGCACAAGTTGGAATGTATGTATACCAAATCTTCAGCCCTTTTAGCCCCCAACCTGTTGCGTTTCTGTGAGTGGATGAAACTATACGTACTCCAGTTGCACTCAGAGGAAGATGAACTTGCAACCTATTAAGGCAACCCAAACTTCAAAGTCAATGCAAAGTTCAACTTCAAATTTAAACTCAAACTTAAATTTTAAAAAACTAAAAGAAAAGAGAATAAAAAAATTAAAAACTTACTTGTGCCAAGACCTTGATTGTAAGAGGTTGCAAGTAAACCGATGAAGTACCATGGAGGTACCACCACATATGAGCATCCATCTTGTATTTGCTCCGAAGAGCGAGAAGGCTATGATCCATTTCTGCCATGAAATTGCCAAACTCTACCATAACCTGGTCTTGGGCCTCAAGATTAGGGAAGAGCCTAGCCAATGCCGCCATATATCCCTCACTGACTTCTGCATCCCTGTATGGCGCTACCCTCCCTGGCAAGGAAAGGATCTTTGTGGTATAAAATCTAGGAGTTAATGCAAAAGCTAATAGATGTAATGGGGTGGTCATTTTGTTCCACCGCTCAATGAGGATTGACTTCACTTGTTTGAAAAATATTTCCTCGGGATCTTGTTCTTTTGCATTTATGACGGCTTTTATCTTCTCAATCATTGAGTCGATGCCGTCATATATCTCTCCTAGACATGGCTGATCCGTGTCAGTAAACCGGATCATGCTCATAATGGGCTCCGTAAAACTCAACAGATAATCCACTCTATCCCACCAAGGGTCCTCTAAGATCAAGTTCTTCACTTTTTGAGCCCGTTGAGTGTTTGATTGCCTCCATACAGACCAAAGATTGGATGTTACCATCCTCATGAGTGCCTCTTGCACCTTCACTAATCGTCTCAAGACGATTGTGTGTGATGCAAACCGAGTCTCAACAACCTAATAAGAACGAGGAACAAAAATTAAAAATAAAATTTAAATTATAAAATTGAAAGCTAAAAGAATACTAAAAAACTTATATTAAATTTTAAATTAAAAAGAAAGAAAGAAAGCTTTTCCTTACCTTCAGTAGCTCCAACTGCGAGAATGATCTAAAAATGCCCTATGACATGTGGTGGTTGGTGACAAACATTTGGATCTCTTCAGCTTCTGTATTCACTTGCTGGATCCACTCTATTTTGTTTGCCATTTTCTTTAGCATTAAATTCAATGAATGCACGACACAAGGTGTCCAAAAAATATGCCCATACCGTGCCTCAACTAGCATCCCCGCAGCTTTGCAATTTTTGGCATTGTCGGTTATGACTTGAACAACATTTTCAGGCCCCACTGCCTCAATGGACTCAAAGAGAATGTTGGCTATGAATTGGGCATCCTTCACTTGCCCCTCACAATCAACTGCTTTCAAAAACATTGCCCCCTTAGGGCATACTGCAATCACATTGATTAAAGGGCGGTTTCTTGCATCTTTCCATCCATCAGAAACAATGGACAGACCAGTTTTGGTCCATGAGTCCCTAATTGGTTGCAAGAAGGTTTCCACATATTTTTTTTGTCTCCAAAAGGGTGGTGTGGATCTTCTCATATCCTGGTGGTTTATACCCTTTTGGTGCCTCATTGATGGCTTTCACCATCTCATGCCAATAAGGTGATCTCATAACATTAAAAGAAAGCCCATTAGCATATACACACCTTGCAATGTGTTCATCTGCAATCTCCCTGCTCTCATTCTGAAAGGCTTTTTCCAATGGCCCTTTTGTCTTACTTTTCTTTTGTGCAAGGGAAACATCCTCATCCGTGGAGATAGGAGCCACAAATGGATGTGGCATGGCCACAATTGGGGATCCACTAGATGATGGAGCAACTGGAGGCCTCGCTGAACGAGACAAACCTCCTCTTTTAGGCAATGGATGACCCGCTCTCATAGCCACTTTTTCCTCTGCATCTTCCTGCTCTTTGATATATGCCAAAACTTTTGCTTTTGGCACCCCAACATTATTCCTCCCCCTGCATACTCTTATACCATTACCTGTTATGGCACACAAGTGGCTTTTCACCCTACTGTAAGAGCCTTTGAATAGTCCATCACACTCATTGCATTTCCATTCAAAACAACCACCACCTGCAAGTTGTTGAACTATTGTTACGTTCCTCCATAACGGTGAATTTGGGTCAAAGTCCTTGGTCAGAGATTGCCCAAAAGAAGCAGAACTTGTTGCCATTGTAGAAATACCTACAAGGTTCAAAATAAAATTAAACAAAGAAAACAATGGCATGCAATTGCAATGTGATTGAACAATGAAAATTAAAAAAATTAAATAGAAAAAGCAAAATAAAAATGAACATAAGCAAAAAAATGTAATGTGTGAAAGATTAAATAATAAAAAAAAAATAGAGGAACAAGGCTAGAAAGTTAAAAAAAAACTTATCTTCACTTAGTAAACCACAAATCCTTCACAAATCCTCCTCCTTTGCAGCTCCTCACACTCCTACAAGCTTAGCAATTGCTCCCTAAACCCTAGACAAGCACAATGCAATTTTGGAGAGCCACAATGTGAGTTTGTTTGCTTTATGTTTTGTTTTTGTGTTGTTCTTTTGTTTTATTGTTTAGAGGTAGCTTTTAGGTTTTAGATTAGAAGAATTTTTACTTTTTTATTGTTGTGGGGCTTTAAAAACATAACAAAAAAAAAAATTTAAAAATTAAAAATACGTTTTTTTGCATGCGGGAGCGGCCAGGGGCTGCGGAAATGCCCGGGTACGGCATCATAGGCTGTACCTGGGCGTTTCCGCAGCCCCTGGCCGCTCCCGCGGCCCCCAGCCACCTTTCCGGCTTCCTAGCTTTCGTTCCTTAATTGTATCTGCTTTTTTTATTGCATGCTTAATTTCGAATTTTGTTGATAATTATTTACTCTCTTTGAAAGAAAAAAAAATTATTGAAGTTGTCCAAGCAGCATATATCTCCTGACTCAAACTAACTCACTTACTGCATTGACAATCTCTTGTTGACCTTGTCAGTAGCGAGTCTAATAGTTCTCTGATCAGTCTCCAGTTTTTGAATTCAAATTCATCCATTTTGTTGCCATTTTATAGCCTATTTTATGTGGTCACTTCAAATATGTATATGCTTTGTTGAAGTACTTTGTTTGACATGTTCTTTTTTTCAATATTCATTTTTTCTAAGAATTCGCTATGGAATGTTCTCCTATCCTTGCACAAATGAAAAAATACAAAGCTCTTGATAAATTTGGGTAAGCTTGCACAAATAAAACTCGTTATTTTATTCAATGAGAGCGATTCACATTTATAGGCCTATTGCACTCCTTCAAATAACGAGTTAAGCATAATCTAATCATTAAAATCTCTCCAACACTCATCAGCATACTATTAAATGAGTTGTTACAACTCATTCCATACAAATGTAACTACTTGCGTAATAATCTCACACTCACCTAACTAACGATTATATTTACTAACAACAATAACTTGAGTTACTAAGTACTAACAATTCATTTGCCAACATCGCCCCTGCCCCCCACCCCCCAGTATGAACATTGGAACAAGTGGCTATAGGATTTATATGAAGGTATAACTCACTTGTTCATCCTCCACTCCATGCAGACAGACACTAAGTTCATGTTAGGAACATGTGGCTACATTGACTATATGAAGGTCTGTCACATCCCATTTTCGGGTCCCCGAACGTGATGCTTGTGAGGCCATCATTAGGCCATACTAACTGTCAAATGTAATTTTAAATCTATTTTGACACCAATTAAAGATTAGTGTAAGCTCCATGTTTGTAATTAACTGCAGAGCCCCTTGGACTTGTGTGGCCCTTGCTTGATAAAGTTGAACTTAGGAATTTCATTTGTGTTTGTTATGACTTCAAGGCACTTGATTTTCAAGTGTTAAGACTTGACCTCTATAGTATCTATGATCGAAGTTAAAAAAAAAGTTAATCATGTAGGGTCTGGACTCTTAGCTTGCTCCAACCAGATCATATGATTTCACCATTGGGATGCTTCAGCAGAGAGGTAAGGATAGCTGAAGACTTAATGTCATTAAAGTCCCTGAGAACATAGCATTCAAACCTTAGTTTTATTACAGAATCTCCACTTCGGGGAGACAATTATGAGCAAATCTCTGTTGTCTTTATCTAAATCAGGGCGTGATAGTTTAGGCCAGCCTGAAAATCATCGATCTCCATTTGGAACCCTAAAATAGGGAGAGATGCATGAACGATGGTTGTTGAGAACTTGTTGTATGGTTCTAAGACTACTGTTGCATTATTATCAAGAGCTCTACATTTAGGGGAAGAGGACATCTGAGAAGTTGTTGCATTTGATGCAACTGCAGTTCAGTTGTTGAGCTTGATGTTTGTTGTTTATTTAAAACCTCTCTTGTGAATGCTTCGTGGGGGATTGCAAAGTTGGAAACCTGTGAGTGTTCACCAGCAGAATTGGAAGAAAGCAAGCGAGCTTGTAGACGCTAGAGCACAATCACCATTCATATCTTATCAAGCATGGGTTCGTATCTTTGTGTTTCGCATTGCCTTGTTTGAAAATAGATTAATTTTAAACAACCCTAAATAGGGTGTTGATGAATGGTTTTCCGTGTGTTGTATTTTTGGTGGTTTGTAGGACTATACACCCTTGTATGTGCCTTTTTACGTACATACATGGGTATATGGTGCGGCATACAGACATTGTGATTGGAAGCTATTGCTGTGAAAGGTTTAGCTAGAACCCCTAAGGAGTATGATTGTTTTCCTTGGCTGCATCATCTTGTATGCTATTGTTTTTACATGCTACCACTGTGATGGTTGAAAAAGTATTTTTGTGTCTCTCTCAAACCCTATCTGTGATGAAAGAAAGAAGGAAGAAAATATGGGCTTCATTAGCTTTGCTACAATGTTATGTTATCTATTGTTAACTGGTTTATGCTTAAATCCTTGATATGAATCCGTGCTAGCAACATTCTTGTTGACCCATGTTTTTTGCAGGTTGCAAGAAGTAAGAAGTGGGTTCCTTGATTGATTTACATGTACTTTACTCTTGAAAGGAATGACAATGGATTTGTAAAATTGGAATACTCTGCTGCTTTGAAACTGTAGTTGAAGGAAAAGAATAGAATGTGAAATTTGTAGAAGTGATAGTTGATTCTAATTACTCGGGTTGCAGTTTTGTTATGGGATACTCTGAATTATGCAACGAAAGAATGAACAAGTTGACATGTATTTAGGGTATTCCTGATTATGTAAATTTGTAGCGAGTATGTAAGAGCCAAGAAATATAACAGCTCTTTGTAATCCTTTGGTTTAATACCTGGTATGTGTATTATATACCCTTCAAGGGTCCAATATGCCAATAATATTTTAACTGAAAAGTCTGAGTTATAGATTTTTGTTGCTATGTGGTATAATTGAAATGAAATATTGAATATGGTTGGTCATTGATTTGAGTCTGTATGCTTTGACATTGACCTTTGAGGCCTTCCCATTGATTGCTGATTAGATACAGTTTCCCAGGGGTATTAGAATGTGGGATTCTTTTACATTTGTTAAATGCTCAACTATATCTTTTCGGTTTTGCAATATGATGCATAAACATAGAATGCTCTACCTGGAATAACAATGATTGTCCTAGTGCAATGCTTGAACGTATACTTCCATGGTTGCTGAAAGTAAGATATGACTCTAAGCAACTGTCCTGAGTAAACAGGGGCCTCTTGAGTTTTTTACTCTTCTGTAAACAATGACTGCCATGAGTTAAGAGGCTATTAGATGAGGTTAGAAATAAGTATTGAACATTGAGGAGTTAAGATTCTTCCTTTCCTGTAGATGACATTTAGTCACGACACTTATATCAGGGCTCTACGAGAACTCTGCTCGGTAGAGCTAGTTGAAGTTTATATCTATTTTTCATCTACTTTGGGATTTGTTGGAAAGTGGTAATTGAATGTTGAACTATTTTGGAGTGAGTACATTTTGAAATCTTTAAAAATGGAAATCTGTGTTAGAAAAGGGTTGATGATACATTGGGGTTAGTATACTCTAAACATTTGGGAATAACTAAAAATGAAAATCTGTGTTAGAAAAGGGTGGGTGATACTTTGGGGTTAGTATACTCTACCATATAAGGAATAAAGCAAAGAGAGACGAGCAATCTAAACTAATGCTTTTAGGGTTAATGCCGTTCTTGTTGAATCATTATTGTCACAAAATTGTGAGACTAGATTGATGATCTATTTGGAGAGCTCTGTTTATGTAAACCTAGTAACGAATAACGCTACTTGTATCTTGTTAACACTATTGGGGGAAAACATTCGTGTAGAAGTAAGCAGTGATGTTATGATAAAGGAAACCTAGATTGATCTATAGAGAATGTTGATGTGGAATAATTCAGCGCCATAATAAAAGTGATTACCTATTGGGGTATCTGAGGTTATAATGCAAGGATTTAATATTTTGTTTGGTTTATTAACCTTTTAATGATTAACATAAAAGGAACTCCTTTGGAACTTAATGATTAAAGTAGAATGTGGTTGCCACTTAGTTGCCATTCTCTCTATTTGTTGACTTGTACATTAAGATTACTATTATGTGCGGAAGGATTGTGATAATTAGCTTGCAAGAACAAGATGATAAATGTATCAAGGGGAATACTCTAACTAGTTTCTAATTTAGTGAGGAACATTAAGGTTAGGTAGTATTACGTTACAATTATTTATGACATGCCGTAAGTACTATACCCGCCTTGATTTAGTATTCGTAACTAAAGGGTTAGGGAACCTTAATGGCAAAGGATTCGATAAATTGATAAAGCAACCAAACAAAGGGCAAGGTTGAGATTTAGGGACTCAGAATACGAACCATTTCGAGAGTTCCGGAATGAGAACTTGATCGCCCATTCAATCTTCTTGAAAATGTGTAAGTAAACATGAAATCACTAAGTAGCAGATAAGCGCCGCACAACAATAAGACACCAAATGAACTTTGACATCCTTTAACAATTTAACCAGGACCAGTTAAGAGATTTAAGTAACGCGAGCCTAAAAACAAAGTTATTAGGTGAATTCAACTGCATGTAATTAACAAATGTGTTTGGAAAGAGTAAGTAGTGCCTTCTCTCGCCTGAACTAATTATCAATATATTGATATCAGGAAAAAAAAATTGTGCCATTTTTCTGGCCTTATATGGGAGTGGACATTACAAGGTCCCACACCTGTTCATCCTCCACTCCATGTATGCATGCACCTAGTTCGCAATTGTGTACAACAGCTAGGGGAGCAGGTACAAATACACCCACACTGCTTATGCACACTTTGATACAACAAGATACACACATGTCACACCACTCGAGATAAAACTGAAAATGAAATATTGAGGACTGGGTCCTCATTGTCTTCATTTGTAGCCTTTGTTCACGATCTCTGCGACTCAATCACGAATAGTGTAGGTGACGACCACTGCCACTAAAGATCACCCTCGGCTTTAGCCAGTTTGGTGCAAAGTGCTGGTGCCACTGTTGCAATATGCCGCCTCGTCGATAGTGGGTGAATTGAGGTCCCGAAAACACCTCTTGCCTCCGTTGCGGCCATCCTCCAATTGTCTCAGCTGCTTACTCAACAAAATTGATCTTAAAGCTCAACTGCATTTCATTTTGAATAGAAAACACCCCCCAGGATTGAAATATTCATTTTGTTAGACGTCAGGTTCACCCGATATTGCATCCATTTACAAGGAGAGACATTTTTGCATTGACATAACTTTGATGGTTACTACACATAAATTAGATTATGCTATTATAGACTTTGACAACATAAAATGACAGTCTCTTTATTCCAACACCGACTTAAACACTATATTGGACCTATAGACTTATTTTTACAATTCAAATAAAAAAACAAAACTATAGATTTTGTTTGATAATAAGTAAATAAACAATGTTTAACGACTTAAAACACAGATTATTTTAACTGACACATAAAGGATGGACTTTGGTAAAATTGCAAATGTTTTATAAAAACGAAAGCCCTGGTTACCCTAGTCTAGATTAACACAAAACAAATAAATATTTAAAGACTAACTAATGGGCTCTATTTAATCGTTAGACTATAGATACTTTCTTAATTAAAGATAACTAGACAAACTTTCATAAAATACTGCATTGCGTTATAACAACAAATCATCCGATATAACTGAACTATACGTAAGACAAATAATGATTCTCAATCACATATTAGTGATGAGGCTTTGAGTGATTCAACCAATATGCGACGAGAGTAGACTTGTGATGGGCTAATGGCATGAATATTGCTTGGTACGTGAAGTGTGGGGATCATAATCACCGAAGGATTGTTGTAATGGAGCAGCGGCAGACCAGAGTGGATGTTAGAGCATATATTAGTTACATTCACCATGTATATGGCGCTAGATTTGATAACAGGAGAGAGATCCGGGCAATGCAAAGAACAGGCTCAAGAACTTGCGGTGTTCAATTTACTCAGTAGAGGTGATAACTAGACAAACTTTCATAAAATACTGCATTGCGTTATAACAACAAATCATCCGATATAACTGAACTATACGTAAGACAAATAATGATTCTCAATCACATATTAGTGATGAGGCTTTGAGTGATTCAACCAATATGCGACGAGAGTAGACTTGTGATGGGCTAATGGCATGAATATTGCTTGGTACGTGAAGTGTGGGGATCATAATCACCGAAAGATTGTTGTAATGGAGCAGCTGCAGACCAGAGTGGATGTTAGAGCATATATTAGTTACACTCACCATGTATATGGCGCTAGATTTGATAACAGTAGAGAGATCCGGGCAATGCAAAGAACAGGCTCAAGAACTTGCGGCGTTCAATTTACTCAGTAGAGGCGAGCTTATAGTGCACTGAGATAGACCAACATCACAACATCAAAGACTCGATGGTGATGTGTAATCTTAACTGAGCTTCTGATAGCTGAATACAAGCAAACTATCAGAGGGGCCTCCAAAGTGAACACTGAGAGTCAAAGCTTAAACGGTGAGATTGGTGGCCAATGCATCAATAATTCAAGAGTCACAAATCTGGTCGAATCACTGCATGATTGAGATAAACACATGGCTATCAATGCATGGTAAGCATTGAGAATCTACAGAACCGACAGCTATCAGAGTGGGTGATTTCTTAGGTCCGTGAGCTTGTTCCTTACTGTACACTGGCCATAATACTCCACAGTTTGACTGATTGCACAGGATTAATAGAGTGAGTGGTGGCTGTGGAAACCCCAAATCACACACGTGTGAGCAGGTGCCAGGCAGAGTTGCACGAGAGGATCACCTTAAACAAATCCACTCTACAAGCACTATTCGCTAAGTAACTAGATTGACAAATTGTAATCTGCCTTGAACTTCTACAAAAACGAATTGATAGTCTCTTCACAAAACCTCTCTCAAAGAGTCATGCCTAGTAGGGGAATACGGAAAAGGTTGGCCCTTCATATTTATTATACCTTTAAGGTTACCTTCTCTGATACCAAATGATAAATTTGGTTAAGCTTGCACAAATAAAACTCGTTATTTTATTCGATGAGAGTGATTCACATTTATAGGCCTATTGCATTCCTTCAATAAAGAGGTAGGCATAATCTAAACACTAAAATCTCTTTATCACTCAACTGCGTACTATTAAATGAGTTTCTCCAACTCATTCCATACAAACATAACTACTTACATAATTAATCTCACACTCACCTAACTGACAGATATATTTACCCACATTATTCCAACAGCTCTTTGACTTTATTGCTGGCATCCCATTGGGAAATTGGCTCACTAAATTATAGCTCCAATCAACATGCCAATCTAAATTCAGAGGGACCATTACAACAATTAAGCTTGTAGGAACACAAACAATGCTTCTTACACCAAGTATTACTTTGAAATAATACAAATGACCCCGTTTAGAGACTGAACATATGCCATGGTCAATGCAACAAGATGTTTTTCACGAACATATGTACCAGTCAGAAATATTTCAAAACAAAGGTTATGTAAATTTCCCTAATATTTTATTTTAGCATTTCTTTCTACTTCACGAGCTGCAATATGCATAAAATACAATTCTCTGTTGACCTAAATGATTTATGTGCACAACTAAGTTATGCACGCATTCTCAAAACAATATTCTTTCGATTTAGAGTAGATTAGCTGATTTTCCAAAGAACTGCAGTTGAAGTGCCATTGCATTATTCTGACATTTTTCTTTGCAGTCCCTAAGTATAAAGATCTTGAAGTTGTTGAAAATGTGCATAAGAAAAACCCCAGGGTAATATAGAAGAATAAAACAATTCTTCGTAGATTGAATGGGCCTGTGTTTTGGTGTCAGCAAAAAATAAAAATAGAGAGATTATTAATAAACACAATCCTCTTATGAGATCTCTCATTCTTGACATTTTATGTCTTTGCTAGTGCACAAGCCTACATATGTCATGGCATCTATTACCTTTTCATATGATTTTCTCCCTTTCTGTTCTCTAGGATTTACAATGAAGGCTCAGATTCACCTTTGCATGTATATTCTTCTTTCTTACATATTTGCCAGTTCTCATTGAATTGTGATTTACCTTTGTTTTTGTTTTTTGAACAGATACTTGATGCAGATAAAGGTGATAGATTAGAAAGCTCCACCGGACGAGTTGCAACACGTGACATAGTGCAATTTGTACCCATGAGGAATTTGCCCAGTGAGTTTCTTTATTTCCCAAATGATTGTTTTTCTAAAAATCTAATTTGTTTAAATACTTGTATGTAAGCTGATCATGAAAAAATGAGCATGGTTCGTTATTACATTCTTCTGCCAACATTAAAGAGCCAGCTAGTATGGATTAACGTTGGAGCTGTTGGATGCATAGAAATGGAGGAAAGAGACCATGATGGATTCAGTAACAGATAAACTGATAAGATCAATATATTGAATTTCTTGTTTTGTAAATAACATCAATTATTCTTACAATTGCGCTATTTGTGCTGGTGCCAGATGGAGAAACAATTGCACAGTCACTGCTAGCAGAGCTGCCTATGCAATTTTTGAGTTACATGAAGAGCAGGAATATAGAGCCTTCTGGTTAAAGATCGGTTCCTGAAGCTGAAATTCCGATAAATCTTACATTGATCACTTTGGAGCTGTCTTCAACCAAATACATAACCAAATGTGCCATTTCTTCCACAGTTAAGCCTGTGAAACACTGAAATGCATTTCAATCTCTTTATTTTGTTTTATCATGTATATAATGAATATTTTTGGTGCAATGTCAGTATTGTATATTCTTGAAGTGCAGATCAATAGAATCTTGTCTACAGAAGACAATAAAATGAACAAGAACATATGCCGGCATGTACTTGTTGAGCTTTAAAATTGGAGAATCATGCAAAGGTCCTAAGTTTCTTTAGGTAAATTACTATGTGAATGAAGTGTAAACTTGATACATTCTTTTCTCCATAGAATATGGAAACAGGATTTTTAATGGATACCAAGTATATTTTCTAAGTGTCCCATTGTCACTTCAGTCAATCACAGCAGAAAGGCGGGGAAATATGCAATTTTCATCTACGAAGCAGTCGGGTTTACCCTGAACCGAGATTGCATGATGTTAGAGTGCACATCAACAGCAATTTTAAAATTAGAAGAGTTAAACAACATGATGAATGCATAGATCTCTATCTTAAATCCCTTTTAAAATCTAGTTTGCTTTTGTAATAAACCTGGTTATGACAGGATGCAAGTACCATTGAGGTTAAGAGTATCATTTAAACAAAAGTTTCTTAATTTTACTATGTTTTTGTTTACATATAATAGAATACTGCGAGTATTTCTGACCTCAGAAAAGTTGTTAGTGTATATGTCACGTTCCTTTTTTATATTTGGATTATTAGATATCTCTCAATATACTTTTTATTAGATTACAAGTCAACGTTCATCATTCTCAATGCATACAGCAGGAAGGGGAAGGCTGGATGGCTATACATGAGCCAAGTGCCTTCACCACTGAACCACATTATGCACATTTTTTCTGACCAGAACATTTGTTGGTCAAGTGCTGTTTCCAGTATTCTGATTAAGCAGCCGACTTTATTAAAATATCAAGCGCTGAAGAGGAGATCCCTGTTTTTGTAAATATCTGTGAATGCAATTGAATATCCATTCCTGACCATAACGTTGCCAAGTGTTGTTTCCAATATTTTGATTAAACAGTCGGGCTCTATTAATATCAAGCGCCGAAGAGGAGATCACTTTTTTTTTTAAAGATCCCTGAATTCAATTGAATATCCAATATAGCTTCATGAATCTTAGAAGCTAAATATTTTAACTATTTATAATATCAAGAATAAAAGCAAGAATAAAACCTCAAAAAAGATATCCAATGGCCAGAAAGCTCCAAAAAGTGTAGCTTTGCAAATTTTATAGAGATTGCGAAGAAAAACAACCAAACTTTATTATTTGTAAGGAATTCTCAATAAGAAGGTTGTTATCATTTGGTATATATACAACTTAGATTATTTCCCATTTTCCCACCTTGTAATGCTTCTGATCTATTTATTTAATTTTTTAAACGGACAATTTTGGTGGTGTTATGCATCCAACCGCTTCTTAAGCCTTGCCTATTGCTCCATAATCTCAAATTGTTGAATATATTTAATTTTTCTAAATGAGATACCAAGTGTGAATGAAATAAACCAATGTTAGAGCTTAAGTTTTAATCAGGGTGAGTTGACATGTAAACATAATATATAAAACCATGTTCACATATATTATTTTTGACACTTAACACTTGAGTGGTGTAAGCCTTAAAAAGGAACTCTGTAATTATGGATCACATCTTCGACTGAGCATTTAATATATTTGATGCTTGAAACTTTAGTGGTGTTCAAGAATTAAAAATATATATATATTTGTAATTACGCATCACATAGCAATAGTACCTTATTAAATGCTAATCAAAGATGTGATGAAATAGGGGAAATAGAAGGTTCTTTATTAAATTTATCTTTAGAATCTTGACCTTAAAATGTACATGTAAAGTTGTTAAGCTTGTCACCCAAATAATAAAAAACAATATAAATATGTTGTTAGTAATGTACAAAAAACCTTCGGCTATTGACTCACTTGTAAAACAATTTGCTAGACCTATTTGCCTACTTTCACTTTCTCACCTCCTTATCCTAATTTTGGGTGTTTGACTCGTTTTCTTAGAATGAATTAAATTTGCTTGACACCGTTAAGGCAAACAATTTTGGAGGCATGTGCTAGAGAAATCTATTAATTTAGTTGACCCCTTGGCAATAGAAATAAATTGCATAACAAAAATAATTAAACACATCTACTAAAAGCACCCATAATAGAATACTAGCTAGAAATGAGAAATTCTTGAGTGTGCTTGATGACCAAATGAACCTAATAAAAGATGTCATATTATATTAAATTACATAACAAAAATAACTCCAACATATGCACTAGAAGTGCTCCATAGTAGAATGCTTGCTATAAAATGAGACGTGTTTGAGTGTGCTTGATGATCAAATGAATCTAATCACTCATCTTTTTAAAGATGAATTGAATTCAAACTTTGGCAAGTTTTGTGTGCATGTCAAATTCCAATGGTTAGAAATGAGAAATATTGGGTGATCAAAGTTGTCCAAATTTATTTTTTTGGACGACATCATAGATACTTGGCTTCATATGTAATGATAACTAATATGAGAAACGAAATAGACTCAACCGATTTTAGGGCCTAAAGTTGCAATGAGGGACAATTGACGTCCATAAATACCCTTTATAAAACCATGTTACATAGATTATATACAACACTTAAAAATTGAGTTGTGTTCAAATATAAAATATGAAGTACCTCTAGTTAGCATTGCACAACAATAACATGTATTTAAATGATCTATCATACGTTTAAGGAAATTGAGAAAATAAAAGGCTTTTATCTTGATTGTATGATGTTAATTTTTTCTTGAAAATCTTGACCTAAAATGCACACATAATGTTGATAGGCTTATCGCCTAAAAAGTAAGAAATACTTTAAAACTATTGCAGGACCATACAAATGATTGTGGTCATTGACTATTACCGATAAAATGATTTGTTAGACTCATTTGCCTACTTTTCACTATTTTGTCTCCTTACCTTACTTTTGCATACTTTGACTTATCTTCTTACAAATAGAGTGCTAAGGGAAACAATTTTAGAGGTATTTGTTAGAGAAATCTATTAATTTAGTAGAACCCTTGGATTGTAATAAAGAGGTTGCAGACATAAATTGCATAGTGGAAATAAGTCTGGCATGTGCACTAAAAGTGCTCCACAAGCGAATGCTAACTAGAAATGAGAAGTGCTAGAGTGTGCTTGTTGACCAAATGAACTTGCTCATATATATCAATAACTAGAAATCACATAGCAAAAAAAAATCCAACATATGCACTAAAAGTACTCAACATTAGAATGCTCGCTAGAAAAAGCAAAGTGCTCAAGTATGCTTGATGTTCAAAGGAATCTAATCACTTCTCCATTTAAAGATGACTCAAATTCAAACTTTGGTGAGATTTGTGTGCAGTTAGAAACAAGAAACATTGAAAGGGATGGATTGGCCCATCAATTCAAAGTGAGGAGCAAAAACAAAGTTTTGAGACTATAGTAATGATCCTAACAAGGGTTATGACAATGGTGGGTCCCAACACAAGACAATTAGTTGAATAAAACCTAATTTGGACCAAATCATCCATATACAAGAAATACTTTAAAACTATTGCAGGACCATACAAATGATTGTGGTCATTGACTATTACCGATAAAATGATTTGTTAGACTCATTTGCCTACTTTTCACTATTTTGTCTCCTTACCTTACTTTTGCATACTTTGACTTATCTTCTTACAAATAGAGTGCTAAGGGAAACAATTTAGAGGTATTTGTTAGAGAAATCTATTAATTTAGTAGAACCCTTGGATTGTAATAAAGATGTTGTAGACATAAATTGCATAGTGGAAATAAGTCCAGCATATGCACTAAAAGTGCTCCACAAGAGAATGCTAACTAGAAATGAGAAGTGCTAGAGTGTGCTTGTTGACCAAATGAGCTTGCTCATATATATCAATAAATAGAAATCACATAGCAAAAAAAAATCCAACATATGCACTAAAAGTACTCCACATTAGAATGCTCGCTAGAAAAAGCAAAGTGCTCAAGTATGCTTGATGTTCAAAGGAAATCTAATCACTTCTCTATTTAAAGATGACTCAAATTCAAACTTTGGTGAGATTTGTGTGCAGTTAGAAATAAGAAACATTGAAAGGGATGGATTGGCCCATCAATTCAAGTGAGGAGCAAAAACAAAGTTTTGAGACTATAGTAATGATCCTAACAAGGGTTATGACAATGGTGGGTCCCAACACAAGACAATTAGTTGAATAAAACCTAATTTGGACCAAATCATCCATATACAAGAAAATGCGCTCATGCCCATAAAATAACACTAAACAAACACCATAGGGCCATTTTTAGGTGTCAACATTTTCCCCTAATTTGAGGCGCATGCTTAGCAATAAGGAAGAGGGCATAAATACACACTTCAAAGTAAAAACACCTAAAAATAATATGGCACATTTGAATCTTTAGATGTTGGAATTATGAATTTTGGGTCCCTTAAAACCACTCATCTTTCTTGCACAAACATGGGTAAGCAC
The DNA here is from genome assembly GCA_019776745.2 of Taxus chinensis. Classification (NCBI taxonomy): domain Eukaryota; kingdom Viridiplantae; phylum Streptophyta; class Pinopsida; order Cupressales; family Taxaceae; genus Taxus; species Taxus chinensis. Next base: position 272,527,775 of record CM034146.1, on the reverse strand, counting down.
AAAAATAGTAAATGTTGAATATAAACTTATTTGATATCAAAATACCTCATTTATTTCCATTATGTAACAAAAATTCTATGGTTTATCATATCATCAAATGAGATAGAAAGACACAGTGTAGTTAGAACCTTGTATGTTGTTAAGAGATGCGCCTCCACATTCGAACATAATCTAAGTCCTTGGTCTTATCTCTGCATTTTTTCTTGGACTACACCAAATTGCTTGCACAACTTAATAACTAGCAATTGCAAATGAGTTGCAAGTTACGCCGGAGAGGGCTTCAATTTTATATGTATAATTTTACTCAAAGAACAATTCCAGTGTAAAGATAAAAAAGGGAAAGGTGTAGAGAGTCGGTTCTTCTGTCGGCCAGCTATGGCTGCCAGTAAAGTAAAATAAAAAACAGAACCATGAGTTAACACTACGGTCACTCATGATGTTCTCAGCGCAGCCACTCCCAAAAGCAAGGGCACCAAAAAATGGTTATAGCCTAGTCTAAAATGTCATTTAAAAGATGTGGAGTCAAACAATAGTAAATATCTATGACTTACAAAAATATCTAAAATCCGGCAACCTATAAAATTAAGCCACCGGAATTTGACACTTTCCAGCAATACCTTCTTCAAAGTAAACGCCTCCGGCGAAAAATGATTTTTTCAATTTGGTACCTCGGCAACTGGTATGGAGCACCCTTAAAACCGCTAACCCACATATAGATGAATCTCTAGAATTGAATAAAATAGTTGTCATGTCTCTTAATTAAGCTTGCAGCTTCATTAGAAATTCTGACGGCAATGTTGCCCTCCATAAACCTAACAACAAACATTATGAATGTGTTGTTTTCTCTTCTTAAATTATGTAATTTGATTCCCTCTGGATTGGGTTGCGGCCATAAATCATATATTCTCCAGTCCACTGAGAGTTTACTCTCCATGACAAACCGGTTCAAATCCTGATGGATGCAATTGAAATGGGAAAAACCTCCAAAAAAGAAAAAGAAAAAAACCAGATGATCAAAACAGTGGGCAGAGGCAAAGAAACTTGGCAAAAATACAATCAAAATGACAACGCCAACAAAAGGATGGTGTGGGAAAAAATTCAAAGTGAACGGATGGATGGAGCAGAAGATATGAGCGAAAAAGGCTTCTGGAAGAGGAAAACAATCTTATTTGGTTGAAATGATTTGTAATTGAGACGAATTATGTATTTGGTTTTGGCCTTTATGATCTGATTGGGATTTTATACGCGACTTGGAAAAAGTTTTATTCAAGCCATTGATTTTAAGTAAGTGGCATGGAACTTACCTCCCACAACCCGGTCGGGATTTGTGAGTCAATGTAAAACTAAGTTGCAAACAAGTCTATGTCTCCTCATCACCATTTCATGGAACATGAGGCAAAGCAAAACATTTATTAAGTTCTACACAATTCACGACAATGCGATAAACAAAAAGATAAAGTTAAGATTTGAAGGGTTACAAATTCAGTTGAGATTGGTAAGCTGATTTGGAACTTAAAACAAGTTAAGGCTCAATCGAGTTTAGTGGGTCGTCGTGGAAATAATTTGCAAACAAGTGTTTGTCACCCCGTTTGCCCTATCGCGGAATGGAAGGCAAGGTAGGCCAGGTTTTAGGTTCTATAGAACCCGCGACAACATGATAAACACAGAGGCAAAGTTAAGACTTGAAGGGTCCAAGACTTAGTCAAGCTTGGTGAGATGAATTGGAACTTAAAACGAGTTAAGACCCGATTGGGTTTGGTGGGCCATCACAGAACTAAAGGAACTTTGAAACGATTTCCAAGTTTTAACAAAGGTGCGACGAAGCAATGCCAAAAACAAAGAAAACACTTAATCTTTTTAGAAGATCTAGTTGATCTTTCACCACCAACATGGAACGAAGGAAATTTTGGAATAGTTCCTAAGCTCCCACCAAGGTGCGATGGGGTGATAAGGTCGAGGAAAGGCAAAACAAATTAAACTAAATTTGAAAAATAATTTTTTTATACAAAGTGTTTGTAGTCAAAAGTTTAGTTTTTGGACAAGATTGACTCAATGGAATCACAATTAAGGAGTTTTGAAAAATAAATGATGTGACAACAATTAGTTCTTTCTAAGGACATATCTTAGGTCACAGGGTTTATGACCAATGCATTATCCATTGGGCAATATAGTCTTAAAAATAGGGTAAAGGTATGATTGAAAAATAAGAGAGGGAAACCACACACAAAACAAACAAAATAGATAAAAGGGGAATCACAACAAAATCCTAACTCACCTATGTACATGCGGGGACAAACCAATTTCATTGCTTGAACAAATTCATGTATTACCCACTTTAGGGTGATGTTAGATGCACGTCATCCATATATTCAAGATAATAAGTATTGTCTTTGCAAAAATGGTGAATTATGAATTACCTAACTATAAAGAATCTAACTTTCCATGGCTTCCTTTTGTTTCTCTCTGCTAATCCCCTAGAAGTACATGATCACAAATCTGAATCTCCCTCTATCTGGATTTCTTGTAAAAAAACTTCACTCTTTCATAATGTTCTCTTATTCTATCAACAATAGTTACCCTTTCTTCTTCAAGTTTGTGCAAACACATTTTCTTATCAAGAGAATCTCATAAATGTCTCCATGCCTCCGGATTTGAGAAAAACCACATGCCACATTTTGTGCTAGTTTTTGGCGTAGGACCAAAAGGTTTCTCTTAAGAACCACTTCCATATGCCTACAATCTACATCATTTAGGGGTGTTGTGAGACTAGAGGAAGGTGATTCTAAGGTTTTTAATCACATTCAATCATACTTGTGACATCCATTCATCGATTGGGCACCCTGATAAAAAATTGCTACCTCTACTGACAAACATTTTCTCCTTGAAGAGTATTTTGGCTATGAGAGAAATTTCCGCCTATTTTTCATCACCGTGAGATGAAAATATTTCTCTAGGGTACGCTTATACAACCCACATGTGCAATCATAGGATATGATAGCTTGTCTCCACACCCCCTAGTTCTAGAAAAATCACATGTTGAAGTTTTTGCTAGTTTTTTTGCAATCGTAGGATCTAAAGATTTGTTTGTATACCTCCTGGTTTGGAAAAAATCATGTTTCAAAGTTTGTGCTATTTTTTGGCTTAGGACTCGAAGGTTTCTCTTAAGAGCCATTTCTAGATGCATGAAGTATTCATTGTTTTGGGGCATTGAAGGACTAGAAGAAGGTGGTTCTTGAGTTTGTAGACCCATACGGAAGTTCCAACAATGTTCATTCATCAACTGGGCGCTCCAATCAAAATTTACCACCTCTGCCAAGCAAATTTTTCTCCCTAAAGTGTGTTTTAGCTGCAAGAGAAAATTTGCCACTAATTTTCCATTGTCACTAGATCTCAATATTACTCACGGGGATGCTTAGAAGACATGTATGTGCAACCATAAGATCTCATTGGTGTCTCCACACCTCCCTTTTTGGGAAAAACATGTGTTGAAGTTCATTCTAGTTTTTGAATTAGGACAAGAAAGTCTCTCTTAAGAACCACTTCCATATGCATGTGATCTACATCTTTCAAGGGCATCACGGGATTGGAGGAAGGTGGGTCTTGGGTTTATAGGCCCATATAAACATGGCTACGATTTTTGTTCATTAATTGAGTGCTTTGATCAAAATTTGCAATCTCTACTAAGCAACTTTTGCTCCCTAAAGCATGTTTTGGCTATGAGAGAAAGCTTGTTGAAAATTTTTCATCATCACATGTTGTAAAGATTCCTCTGGGGGATGTTAGATGAACCGCACATGCAACTGTAGGATAAAATTTTTCATGTCCACACCTCCAAGTTTGGTAAAAATTGAGTTTTGAAATTCGTGCTAGTTTTTTGCTTAGGACCGGAACCTTTCTCTTAAGAACCGCTTTCAAATGCCTATGATCTGCGTCATTTTTGGGCGTTGTAAGACTAGAGAAAGGTGTTTCTTGGGTTTGTAGGCCCTTTTGGATGTGTCAGTGATGTTCGTTCCTTGATTGGATGCCCCAGTCAAAAGCTGCCATCTCTAATGAGCAATGTTTGCTCCATAAAGCATGTTTTGGTTGCAAGAGAAAACTTACTGTTAATTTTATGTTGTGGCACCCTATATAGATTTGGAATTAACTAACTTTTGAATGTACGCCCACACCAAAATATCAACTATGAAACTTGGCACATACCAATTTTTATGTAATGTAGCCTCTCTCTCTCTCTAGTAGAGGTTTAAACTTGTTTGGAATTTTTATGCCCTTCCGAGTAGGATTTGATCTCAGTTCAAATAACTTGTGAATGTAAGCCCATGTCAAAACACTAATGGTGACAATTAGCAAGGCACATACTAATATTTTATTTATTGTAACCTCTCACAAGCGGAGGTTTAAGCTTATTTGGCATAAGCATGCCCTTTCCAAGTGGGGTTCGAGCATGGGTCATGTAACTTGACAATGTAAGTCCATATTCATGTCATTCCCAATATGGAATATAGACGCAAAGGTTTAAGCTTATTTTCTTAGACATGTCACTCCCAATATATAATGTAGAAGATTTGCAATTTATTTGACTAAGCGCATGATGTGAATTTGGTATTACGAAGAACGATAATTGTTGGATATGTATTACATGGCTATAATGAGTATGCCTTTCAACTCTTTGAACCAGTATTGCACTCTAGATTTAATCTTGACCTTGCAAGCTTTTTTTTTGTTTTATTTCCATGCAATCATGTTGAGGTAGTCTAAAAATCCTTGGACATAATTACATCCCACTTGTTTTTATGTCATTCAGTGGAAATTGAAGTTGCAAAGATTTTAGTTCCGAATAAGTTTATTAGTATCAAATGAGTTTTCTTTAATTCTCTCTCCCTATCTCTCTTTCATATAATGTTTTCTCATATATAAAATTTTCAATTCCTTTAATTATATGTAAATATTTTTAATACCTCTAATTTTTCATTTTTTTATTGTGTGCAATTTTTCTAGACATGGCTTTGGAGGGCAACAAACTCAATTCGTAAGTATAGTATTTTCTATTAATTTCCACTAATAAATGTGTTACTTTAATTTTTATTTAATATATCATTAATTATTGTACTTTTATTTTGTAACAAGAAGAATATTATGAAGAATTTATCCAGCCCTGGCATAAGGAGCATATCCAATGTTTTGATATGTTTTTCTACGAAGGGAAACAGAAACTCAAAGACACCAATCAAAATGGGTAAATTATTTTTTTAATTGATTGTGTGTGTAATTAGGTTTTTAAGAATGTTTTTGTTGTGTTTTGTGTAGGCATTACGTGAGATCGAGTCTGAATCACAATGGGTTGGTGTTTTGAATTTAATGTTTGAGGATAGAGACTTCTTAGGTGTCCGTGGAAATTTTGATGTTAGGGATACTTATTTTGGGGGTATTGTTGTCAAAGGTTTGGGAAATGATTATGAGAATGTTGACAGTTTGGCAGATTATACTAGTGTTGGGTGGTGACGCTACTAACATTGATGATTCCCTTGTTTTGTAGGGTCAATCATGATTGGGCTTTATTCCTTTTTTAAAATTCATACTACGATATATTTTATCGTATTACTATTTTATTATAGTTTTTAATATATTATTTTAGTTTTATTATCATTTTTTTAGAACCGTTGAGTTTTAATTTATTTTTAATTTATCCTTGTAATTTTCTGTTCAAACTTATTCAATGCCATTGAACATGAACCTAGTCTATGATTACCTCAACAAGTGATTATGATGTTGCACATAGATGTTATTCATATATCTGCATCGCATCACAATCACCCAGTAAGGTTTATTTTTGTGTTCAACAAACATTTCACAAGTTTAAATTATATTTACATTTGAAATCTACATTATAAATATCATTATCTAATAATAATAATTTTATACTAAAAATACAATATTAAAATACTATTTAAATTCAAACAATAATGATTTTTTTTCAAAAATAAATCTGTACTATAGTCAACCTATAGTCAAATGTTATAGTTGGATTATAGTCACATCTATACTCGAGCTATAGTCGAAAGGGAAAGTCAAATTAAAGACATCTTATAGTCAATACTTAAAATCACATTAAAGTAAAAAAAAGCCCTCACATAGGCATAAGAAAATTATAATTAAATTTAGGCTATAATAATGATTAAAGTTAGGTTATGTTAGGATTAAATTCAAACTATATAGTTAGGATTAGTGTCAGGTTGTAGTCAAGATTAACATCATGTTATTTTCATGATTAACATCGGGATATAGTCGGGATTAACGTCAAGCTATAGTCATAGTATAATTGACTATTATAGGATGATGTTACTCTAACTATATAGCTTGGTGTTAGTGTGACATTATAAAAATTGCTCATTAGTTACACAAATAGTAACAGCCAAAAGACATCTAGCGTAACACTAAATCTGTCACTAAATACTCTAAACGTTGTACTGGAAATAACCCATTGCGATAGAGATGTTCTCCGAGAGGAGTATGTTTTCCATCAACCATTATAGCTTTGAGGTCAAAAAAGTCCATGTGGTGGACATTGTTGTTGCATATATTGGGAAGATCAAGACCAAAATAAAAATAGGCTCGTAGCCAGAGTACTTTAACTTCATTGTGTCTAAAAGTTCACACTCACACTCAATGAACGCTTTTGGAAGTTGCGCTAGGGCAAAAAGGCATTTGGGGTTGTGCTAGGGAAAGAAATCAAAACAATCTTATTTAGGTGAAATGATTTGCAATTGAGTCAAATAGTGTTTTAAAATGCTTTATGAATTTGGTTTTAGCCTATATAAAGTGAAAATAAAAGATGTTAATTTGATTGGGCTTTCATATGTGACTTGGAACAAGTTTTATTGAAGCTATCATTTTTTACCACGTGGCATGGAACTTGCCTCCCACAACATGGTTGTGCTTTGTGAGATAATGCAAAAATAACTTGCAAACAAGTGTTTGTTGCCCCCATTAGCCTTTCACAAAACAAAAGGCAAGGTAGAATAGTTCGTACGTTCTACACAACTCATGACAACGGGATAAACAAAGAAGAAAAGTTAAGACTTGAAGACTCAAAGACCTAGTCGAGCTTGGCGAGTTGAATTGAAAATTAAAACAAACTAAGACGTGATTGGGCTTGGAAATCCATCACAGAACTAAAGGAACTTTGGAACAATTCCTATTTTTAACAAAGGTGCAATGAAACAATGCCAAAATCAAATAAAAAGACAATGTTTTTAGATATCATGGTTGGCCTTTCGCCACCAACGTGGAACAAAGGAACTTTCGAACAGTTCCTATTTTTAACAAAGGTGCAATGAAACAATGCCAAAAGCAAATAAAAACACAATGTTTTTAGATATCATGGTTGGCCTTTTACCACCGACGTGGAACAAAGCAACTTTTGGAATAGTTCCTAAGTTCCCACTAAGGCATGATGGAGCGATAAGGTCTAGGAAAGGCAAAAAACTAGATAATAAATTTGAGAAACAAAGTTTTTTGTTCTAAGTGTTTATAGTCAAAGTTCATTTTTGAACATGTTGACTCAATGGAACCACAATTGAGGAGTTTCAAAAAAAATTGTTTTTCACATGACAACACATAGATAACATATTAAACATTTGGATTTTCAAATAATGGCAAAGGTTCTCAAGGAAAGGCAACCAAAATGAAGAAGCATTGAACATTTTGAAAAGAAGAAATTTTTTGAAATTAGAGCTTCAAGAATAATAACAAAATTCTAAAGCAAAGTGCCATTTGACGAAATTAGAGTACATATATCCCGAAATTTACAAAATTTGGCCAAACTTGATAAAATCGGGCCAAATTTATGAAACTTGAGAAATTAGTGGAAAATAGGGGAAAATAAAGAAATGGGGAAATTTACGAAAATTACTAATAGCCGAGGAAAATAGTGTAGTTTAAAGTAATATCAAGTCAAACTTGATGAGATTAGGTCAATTGGTGACAAATATTACAAATTAGTAAACAAGGCAAAAATTAGGGAAAGTAGAGCAAATTAGATTGAACTTGAAAAAATTAGGCTAAATGAAAAAATTAGTGTCAAACAAGGGAAATTGAAGAAATTAGGGAAATTTAATGAAACTTTATGAAATTAGACCAACATTGACGAAAACGTTAGTGGAAATAGGTGGAAATAGAGAAACTAGCGAAATTACAGAAAAATAATAAAACTTTGAGAAAATAGGGTAAATTTTAAGTAAAATGGTGGGATGTTAATAATTTTGAATAAATTACATGCATATAACAGGAATTTAGATATTCAAAGTTATGAGGAAGAGTCCAAAGATGATTTGGAACAAGTAAAGAGGTGTTGCCAAAATATAAATCTAGTTTCCCCAATTGGAAAAAATATTGGGTGTGGCCAATTGATATGATACATTTATCAACTATTTGTAGTGTAGGTCTTGGGCTCTTCACATTGTTAGCCATTGATATTGAGTGCAATACTCAATGTGCATTAGGTGTGTTAATATTACTTTTTTTATGGCCAAGTCTACAATTTCACATATTGGATTTTAGTGGTAAAATAAAAGCTTTCCAATTCAAAGATAGTGGAAGAGAAAAAAGGAAACCTAATGTATGGATGATCATACGTACTTCTATGGACGTCCTTATCCATTTAAAACATATTGTTGGTTTCATCAATAATACATGTGAGTGTACACACTACACACCCAATTGTCAATACATAGAATGTGCTAATGAAAAAGAAGATGCATGCTTTCAATTTTACCTCATTATGTTATGGTAGAAGCAATTGTATATATGAAAGTTTGTGAAGAACTTCTTGTTGACTATGTATTTAAAGGAAGAAAAACACCAACGAAATTGAGAAAAATGTAATTGACAATAGTGATTGATGTATATATTATTTTGTGAAACCCAAATTTGAAAATAATACAATTTTCTATAATCTTTAAAAAACAATATAATGTTATGGTATTTTGTGTTATGTTAAATGTTGTTTATTTCATAGTACACACACGTGTGTGTGTGTGTGTGTGTGTGTGTGTGTGTGTGTGTGTGTGTGTGTGTGTGTGTGTGTGTGTGTGTGTGTGTGTGTGTGTGTGTGTGTGTGTGTGCGCGCGCGCTCACATATGTATGTATGTATGTATACAAACATATATACATATACATATGCATAAATATGTACATACATATATATGAGTATGGTTGCAATAAAGACAAAACTTACAATTTCTCTTCTAAAGGCCATAAGAAGAATTGTTTTGACAACAGATGGAAAACTAAAAGGCCTTTACCCTTTAAAAGAAAAAGATTTTCCAAGCCCAAGTATCTTATCATGGATGGATTCTTAATCTTTTTGCAAGCTTCTTATCAATGCAAGTGTTTGTAATGACCTCTTCAACATTTTGTGCCAGTTGGGCGAGGGTAAAGATTTTGACAGTTAGTGTGTCTCCTACTTCATTGTCTTTACTTTCTATTTTTTCAAGGACTTGCTCTGATAATCTGAGTGGTAGAGAATGTATGAAGGTTTCTTAATATCACTATTATGGGATTGATCTACCTTCATGGTTTCTTTTCCTTGACTAATAGACATTAGAACCTGCAATTGTTCTTTATCTAATCCTTTTTGGAGCTCATGTACAATTGTTGCAAAACCAATGACAGATGGGTGTGTTTTTGACAATAGAAGCAACTTTTTTGTTTGATTCTACTTCTCTTTGTTCTTTAGCAAAGATTTATTTAGCTTTATCCTTTTGAACATTTATGAAAATCTTTTGTGTTGATCTCAAATTTTGAGATCCATTGCATCTATATTTTCCTCCTTAGATAATTTTTCAATTTTATTTTGAAATGTGTGTTACTATTTTAGGACAAGTGGGTGAGATTTGATCTAATTCTTGTAAATATTTTAGTCGCCTTTCTTCGCTAAGGGAGTTTTTCATAATTGATTGAATTTTTTGCATGGCTTTAGAGGAGTCCAACATGACATAATGGATTCTACATCTAGATTCGGTCTCTACAAAACTTGAGTGATTTTGTAGGAATTGAAGAAGGGATTTTAGCGTTGTGTCTTGGAGGTATTAGACTTGATAGTCTTTGATTTTCCATGGTTTCATGAGTGTGGCGTTTCTCATGATAACGACAATATTCATATCTAGTTATTATCTCATGTCAAGGACTTGACGATTCAAATCCTTCGTTTATTTCATAGAGAATAACACCTAGCCAATTAGTTATTTTTTAGTGGTGTTGTTATGTTTACCTAGTTTAGTCATCGTAAGATGATTGTATGTTTCTTTGTACTTGTCATCGACAGAGAGCTTGATATATATGTCTTTGGGTGGAAATATTCCTAACTTCTATAATACTTTGAACTCTTATTTATTATTATTTCAATCCTTTATAGAGACCTGTAAAAATAGTTAATATTTTTGCCTTGGTGGAATCCTTTTGGCTTGATTGAATGTAGGTATGTGTGAATTATTTTAAATGTATGCTCTACAAATATCATGATCATGGTCATTTCCTAGATGTTCCATAGTTTATGACCTTTTATCAACAGAGAAACTATGGAAAGTTTTAATAAAAAACAAACTCGAGATTTTAGAGGATGAAGTAGAAAGAGAGGATGACCTTTGTAGAAGGATTTTTGGTGGTTGGTTGCTAAAAAAACAGTTTATGACCTTCTAGTGATATGGTTGTTTTTATTTGCTTCAAGATAGACATAGGGGATCTGTAGAAAAATAAAAAGTAATTTGTAATCCACTTTTCACAAAGTGTGAGTTCTGACAAAGGAATATTTGCTATCTTAATTGTTTCATGGCCGGCTCTTTTTCCTGGGACAATTATCACATTGAGTAGTGATGACTTAGGATATCCAAACATATTGGCAGGGTTGTTTGTGTATCGTATGCAATACCTGACAACTATAGTGAAGGGGATACTATCAGGATGGATTTCTAACCCTTGGTATTGTAGATTAGTTGCTATCATAGTAGGAACGGTTGGATCATTTAGGTCTACTATGAACCCATGGTAGCATGTGCAATAGAGGTTGCTAAGAGAAGCACTTTCGTCAATAGCTCCTAGAAGAGTACCTAAAATATTCTAGATACGAGTATCCACTATGAAAAAAAGAACATGACAATTAATGCCTCTCCAAACGTGGGGACCTATGTACCAGTCAATTTGTCCTATATGGAGAAACTAAAATCCTTCCTTTTAAAGCTCTTAAAATGTTTAGGTTTCATTAATCTCCTAAATGGCATGCTTTAAAGGAGATAGGAAATTTTTTTACACATACTTGTTGCTTAGATATAAAATTAAACAATCCTAATTTATACACTTCAAAAGTGTGCAACTTCGGCAAGTTCCATTAAGCAGATGTTTCTTTAATGGATATAAAATTATGTTCACCATAAATTTCTCAAAGAATAGGTTTGTTGTTACTTAATGTGTTTATCTCCATGCTTAATGTGGTTGCCTAACAGCCAATGGTATGAATTTTTCATTGTGTGCAGTCTGGGAAGATTCGACAACCACCTAACATTTGTCTAGTTATGACTCATTATTTTGTTTGTACTTCTTCACGATGTTTGCTTCTTCTTATCTTATGGACGATAAGTGGGCTTACAAAATGGATTCCAACACCTATGGTTGTCGTAGAGACTCGGGGATGCGCTACAATTATAACTGCTCACAAAGAAGGTGGGTCAACACAAGATACAAGCTTCTCAAAGGGAACACATATTTTCCTTAAGCAAGAAAGAACACAAATTTTGACAAAAAAGATATCCAAGAAAAATTTATATTTCATTTTGCTAAGTTTAAAGGCGGATTTCACAACATGGCTCTTACACCCATTTTTAAGATCTTACACAACAATAAATTATTACAAAGATTCCAACAAAGATTGTTTCTAAACATAAGACTTCTTACTTAACAACACACTTTTGCAGAATATTTAAAACTTCCTAATAGTTTTTTTATTGATAGATTCCTTGTGGGATCTATCAAGATCATACTTCCATTTCCTAAGACTCGGACTTAAGACCAAGAATCAAATGTCAAATATAATGTCTTGCCTTATTTCTTTAGGATGAGCAAAGGGTATGATCAGATGCTTGGTTAACAAGATATGGACTAGAATTATCAGCCATAAGTTTGTTCAATCATAAACAATTGATCGGCATAAATCACATCCACCGAAAGAATACACAAAAGACACAAATGCTTTGTGAAAAAAGTGGCCGACATTGGTCACATCCACCTAAAGCAAACAAAAATTAACCTTAACAAACATACCCATTGATAATAGGACTAACCACATACCTCATGGTCGTTTAACTTGTAACCAATCACAGTTATTTGGTATCGCAATTTGGTTCTGCACCAAACCTTTTGGTGGTTTAGAAACCTTTAGGCCCACTATGCTTTTACAAATCAAGGAAATTGAAGGTCTTGGTCGTTATCATAACCTTCATACCCATCATTCATGGGGTCATTATCAACATAATCCATTTCTTGAGTTGGGTTGTCATTTTGATCATTTATAAAATGAATTCTTATTATAAATGGGGCAAAAATATTTTTTTCCCATATTCATGTTTGATACATTCAAGAGGATAATGTCTTTGAATATTAACTGGGAGGAAAAGGTGATCACGACAAGCTTGTGCAATAACTTTGAAAGTTTCAAAGGGGTAATGTATTTTGAATGGGCTACAAGAACAAAGTAGTATTTTTAGATATGGAGAGGTGAAACTCCATAGATGGTAGATAGCCTCATCTTGTGGTAGGAATCTCCTTATGATATTCCAGTCATGAAGCTTGTTTGCATGATGAAAGTACTTTACCAAAGCAGTTAGCAACCCTATGCATGACTTATATTTCAGATAATCTAACATAATAAGCTTGTAGTATGCATCTTATCATTGATCCTCAAAAACATGTTGAACCAATCGTTGAGCTTATTTGGATCATAGGCATTATTCTTTCACTAATAGCTAATAACTATTATGACTATCTTTTGGGAAATTTCTTTGCAACAAATTTGTCAAATCGGTTGGAATTCACCTTGGTCTAAAAGAAGACACCTTGGAAAAATCCATCTTGTACCAGTAGCTTTGTGGGTTATAGGCCTACTTTCCTCCTCCTTTGGTCAGCATATCTACTAAAGATTTTTTCTTCTCTTATTTATATAAAATGTCAAAATCAAAATTAGAAAACCAAATGGACCACCTCGTAAAGATTTGATAAACTATCTAGTTCTATAGGGGTTTCCTAATAGTGTTTTCAAACTCCTGAGATTAGTTCACAAAGTAAACTTTTGAGGTTGCAAATATATTATAAATTTATACATGGAAATTTTGGCTACTTGTATCTCCTTTTTACTTGTAGCATAGTTGTTTTGTTGTTGGTTCATAAACCAGAAGTGTATGCACATACTTGTTCTTTGCTACCTTATCTTTTCTAGAAAACCTACTTCATAGCAATCCTCGTTGGCATTTGTTTCAAGTACAAAAGGGTCATCACTTGGTGATTTCAGATCAAGAAGTCCTTTTACCTTTTCCTTAATCCTCTTTACAACTTTTACCATTGAATCGCTCCAAAGAACTTATATTTTTTTTATCCTTTGAGTAAGCATCATTATTTTGGCAACTTGATCCTTACAAAACATACATCGATAATTCAAGGATCCCAAAAACCTTTGAAGTATTTTTTTATCTTTAATTCTATGAGGGAAATTTTCAAAACACTTCAAGAGATGATATTGAGGTTTTAATTTTTCTTTTGAGATGAATAAGACAAGAAAATTAGTCTTGTTTTTCCCAATTTCCACCTTTTTCTGAGATAAGACAAGACCTTTAGAATCACAAACTTCATAAAACAATTTAAGATAGTGGACATGAGTATTCAAATCAAGACTACATATAAGAACATATTCTATATAAACAACAATGAAATCATAATGCCCAAAAATAGTATCCATTCTTGTTTTAAACTCTATGGGGGAATTTTTCAAACCATATGGCATGAATCTCCATTCAAAATAATTTTCAAGAACATGAAGGCAAAAGGCTATTTTATATGTATCCTTCTCGGCGATGGTGATTTCCTAAAATCTTGATTTCATGTCAAACTTGCTGAATACACAATTCTTCTCAAGTTTTTTCAACAAGGGTGTTTTATTTGGAATAAGATGCTTCATAGGAACAAGGAAGTCATTAATCCTTTTGTAGTTAATCACATTTTTCCCTTTTCTATTCGCTATGTTTGTTGACATAGAATGTTGGCAAAGCCCATTCACTATGAGAAGGTTGGATTAGCTTCTTTTGGACGAGATATTGGATTTCATTTATAACCATTTCTCTTTGTTTTGGGTTAAAGGGAAAGGTACTGGATTTGATTCATTTACTATGGTCTATTCCTAGTTTGAGATAGAAGACAACAATATATTTACATTTGTTCCATGATGTGTTGAGGTCTTCAAAACAAAGGCTTTTAAATTTTGTTTTCCAATTATCAAGTAGTTTCAGTCCTCTGGCTTATAAGTCAAAGATGGTCTTAATAACGTTGGGGCAAGGGTGTTTCAAGTTCTTTTGTTCCATTGTTATTACCCTTATTTTGGCTTCATGCTTGAGGTATGTACAACATTCTTCATTCCCAAAACTGTGGATTAGAAACCCATTTCCTAGTGTATAAGGGACATGATTGGATAAGGAATTAGTCTCAGGTAGCATATTTGTAGAGAAAACATTGTATGCCATGAAGTCAACTTTTGATGATATATCACCAATTGTTATTTCTACATTTTTGGAAATTTTATTTGTTATAGTGGTATTATTGTTTACTGTCTTAAATTCTACTACCATATATATCTAATTATAATAAGAAAGAGCATTGAATTTGCATATTGAAATATTAGATCCTATGCCGATCAATGCATCTTGCTAATAGGCTTTGTAGTTTGGGTCTATAATGTATAACTCAATCATTCATTCATCTTGAACCTTTTTGGTTTGTTGGATAGAGTATCCTTCTAGATTATCTTATTTTTTATGTTATGCTTCTTCATAGTCTTCATATGGAGTTTTAGGCTTGATAATAATGAATCCACATCATCCAGAGAAAACTACAATTTTTTCTCCATATGTTTTAAGGTTCTATCTATTGACATAGGAAGAGGCATCTTATCTTTAGCAATGAAAAGCTTGGCCAATTTACGCTTATGTTGTTTTCTTTGTTATCTAGAGTATTCAACAAGGTTTTCTTCAAATGTAAAAGTATTCTCGCCATAATTTACTTGGAGAGATATGATCTATTGTTAATAGTAAAAGCAAAGAGGGAAGTCGCATGTATCAACTTTAGTTAGTTTGGCTCGCAAAGCTTTAATCCGTGAGGGGGAATTGGGAAGATGAGTGAGTTTGGGAGGAGTCACTTGGTTTAATAACTCCCAAAACACATGCAATCATGGGATTCTAAATAGTACCCCTTAATTTTAGGATTTCCCTCTACATACTCTTAAGTATTGAGGCCCTCTTTGACATTATTACCCCTATTAACAATGACATACCAGTGCATAAAATATAAATAAAAAATACACCTTGTATGATTGCATGTGTTATATACCACCTTACCAAGGTGACCCCATGTGCTTCAATCTAGAGAGTAGAATCATCATATTGGAATTTGAGCATGTTACGATACAAAAATTCAAGTTAAGTTAAGAAGATGAAGTGTTTGTGTCCTCTTCAATTTGGTGCAAATATTTGACATGGAATGTAGTACCTTCACTATCATCATTAAAAAAACTAGAAATAAAGAATATGTTTGTGTCAGTATCCTGAAGATTATCAAAATATATTTTCCAATCATCAATTTTTCCATGGTTAATTATTCTAATCTTCTTTTTTTACGATATTTTCTTGTTTGGGGACAATCAAGAGTAGTATTTCTATTACCATAGATAAAACATCTAATGTTTTAGTTTTTACCCATTCTTGGCCTAAGATATTTGGGCCTAGAAAACCTTTTTCTTTTGAAGGATAAAGGCCTTTTAGTTTTCCATCTTTTGTTGAAAGACTTTTTTGAATGGCCTTTGGAAGATCAACTAAAGGTTTTGTCTCTTTTTCAACCATATGTTTTGTTTTCATCATATTAGTTGCATAGAGATGAACTTATCATGGATGCTTTATGCACACCCACTTCAAATCGGGGCAATATACAGACTCCTACTTTTCGTACGGTGCTAGTGTATTAACTATCGGTCGATATTAGGCTCTTGTTGGTGCATGTTACTTGCACTTCAACTTTCAACACGTTTCTTTTTTTATTTAACTTTCAACTGTAATTTTTTCATTTTTTGTTTTCTTAATCTTCTTTGTCTACCCCAGTTTCGTCTTTGTTGTCCTTTGTTTTTTCTCCCTTACTTGTCTTCTCTCTCTCATGGCCCTTTCTCCTCCCCCATGTTTTCATACCTTTTTCCATTTTATCTAGGATCGTTGCAGTGTAAAGTTATGGATGACACAAATGTACCACTATGGATTTGATCTCCATAAGTGTGTGTAATGAACTTATTATATCTCTAAAGCAAAATCACAACAATAAATGTCAATATAACACATCACATAAGCATAACTTCAATCACTCACAATTAATCGCATAATTTGAAATATGATCCTCAAATATTAACCACCACACACACACACACACACACACACACACACATATTTATAGAAACATATGTGTGTGTGTGTGTGTGTGTGTGTGTGTGTGTATACATATATATACACAATACATGTGTGTGTGTGTGTCATAATTAGTTTATGGGGACTCTATAAGTCGATTCTTGAAATTATCATATGACCAAGTCAAAAGTTATGCTATCCGTAAGTTGGCCACGCATATTCCAATACATATTATAAATTGAGTAGCATTGTTGGTCCTTTTGACCCTAGTTGCATTAGCCTCAAGGTATGTCCCATTTTCACCATCCTTTCATATTAATTGTGTCAACATGTGTGCCAATAAGATCCTAATTTGAGTTTAAGAAGTCTATAAATACAAAATGGCATTAGTGCCTTTAGGACACAATGGAAAGGAATGATAAATTTGTAAAAGCAAGGAATCCATTTTTCAAAGAAGCATCGTCGCACCAAAGATTTCGATCATTTAGGCAAGAGCATATTGCATTCATTAAAAGGATAAGGGTTAGGACATTTGCATTACACTAGACTCTCTCTTGAATTACATTATACTTAGTGTTTGCAAAATTGTTCAAAATACTAGGTACCTGATAATAATGGAGGTATAACAAATCTCCCTATTAACTCTCTCCAATTTTTATGGCTTCACAAGGTATTGTGGGAATATTAAAGTTTCAAGGAAAGACAGCAATCTCTAGTGATTTGCAATCAACTCTAGAAAAGTGGGTGAGGTTTTCAAAACTCAAAAGTAAACAGAGTCATCAAATCAATTTTGCATTGTCTAACACTTTCCAATTCTACATTAGTATGCTTTTGGTCCTCACACTTACAAACCAATACGATTTTGGTCGATCATGATTATTTTGGGTCTAATTTGCCTCATTGTTTAGACCTATTTTATGTTGTTTATTTTTTACAACTCTCTTCTGAATTGCAACAATATATGTATCACTCTAAAGCCCTATTTCTCCTAAACATTTCAATCATTTCAATCTCTTATGTTTGATCATGTTAGCAAAACAACAAGCATTTTCAATTATGTTTTTCTTTTGTGAGGCGGAGAAAAGGACTTGTTTGGAATCACTGCCACCTTAAATTCTTGTTAGTCAGTTGGCTTTATGCTTTGAAGATCTATGTTCAAAGGAAGATTTCTTGGCACTCTTTGTAAATAGTTAGTGCTCTATCCCTAGAGGAGAATGGTCAACGCCACACATATCTGCTTATAAATAGACCAAAATACTTCAGTTTTCTATGTATTATTTGGACAAGACCTATCCAATTCCAAATCAATGATCAAAACTAACTATTCCATTCTTGGATTGAATCTAGGTATGCCATGTGTCACAATCTTGTTTCTTTGATGGTCTTACACAAGTACCGTTGTAATGCAGGGAATTGATCTGCATTGGCAACAAATGAAATTCACCTATAAATAACACCTTCGACATAATTATTTCCTTATACCAACGATTGACAAATAGTTTTGGAGAAGCTTGCATTCTATTAGAGTTTTGTATGATTTGTTAGGTCATTGTATCTTGTCAAGGTCAATATAAGCTATCATATCACATCTATAAGTTTTTTTGAGAATCTTTTGTATGTAATTTGTCATTAACCCCGCCCTTAGGGTGTGTATAAGTTTTGTGTACGGATCTAAGTCAACTAGATGCAACTATTGTTGTAGTCAGCAAGGAACATTGCACCAAAACAAGCTCAAAAGTTTGTTCTAAAGGTCTACGATGCGGTAATAATTTGTTAAATCACCCTCTTGTTGATGTGCTCTTAACTCTTAATGCTATTGAAGCTTTTTGTAACTGGTATGGAACTTATTATCTTATTGCCTAATATGTCAATCATATCCCCTATTAGTATCATCTTCACGCCTTTGTTAAACATCATTGGAAAAATCATGGTATTAAGTTAAAAGGGATCTATAACCTTACTAAAGGGTATTTCTCTTTTCCTTCGAGGAGCCACAACATGTACAAGCTTTGATTGATAAGTTTAATTGTTGGTGCATGAGTAAGACAACAATGATTTTTCGCAATGGACTCGAGATTTCAAGTAATCTAAGCAAGTCTCACTCAAAGTCCCCATGTGGGTTGAGCGGCATATGCCATCAATTTTATTGTGGGCATTTTTAGACCAAATAGTTCAACTTGTAAGGCATGTGATATGTCAAGATGGAATGTTTTTACTTGTTTCACCATAACAAGATAGAATTTGTTGGGGTTGACCTCACAAAATACTTAAAAGAGTCTCTAGAGATTTGGGCGGGAGCGGGGGCGGGGGGGCGGGGGGCGCGGGGGAGATTCATTTTCTTTTGAGGAGCCACAACATGTGCAAGCTCTACTTCTAAGTCTATTTGTTAGTTCATGTGTAAGACCTTGATGATTTTGGCATTGATGGACTTAGGATTTCAAGGTACATGAACATGCCTCGCTCAAAGTCCTCGTGTAGGTTGGGACTCTTGGGTTATCACTCTCATTGTGGACCTTTTTAGGCCAACTATTTCAACCCATAAGGCATGTGATATGTCACAAGATGGAACGTTTCTATTTGGTTCAATTTAACAAATACATTTGTGTTGAGTTTAACCTCACAAAAACTTAAAGATTCTCTAAAGATTCATTTGGCATTGAGCTTTTCACACAAAGTGTAACACTATAAATCTTCCCAATATCTACCTTCATTGTCGAACCCCCAACCACGAAGTCCGTGGATGTTTGCTAACGGACCACCTAGACCCTAAGTTGACATTTAAAAAGTCAACAAAGAATGATGGTTACCCAACCACCAAGTACGAGAAAAATACCACGCGGATTCAGAACCTTAATGTTGTTAACACCACTACTATTGTTAAATCACAACAGTAGGTATAAAAGTTCAAGCCTAGTGCCCCTTTTCCTAGCCCTACATCACAGAATCAAGCTTCACCAGTTACCTTTATCAAGTTGTCACTTGAAGTGTTAGGACATCCTTAGCAAATCCTCCACCCTCTTAGCACTCATTTAGCCCATCTCATGGCAATTGTGATTCACCAACAGGAGAAAATAGGGTCATGTTCCACTTCATTTCACTAGATGATTTTTTTTTGCCAAACCATCAACCTATATTGAGTAACGTGTTTGCAACTTTAAACACTGAGGACAAGTTTGAAGATGGTCAACAAAGTACAATATGAATATTCTTTCATAGAATGTTCATGGTCTCACAATCCTCTCAAAAATTCTATGTGATTTGTCTGTCAACAAATTGGTGGCTTAAATATTGTTTGTCTACAAGATGTTAAAATTTATAATGGTGATCATTAAACCCAAGCTCGTGGTTTACAAGGTATAATTTCAATGGGGACCCTGACCTTGTTCTCACAAGGCTTAACCATGCCTTATTTGTCAAGTGACGTCTTTGCTTTTCATAGTACCAACAAGAAAACTATCAACCACAATCCTATCATTTTCATTTTGAGTGGGTAGGTAGCATGTTCAACATCTCAATTACTTGGTTATTTCTGAAAATGTAACTATCTGCTCATCAGGATACTATCTCACTCATAGCCCAAATGTTGACCCATGTGCCACATTTGCCTCATGTTGTCAGATATTTGAATGGAGGAATCATGTGATCACTTGCACCACCACCTTTATCAAACACTTTGGTAACTAAGTTAATAGGATTCGAGAACAAGTTAATCTTTAACCATCACCTAAATACACTGTCATGTTTTCCCAATGTAAGGGACACCACATGAACAATCAACTCTATAAACCCAACTCTTAGGCTAGGATTTAACCAATTTTTAATATGCACCGTCCTATTTCCCTAATGTAAGTGACACCACAAGAATAATCAATTTTTGTAAACCCAAATCTTACATCAAGTTGTAACCAATCTTTTAAGATACACTGCAATGTTTGCCCGTTATAAGGGACACCACAAGAACAATCAATTTTGTAAAGCCCAATTCTTATGGTCTCTTATAATAGAATTGATTGTTTTTGTGTTTTTTCCTTAGGGAAATAAGGCTGCACATCTTTGAAAAATCAGTTGCAACCTAACCTACTTACAGTTCTGATTGTTCTTGTGGTTTACTCTTACATTGGGGAAACAAAGCAGTGTATCTTACAAATATAGATTGCAAATTAACCTACGTGGGGTTTACATGATTGTTCTTGGGGTGTCCATAATATTGCAGAAGCACGGTGACGTATTCATGTGATTGCTCTAGTTGTGTCCCCTACATTGGGAAAATAGGACGGCATATTCATGTGAGGAGTAAAGAACATGCCACTGATATCCTGCCTAGAGAGGAAGCAGAAATGAGTGTTGGCATAGCACTCTACAAAAACCTTGCATGCCATTTGCATTCAAGACAACAAAGTTTTAACAGTGGAGAACTTTCCTTCTATCAACAGTTGAGGGAGGCTATAGAAATCAGTAAACAGTCCCAAAATTTGAACAGTGATGAGGGCTTGGGTTAGGATGTACATATTTAGTTGTTTCCATGTTGGTGGTTACAATTTAATATTGTAACAGCTAGTGATACGTTTAATAATTGTCCTAAAGTAGGCCCAATTCGCATCATGTACTACACACTGTTGTCTATATAATGAGTTCTGGTTTGTAGTTCTTACATATGTCCTACATCCACAAGATGAATTATATGTGATTCCATATGTTGGCGGATAAAGATAACCAGCACAAATTTTCCCATAAATCTTCCGTTTTATGGGCTGCAAAAGTTGAGTTTAGAGTTAAGAACGGTGGAAATTCAAGGGCATGGCCATCAAGTTTTCATCTAAACAAAGATAGCGAACCAAGCAGCAATCTATACTTTCCTAGTACTAAGATAATAAAATTGTCATATAGCTATAAGCCTATAAACAGTAATTTGGTTTTGACCCAAATTGAATAATGAACCGTTGCAAGGAAGTTAATTAGTTTGTTATTCTCAAAACACAAACATGTAGGAAAATTCCTCTTAATTTGCATATGTTTTTCATGAAATACAGCCAAGAAGATAGATCTGAGAACATAGGGATATCCTATTAATAGGTGTGAGGTGATCCGGACGCCTTAACTCGTAAAATTTTCCAGGTTCCTCTTCAAAAAGGAGTTCTACATATGGTTGCAAAACAGTTGGTATTTGCAGGCAGCAAATGCGCATTTGCCAGTAAAGGAAGTGGTGGTTTCACTCTAGGTAAAGCAGTGGTTTCACACAAGGCCCAGAAATGGGCAGGGTAACATTTGCAGACATTGTCTCTTCCTGTTTTGAGTTTTTTCCAAATCTTAATCAATCTTCACATGTTTTAAGCAAGCATAACTAGGCCCGTGGAGGTTGTATTATGCAATCAATTGTGATTCCTAGCAGTTATTCTTGGTTGTACGTGCTTAGGATAATTAAGTGTTTAGTGGAGTGCGAGTTTGCAGCAAGCTGTACTGCAGTAAATGGGTTTGCGCATGTTGTCATTATAAAGCATGTCATAAAAAGGCCTCTTCAAGGCGGTACACCTATAATTGCATAAGGAGATAGTGGCAAGAGGAGGAGATCCCTCACTCTTCTGGAATTTTTCCTACAGTGGATTTCTCCAAGTTAATCGTCTTTTGTGTTTCTGATTCTCCATATAGTTGCAGTAGTTTACTTTATCGTTATGTCGCTTCCAATTTTCCTTGACAACAGCAGTAGCTCCAATACAATTATAAGCACAATTAATCAATGTTTGGAAAAATACATAAGGAGAATAGCAAGCTAACAATCAAATCATGTTTGGAAATAGATGGACGATTCGTGTTGATAATTGAGGGATGAAATTATTTATGCTAATTACGAATCAGATTTGTTAAACTATGGTTTTTAGGTTGGGAGAGTAGATACACAGATGAAATCATAGGGCATAACAGGTTTTGAAAACTTGAATGGATGCAATTACATCCAGTGCGGGTTCAGATGGTTGGATAGAAGGGCAGATTTTAGCAGGTTAGAAACTATTCAGCTGGGTGTGTTAACCTGAAAATTGGTATAAATAATGTTCATTCGGATCGGAAAAGCCAAACCCCATGTCGGAACAGGCTTTTTACAAAAAAAATTAAAAATACGAACTATAATTTTCAATGTATAAATTAAAAAAAGACTAATACTAAAGCATTTACCTAAACATATGTATCAATAAGAGAGATGGAAAAAACTTGGTATGTATTCTTCCGTACTGCTAAATTTGAAAGAAGCTTTTGAGTTTCTAATTCTTCACCATGCATTTCAGTCAAATTTACTATATTTTCACTCTTCCAAAAGAAAACAAGCACATTCCACACACTTATCGCTTGATTTCCAGGCTTCTGGAACTTGACGGAAAATTTGAACTTGGCAATTTATTGAGGTAAGAAAATAAACCTGGCACAAATTTGAGCCTTGGTGCCTGTTCAATAGCCATTGGCCAGCTTACATCATATTACTGTTATAATGAGCAAAGTGGTGTTTTGCTTGTATTTTAACCCACCAAATATCGCGTCATTCTCCATTGACTGCAAATGGTGTTCTTAGTTTCTCCTGCAAACAGATGGTGATTCTTTCATATGGATTTTCCACATTCCCATGCTCAGAGGCATTTTCCCATTTTCTGGTAGAGTCATCCTGTGTTTTCTTGTCACTTCATGCTCAGACACATGTATTTGATTTCTTGGACTTCATAGCTGAACATTTTTTAGCCCGTTTTAATGAAGCAACCTGGTATCAAGAACTGGAGGTTACATCATTATCTTAGTTCTAATATAACGCCTACCCGACACATGAACATGAAATAT
Source organism: Taxus chinensis (assembly GCA_019776745.2). Lineage (NCBI taxonomy): Eukaryota > Viridiplantae > Streptophyta > Pinopsida > Cupressales > Taxaceae > Taxus > Taxus chinensis. The sequence goes on along the minus strand of CM034146.1, from coordinate 272,504,259 downwards.
CAACCTGACACTTTACAAGGGTGTTAGGAAAGTTTTTCTTCAGTAACTTAGAAGCCTTAGATTGACATTTTTCTCAAGAGTCTAATTTTGATTTTAAACTGGTCAAACCTGCACATCTGAAATTTGCTTCATGATATTCTTTGCAAAGGTCATTTTAAAGATGACCGGCAATTTTATGAAAGGAAAATCTCGCCACAGATATTTAGCACTCACAATCATTTTTTTAAAAAATAAAAGAATTTACCAAAAGGGTATTCTTGAAAAGGCTTATCGTCATTCTATATGTAGTCGTGACAATGTTCTGAACAATCAATATGTTGATCCCACTGATGACTGCCCTCATGAGAAACTTGATGGGACAATTCCATATTAAAATTTTCTTCATTTAGCATAAACAAGGGATCAGGACGAGGGAATAATAATTTAAGCCGAAAAGCATCAACGCCATTCAAGTAATACCTATAGAGCCTCTTTACCCGGATAAATCCCAAATTCCCATACAATGCAAGAGCTCCCTTGTTTGTAACCTCTGCCTCAAGGGTAACCTGCCCAAACCACAATGTCAATACATTTGCCAGGAATTCGCAGAGATTTTTAAAATGTAGTAGAACTCATTTACAACAAAACAGTGTCCAAAAATTGTTGCTATATTCCTCATACAAACTCTTCAAATTAACAAGCAATCGGCAAATGAAAAATAGTTGCCTTGGTTTCATAATAGAAGAATCTACTCCATAATTAAATCGCCAAAAACCTTTTCAGATCATGTAACTTGCTGAAAGTTCTCAGGGTGTTCACCTATGTATCAACTATGTATAAGACTATGAATGTACTCATATCCAGTCGGTATGCTTATGAACATACATTTACAAGAAGACACAGAAACCTCCGCTTGTGAAATGGCCAAATACTTTTTTAAACTGATTTGAAGAATTTGTGAGAATTAAATCTAAAATGTGATATGACTTGTGAGCAGTAAAATGTGCACAGAAATTAGAATAATTATAAATGAAAAATTGGAAACACTCGGGCTGTTCTGGTGTGCAAGTATCCTGCAATACATGTATGCAATTGTGAGAGTTTAGTCAAAAATAAAATGATTAGATCTATTCCATCGCATTAATGTTTGTTATGATGTCTTTTCAGCCAAAGTTGTCCCTTTAAGACTATTGATAGAAGTTGAGATCCGTATCATGCCATGTTCAAATTGCTACCTTATCATCAAAATGATTGTTAACAATGTCTGAGGTAATCAAGGGAGGATACAGCAGAAAACCACTATGGAGAATAGATGTAAAAGTAAAATGAAGTCGTCATTGATAATGTTTATATGCTCATATTACATTACATGTTTAAGGACTCTCGAATTATATCATGTACCAAAAGATTCAAATATGGATTATATACAGATAGACATTCCATAGAAGGGAAAATATGTCTAAAGGGTTGAATGTGGACCTTTTTAATAATATCATCCATTGTAAGTTATGCCATGCTAATTTAATGTGCGCGAGTAATAAAGGAATTCAACCTGCTCTCCTAGCAGTAACTCCAAAAGCGTGAGGTCTATCGATTTACAAAGCTTTCTATTTAGTAATTGCTGCCAATGTGATCTTAAGAGGTGAACTGTATTTTCTAATTGTAGAAATTGTAATGCTAGAGTTGACTCGCAAGTAAATTCCTTTTTGTTGTTTGTAGTATACAATTGATGTAGTTGTTCTCGGCACAATATTTATAGTTGTTTGGGGTCTTCGTCCTTTGAAAATACACATAACATGCTTGAAGCATACCTATGAGGCCTGCACCCAAGAAATATATCAACTATTGACCTCAAATACCCAGTAAATAAAATTGCACAAAGTAAGACATACAATATGAGAGAATCTAAGACCCTAACCAAAATGTTTTTTTTTCTATGAATGAATTGTGTCACTTCAAGATAATCTGTTGTGCATTTGGTGTTGGAGAAGCAAAACTGGATCAGTTAGTAGCAGATATAGCAAGGCCTTGATAAGTGTATAATTGATAAATTTAGCATCAGTATACATGCTCAATAGATATATGCAAATTGTGATGTGTACTACATAAATTCATAGGTTTTCATTACCCATTTGGTGGCATCCACGGATTCCCATAAACTGATAGTCAAACGTAGCTTGCATGTGTTACAAATTATTGTGTTAATACTGCTCTTGATTCTAAGCAGTTGTGGTAGCAATCACATGTATATTGCATTACTATTGTTCTTTATTTGGTGCATCAGTGCATGTATCAAGGAGGTTTGAAACAATCTCAATCAAGGTAGAAGATACATATGGTTCAGAGATGCACTGATTAATTTTTAAAGTCACTTCTCACTTAGAAATCCTTGCATACTTGTGATTTCGTTGCAGAGGTATTATTGTTCTGGAATGTAAGTCGTCCATTCATATTGAAGTCTACAATGGGGTCTGTATAGCATGATGTTTTGGCGTTGATTTTCTCATAAATTACCTTTGTTGAGGACGATTTGCTCTTCTCAATTATTTTCCTTGGTGCTATCCCAAATTTTTGTCACTTTTAAGGGGAATCAGCTCTATGTCCAACAAAGGATGACAAAAGCACCAAACAACACTGGCAGGAAATCTGGATAGAGCTTATCTCCATGTTTGAGAGGGGCAGCACCCTCATCTGATAAAATATAATGTATTTTCTAGATTTTAGTCCAAATTTAACCACAAAGTGGAAAGGATCAATACTGGATGAGTCTGGATATTCTTGGGATTATTCTCTATTTTTAACAAAACAAAATTGAGAAGGTAACAAAATCTTGAATTGTTCGATTAGTAGTAAGGGTTGCATGGGTCACCACGGCAATGCTCAAAGGTGTCCAGGAGGGATTGTAGAGCAAAGAAAACCAATGTTTCTCCAAATTTCCCGGACGGTAGGGGAGGATGTGGGGACACATTTTTGAAAAAGGCGAAAAAATTCCAGATTTTTGGGGATGGTGCAACGACAGAAAGTTGAAATCCAAATACAAAAAAATGAATATGAATATCTTATTGCCATATTATTAACTATCACAAAATAAATGCTCAAAAATGCACCTCCATCCTGCCTACCCCCCCCCCCCCCCCCCTCCTAGGTTTTATTTTTTTTGTAAAAAATAGCTTTTGATGGGGTCATCATGACATCCTTGGTACATCCCTAGCAGATTGAGGGCATCAGCCCATGTCTCGGGGATGTCGAGACATCCCCAAGTAGCCCCTCTTTAACAAGAAACCTCCAAGATGCCAAAAATGTTCTGAATGAGAAAAAAATTTAAGAAAAGAGACCACCTTGGGATGTTCAGCACAGCGCCAAAATGTAGGGGACATGTCCCTGTGGAACACTAAGAAAACTAAACCTTTCATGCCCTAGGCTAGGGTACAACCAAAAAACTTGAGACCGAATATTGAAGACACACAATTCTCCAAGGTCAATACAAGCTCAACATCAATGGGTGGAACATATCTCACTTTAAATCTACCACAGTACACAGTTCAGTAACACTCCATTCTTCGTGTCCAGCAAGATACTGAGTTCTTGAAAACAATTCATTTTCACATATAAAAAAATATTGCAGAATTCAACAAGTGACATCCATTATTTGCATCTATTGAAGATCTTGTTATGTAACAAATGCACACACATGGGATCCCTTGAGTCGCAGAGCTCATCTCAAAAAACTTTCACGTGCTTGTTAGCACACCATTGACCACTTGCCAAAAGTAAGATTATAAAACTTGAGAGAAAGACCAAATAAAACTTTCACAGCAAAAGAGAAGTGCCAAAAGAAGCATGCTTCATTCATCATTCATCCTTTTTATACTGTATACAATTAAGTGGTAGTCACATAACTACTCTTACCTAACTCCTCTATTTATCTTTTTTGAGATGACCCTTGTCCTCACTCTTATCCATATACGTCATAAACCAATTTCATTATGTTAAAACCTATTTCGGATGTATTGATGACTGATAAATAAGTAGAATGTCTAATCTAGAAACAACCTATGTCACAAGGTACACCAAATTTTATGGAAAATGTTAAAACTTCTTCAAACTTTATCCCCGCCAAACATTTACTTGAATTTTATCCATTGCTTTAAACTGGGAAGTTTTTGACATGATTTGTACTATTTGATAATCTCTAATATTTATGAATTTTCTAGAAATTTTAAATGATAAAAATAATGTTCGAACTCAATCGATTGGCGAACTTGAACTGAACTTTATCCTCGTTGAACATGAACTCAAATTTGAACCTTGTGTCTTAGGTTACATCACAATAATCTACACTAGCAAAGGAAGTCAAATAAAGTCTACTTGATAGCTAGACAACTAAGAATAAATTGGAGCAATAAAAATATGGATCAAACACAATCAAGACACTTTGAAACACACAAACAGATAAGAAACATGCTGTAAATAATCAAAACCAATGAGAAAACAGAAAACAAAACACTGGAAAAGTTATTTGAATGTTGTGAAGGATGGAACAACAAGCAAGAATGACAAGAAATGATAAGAAGCTGAAAACAGCAAGTGAAAGACCAAGAATGACTGCAAAATCACATAAGAACAGCAACAATTGAAAGAGAATAATGATGTTATGAAAGTTTCACAATAGAATGTAACTGTATGTGAGAAAGATGCAAGTTGTAAGAACAAAACAGCACCTATGAAATTTCAAACTCAAGACAACAAGATATGAAACTAATACAACCAGATAAATGTGAAAGATCTTGTACAAATCTGAAGCAAAAAAACAGCAGCTGAGAACAGAAAATTATATGAAGAAAGAAGACGAACAAGTGGTAACAAGAAGGAAGCATGTCAAACGACAACCTGTGAGACAAAAGAGGAGCAGCAAAACAGCCTTAAGTCTGAAACTTGAGAGAACGGAATCCATGACAATCACTATGGGCAAGTGAAGTCCAAACCTCTAATAGCATTCAAAGAAAGGAAGAAAAACTTGAGAGCAATAATTGAAACAAGACTGCAACACGCTATGGACAGTAGAACATACTCATTCAAGGTGTGAGGATTGTAGACGAGTATGAGGTGAAGACTATGGCTAAGTCTTACCCAAACCTTATAAATCTGATAGAAACACTCAAGGAACAGCTAGGACAGAGAGCAGTGATAATAAAGCAAACAAAGCTAGGAAGCAAACTGACTAAAACTAATCTAAGAACTGAAATCAACAAGTTGAAACCCCTGATCCACCAAACGCTTGATGACAAACCAAGGTTAATGAAGAGAAGAGGCTGGGCGTCCTCAGGTTGTAGCCTCCAAGAAAATGATGTTGTGTATCTGTCTCAAGAAGCTCACAGCAAGAAAATTGTACAAGAGTTAGAAAACTATCCTAAATGACGGAAACAGCAGTATTGTGGTTGGGTATTGCAAGAGGACAAAGAACGAGTCGAGCTCACAATTTTCTGACCCTTCAAAATGGGGAAGAGAGGTGTATAAATAGGCAAAATGGAGAGTGATTAGGCTTGTTGGGCGAAACTTGGGAGGTCTGGAATGGCAAACAAAATTTCAAAAGCAGGGGAAACGCTTCATTTCCAAATTCTAATTGTGTGTTTGCCTGTACAGTCAAGTGTAATGAAAATTCCACTTTAAGCAGACCAGTAGTTGTGTAACCGTTGGGGCAGTGGCATAACCACCACTTCAAGCAGACTGGTGGCTATGTAACTGTTAGGGGCGGTTGTTTAGTCACCGCATTAAGTAGGCGGTGGTTACATAACTACCACCTGCATAAAGTGGCGGTTTTGCCACAAACACAGGAAAAAAAGAGTAGAGGGCTGAAGGCAAAGAAAAGGCTGCAAGGTGGTTGAGAAAAGATCAAAACAAAGTGTGCGGCTGGAGAGATACATAACAGGGCATGTCAAGCAGCTGGATGGGGCGAATGCAATGTTGCACTGCGGCAATTTTGAGTGCTTACAGGTGGCATTCCATTACCTCTTAACCAAATTCTCATGAGCAAGCACCTTATCATACATGTACAACCACATTAAGCAATGTGCAAAGGGAGAGACCTTGGAAATTCGCAACATCCTCCAAGCCTAATTACCTTCATTGCCACCTTATAATGCATGTATAACCACATCAAGCAACATGTACAGGGAGAGACCTCGGAAAGCCATAACATCCTCCAAGCCTGACTACCTTCACTGTCAATTTCCAATTTTATTAGCAATACTTCCAACTTCTATTAGCAATCCAGCTCCAAAGTTCGCCCTTTAATCACCGCCAAACAGGCCTATCTTCCAGACAATTTCTTCGTAGTGTTTGATGCTTACATAATATTTGCATAACATCTCATGTAATCTCTAAAATTCCAATTATAACAGGCATTTGGGTTGCAAAATTTGTTAGAATGATCTGACCAAATATCTTCCATGTCTGATGATGATCTCCCATAGTCATAACCCACTTGAGCCGCTACCTAATTAAATTCTCCTTCAAGTACCTTAAAGTTCATATCATTTTCTAAGATAATTTCAGTCCAAGGGTGATGCCAGAATTACAGATGACTCTCAAACTTACCACCCATAATTGTGTAGATTCTGCTTTAGGATTGGCAATACTAGTTTATTCATGTTTCCCATTGTTTATACTAAAAATGCATGTTCCTTATTAGAAGTATCGCTGATTCAATGCAATTACCGCTGAATTTTTCCAAGGAACCATTATTTAAAAGAATACATTTTAGTTTCAACAGTAATTTTTACCTGAAATGTGCCATGATTGTTACCAGTTAAATCTATGTGAAAGAACTAACACATAATCTATGACCCCTTGACTATGAGGTAAACTCTTGTTATTAAAAACAAATTTCCAGCTGTTAAATTTATTTTCTTCACAATATTTTTCCATTAAAGCTTTCCAATGCTGTTCCATATATTGCCAAGAACCAGAGTCATAGTGGAAATGACCATATAAACCCTCATTACAGTGGTACAGAAATCAAAGAGAATAGTAAACCCTTAGTTAACTAACTTTAAACAGGCTAAAACTAAATTGACAAAACCTCTTGATCAATGCGATATATCAAACTTCCCCTTTCATGTAATGCATTAAGCAAACATAAAATGCAAATAAATAAGCTCAAAAATAAAATAAGCGGAAAAGTGGAGGAATGGAAAAAAATGGTCATAACGTTTGATAGAACTAATTGACAGCGTAGTTTCCATGCACAGAAAGACAGATCCAAGATTACTTATGGAAAACTACCATAATGGAAAGAAAAATATCAAAATATCCAACGTCTAAACAATAAAATGACTAACCAGTGATATATACTACAAATCAAGATTCATAAATTATTCTTGAATGAGCAGGGAAACTAATCTACAAACAGATATGGTTTATAACAGGTTAAAAGTGAAAATATTTGACAAGGGTTTTGAAGGTATTGTCATTATCTGAGAGTACTGCAACTTATAATCTACATGAGGGCGCTTTGCGACAATCCTGGTGTTTATGGAAGCTATCTAAGACCACTGCAATTCACACTCTACATGCAGCTACTTTGTGATGAGTCTAGTGGAGTAGAAGGGAGGTTGAAACAGATTTATTATTGTATGTTGGAAGAAATAAAGAAAACTAGTGCTAGAGGATAACGCTAGCAGTTACTTGTGCATGCCTTCAGGGGAAAGAAACCCTGAAAACATGGCAGGTAAGAGAGATAAAGAACTTACATTTTTTCGAATGGCTGGGATAAAATCCTTGGCTTCCTAATGATTATAGACAAATATTCTGCCAAATTATATGATATCTCTGATTCTTCTACAAGAGGCTTTACCCTATGAAATTCAGAAGTTGGAGTGGACTTTGATTTTGCAATAAACATGGCTTTGGCCCCTAGCATTTAGCATTGACGGATAGGATATTGAAGAACTGCTCACCCCTTTACAATATTGAGGTAACGCTTTTATCATATTGGTTATTTGTAGTAGCACTTTCATGCCATGAGCAGAGAAACAGAATCTAAAACAGGGGTATGTTATAGGCATCAGATCAAGCTATTCATGCTGATGCAACCATCGACAATAGGGTTCAGTCCTTCAAAGCATAGATTATCATCTGAGTTGCATAAGCATGGATACGGATACAAATAAGTTTCAAGACCCCCTCATATGGGTGTGGCATTCATAAAAAAACAAATACACCTACATATACCTATGAAAAGTCACTGCATAAAAAATTTAACACAATTATTAGCCGTAAAGAGGAGATTTTCAAAAATTTAACACATTTATTAGCTGTAAAGAGGAGATTTTCATTACTTGAGAAGTGATGTAAGATCATTGCTACTATATACCAAAATGTTTATACATATAATTTCAACATCAAAACAAGTACAATGATACAACCACATGCTATAAAAAAATGTTATACCTATTCCCAATGCCAACGCCAACCAAAAACCTAGAGCCGGATGAAGATGCAATATAGGAAACTCTTGCTGCGTCAAAATCCTCAACAATGCGATCGAGATGTGGCAATGCATTTATGGATTCATTGATGTCACTCATCTCAAACTGCACATCCCAAAGTGGACTAGGTCCCTTCTTGTACTCAAGGAAGGAATGTGATAGGAGGTGAAGATTGGAATGGACATATACAAAGTCATACCCCTTACTAGCTACCAACCTATTGTGCTGCACAGATTGGATGAGGCCATATGTACTTCAATTCCTTTCAGCTGAGGAAGGACTAGAAACCATTAAAAAAAAAGTTGCACATCCCAAAAGCCTACTAGGTCCCTTCTTGTAGTTAGGGAAGGAATGTGCCAGGAGGTGAAGATTGGAATGGACATATACAAGGTCCTCCGCCTTGCTGGCTACCAACCTATTAAGCTTCACAAATTGGATGAGGACATGTGTGCTCTAATTACAGGAGGTGGAGATTGGAATGGACATATACAAGATTGGAAATGAACCTATTATGCTTCACAGATTGGATGAGGCCATACATACTCCAATTCTTGATCCATGGCCTTGGAGGTGAGCTAGTGGACAACACCCTAAATGCAGATCTAGATGTGGTATATGTGTATGCAGAAGCTATTTATAAATATGTATGAGAATCAAGAGACAGAGAGATGATAGAATTGACAGAGTAAATGCATTTATTTATCTACGCATCTTGTACATGGCATACTCTTGAGAAAGATGTATGGTTGTCTATCTTCTACTTTGATTGCTATCCAAGCTATAGATATGTATATAGAGAGATTACAATGCTGCAAAGGTGGGAAGATCCGTTATGGTAGTTGAACCATTTTTGGGACTCCAAGTGTGACACTTCACCTTCCAACCGTCATGTGGCTAGAAAGATGCCTGGTATTCTGAGAGAGACACTCTGACATAATGGCAGTCCTGTGGAGTACCGCGCAGTGTGGTACAACATAGCGTAGAATTGGCCCCGATGGCATCACTAAGATTGGAGAGGTTTCGCAAAGCAGCGCCTTGCGATACCGCATGATGTGAGTTAGCCTTTGCAGTTTGGCATGGAGGTGTGCGGCACCCTATCAGAGCCAATGATGTAATCCGCAAAAGGTTTGATGAACACTCAAGTTGGCACACACTTGGTTTGCAAGATTTATTTGCACCACTACAGAAGTGTGTATGGCATCCATTGAGATGAGAGGATGCATCATGCCACTAGTGGAGTATGTGCGTCATTGATGGTAGATGGTTGGACAGACTTGGAGATATTGCGAAACTGTGGCTAAGGTTCTGGAGTACCTCAGTCCATCGAAGTGGAACAGTATGAACTGCAAGCTGTGAAGACATGCTTGGCAGTACTAGGGGAAGCGTTGCTAATAGATCCTCCAAGATCAGTTGACCCTCCTTGTAAAACAATAGTCCTAATTGCATTAAGACTAAGAAGCAGGTGTCACACCTTGGATTCTAGTTGATACCTCGTTAACCATTTGTCTTGTTGTGGAGTTGACCTGCTCTAATGACTGTCCATACATGTTTTCCATCATCTGATTTGTCTTTGTTGGTGGAGATCATGCATCAATAGGAGATGAAATTTTGACTGCAAAATATGAATGAGAGTATAGCACAATCTTCTTCGGAGTTGGTGTGGCATGCATTGAGTATGGAATTGTTTAAAAAAACCGATATCGATTATTGCTTATTGATAAAACTATGCTGAAAAGATTGGAATTGTATACACACTAGTGACTGCATGTATGGATGCCCAAGAAGTACATCACAAACATCAATACTAACTCATATTTGAAAGGATACATAGAGTATGAGAAGCGGCATTGGAAAGTGACATGCATACTGTTGTTGCAGGAATTGAGGCATCCCAATTTGTAAGGCTATGGATGAGGCGTGTTTGGAATATTCAATCGCTTGATGGTTGCTTCAGAACTTAGGTTCTTCATGTGATCACCATCAATCAAAAATTCCAATGGTTGCCCTTGCAACCACATCTATGAATGAAACAAACATTTTGCTTCAGCATCTTGCATTGTTGGGGTTGCTTGTGTTGTGCTTACCAAAACATTGGGATTTGTGTTGATGATTCCATCTGAGGGATCAACTCCATCATCCTTTGCTTCTACACTCACAAGCAATGTCTTTTGAGCATGGCACTATGTGTTGGAGTGGCTTCTACTTTTGTGCTTGTCACACCATTTTCCTATCTTGGACGGTTATTTCTTGTCCAAAACAGGCGTCTTCCTTCGCGTAAACAATGTGTCCTCCTTGCCCTTCATCTTGGACTCCTCAATGATTGTCGCATAGCAATAGACTTTTCCCATTGTCTTGACCTTAGCTTTAGTTTGGACTCGATAGATGGTTGTGTACCACGCAGTACTTGAGAACTATATGCTCCTCTAGCTCGAATGACCCAACCTTGCATTGAGCTCATTGAGGGCATCGAGGTAAGGCTTGGATTGACTAGTTATGTCCTTGCAAGAGTTGTTGCCACTAAATGTCGTGATCTTCATAAACATCTTCAAGATAGTATTCATCCTTGAAGGCCTCCAAAAATGAGTTCTGAGTTCCAAAGAGTATGGGCTTACCACCACTTCTTGACAGTTGAAGAGACTTTCAGAAATGCATGATTTTCTCTTCGTCAAAAATTCATTCATAGAAAAATACAAATCTAATTGATATAGCCACTTATCTTACATAAATCTTTCCTTCAAACTCTAGAACGTCTAGATTTTGTTGAAACCTAGGGGAGACTTGACCACCAAAAGTATTACCTGATGATGAGGTTACTAGGACCACCCTTTCAAGAACATCTACAAATTGGCTAAATAGAAATTTTCGTGATCTATGAGTGTTTTTGCAATTTCATTCTTGATGATTGCATGAATCGTATCTTGCATAGGGTTGTCTTTGGCCATCGGAACTTTATTTAAACAAAGTGAGAAATAGTTTGATGGTTTGATATCGAGGCTCGCATACTCTAATTGTGTTTGATGGGGCATGCAAGAGGAACCGCTCCGATACCACCGATTCGAATCTCAGGAGGTAGCCTAGTGAACAACACCCTAAATGCGGATTCAAATGTGTTATGTGCATATGTGGAAGTTATTTAGTAATGTGTAGGAGTTTCAAGAGATAGAGATATTAAAACTGGAATAGTAAATGTATTCATTTATCTATGTCATGTACATAGTATACTCTTGAGAAAGATGTATGGTTGTCTATCTTCTACTTCGATTGTTATCTAATCTATAGATGTGTATACATATATAGATTACATTGTCGCAAAGGCAAGAAGAGCCGTTATGGTAATTGAACCGTTTATGGAGCTCCATGTGTACTGCTTCACCCTCCGACCATTATGTGGCTAGAAAGATGTGTGGTATGCAGAGAGACACTCTAACATAACTACAGTCCTATGGAGTACCACATGGCATGGTACGACACAGCACGGAATTGACGCTGACACTGTCACTGAGGTTGCAGAGGTTTGGCATGTGGCCCCTCAAAGTACCGTGTGGTGTGAGTTAGCCTTTGCATTTTGGCATGGAAGTGTGTTGTGCCCATCAAAGCCAATGATGTGTTTCACAAAATTTTGGTGAACACTCGATTTGGAGCACACTTGGTCCACACAAATTGATTTGTGCCACTGCATGAGTGTATACAACATCAATTGGAGATGGATGGATCAACTTGGACATACCGCGAACTTGTGGGTGAAGTTCTAGAGTACTACAATCCATCAAAATGGAACCACGTGATCTGCAAGCTATGAAGACAAGCTTGGCGGTACAGCGGGTACCGTAGTTGGTAGATCTTCCTGGATCAATTCCTTTTAGTTGAGAAAGGACTAGAAACATTTATAAGAAATTGATGTGAAAAAGCTACAAAGAGGCCAAATTGAAATTAAAAATAAAACAAGAAAAAAAAATGAATATAAAGTGCAAACTCAAGACAAAAGGTTGGTTTGCCATTTTTGCAGATTTTTAAGGTCACACAATAGTGATCCCACCATCTCACAGGGTCCATTTCGTTCCTATCTACCGCTACATCAACATTTGCATAAACACATATGAGGATTCAAAGGTCCCAAATTCCTCTTGAATCTCCTCCGCTATAACTCTAGAATATGCATACATCTTACGAGCCTTTCTATATTCATATTTGGTGATGCTCTATTCGACATTGCCAACATCTAAACATGGTAGAACTTGGGATTCAAAGGATACGCCAAAAGCTACAAAGGGGTTGTCAATTTGTCATACCTCTTTTTGACCATGTTATATATTTGTTTGTAAAAAAATCAGAGTGGTCTAGCTTTTTTGCCATCATAATATCTCTAATTTGTTCCACCATTGTATTTATGCAATCATAGATATCACCCAAAATTGGTTGAATTGTGTCACCATGGAGAAGCAAGGCATATATTCTTCTCACTAGCCTTACATTCAACTACTTTTAATATCATTGCCCCCTTTCAATTAATTGCAATGACATTGATCAATGATCTATTTCTAACATCTTTCCATCCATCACCAATGATGGATACCCCTGAGATATGCCATGAAGCTCAAATCATTCCATCGATCTACCAAAATCTCTCTTTCTTCATACACTAGTTCTTTGTATCCTTTTGATACCTTGTTGATTTTGCATGCCATGCTGAATGTAATGTCATTTGCATACAAACAACCAATCATTTCATCTATATCCTTTTGACTCTAAAAATTGAATGATTGCGACCTTTGGATGCAAAGGATTTTAGGTGAATATCTTTGACCTAGCCCTCAATGGAATAGACCTTTGTTTTACCACTTGAACAATACCATCAACGTTGTCTTCTTTTAAAAAAAAATAATAAACATTTAAACCAAGGCATATGGCACATCTCATTCCTATTTTGTGACAAAGGTGGCCACGGACCCTGGTATTTTGATAGTTTTTGCATAGGCAAGAATATGGAAGACAAAACCACTACATATTTTATGAACTCAAACAAGGCTTGTAATATCAAAATATCTCCGCTAAACTTTGCAATGCTCCCTCAACCTTTTAAATAAGCTTTTACAAACGGGATATGGTTTCCTATGGGACCCAAGGGTCCAAAGGGCCCAACTAACGCCCATGTAACTAACCACTAACATTGGTAATTAATGCTAAACATAAATTTATTAGCAGTACTAACATAACATGATATTTATTTAACATGATGTCTCATATGAGATGCATGCCTCTATACAATATAAAAAACTAAATAAAACCACTTGGGCAAAATGACCTGACAAATCCCCCTAATCCAAAGGGGTTAGAAAACAATCTAGAGCATATCACAATGAAGCCATCCAAAAGTCTTTGTCGCACCTGCATACATCGTGATATTGATCAACCGATGTCACTTCACATAGAAGCCCACTACCCCACGAGTTGTGGCATGAATGATGAACATCCAACTGGCATGGATCGATGTGGCATGCTCGTTCCCTTTTCCCATTTTGTACCCGGATTGTAGTATACGCACAATCCAGGTTTCGCTTAACTACATCGATCCACATAAGGTTAGCTTCACACAGAGGCCCGCCACGTAACTATTTAGTACTATGTATGGCACATCTATCTTGATGCCCTACAACGTTGACATCAATTTGCTCAACACTATTGACGCTAGCAACTCCCTTGTCATCTGGCACAATCAACGACTGATCGAAGCCAAATACTATCTCTTCCCCTTATCAAGCAAGAGGTGAGAAATCCTTCCAGCGAAAAACAAATCCAAACAACCCGGTCTACTCTCAATAATTTCAAATACCTCAAAAACCAAAATTGATAGAAAACAACACATTCTTATCATTTATCCAAAATTGTCACTAAAGCAAAACCCATCCTCAAAGGTAGCAGCTCGCTTAAAATGGATGGACCTTTGGCTCTGTTAGATAAAATAAGTATAGATTTTGTCTTCCATATTCTTGCATGTGCAAAAAGCTATCATATATGAACCTTTGTACTTTTGTTGGCAATCTTCAGCCTATGGCACATCCATACATAACCTCTACTGCCCACTATTTCCCAAACATCGGATGATGTTGATGCCTGATAAAATTATTATTAGAAGATGAAACTAGAAAATAAAGGCGATAGAGCGAAGAAAGAAGATAATAAGGAAGATGATTATGAAATTAGAACAATTAGTGGAGACGAAAATGAGAAAGAGGAGGACTAGTGAAGAAGATGGTGGAGATAGGAAATGACACTTCGCCCCCCCAATCTTAAGAGATTATTTGAGGAAATGAACCCTTGGACCAAACGCCATCCCCCATGGCATTTCAAGAATTTAGAAAGACATTGTTTGAAGAAGATAAGTACATAGGAGAAGAGTTGAAAAATAGTTATAAAAGACATAGCAAGAGATTTTTGTGAGACATTGGGAAGAGGTTATTTTGAGATAGTTGCAATGAGACAAGAAGGAAGAAGTCAGTAGTGAAACAAAAGTCAAATAGTCAATAAGTAAGAAAAGAGAGAAAAGCGAGGAAACAAACACCACCAAAGAAGAATATCACACCAAACATACCACAAAGAGCATAGAAAGACAGAGAAAAAACACAATCGCACAAAGGATGACGTTGTCACTTTTTGGGAAAGATACTAATAACACAAAAGAGCATTTTTTTGTCTTAGATTTGTATTGGCAAAGTCACAACATTACCAATAACCAAGTGAAGCTATTTGATTGTGGGAACATTAAGAGATGAGACACTAAAATGGTACATGAAAATCAGTTCAAATCATGCAAAGAAATGGGATGAAGTATAAAAAGAGTTCAAAAGCATTTTTCATTTTCCAGAGATTACGACCTAAAGTGTTAGTAAAATAAAAAAATGAGAGATTTGATTCAAAAGGAAGGGGAGACTGTAAAATACTTTGACATGAGGCTTAAAAACATAGTGCGGAAGTTGGACGAACCACTAAATGAAAAATGAAGAATAGAATGGCTTATATCGCGGCTATTACTATATCTAAAGCCATCAATTGATAGAAAAGAGTTCAAAACATTTGCGGAGGCGCAGAGCAAAACCATGAAGGAGAAAGGGAGAAGCGATCATGAAGAAAAAATTAGCGAAGTTATAATATGAGCTAGTGCAACTAAGACTAAGACGAGAAATCCACATGACGTCTGACATTCGAACAAATTCACTGCACAAGATTGCAACACAACAAAAAGATATCGGGTACTTTCCTATGAGGAAGGGCTCAATCGGTCAGAATGTCCTCATATAGATGGAGTAAGGAGAGCAACAACAACCAGATTGAACCCAGTTGGATGACACCACTTAGACAACAACCGGTTATGAACGAGATTATAGTGTGGAATATGTAGATCATGGGACCAACATAGCCAAAACATGTAACCATTGATGGAGGTCGCACCACCCACAAATCAATTGATGTATTGCATGGTGTGCGGGTCATTTAATCACTACCATCATACATGCCTGGAAGTGGATGCACTGGAAGAATTGGAGTATCGAGCTAGAGCAACCACGGCAACAAAACAAATACCCCCAAGCACAACAACAATGAACGTAACCCCCTCGGCGGCAACAATCTCAAATCAAAACACATACACGGTGCCACCACCTCCACTACGAATTCAGGATCTAAGAGACCACCTATGCAACAATACAATGGATATCAAGGAGGATACCAAAATAACGGGGGAGGATTTCAAAACCAAGGGGCATATAACCATATGGGAGGATGTTAGCTCAACCAAGGGGGATTTCAAGGATATAATGGAGGAGGATATCGTGGCAAATATTGGGGAAACGCTTATAATAAAGGAGGTTACTGCGGATGATACCAAGGGAATATTCAAGGAGGATGAGGATACCAAGGAAATCAAGGTAGCTGATAGCCTGATACTAGAGTAATTGAGGTGGATAGGATCAAAGACCGCTAACTAGTTATAGGTGTGGTAAAGAGAGACATGGTGCGGAATTGAACAAAGCCAAAACATATACAATGTGGGTTTTGACATGAGAAGGGCGACGATGATTCATTTAGTTGTCTACAAGTAACATAATTTCTCAAGAATGGTGGGACCAAGACAAAAAGTATTGAACAACAAAAACAAGACCAAAGATGCCCAACATGTGACAAGGATACCGTGTGAACCCAAGCAGCAAGATAACAATCAAAAAACACAAGAATATAAATGATACACATTTTGACCAATCACAAGGCTCAAAGACAAGAATGGCGATGTCAAAGAGGTTAGGGAAGAAGGAAGAAATTTTGCAAGAGTTCAAGAAGAAAACACCACACAACAAGATGGCAGAAGGTAGTGTAAAAGAGGAACCACGGGTGGCAGTGACAACAAGAAATGGCGCCAAAACAGGTAAAGAAAAAGTACAACAGGAAGATGAATCAGACAAGGAAGAAGATGGAGAATCTAAACCCAGACATGCATGATAGGGTAGTCGACAACAATAAAAAAATAGTTGAGCACAAACAAAAAAGATCAAGAGAAAACAACAATTCTTGATGAGAACAAGATAGTAGGACTGAAAAAGATAGCCAACCTAATAAATGATCAAGGCTTGAAAGAAAAACTACAACAATTTTGTAAATAGTGGAACAAATAAGAGAGAACGCATAAAGTACAAGTAGTCAAAAGAAAGAATAAGAAGAAAAATGTTTTTAGAACAAATCGGAACCGGCGGGAGTCGGCAATACATCTAGATGTAAACATAAATAAACAAGAATTCAATAGGCTATTGTTAGATCTAGGAATAGATGTGAATGTCGTGTTGCAAAAGACACGGGAGACACTAGGTAACTGGTAAACCATGCTTACAAGAGGTTGATTGTGACATAGCGATGACCAATGGAAGCCTTGAAGCACCACCAAATGTTGACATAAACTAGGTAATAGTTTATTAATTATGTAGTTCCATAGGCCTAGGCTAGAACTGATATTGAGCAAAGAAGAGATAGATTACTTTATTATATTATCATCTATTTAGCGCATTCATCAAATTTGAGATTACCTAGTTTATTAATTATGTAGTTCCATAGGCCTAGGCGCGAACTGATATTGAGCAAAGACGAGATAGATTACTTTATTATATTATCATCTATTTAGTGCATTCATCAAATTTGAGGTGGGTCTTAAATTCCAGCATAACAAAGAACACAAATATTCCCTAAAATATCTTTTCCTTATTCATATATAACTTATAAAACACATTACAATTCTCACATAAACTCTATCTTATACCTTCGTTTACCTATACTATTCTGCATATATCGTCACATTCATATACATTGTATCATACTCGTACACTCCACTAATCCATGCCTACACTCCACTCACTCAAATACATTACAGTTCTTAGATACACGCTTTCTTGTACCTCTGTTTACATATACCATTCCACATATATCATTACATTGATATGTTCTGTATCATACTCACTCATACATTCCACTCTCCATGCCTATCTTATCCTAACCCCACTTTGTGGTATGAATACCAACAACATACTTTACAGTCTATGAAGAGACACATCTAATGATTGTGCCTATGGTACAATCAAAGTCTTCAATAGTCGCTGCAAAGCACCTTCCGGTACCGCACAGATCCGGGAAGATAAATACTCTGTATCACCTTGCTGAACTATTGATGTTGTTGCGGTGCATTCTGGAGCTTCCACATTGTCTCTATTAACTCCAATTCAATAAAGAACCCTGCCAACATATCTTAATTTATTGGCAGCACCTTAACTCCAAGAAGCAGATATCTCTCCCATATAGATGGGAAAGCAAGGATTCTTAACAAATGAACAATATTAGCGATAGACACCTGATCTTATCAGCAACTTCTGGAAGGTGTTTTAACTTATTGGTATCACATTAACTCCAAATAGCAGTTATCTCTCCCAAAAATATGAGAAAACGAAAATTCTTAACAAATGTCTAGAGGGGTGCTCAACAAACTATGCTGTAAACTAACAACGATACCCAAAATGGTACAATTGAGGAGAAAATTGGTATGACGCAGCTTACCCATACAACAGAAGCATGCAGAGTATCGAGATCCAGTTAGTCAAATACATGTTAATTTCTTGCCATATCACATCATTTGAGGCCATTACAGTTATGGCCCTCTCTAGTTGACTAATTGAACCATTTAAAGGTCAAGGCACTCAAGTGACAGCTTGTCATTTCCTTGTGGAGTAATAACAAATATCGAAACATTTGATAAGAACCTCAAATCAGTCCGAAACCTTATGAAATTGCAAACAGGACCAACACCAATGTGAGCAGGAATCTGAGGAGGGTGATTGACTTTTCTTGAGATTACATCCCTACAAGCAGAGCTCTCTTGTAGAGAAAGAGGCAAAGAAACTCATGCCTAGATACTACAGGTGTTATAAAGCACCATCAATAGTGTGACAGCTTGCATATACTCGGGAGCAACCTTAAGAAACAAAATGTCCAACACTTGAAGAGAAGACTAAGTATTAATATCTCAAATATCTTGCCACATCCTATATGATGATTTTAGAACACCTGTGACTACTACTAAGGAAATAGAGGGAAATAGTTATGTCAGAGAATCTCGTGTGCTATGGGGGAAAGCCCAGAAATACACGAACCACCAATACTCTGGTTGATTTGAGACGAAGCAAGTCGAGGAGAGGGCACTATTATAACATTACCCTTGAAAAAATATGTTAGGTTTTCCACTTATAAACAAAACAGCTTGTAATGCACTTTATAGGAAAGTTATCTTATGCAAGTACCATTTTAGGTACTGAAAAATGTTTATCTTTGGGGAATTGCTCTGAAAACAGCTGTATTAGTATGGATTGTTTCAAATGGCCAACATTTAGAGTACTAACTAGGCAGTTTCCAAGTTTTAATAGGATGTTTTTTGTACCATAATTAGAAAATTCAATCTTCCACAATTATCCAAGGATCAAGAAAGATGCATTTTTACTAAAATTTGGACCACTGAACTAAGAAGGTGGCTGAACTGCAGGTTTATTTATTACCTGATGTACGGTATACATATAAGTAAGGCACTTAAACAGGGAAATTTTTGATTGGGAGTGTTTATGCAGGAATTTTTGTACAACAATGTCCTTGCCCTAGTACACACACAGAGCAAGAGAACAAGGGAGACATGCTGTCAAAAGCTGATTCTTACATCTCTTCATCGGTGATGATAAGATAGATGTACCAGGATGAGGTTGTGTGCTCAACCTACTGTATGAAAGGTAAAACCCTCGAGGCATAAAACTGAAAGCTAATTTTAGATATTTACATGAGTGAATCTCATCACTATATTTAACTCATCCAAGGGGTTTCCTAATCTTGGAAAAGTCTCGTGCTCCTTTTCAACCACACACTCCAAATGATGCCCAGCTAGGGCAGCTTGCCACACGGGCTTCCAACTCTTGCTTCCTTTGGGGAAAGAAAGATAGGCATCCTTAATTGATTCTAAAAAGCCCTGTGTTGACCCCAATTTGGACTAAAGCTTGTTCAACAGGTTTCTGGCAAACAAGGAGTGCATGAACAAACGATTTACAATTTCTTCCCCTGTTTTGCATATAACACACATTGACAGATCTTGTACCCATTTTTCTAGGTCCATCTTCATTGAGAATGGAAAACAAGCTATACAAGGGTGCGTGCGTTTGGTGTCCCAGAGTTAGACCAGATTAGGTTAGCAAGCCAGTCTTGCTTCTCAAAATTGAATTTTGAGGCCAGCTCAGACCCAGCCTCAACCTTATTAGATCTTCCTTCCCCGCATCCAGTCCATCTGTTTATGTCATCCTCCTGTTTCAAAGGAATCCTACAATTGCTTAGAATGAGGGTAACCAGTTGCTTCTGATCATCTAAGATGTGGCAGTTTTGGAAAGGCTTCCAATATCTGACAGTTCATTCATTCATTCCCTGTTCTTCCCAACAGTCGCATTCTCTCTCCTACCAATTCACCTTCAAGAAATGCTTCCTTGTACCCATTTTTCTAAGTCCATCTTCATTGAGAATGGAAAACAAGCTATACAAGGGTGCATTCGTTTGAGGTCATGGAGTTAGACCAGATTAGGTTAGCAAGCCAGTCTTGCTTCTCAAAATTGAATTTTGAAGCCAACTCGGACCCAGCCCCAACCTTATTATATCTTCCTTCCCTGCATCCAATCCATCTGTTTATGTCGTCCTCCTGTTTCAAAAGGATCCTACAATTGCATAGAATGAGGGTAACCAGTTGCTTCTGATCATCTAAGCAGTGGCAGTTTTGAAAAGGCTTCCAACATCTGATAGTTCATTTGTTCATTCCCTGTTCTTCCCGACAGTCAAATACCCTTTCCTACCAATTCTCCCTCAAGAAATGCTTTGCTTCTCTTAGAACTCTGGACTCATTTAGAGCTTAATACACCTGACAAGAAATGACCCAGACCTTAGCTTATTTTGTTCATTATGGATTTTCCGTGTGAAGTTGTTCCAAATGAAGTCTCTAGGTGCCGATATGAAATTCCACATGTGGGATCCAGCCAGTACCAATCTGGATGTGAACACTTAGGAGTCAAGATACTTCTTTCTTAGCATGTTGCTGTATGGTTGATCTGCATCCTTGAGCATACTCCTAGAGAATATTATCTAAGACCCAGGTTTTGGGTCTCAATATCCTTTAAACCTACTCCACCTTCCTTTTTTAACCAGTACCACTAGCTTGCTATTGAATTTTGCTTCAATGCAGGGTCCTAATTCTCCTTTCCCTCGTATTACCCATACCATATGTCCCCCAACACTGCCTTTTGACCATGTCCATGTTCGCTGCATCTCAATCCAAAAGATTATCTTAACATGTCTATCAAAAACATCATCCGCAAAAGAGATACCTCTCAACCCTTCACCCACCATCCTACTTTGAAACTTCTTTGCAATCTGGGGCCACCACATCTTGAGATTTGTTTGCAGAAACAGGACTGCACAACTGCTACCTGATTTCTGTACAAAGGGTGACAGAACCAAAAACCAAAGCCAAAACAATCACCTCTTCTATGGAGGCTGCTCATTATGACTGTCACGGCAAAATTTAGAGGCCTGTCATACATTTTATATCCTCATGGTGCCTTGGTTAAGAAATAGCACAAGTCCTTTTCCATAAAGGCCATAGCCACGCTAGACACTATTCAATTAGGAGATTCCCAATTCATTCAGGGTGTCACTTATGATTGATGATAGTGGATCCTGCCCCACACCACCATTTGCAAGAAGGTTGGACGATCTATAGATTTCTTTGTAGCATTGTTGGAACCTTACTTTAGAGAAGGGTGGTACCAAATCTTTAGTTTAGAAGATTGTGCAAGTTTCCCAATTCATTCAGGGAATTGTTAATGATTAATGATAGTGGATGCTGCTCCACACAAACATTTACAAGGTCGGTCAGTATGTTTATTTCTTTGTAGCAGTGTTGAGAATGGTACCAAATCTCTTTCCTCTTTGAGAATGCTATTTACTTTCCAATTAGGCATTGTCCCTTTTCTCATTGCATTTATTATTATAATCAAGTCACCTTCCACTAATAGGAACTCACAGCCTTTATCAGTGGCAAGTTTGAGACCCTCAAGAAGAGCAATAGCTTCAGCCTTGTTACTTGTTCCATGAGGGATAAAGTGGGAGGCAGCAACATTCCATTTTGGCCCTTAAGTAGGCAACCCACCTAGGAAGGCGAAGGTTGCCTGTAAAGGCTCCATCAGAGCTCATTTTCACAAAATCCTGTGGGGCGTGGTTTCATTTTGCTTTTTGCCTTTCTCCTTGTTTATCCCTTGACCCATTAACATGCATGAAGTTTGATACCCAGTCAGTGTTCCAGAGTTGTTTTCTTCTCTTCTGGAAAACTCTTGTGGATTAATCTTTAAGTGCACCAATGCATTTGCTGAGGTGGTTGTCTCTGCTTTGGCCGGACAACTCATCTAGGAGGTCTCCCTATCTTTGGAAGGTATTTTTTTCCTACTCCAACTACACACTTCAAATGATGCTACCTAGGGCAGTTTGAAACATTGACTTCCAATTCATGCTTCCTTTGGGGCAAAAAAACAAGCCATCCTTAATTGATTCCAAAAAAACCATTTTTAGCCCAATTTGGACATAAGCGTGTTCCATAGGTTTCTAGCAAACAAGTAGTGCATGAGCAAATGATTTGCAAATTCTTCCCTTTGCTTTAAATAAAACCACATTGACAGACCTTGCAGCCCATTTTTGTAGGTCTATCTTGATTGGGAATGGCAAGCAAGTCAGGCAAGGGTGCACGTCTTTGGGGTCCTGAATTTAGACCAGATTAGGTTAGCGAGCCACTCTTACTTCTCACAATTGATGTTTGAAGCCAGCTCATACCCATACCCAACCTTACTATATCTTCTTTCACTGCATCCAGCCCAACTGATTATTTCATCATATCGATGCAGAGGAATCTTAAGATGGTTTAGAATGAGGGTAAGCAGTTGCATCTGATAATCTAAGAAGTTGCAGTTTTGGAAAGGTTTCCAACATCTCACAGGTAATCTGTTCGTTCTCCGTTCTTCCCAGTAGTCACATACCCTTTCCTCCCAATTCTCCTTCAAGAAATGCTTTGCTTCTCTTAGATCTTTGGACTCTTTTAGAACTTGATAACCCTGACAAGAATCGTTCCAGAACTTAGCTTTTTGTCCATTATGAATTTCCAATGTGAAGCAGCTGCAAATGAGTTCTCTCGATGCTGCAATGAAATTCCACATGTGGGATCCAAATGATAACTATCTACATGTGAATATACTTTTTACATCTTGGAAGTCAAAATACTTCTCTCTTAGCATGTTGCCCCATGGTTGGGCCCTTCCTTGAGCATCCTCCAAGAGATGTTTTCTCCAAGATCCAGGTTCCGAGTCTCAAGATCCTTTAAAACCTACTCTACCTTCCTTCTTTGGCTTGCACACTTTGCCCCATTTCAGTAGTGGAATTTTATTGCCTTCGACAGAGCCCTTCCAGAGGAAAGATCTGATGACTAATAACTTTAGCCATCTTTGCAAGGACTCCTTTTGGGACCCTTAAAACAAAGAAATGTATATTGGTGACACTTGCAATACAACCTTTATTAGTGTCATTCTGCCTGCTAAACTTACGACTTTGCCTTCCAAAGTTCCAAGTGACCAATCTAGACACAAATTTGGTCAAGAGTTCACTCCAAATCTTTGTTCTACCTACTCTAATAAACAATACTTGCAATAGAACCTTTATTAGTGTCATTCTGCCTGCTAAACTTGCGACTTTTCCTTGCAAGTGACCAATCTAGACACATTTTTGGTCAAGAGTTTACTCCAAATCTTTGTTCTACCTACTCTAATAAACAATGGCACCCCCATATATTCAAGGGAGAGCACCAATTGGGAATCCAAAATTTTAAGCAATCCTTTGTTGACTTATGGGACTGTCATTAAAGAAGTAGTTTTTGATTTCTCAACACTGATGGATTGACCAGATACTACTTCATAACTCTCAAGGACCCCTTTAAAATTTTAATGTTTTCTGCTTCTCTAACTTCCACCCACACAAACAAAACTGTCATCTACAAACTGGAGAAGGGTAGATGATAAAGAAGTTGGTAATATTTGAATCCCTTTGATCTTTCTGGAAAGCTTTTTTGCAGTAAGGGTTCTTCCTAGAATCTCAGCCACTATTACAAATAAATAGGGTGAAATCCCTCAGGAGCTTTTAAAAACCCCTATCAAACTACCATTTATCAGTGGAGAGAAAAAATCTTTGTATATACAGTTCATAGTCTATTCAGTCCAGTGCTTCGAGAAACCAAAAGAGATGACGACATATATGAGGAAGGGACAATCTACCCTGTCATGTGCTTTTTTTATGTCCAATTTCAAGATTAGACCTTTTTCTTTTCCTGATTTGAGTGAATGCAGAATCTCATAGGTTATAATGATGCCTTCCTCTTACAAACCCAACCTTGCTTGCTGGAGATGACACTTCGAAATAGGATTTTTAGACTCTGTTATAACCTTCCTGATTACTTTATAGACCAAAATATAAAGAAATATTGGTCTGAATTCTAAGAATGATTCTGGTTTTCCTTTTCTGAGGATTAGGGCTAAGAAGGTGCGATTGATATCTTTCAAAACCTTCCAATCTTTTTCAACTAGATTCCTAAAGGCTTGGAAGAAACCAACCGGGAAACCTTCTAGGTCCAGGGCTTTCTCGCTGTATAATATTTCAAGGACTGCCTTAATTTTTTCTTCAGTGAAAGGTTTCATCAGCTCAACATTTGTTCCTGTCATTCTTGGTTCGACAGTAAGGAGATTTTCAAAGAATCCAGCCGCCTCCTCTCTTATTTGGTTTGGGTTGATTAGGGTGGATCCATCCATGGTTGTGATTTTACTTTTTCTGTTGGCATGTCTCCTTGCTATTGTGGATCGATGAAAGACTCTCGGGGTTTTGTCAGTCTTGACCTCAAGCTAAATGGGACAGCAATCACAACCTGATGCTTTGAATATAGAAGATTCAGGTACCCAGCTTTTTTCAAGCCACTTTGGTGTCAATAGAAGCCTATCCAGTCACTCGGCAACGTTACTAAACCATGCCCTTCTGTTTGTTCAAGCGAAACTTCAATCTTTGGCTTCCATGCCCATCAACAAATTCTAATCTATGAAAAAATTTAAGTCATTTTAAGTTTCCCTTGGGGCTCCACCTCTTTTTGCTAATGACTACAATATTGCATTCAATCGTCCACCTATTACCACCCTTTAGTCCTTTGGCTTTTCCGTGACAGTTGACATCTCATCCCATGTTTTACTTTTTCTGCTGGTGTAGATATGATCATATGTATTTATGATGAATCCAAAGATGTCTTTAAAGCTTTCTACTTTGCATGCCAACAGATTATCACTTTTATTCCGTTGTGAACATCTTACTGCATTTGGGTCCCACAAGATACACAAACCATCAGAAGCTCTTCTTGCAAGTGCCATCATGCTTTACCATGTTTTCCATTGGTGATTCGCCTGATCCATGATTTCTTCTTCAAGAAGCTTTGTTTCCTAGGGTAAAAGCACGCGTAGTCTTCTAAGTTAACGTTGGCATCTTACCAACATCTGTTTGTTAATGGCATTCATTCCCCTACTATTCCATGAGAAACATTTCATCTAGACTGTGGAGTGCTGCCCTTCACCCTCCGTCGTGTGAACATCTCCGCGACTATACTTTGTGTTCCTATCCCTATAGCCTACTGTGTTTTTTCCTGAAATTTTTTTAACTCTTGTTGCCTGCCCCTTCTCTAATTTACTTCTAGATTCATCTTCTGATTGTCTAATTGGGAAATTTGGTGGAGTTCCCCGAATACAAATTCTGCCTCTGATTGATTTCCTCCAAACCCTTTTCCTCCGCACTATCATTTCTATCTTCCCTTTGCATTTCTCATCCTTTGCTGGATTCAAATTCTGTGGATGGATCTCATTATTGAATTAAGGAAGCAGGATTATTTTTGCCATATATAATTGTGTTCTGCTTACTTTTTGTTGGGCTCTCTTGCATAGTTTGGCCTTCAATGTATGGCAGCAGAGATTTTTGTTTGAATCTTGGCGGAGTCTCTCCTCCATGAAGAACCTTTGATGATTCCTTTGCTATAGGAATTCCTCTTTCTCCTTGGATACTTCCTTTTGCTTCCAGACTAGCTTGACCCTTTTTCTAATTTTGATTGTGGGAGGTTGGTTTTCTGCTTGGACATTGCCTTGCAAAATAGCCTAGTTTATGACATGCATAACATCTAAAAGGCAGACCTTCAAAATCCAAATTTTGAACAAAAGGGCCCAAATTCGATTGAATGTTTTCCGCTTGTGGAAGAAATTGGGAGATGTCTAGTAACACACCAATCTTGGGATAGAAAATCCGTCAATAGGTCTATGTCCAAAACTCTCCAATACAGTTTCCAATTATATAATTTCCAATTGCTCCCAAGATGTTTTGTTCCTGTATTCAATTGGCAATGCAAACACTCCCAACCAATTTTGGGCATTGCCTTGCCTATAGCCTAGTTTATGAAATGCATAACATCTAAAAGGCAGACCTTCAGAAACCAAATTTTGAACAAAGGGACCCACATTCAATGGAATGCTTGTTGCTTGTCGTAGAGGGTGGGAGATGTCTAGTAACAGACCAATCTTGGAATAGAAACTCCCAAAAACTGCCCAATACAATTTCCAATTGCTGCTAAGATGTCCGTATTCGATTGGTAATGCATAGACTCTCAACCAAACTAGTGTTAGCTTTGTCCGCTCCTCCTTGGGCTTGAAGTGTGGGTGTTATGGTTTCAGCATCAGCCCAATTTTGCCAGGTACCAAGGGCCTTTTTCTAGAGCTATATTTCTTGCTTTCTCTGACTTGAATCTTGCAATGAAGAATCCCTTTGGAAGGAAATGAGGTGCCACGGTTTCACCATTATCCCAATGTTTTTCACGTACCGAAGGGCCTTTTTCTAAAATTATGTTTCTTGCTTCCTCCATCAAGTATCTTGAAATGAAGTGTCTCTGCAGAAGGTAATGAATCTGACTCAGTCCTGCTTCTTCCTAAACCATTTCCACCCACCATATTAGGTGCTTCGCTGCTGGCCAAAAGCCCCTGAACTTGCGGTTTAGAGCGTGACTGCAGAGTTTTAGATTTATCTAGCTGTTCTTCCTCGATCCCCAACTTTGGAATCACCTATGATACCTGCAAAGTCAGGTTGGGGGGGTGATCTACCCTTTCCTTTTCCCCCGATCCTTGCCCCTAGCTTTTCATCAATTAGCCTTCGCACTGTTTTCTTCTTTTGAATCTTAATCTGAAGTTGCATCTTCCCAATCTGCTTGTGTTTGATACACTTGATTATTTTTCCTTATGTTATATCCGCCCCCACAAAAGGATGCGATTAGCCCCGGTTGCTATATGATTCCAAGGGCGCAATTGCAGAATTTTTACTTCATCTAATTGATTTTCCTCTGTCCCCAACTTCAGAATCGCCTATGATACCTGCAAAATCAAGTTGATGGGTGATCTGCCCTTTCCTTTTCCCCCGATCATTGCCCCTAGCTTTTCGTAGAATAGCCCTGGTGCTGTTTTCTTCTTTTGAATCCTAATCTGACATTACATCTTCCCATTCTACTTATGTTTGATCCACTTGATTATTTTTCCTAATGTTATATCCACCCCGCAAAAGGATGTGATTAGCCCGGTCCCTATATGTTAGCATATGCAAAGAGAAGAAAGAATTCAGAGAAGGCAAACTGCACTGCTCAAATGACCCAGGCATATTCAATTTATTATAGGAGTAGTTACATTTGGTTGAACAGTTACCACATTATAGGCTATATAATGCTCTATATTTTAACACTATATGATTCCAAGGGCACAATTGTGATATTTTTACTTCATCTAATTGTTCTTTCTCTGTCCCCAACTTCAGAATCACCTATGCTACCTGCAAAATCAGGTTGATGGGTGATCTGCCCTTTCCTTTTCCCCCAACCCTTGCCCCTGGCTTTTCTTTGATTAGCCCCGGTGTTGTTTTCTTCTTTTAAATCCTAATTGACCTTCCATCTTCCAAATCTGCTTATGTTTCATCCACGTGATTTTATTTTCCTAACATTCCTCCAACAGGATGCGATTAGCTCCAGTCACTACATCATTCCAGGCACTGGAGCATGTCTACTCTTCTTCTTCCTCCCTTGCTTCCCTTTCACTTCACTCTAAATGTTCATTTTGCTCTCTTTGCTCCATTTTCACTCCCCTGTAGTCAAGTTAATTTACCCTATTGATTCCACCCTTTATGTCCACTCAAAACCTTGATTTTAGCAAATTTTGCTGATTTAATTTACCCTATTGTGTCCATCCTTTTCGTCCACTCAAAACCTTGGTTTAGCAAATTTTGAATTTTGCTACTCTTATTTACATTGAATAGGTTATAAGGCAAAAAAAAAATCCCAAAAACCGAACATCATTATTAACTGGAGATAACATAAACCATACCTCTTCACATCCGGATTCCCTCATCACTTGGATGGATCTGGTTACAAGCTCTGTTGCTGCAGATTTCAGACAATGACAATAATGATTCAAGTTAAGAACATAGGCAAAATTTATAAACGTGATAAATAGCATTAGATAATACACTGTAACGCACGTATACAAGATAGATTAAACTCGCAAACCAATCACGTGCACATATTGATCAACTTCCTGACTTTTTAATTTTTTTATGCTTTAGTGGAGATCAATATAGATTCTTAGCACATAGATGCATGGCTTCCCCTACCATATGGCTACTAATAAAGCTTAGGATTTTACAGCTTCCAGAATATGTCAAGGAGATGCACAAATAAGTAAATTCAAGACCCACACTCGCCATATTTTGAGTTGCTCCTTTATGTAGGAAGATAAAGGTGAGATATTGATGAAATGAATTTGATAAAATTATATAATATCAGGGAATGTAAGTGCTTTTAGTAAAAAGAGAAAACCGTCATCCACAGACCAAAACAGTAGCATGAAACAGTAGCAATAAACAAAAGTTGTCTTTAAAAAATATGAATAACTGCAAAGAGGGATGAAAACATAATGGAATTAAAGAATAATCCAAATAAAGAGCTTACCTATCTTTTTTCCCCTATAAGGCTTAATTACCACAAGCATTGCTATATAACCTCGAAATGTGTTTCTATGCTGCCCCATTTTACAAACAATAGTCCCCACGCATTTCTCCTTGTGAAAAGCCTAAAAAAACATTGCACGATAAAAGCATTTTAGTGTTCTTCTAAATGAAATACACTGTATTTTAAAAACACCCGTTTTGAATCAACTAAAAGCACTGAATACAATAAAGAGAAAGAGGCACTGCACTAAACTTAAACCATGCTATAACTATTTGTAACAATTAAATATGTATGGCAAAATATTGCTAAATTCATAATGATATTAGATGGTTTCCTTAGTACATTGTCACATTTTATTTTATCTGTACTTGTAAAGCAATGGATAACATATTTCAAGGAAAACAACAATAATCATTACAAAAGAGAAATTTATAGCAGATATATAGCTTATTATAAGCCCCAAACAACATATCTTAGATTTTAAAATTGCTCAACCATTGTCACAATCAATACACAATGGACAGCTTCACCACTTGATAAATAAAGCTCGTTTAAGACTTTTGGAACTCAATTCACATGTCTTCTCTCACAACACCCACTACCTTAATTCTATGCAAGTAACCACATGATCCAATGGGATATTTGTATCATCCAAAATTTCAAGATGCTACAACCCAAACCCTAAACCTGTAAACCTTAGCAAACTTGATCCATCTCAATGGTGAATAAGAACGTAGTATGGTCAACTATGCATGAGTCAAGCAGCTAAATTGAAATTTTCAAGTAAATCGCCAAACTAGAGATAAAATTAAATGACAATATTCTATTAAAAAAACATAGAAATACCTTATTGTATTTTAACGTTTGGCAAAGTACTTTAAGAGCGTGTGCAAAGGAGACAACCTTAAATTTTACCACCAACTCCATTAAAATGAATCATTAGAATGAACATAATACTTAAAAATCGAAGGAGTAAAATTTGTAAACCCAACAAATAGGGAGCACCTACCTAAACTCAATACAGAAAGCTTTGCACAACTACATGCCCCGAGTACCAATTCCACATGTTGATTTGTCAAAGATGCACCACCTACCCAACAAGCATTGAGCGCCTCAAAGATGCACCCAAGGTATACATGACACATACAAGGAGAAACTGAAGCTTTTAATTTGGACACGATGTACCAAGAAAACACTAGATAAACTTAAGGATTTTGGGCATTTTCCTCTAAAATGCACCTAGGGCATCTGAGATGTACCCAAGAATACCTATACATAGAACTCAAAGGCTGTCATTTTGGAAAAAAACACAAAAGTTCAAAAAACAAATCATGTTTCATGCAAGTGCAAAAGTTGAAGCCATAAATCAAAAACTATTGTTGGGCATATTTTCTCTAGCACATAACTGTTTGCAGATTTCTAATAGTCACGGTTCATCCCATATTATCTAAATTCTCGGTAGATAGAAATATGCTAGTTCTCTACCATGTCTGTGGCTGCAATTGGAACTGATTGAGAAATCTGATGGCTACAATTCAGATTTTGAATGCATATTTTTCATGCATAAAAACCCTATTTGCATCGGCCTAGGGCAATGTATGACATCAAAACCTTGAAATGCATCTTGTTTGATTGGATTGTACAGGATAGGTCCAGCCTTTATGAAAAGGAATTGTCATGGGAGCATTTCGTGTACCATCAACCTAGGTTGTTCTAGGGACCGTTTGGAGTAAGAAAGTTGTTCGAGGAATACTTATCATTCATCAACAAAGCCGGTTCTACGACAGCATGAAGTTCCATCAATCACATTGTTCTGAGAACCAATTTCTCTCTGTGATATTTCTAAGACAATAGATTAATATGGAAGAGTTCATTGGAGGATGAATTAGTGAACCTAAATCCCAACGAAATGTCAGCAATGAACAGTATATGGTGCCTATCTATGGTAGGTTTGGTGATGGCCTATGTTCCCGTGTACTGCCCTGGATGCTCTCATATCCATACCAGTAAAATTCTGGTATTGATATGGATATGGGTGCCTCCCAGATTCTTCTAATATTCTGGATACCTTGCTGTCATAATAATTGCACAATAAATATTAAAAACAGTGCTGGTCTGGATACAACAGTCATGATGTTAAAAAAAAAAAACAAAGTTTAAAAATCATTGAAAAACACACACACAACAGACTATAGTTGTGCTAGTCCTCCTGCATTTGGTTTTATAAACCAATTGCTGGTTTGGATGCTCTCAATGAAAAGAAATATGATGATGTTTTCATGTAGTTCTTGAGTTTGATTATGACCATTGACTATTTTCCTAATTTGAACAATAATATGAACCTATGTGATTTATCAATTATCATTAGTGTTTTGTTATTAATTATCAATAGTGTTTTGTTATGTTTTTTACTTTATGTATATAACATTGATATTATGGTTAATTCGGTTCATTATGTCTAAAGTTATTTAATTTTTATTATTTTGTGTACATCCCTAGGTATCCAAAGAAAAGGAACTCACATACCTGTATCGAAACCTGTGCCAGACTGCCAGTAACTTAGGTGGTGTCCATACTTCAATTCTCACCTTGGAGGTTTCGATAAAACTTCATAAGTTTATACCCCTTCTAGACCTGAGTACTTTGCATTGCAATGTCAACAATGTATTGCACACATACACATATATCCATGTTTGCTATCTCCTCCATTTGTCTATGCAAGTATAAGGTTGTCCATAGGAGTTGTTTAAGAGCTAAGTCAATCCTTCCCCACTGGGAAACGAACATAATTAAAGATATGAGGGAAAATGTGCGCAAGTAAGAATTTAAAATTGCCTAGTATGTAAAAATTCATCTAAGTGATGCTTGTTTATACAAAATTACTGGGATTAGTGATTTTAAATTTTAGGTTTATATTTTGATTGGATATATTCTCTCAAACCCTCCAAAAGTTCACAGTCCTTGGGTGCTATGAGGGGTTTTGGGGGGAGTCCCTTGCTTCTTCCTTGGATTGTCCAGCCGGCGTCACTTAGCATGGAACAATACCTCATGGATATTATCAAATCCTGCATCAACCTTATGGTGGTGGAAAATAATGATGCCGTTGGTTCTTCTAGCCCGACCCTTGTTACAAATATGTGACACTGTAAATTCCTAGTCTCGATCTCCAGCTCCTCATACCATTTCATTAAAAGATCCTTCCCTCATATGAATATGTGTACTTGTATTTATATCGTACAGTTTAGGGTTTAACCACTTCGCGTTTACACCGTCAAGTCATATTTTGTAGCTGTCCCTAGAATATGCGGGGTGCGTTGACACAGATTATATTGCTCTTTTCCAGGCTGATCATTTTCCACAAGAGTTCCACAGGTCTTGTGAGGACTAAAAGCAATACTATTTCTTGTTTGATAATTCTCTAATTTTCAGAACATCTATCTAGATGCAACTGTGTTCAATTCTCTTTTTGTTTGATATTGGGAATCAGAACTATATTGTTGAAGCTCAGCTCAGGTAGAATTTTTTGCATCCTGGATTCTTCAACCATTCTGGGGATGTCTTGTTTGATTATTTCCCCATATTTCTAATAAAATTCAATGAGATTTCATGAGATCCTCTTGCTTTATCTCGGGACAGAGAGAAAGAAGCTTCACATAATTCTTCTTCTATGATTACTTTCATCAGTTCTTTATTTTGAGCCTCCATCATGACTTTTGGGATGTATCTCAGAAAAAGGTGTTGGGATCGGTCTCTTAGATAATCAGGTTCAGTGAAATATTCGTGTAATAGTTTATGATAACTCCATATATCGTTTTAGGGTTTTCAGTAACTCATCTGTCAGAATTTTTTACTTTCACTTATGGTGACATGAATTCTTCTATGATTTAAAGATTTGTGGAAATACTTCGTACGCCATTTCCCCTCAAATTTCCATAGTATTCAAGACTTCTGCCTGTAATTACTGAATTGTTCTCTTTCTTCATTTCACAACTGTGAACTTGGAACCTGTGTACGTGATGATTTTTGAACCTAAGATAGCTTAAGCTTGCACTTCTTGTTTGTTCTGAAAGATGCTTCCAGAATGTACTGGATACCATTACTTTAACGTACTTTTAAAATATTGGAACTTTTTTGCAAAATAAAACATATGGAATCTTCTGATATCATCAGCTTCTTGGAACCATTGACCAAAGAGGTTGTGGAGATTGGGATCTTCTACCCAAGTATTTTAAAATTTAAAAGAGATTCTTTTGGGAGGTTTATCTCTTTGCCTAGTCAGGACTCAGGATTATGGACCAGTGATCTCATATGGTATGCTGAATGTTGTACAACTTAGATAGATATTTTCCTGAAGGTAACCAATCTGAGACAATACAATGATCAAATTTTCTACTATGAAATAGTTATGTTGCCTCTAAGTACACCATTATGAATTCCTCCAATTTCTCCAAGTGTCGATGCTGCTTCTGAAGGCCACCTTGTTTCTCACCGAGGAGGAGGGTTGCATTATTATATCTTATGAGAATGACTGGATCATGGCAACCCCTGCATCATGTGCTTCTTCGCTGAATAACATAAAATCCCATTGCAAGTATATTTGATGATTTGACATGCTCTGAGTACTTGTTGTGCAATGTTATGTCAAAATGTGATGTGTGAGATTAATATACTGTGCATCCTCATCTTTATCGGCCTTCCCTACCGGACGATTGGATCCAAAGAGACAGAACAAATTAGGATTGGGGACTAAATTAAATATTAAATTCCCAAGGAAAAGCATAGAAAACGAATAATATGTAAATTCTTATCTGTGCAGCTGCTGCTCGGGAGTGTAGAACGTGTCTGTGGCAAGTTATCCATATGTATGTGTGTTCTTCATCTAATCATCTGGTTACAGATAGCATTCAATTCCCCTGTTTTTTGATAAACAATAGAAATCCTTTTCCTGCGCTTCTCTCAGAAAAATCCCAGATTTTAGGGGTAACAAATGTTAACTTGCCTCCTTTGAGTGCATGCGGTGTACGGAAGAACTTGCTACTGATCCACCACATTAATACAGAGGCAATTAAAAATATGAAACATGCTTTTAAATTTTGAAAATGTTGTATGCACGGTTTCAAAGAGTCTTGTCTAACGGTCCACGGAGTTTGTGGCACAATGGTAATGGGGAACGTTTATAAGACTAAGACCCAGGTTAAATCCCTCCACCGCAATAAGGCAGCCCAAATGTGGCATGATTGTGCTGTAAAGATTATAGGGTATATTCGTGTATGACCCATGTTTACACATCTTAAGAATGTACTACAAGCATACCTCACACCACATTGAGGACCACCCCTGACGCTATCCAAGATTTACCTGCCCAAAATACAAAAAAACTAATCTTGTCTAATAACAATGAATTTACCAAAAGAAAAAGGCAATGTCCACAAATAAGCAAACCCAAATAAAAAATCTCAACGATAGTATCCAATACATTTCAAACTCGTTCTAACTCTTCCCACATCACTCATGTGAATATTACAACTAGAAGTTTGCCTTCAACTAGCCTTCTTTAACAACACTTATGAATTATTCTGAAAATATAAGGGTAATGTCTACAGTCTAACAAACCCAAATCAAAAGTCTCAGACAATCAGCATTTCACCGATCTTGCCAATAGTTCAAATCTCTAAGGGGCATATATGAGCATTCTCTAGTTAAAAAGTCAATTTAAATCTTGTCCTCTGCTAGAAATTAAAAAAAATGAACCCGATAAGATGGATTATATAGCTAGGATATTCTAACTAGGATATCTCAGATTCCTCTCTTTTTTTTTCATGTGGGTATCATGGATCCGAGACCTAACACAGATTGAGGTCAGTTTAAGGGGTGATTTTCATTGTATTATAATCTGTTCCGAGATGTTTTTTTGTATGAGATAAGGAATGCAAGCATACATACCAGGAAACAGAGATGAGGCCAAAGGTGGACAAAGTATCTGTATGTAAATATGGAGTAAGGTTCGCTCAGTTCTTGATCTACTATGTTCATTATCACTGGCAGCTGTTCTTCCCCTTCATAGCACACATACTTAATATCTGAGGAAGATACAGATGCATCTACGGCTATTGGCGGCGTTATTACTGTGACTTCTGAGAAAGAGGAAGAAGCATCCCCCTCCTTGGCCATAGCCAAGTGAAAAGGTTCCAATAATTTCTTATTTTTTTCAACTTGGGTATATATGAACCTCATAGGTAGGTGGTGTGTATTGAAATGAACAACACATCCCTAAGAAGTTTCTTAAGGGCTATATTATATATTATTATTATATTTTCATTTAAGGTGATGTAAATGAAAATGAGAAGGTGAAAACCATGGGATTAAATGGTATAACTTACTAAATCTCATAACATTTTATTTCGAATGTTTTTTTTTTTTTTTTTAAGTCGTTAGAAACTTTTTTTAATTGGTGAAAGGTTAAATAAATATGAAGACTTAGATGTTATGTGCTTAATTTGAAATGATAAAATATATATATGTGAAAAACAAAATAAGATCCTTCTCTATTAGGTAAGTAGAGACATTATAAAATGGCTTCTCAATTATAAGTCGTTATGTTGTATGTTTTTTGAGTGTTTATGTATTTTTCGATTAGTAGTTCAAAATCGTTTAGTTTTATTTGTGTATTTTGATTTCGAGCGGTTTTTATTTATCTCCCTACACACTCTAGTCGATGTCTCTCCTCCTCCCTTTGTTTCCCTATTTTAGTCCCTTTATGACCGGAAGATGGATTCTATATTCCTAGCATGTCAAGATCATGAGAACACAATTGTTGAGCATTCACGATCATTTGAAGAAATCGTGCAATAATTAGAGCATTCATTGAAGCGTAAAAATTCATAATAAAGACATTTTATGTTGCATCACCTTGTGTTAAAGAATTATTGTAATTATTGGTGTGTCATTTCCAAAAATGTACAACATTGAGGGATGTAACAAATAGATCAAGATCATTTAGTTATTCCTCGGTGTAATGCAAACCCCAAAATACATCGTGTTTTCCTTAAAGTTTTAGATCCAGCCACCCAATTAGTGTTCGGAGTAAGAAGACTAATTTCTCAATGAACAAATGGAATTTTAGAAATCTGATCAAGGTTTCCAAGAGGTGACAACAAACAAATCCAATCATCAAATAAAAAATTAGTTTACAGCAATGTATTTGTAATGGATAATGACATATCTTCATAGTCCAAACAATGTACTTACTAGACACCACAGTTTGGACAAAGTGTTATGTTCACTATGGATTTATTGGATTTTGTCGACATTCAAATTTGGTAACTTATCCTTTAGCAATGACAAGTTTTTTTGTGTTCCTATATTAAGACTTACACTTGTATTCTAAGCTCAAATGACATATCCTTTTCTCTCCCTCATGACTTGTCAACCCCTACACATTGTTTTGTTGTTCATTCGTACAATATTAATTATCCAAAGTAGTATTCTATCCCTAGGTATCTTTCCCAAAATCTAACTTTGTCTTCATTAAATCCTCGTATGAGATCGTACAGAACATGGCCAGACCGTACCACGATTTGGGTTGACCTGTACGATTTGGTTCCTTCTTTTGCAATGATGTTTTTTCTTAATTTGAATATCTTATGTGCATCATTTCATCTTCCTTGTGTTGGCCTTAATGCAATACCTAACCTTCTTAAGTTTATATAAGCCAATTAAATGCACTTCATAACTCACTTTGCATTCTCGAGCACTCTTATTGCAAAATATCAGCATTAAAGCATGCAAGACTCTCCTAAAACTCCCTAGAGTATATGCATGTCCTTTAGAGTAGCCACCACGTACGTCTAAAGAAGTCAAATTGGGTTCAAGAGTCTAGCTTCTTTCATCACCAAGCATTCAAAGGTCCTAAAGTTATGTCTAGCAAAAGTAAGTCATTCCAAGCACTGTCAAAGGTCTTGAGGGGCATAGGAATATCAGTTTTAGCATCTGAAGCACATCACATCACTCTACTATTGCATTTAGTACATTATCTCCTTTATAGTTATCCTGCTTTGTGTCAAGAGGTACTAGGGAACACACAATGGGGTTGACTTAAACTGGATACACTACTTGAACCAACACTACACAAGCTACATGAGGCTTACTTCCACTCAAGGGGATGAAATACAAATCTTGGATTTGTTCAGAAAGGGTTGAAACTCAGGGTCAATCAAACATCAACCACACATGTATTTCAAGTTTGGTTATCTAACCGCTTCATGAAATTTACACTATGATTGTCATTATATTAAAGTTCTAGAAGTTATTGATTAATCAAAATGAAATAAATTAAATTTCATTTTGATTAATCAATAACTTCTAGAACTTCAATACTTTCTCAATGTGGGGAATTTGTCACATAACAACTATACATATATAAGGTTTCTAATTTTTATAGATAACTACATTTGATTTGGAAGCTATGTAAGCCCTCATGAAATATATGGACAACAAGTTTCATACCACCGAGAAATAAGTGAATATGTAAAGCCCTACTATATATAGGTACAAAATCGTAAAAAGAAGGTCCAAACCATACTATGACCTAGACAAAGCTATATGGTTCTTCATAGGAGCATTTTTTGGGAACTGTTTCATAGATGATGAATTTTAGGATTCAAATTAGTCCCTTCACTCAATCTACACACCTAGATCACTTCTATATAAAAAAATTTATTCTAGATTTTGTATGATTTATTGATTTTTTAGAATATTTAACTCGTAGCATACCTTTTATCCTCACATAATAAATCTCATACATATATTTTTAGGGTGTAAACATTTGGTGAATTATATATTTGCTTTATTATATCATTCAAACCCTAAATACCCTAGGGTTTTTCCTTTTATTTCTTGCTGCATAATCCTTCTCTTTGCTTTAGGCCTTGTTTTTCAATGTGTCATCATGACTTATCCTCCAGTATGTTATGATCTTATCTTCAAGCCTTAGGGTTCACATATTTCGTTTGATATGGGTTACCATCCCTTTACCCATATCCATTATCATAGTTGGCATGAGAGAGGGAGCTTATATGATAATTATATCTGCTTTATGGATCTCATGACTCTTACTTACATTGGTATACAATGCTCCCATATGGATACAATTAATGTGGTTTATGGAATTGATTTTTATGATTTTGATGATTCTTCTCCCCATGAGTGTGTGAGTACATATGGCATTCATAATGCTACGATTTTCAATGCTTGTACCCGCACATACTCTGATGCTGATATTTTTCCCGATGCTTCTTTTACTATCATTTTTGACCATCCTCAAGGTGAGGGAACTAGAATGTATTTAATACTCATATCCATAGCCTTCCTAAAACTGAGGAAGTACACTTCACAAGCTTCTTATAACACAATCCTTATTAGATTGAATCCCTTTTTTATTTCTTGAAACCAACTCAAGCATACTTCAACATATTCAACTCCCAAGTTTATTCTCATAGCTTCTACTATATTTACATCCACTACTCCTATATCTATGGTGTCTATATCTTTCGAGGAAACTAGTTCCCCACCTCATATTACTACTATGACATTCCTTTGACCACTATTATTCCTACATCTATACACACCCATAGTGGTTTGCATTCTTCTTCTTGTAGCACAGAACAAGGTTTATCTACCTTTTCTCATGATTCTACTGAATTACTTCATAATCCACTCATACCTAAAGTGGTTTCTTATCCTTTTCTTGTGAGTTTGGTTTCTCATAAGCTTACTATTTATGATGACATAAGCGATTTTGAAGAGCACCTTTGTGATTTCCATGCCACTTACTTGGATTATGCTTACAATGATACATTATTTACTAAGACCTTACCTAGAAGCCTCAAGGAATTTAATTTATAATGGTTGTATGATCTTCCCATTCATTCAATTCATGCTTTTACCTGTCTAGTTTTATTAATTTGTTGCATAATTTTCTATGAATATTGAGGATAATATTTCTTATGCTCAATTGCCTAAAGATGCGATAAGGTTCTAATGAACACATTAGTGATTATGTTCTATGTTACATGATTGTGCTTACAAAGATGAACAATACTCTCATTGATAGTGAGCTTCAAGATCTCTTTACTAAAAATCTTCTTTATCCTTTGGCTAGAATGTGATATCTTTGACAAGTTTCACTCACTTTATCATTTACTCTCATAGCATTAAAAGATTATCGAAGTTAAAATACTCATCATAAGAAAAATTATTTTAAATATGTTACTAGATGGTCCCAACACAACTTTTTATCCTATTTTATTTTCATCTCTAAACAACCTTTTAAAAAGTATCATCTTAATGACTGTCAAAAGTGATGCTAATTGCTACATTGTTCAATTTTTTCTCAATTAACCCACAAAGCTTCAATTACAAGCCCTTGGAACACAAATGTTGATCATCATATACCATGATTACACCATGTTTAAACAACTAAATTGGGTATGCACCACTTATCTTTTATCGCACTTGCTTCCTCTAGTTTTTTCTTCTCTATTACCATGTTAGGTACATCCTACAAGGTCTTTTATAGTACTATTGTCTGTCCTCTAGCTGGTCAACTACTCTTCAGCCTCTTACTATGTAACTTCTACATGAACATTGTTTTACTGAGGAGCTATCTCATCCTAGGTCTGGCAAGCCTCTTGCAAATGACTATGGCCATATCTATGGACATGATGTTGATCATTGACGATCATTTTTCTTAGTGACATATGACACATTTGAGGCTCGAGTCTCCTTTACTTCAATGAAATCTGATACCCTAAAGCTTCCTAATGATGCCTTCATCGGTATAGCTCCATATGGAATGCTACCATAGCTAAAACCAATCACATTCATTGGATCTATCAAAAATAAAAAAGCGCCCACGCGTTCAAACTAATACACATACATACATTATATTCATGATCAAATTTTGGGATCATAAACAACTTAATTAGATACCTATACATGATTGTATATTTTTTATTATGAGGCATTGCACACCCTTGGTCTCACTCCATTGAATATCACGTCACTTCTTGCCCCATCCACACCTTTAATGGTTATGTCATGTTCTTTAAAGTTTTAGGATCACACATATATTGATACTACAAGTGATGGGTTATATTTAACCCTCAACTCCACTTCCCAATAACTTGGTGATCACTCTTGGTTATGGTGTCAAAAGGGTCTAGTCAATAAACACTATATTGGTGGTACTTGTCCCT
This sequence comes from Taxus chinensis, assembly GCA_019776745.2. Classification (NCBI taxonomy): domain Eukaryota; kingdom Viridiplantae; phylum Streptophyta; class Pinopsida; order Cupressales; family Taxaceae; genus Taxus; species Taxus chinensis. The sequence continues at coordinate 272,463,838 of CM034146.1, read as the reverse complement.
CTAATTTTACGTTGCATCTATCTACTTCGACTCATTGTGCCTCCATTTCTTATAACTAGTGTAATATGCTACCTTAGATGTATAGGTCAAACAAGGACCACCTTATACATATGAAGAATATGTGATGGCACAATACCATCTTCTTGCTACTATATGCCTTTTTTATTGTCTTTTATTTTTTCAAAATCTTTGCATTAGGGTTGATTTAGGGCCCGTAAGATTGGTTAATATCTCATGGGTTATCTACTTGATGTCGAAGAAAATTTTCCTTTCTCATATACATAGCTAACACCAAGAGTGCAAAAACATTCAAATAATCACATAACGTAAAAATATTCAAATTTTGGAAAAAAACATAAAATTAAAACATACATGTGACTCGATTTGCTAGTTTGTTACTTCACATGTGTTGTTTATCATATTGGGTTGATAGGTTGCATATTTTATCTATATAATGTTATCGCCTAAAAACAAAACCCTTTGATTTGTCATGAATGATACATCATATGGCATTCATACATGCTACGATTGTCTCTAGATGCTCGTACCCACTAGCATACTCTGATGAACTAATATTTTTCTCAGACACTTCTTGGTTACTCATCCTATTCTTAATGCTAAACATCCTCAAGAGTGAGGGAAATACATGAATTTAGTCCTACTCTAACAATCCATAGCCTTCCTAAAATTGAGGAAGTACACTTCACAAGCTTCTTATAATGGGACAATCCTTAAGCTAGCATTGAGGCGATCCCTTTGAGTATTTCTTGAAAGACACTCTCAAATGAGGGAAAATTATAGAAAGATGAATGAGGGGAGAGTAGACATGATTGCCACAATCCAAAACAACATTCAAACTCTCATTTCCATGGATCACAATAGAAATAAACCCTACAAGAGGAGAATAAACATGCACACTATACCTACAAGTAGACGAAGAGGCAAGGAAATACAATAAAATATCAGCTAGGGTAGAAGATAACCTTTTCTCATGATTCTACTGAATTACTTCATAATCCACTCATACCTAGAAGATGGTTTCTTATCCTTTTCAATGGATGAAGTTTGGTTTCATCATAAGCATTACTAAGTCCAAATCTATGGCCTGCAACATCAAGAACGATTTATGAAGAGCACCTTTGTGATTTCCATGCCACTTGCATTCTAAGATTATGCAACCTTTACAAATGATACATTATTTTACAATTTATAGACCTTGGGACCTAGAAAGCCTCAAGGAATTTAGATTTATAACTGGAATTGTATGATCTTCAACCATTCATTCAATTCATGCTTTTACCTGTCTAGTTTATTAATTTGTTGCATAATGCACCTATGAATCATTGAGGATAATATTTCTTATGCTCAATTGCCTAAAGATGCGATAAGGTTCTAATGAAGGAATTGGGCACCATACCTCATCAAATCTGGTAGTTGAGCTACCTGGAACTACATCTTTAATACTGAGATATTTTTTCCTTGTTTCTACCCACCTAACCTTACCAAATCTAAGATATCCAAGTTTCACTCACTGGTATCATTTATCATCATGACACCTTTCCAACAAGATTTCGAAGTTTGTGAAATACTGGATTTACAAGAAAAATGAAATTATGTTACCCTCTAATGGTCTACATATCGGGAGAGTCATGACTAGGGTTCCTAATTTTCAAGGTACAACAATCCGCTTTAAAAGTAAATTTAATGACAACATGCAGTGATGCTAATTCATCTTGTTAATTTTTTTTCACTTATGACCCAACAAAGCTTCAATTACAAGCCCTTGGAAAAAAATCACATGATCTGACCTTTCAACACCTGCACCTAAGTTTAAACAACTACTTGAGTTCACCCTTATCTTTTAGGCGCACTTGCTTCCTGCGGTGAACTGGAGTCTCTCCCTGTTAGGAACTCCTACAAGGTCGTTCCCATAGTACATGCTTCCTGCTGAGTTGGTCAATTTCTCTTCAACCATCTTACTATGTCTCTTTGTTGCCCATTTTTTTTTGCAAGGAACATGAAGCCAATGGGAACTAGGTCTCCACCTATGCTAAAAAGGCTATGGCTTAACCAGGATGATTATATGCGATCATTCCTTCTTGCAGACGATGTAGTGACACATTTGAGGCTCGAGTCTCCTTTACTTCATGGAATCTGCCCCTTCCTAATGATGCCGATTCATCAGGTAGATCTACTTGTGCTTTACCTCCTTCCCAATACATAATTAATCTCAAAAAATGGATAAGTATGGGAATCAAGGGGGTTTGGGGACACTAATTTCACCATAATACATAATTTATTCAAATTTTCCATGTCATAAACAAAAAATTAGAACCTATACATGATTGTCATATATTTTTTCAGGGGGGAGTTGATATATAATGGATATTTTATATACTCTTTACACACATGCATTCACAAGGTATGTTGAGCTTAATGTAGAGACATACATAGATTGATACACAATGACGGGCATTGACTTAGTCCCTTCCTAGTTAACCATGATCTTTTAGGGGCATCTCCCACACTATATAAGTGTTTTTGTTTCATTACAGTTACTTTCGCTTCCTCATTGTGTTAATGTACTTACATTGTGTATATGTTATCTTTTAGACTAAGAGGACCAACACGTATGTCTTGTACATCCCCAACTTATTTTATTATATGTGCCTCGTGGTTACTATTTTTTATATACTTTCACTTGTTCGATTGTTTGTTTCTATGTATGCAGCTGATGGCTTTTCTTATGTTTATTTAGTGACACCTTCATGTCCCTTACTTGTGGCTTCGACAACCTCTCGCCTATGCTTGTGTTTGTGACACCATTGTTTCCCATATCTATGGCCACTTCAGCCTTTTTTGTGACTAACACATGTGACATTGTTTGTGTGCTTGTTTGCTAGATTACTTGGATACTTGTTTCACTCTGAATTTATTTACTACTATAGATTATTGCATGTATATTTTTTACTTATTGCTTTGATTGCTATCTTCATGTGTTATAGTCTCCACTATGTGCATCCCTTTGCATGAATAAGATCCTAATGGTGGCCACCATGACATGCCTCCATGTGATCATACATAGATTATCAAACGTATCTGACATGGATACATGTCATTTCTTTTGAGTCACACATCTTATTGTTATATCTCACATGCCTCAAAAAGGGGGCATTCATTGGGGTATATTATACATATACATATGACACAAACATAGTACAAGGATCATATAAAAAATTATAAAGGGCAAAGACCCTCAGAAATAGGAAGAGGTTTAAAAGAACATAATTCACAGTAGTAAAAAATTCTCCACAAGGGACATAACCTTGGTACATTTTGGCCCTTACCACATGTTTCCTTCTTAGGGGAAAATTCATAGAAAGTTCCCACATTCTCAGATTCTTATAGGCATTTACAAACTTATTATAAAAGTTTAGATACATATGAAACAGTTTAAAGCATAATACAAGGGGTATGAATACTTCATTCCTTCTTCACTATGTCATTCATATATAGTTGTAAATACAAGGGTCGAGGGCATGGGCCTTCTTCTCCATTTTCATCATTTGGCATTTGTACAATCAAACTTAGTTATTACAACACACAATAAGGGAATGTACTATCCATTCCCTTTCGACTTAGTGTTATTACAAAATTGGGCTTAATCTACCAACATTGATATGGTCCATGGGGTTGGAAGATATTGAAGTGGTTAGATACTTCATAGGTTTATCTTCTTTCCTCACTCTCTTTTTGTGGGAAGATATCAGAGTGGATAAATACTCTATACATTGATTTTCCCTCTTTGTTGGGTCCTTTAGGTCAAATATCATATGGTACATATTCTTTGTGTTGGGTCTTACACACTCAACTCCTCTCTCACCTTGATTTATCCTTTTAAAAAAAGGGACTCGTCGCCCCAATCCTTTAGTATCTCAATGCAAATAAAAAATTTTGAGCATAAGAAGAACAAAAGCTTATCCCTTTACAAAGTGAACAAGTGTATTCCTTCCATGTTTTGCATCTCTTTACTTTACTATGCTAAAATCATTTTTTAAAGTTACATATGCTTTTTACATTTGAGTTATAGTTCAATTTCTTCTATGGACAATAACTACACTTTGTGTTATAGGTTTCACCATGGAACATGCCAACACCAATGTAAGAGCAACAACAATCAAACAAATACAAAGTATGTGTACACACTCACGTATGTTTTTCCCTTAAAAAAGTAATTTTAAATTCCATACTTAAAGGGGGAGCATATGTAGACACTCAAATTTGGTAACTTATCCTTTAACAATGACAAATTTGGTTATGTTCCTCTACTAAAACTTACACTCACATTATAAGCTTGATTGACATATCATTTTCTCTCTTTTATGGGTTTCCAATCTCTACAACGGTGTTAATTATCTAAAGTAATTCTATCCTAAGGTATCTTTCTTGTAATTTGACTTTTTCATCACTAATACTTGTTTAGGACCATATAACATAGGGCCATATTGTACCATGGTATGGGCCAACATGTACGGTCAAGTCCCCTCTCTTCCAATGACTCTTTTCTTGATTTAAATATATTAAGTACAACATTTTTTCTTCCTTGGGTTGGCCTTAATGTGTACCTAACCTTCAAAAGCCTATACAAGTAAGTGAAATGCGCTTCATAACTCACTTGACATTCTCAAGCACTCATATTGCAAAATATCAACACTAAATCACTCAATACTCTCCTAAATCTTCTGAAAGTATATGCACATCCTTTAAAGTAGCCACCATAAATTTCTAAAGAACTCAAACTAGATTCAAGAGTCTAACTTCGTCCATCACTGAGCATTCAAAGATCTTTGAGCTATGTCTTAGCAAGAGCAAGTCACTAAAATCATTGTTAAAGGTCTTAAGGGATAAAGGGGAATCAGATTTAGCATATAAAACACATCACAACATATTACTACTGCGTTGTGTACATTTCTATTCTATCTATAGTTATGCCCATTATTCTTTATGTCAAGAGACGCGAAGGAAACATATGGGTTAGATGAGATTGCATACACTACTTACATCAACACTAGAATAACTATACAAATCTTTCTCCCATTCAATAGGATGTAGTACAACACTTGAATTAGTTTAGCAGGGATTGACCACCATGGTTCATCCATCCTCACCCACACATTAACTTCTCCTTTCTATTATCTAAATATTTGACAAAGTTTATTGCAAATATTTAGGATTTTCTATTTTTTGTAGGTCATTACAGGTGGTGTTGAAGGTGTGTGAACCTTGGTGACATACAACAATGGCCATTCACAAACTAGTGACAAGAAAGTAAAGTTATAGAGCTCAACCATTTTCAGGTTCAAAATTGTATGAAACAGGACCAAAGCGTACTATGCCCTGACCAAATGTATATGCTTAATGTAGATTAATTTATTTAGAATATTATACTTGTAACACGCCTTACATCCTTCCATAATAAATCTTCACCATATATTTTGAGGGTGTAAACATTCGGTGAACCCAACATTTGATCTTGCACAACCTTCCACCACCCTAGGGTTTAAGATTTCTCAAATGTTCTAGGGTTTGCAGTTAGATTTACTTCAGATTTATATCTATTATATGCCCTAAATATGGAAATCAAATTTTTCCTCAGGGTTCCATGCTTGGTTCTCCCCTTAAGGCCTCTTACTAGGGTTTCCTAATCATAAAATCACCTTTCATGCCATATCTAAAAATTAATGAATCTATTTTCAAGTCCCTTTGACGTTTTTTCTTCATTTTGATAAATTAAACAAAAAAACTCCTTTTATCTGTCCTAATATTTAACACGATTTTTAGAATTTCAAAATTTATATTTTCAATAATAAGGGTATAATTGGAAAAAATATATAATTATTTGGAAATCCCTTTGAGGTTTTTGTTCATAATATTTAGATCCTAACATACTCTCTTGGTATTGTAAAATTCATATTATTATTTTAAAAATAATTGTTTTAGTAATTCAACCTATTATTGTTTTTTCAAAAAATCAATTTTGGGCTTAACTATCTTGTTACCTTTGGGAGTACTCTTATGTGTATTCAAGTATCTATTTTTTAGCTCTTATCTGTATGAAAATCATCCTTGCCTTGTTATTAATGGCTATCTCATGTATGAATCAATTCATAACAAATAATGACTTAATAGACCCTTTTAGGCCATCTCCTGTAGATCCTCCATCCACAGATGATTGTGACAATGAAATCTTTTATAAGGTTATTCTAGAATCTATTCAAACTTTAGAAAATGATTTTCAAACACAAATTAAAGTTATAAGGACCAAGATCAAATTACCTAAGGATTAGATAACATATACAAGGAATCCCTTATACACCCATGTCAACCATGTCTTTATGCATCTTGATCAATCTAGTTCTAAGACTAAAGGGCAACAATGTGATACAAATGATATACATGATACACATGTTAATTCAAGTCCAATCAATCAATCTCAAATCCTGATGCAACCACATTGAAAATCACCTCTTCGGTTCGATAAGAATGATAGACCACATAATATTCTATATAAGTTACTTGATAAGTGATTAGTCAATTTGTTATCTAATTATTATTATCCCCTTCATAGGCTTAATAAGATCAAAGGCAAACCATTTTATAATTATCATGGAATCAATTGACATCGTGACAATTATTAGTACATTTTACAATGAAATATACAAAAAAAGTATGTCAGGGCATTATTTCCTTCAATATATGATATTTTGATAGACCCCTCTCTCCTTATGCAAGGAATCTCTCTGTAGAGGTTGTGATCTCTAGTGAAGGTCCTTCTTGAAACGTATTGGTTTCTCAGCCTCTTATGAGTGATGTCTCTTAAGGCAGAGCCTCTCTTATTTGGTCATCTCATGTCCCTAAATCTAAATGGGTACCTAAAACTAACATGTATATATCGAACAAACACAATGCAATACTAACGTATACAACTTGTTATATCATAAAAGGGACATCTTTATAGAATGTATATATAAAAGCAATACATCCTCCTAGAAATTCAATCACAGTGCAAGAACTACATCGTACCATTACACAAAAAGAAATGGAAATAATGTGTATTGCACATGAGCACATTGCACTATAAATATTGTAATGGATCAGTTTGAATTGTGAAGTCTCGAACAAGATAAAGTACACATGGATATAAAGTAATCAGTGCCTACACAAATACCTATATGGAAAAACACCAACATGAAAATAAGGTTTTCCCTGATACACCATTACTAGTTAATTCAGAACAATAAGATATTACAATAACTAATTTCTATGATAGTCAAGATGCTCCAAATGTTAAATCTATTAAGAAATCACACACCTTCAATTACAATATCATTAATAACGATGATTCTTGGCTTATCCCTATTGGTCCCAAAACTAATGAATTGATCATTCTAAAATCAAATATTGTATCGCCCTAGAATGTTTTTATCTTAACCTTCTTGACTATGTCATAGAAATTCCTAATGAGGCCCTGGTCGGGTTGCTCTTATGCTGCCTCCTTTTTGTACATACATAATTTTAAAAAACACAAAAAATCAAATATTTGATAAAAATACAAAATCATAGCTTACATGTGACTTGATTGGCTAGCTTATTACTTTACATATGTTGTTTGTCATAATTGGTTTGATAAACACATATTTTTCTATATACACATGCATTCACGAGCTATGTTGAGCTTGACATGGGGAATAAATAGATATAACATGGTGACTAGTGTAGGACTAGTCACTTCCCAGTGACTTTGATCATTTGGGGGAATATCCCATACTATATATATGCTTTTATTTTAGTACAGTTACTTTCACTTCCTCATTACACTAAATTGCTTATACTATGTGTATATTATCTTTTTGACTAGAAGGATTGACACATGTGTTTTGTGCGACTCTATCCTTTTAACTAATGTGTGTTATGTGTTTCACCTACTTGTTTGTTGGATTGATCTATTGCTTGATGGCTGGAATACTTAACCGCTTCTTTGTATGTGGCCTGTGTACCTCATTTGCTTGTCTTGTGTAACTTTAATGTTCCATGTTTGTGGATCTATGCCTCTTTTCTATGTGATTGTAAACACTGGATTTTCGTTAACCCACCTACTTCATCTTATATACATACATAATTTTATCTAAAACTTATCATTATGTCATTATCCTAAGTTACCCTTTCCTCGTCTAGTAAAATCAATTTTCAGACCCTCAAAAATTACAATTTACCCATCCCAAACTACCTTAACATCTTAAAACCACCTCAAACCTATTTTATCTTAACATCCTAACCTTCCCAACTCGATCATAACCTCCTCCCAACCATTATCCCTCATCATTTACCCGAAAACCCCATTTAGGAAGTGGTTTCAACCATTTCCTAAATGTTTTCCTGAAAATCCCGAATCGGCGATGATTCTAACTAATCGCCAGTAACTATAAATAACAGTTTTTACTCCTCTCTTAAGGATCTTCAGAATTCACTTACAGATTTTGCACTTCATTTTCAATCTACCAACAAAGCTTTGTCACTCCAAAGATCACTAAGGACCTATATCAATCTCAAGCCTTTCGAATACTTCATCTTGGAGAATCTTTTCATCAACGATCTTCCCAGGAAGCCCAACAGTCTGTTAATAACTCCAACCAGCTTTATCCAACACCTACATAAGCTATCCAATCTATTTCAACACTTCAAGGTACTCTTTCAAGTTGCATTATCATATTCATCTAAACATAAAAAACAACCAAAAATAATCATTTGTAGCCTAAGTCTTAATCAATTTATCGTTTTAGGAAAAAATTCTATTTTTCACAGTAATTGCCAATAATTGCTTGAATCGCTTGGGATTCTGTCCAATCACCTATGATTCCTCTGAATCACCAGCGATCCCTGTCAATATGCATATTTTAATTAATTCATCAGTTTAATATTAATTTTCGTCAATATTTTGGATTTAACTTGTCTTCTGCAAGCATGGATTTACTTTAGATGACAGTGCCTAGTTGGTCCCATCCTATCACAAACATCTATGACCTCCTAATAGTTCAGCAGCCCTTCTTTTGAGCACAATACATCATCCTTCATGAGCTTACACTTTGTGCAATATGATTTTTCACTGACATCGACAACATCGAGGATCAAATTGAGTTCCTCCATGAGATCTAACAAGAAATGAAGGAATTTTGGTACGACTACTTCACGTCTGTCTAGATAGCATCTACCCTCACCTGGGCCACATTTAAAGCCACACAAGACTTTCCATTCGAACTTGAGTTCTAAAGCTTCTTGTCATTTATCTATCCATCTTTATCCATTACATATCTTTATCATTATCTTTTCCAATCTACTTATTTGTATCAAGATGAGCCAACATCCTCCAAGGAAGTCCCTTTAGATTGCTAGAACTGGCCTTTGTCGAGAAGCTCATTTATCCATCTATCTAATATTTTCTTTTTATATGTTTTTGATCTGCGGGTTTCTTTGTTGGTGAAAGAAGAAGGATCTTTATCCAGCAACATTGACATTCATCATCACGGGTATCAGTAAACCTTGTCGTCTTCCAAGGTCAGTTTGTTTTTGTTATTTCATTTTATTAAGTTAAAGTTGGAAAACAAAAACTTACTGGTAGAATGACATTGTTGGCTCTACTTATATACTTTATTCTTTGTATGTGGCTAATCTTCCTTCATTGTTATTGTCTCGTGACACTTTGGTATTTTATGTCTACAAATTTTTGCATTGATATGACTCTTTTACATGTTATTACCAGTCTTCTTCTATTTCTTTACCTCAATGTTTTTTTACTCTTATGTATGCTTGTTATTGTGATTGTTACTTGTTATATGTTACTTTCTTTGTGTACCATGATCCCCACCATGCCCACCCCTTACAAGAACATGATCCCAATGGTGGCCACCACGACATCCTTTTATGTGATCCAATATAGATTATAAGACTTATCTGACATGGGTACGCATCATTTCTTTTGAGTCACATGCTCTACTATTATATCTGCATTTCTTGTAAGAGGGGACATTCATCGAGGTATATTATAAATATACAAATGATACAAAATATTGCATGACTTAGACATGGGTTTACATATGACACAGATCCTCAAAAATAGGAATATATATTAAACAAAGACATAATTTATATTGGTAAAAGACCATCCATTAGGGATGAAACCATAATATGTTATGACCCTTACCATACCTTTCCATTATTAGGGGAAAGTTCTTAGGAAAAAAACATTACTCTCAAATTTCTACAACCATTCATAGGTTTTTGGTACAAATTCATATACATATGACACGGTTTAGATAAAATATAGGGGGCATGAATACTCATTCCTTCTTCATTGGATTACTCGTATATGGTTGTAGATACAATGAGACACATATGATATGTAATAATTATAAAGATGAAGCCCTTGATCTGGCCTCACACTTGGCAAAACACCTCATGGTTGATCTCAGGAAATAATATAAATGTCTTAAGATTTCAATAGCTCATTGTTGTGATGGGTTCTCTAACTCGTAGAAAATTTAGCACTTTCTTTTGACCTTCTCACAGAGAGAGAGAGAGAGAGAGAGAGAGAGAGAGAGAGAGAGTATAGGATCCCTATATGCCACTAATAACTTAGTCTTTTTTTGCATTTATATGTGACTATTCCTATGATTTCTTGCCAAACTAACCTAAAACTATAACCTGAGTTGACTAATCTAAGCTATCCTTTTGAAAAAGTGACTGTTAGAAGTGCAAGAGACAAGTTCATAAGGACTGGACAAATTCATGGCCAAACATATCCTAAATTTATGAACCTATTCATGGTGTGAAAGGAATCAAGTTTTAGATAAGAGGAAGTTTGTATAGATGTTTTGCAGCATGTGTAATGATTCTTGAGGAGTTGAGCTAGATGATAGATGTAATCTAGTGGGAATATGATGAAAGATAAAACACGAGGGTGTGATGTTATCATGGTCAAGGTTCCCAGATGAAGGGATGCTTTACACCACACAACCACTATAAGAGTTAGATATCACCAAAGCAATACCTTATACACAACTCTTAGCAAGAAAACAATATAATTTCTTTAATAATATAAAGAGATATTACAGACTCGGACATAATAACTCAACAATCCAAGTATAGTCTTATGACAAGACATTGTGAGAATTATTCTAAGATTTTTAATCCTAGACCTATTACAAGCTTACAAATTCTACAAAGCTTTTACAAGACCACACTTAGTTCACAATCTCAATGATACCCACTTGATTCCCTAATTTGGAATTCAACCTCTCTTTTGATGTTCTCTTCATTTCCCTCTTTTACACATTCACAACCCCCTTTTATTTATGGAATACCAAATCTCTCACGGGATAACAAGATGCCTTCCTCAAGAAAATTTTCCCCTATGTAACATTCCTTGGCTTAACTCTCAGGGCCATCAATTAACTCTAAAATTTCCTCTCCATTTATCGATATCAATCGAATCATTTTATTGGTCCACATGTCTAAAATCAACAAATCAAGAGCCGTATGTATTCTCTTATAACTATATCAATGTTGGCAAGTGAACCCACTTAATATCGATCTTATCATTGAATAAAATGGGATTGGCCCCACAAGAATGCAACATTTTGCAATGTTGCTAGTGTTTGCAACTTTTGCATTATATCATGACATTGGATAAGAATTAGTTGTGTGTGCAACTTTAGTGTTCCAAATATATGGGAAATGGGTATAAGTAAGTGAAGAGGCTTTGAGAGATGGTGGATAAGGGATTTGAGCTGCTGGAGGCTTTTAAAAAGGTTGAAACACTCCTCTAAATTCTCTTGTTGGACCTCATTTGAATCCACTCGAACTCTCATGGTGTAGATGGATGGATGTCAATGACTTATGGAGTTGTGTTGACATATAGATACATCTCCATCATCAATTTTTTTGTTTATTTTATGTGATATTTGTTGATTATCATGAAAATGTTGGTTTATTAAAGATTTAAGATAAGTTTGTGTCGTGGATCGATTCCCTACACATATGTTAATAGAAATGGTTAGGTGCACACCACATTATTTGAGATACCTAAAGAGGTTAAAAAGTGAAAAATATAGGTAATTAAAAAGTGAAATATGTTAATCTACACTACCAATGTCACTTCATTATTCCAAATTTTTGTGGTTCCAACAACTTCCCCTTCACATTTTCACATTATTACTATCATTAAAATTAAAACCCCTTACATTGATTAATAATACATTTACCACGTGAAGTTTGTGTGCATTCTGTTAGTGTCTTTATGTTTGTATGTTTTAAACAAAATCTTTCCCTTTTCCATCAGAAAAATAATGGTTGTTATAAATATTCGTTAACTTTGAGGCAATATTTAAAGTTGGTATCCATTTATTTAGCACAGGATTTCAATTCCCCACAATATTTATTGCACTTAGCACGATATGCATTCCAATAATTAAAGACTAAAGTTGATACCTATACAATATTAAAAGTTATGCAAAATAAAAAGAATGAAACTTGTTGTCTACACAAAACTTTATGGAGTCACAAGTGCCTTAGTTAATTACAGTCAATCACATGAGTGTTGTATGCAACAAAATTTAGCACTTTTGAATTTACAATGAGAAAAAGTCTATTTACAGATGAGCATACATTGGAATTAATAAATAATTTTCATTCCTTTTCAATGGTGATAAAGTTTGAATTATCGTATTGGTTATAGTTTGATGGTGGGTCGAATAAGGTGGTTAACATTTCCTTATTACACCCGTCCCCTTCTAACCATCTAAATATCTTCCACCATTTTAGGAAGGAAAAAATAGGTATCCATGTGAGGAATTGACATTATTTCACCAATTGTAATATAAAATTGTGTCAAACCTTATCAGATCACCTTTTCCTAGCATAGTTCTCATTAAACTCCATCGCCACTAGATTTAACATCCTCCTTAATACTTAAAAGTGATTCGCTAACGAGTTTATTTGAACCCTTGAGATAAATGGACACCTAATTATCCTTTTCTTGTCTAGAAATTATTGGATTAATGTAATGAACTGTTAGACCATAACCTTGAGGTGTTAGTGAAATCCACACATTAGGATCATATCATCCCACCACGCCTCATATCCCAAAATTTGGGCCCACAGATCTCTTTGACACCAGCTCCACAAACCCCCTCTAGGAACCATACTCTAGACTCCGGGTTAGCAAACTTCCTTGTCACCCACTCCACAACTCAAAGCCGAGTGTTTGCTCTAATACCAAATGTAGCGAACCGTTACATGAAAAACTCAAGGCATTAGTGAAATCCTCAAACTAAGATCATAACAACTAAATTCATGGAACTTGTTCGTATGTTTTAAACAAAATATTTCCCTTTTCTATTAGTCAAAAAAGTAGATGTTATAAATATTTGTTAACTTTTAGGCAATCTTCAAATTTGATGGTCATTTATTTAGCATGTAAATTTCAATTCCCTAGAACATTTAGTTCAATTAACACAATATGCATTCCAATAACTAAAGAATACAATTGATGCCTAAATATCAAAAGTTATACAAATCAACAAGAGCGAAGGATGTTGTCTAACCAAAAATTTAAGGAGTCATAAGTGCCCTAGTTAATTACAAATGGTGTGATTATTGTATCCAACATATTTTAGAGTTTTTTGAATGTATAGGAGAAAATTCTACTTGATGAATTTGCATCAAAATCAATTAAAAAAATCATTCCTTTTTATGGTGATGTATGCCAAGATATGAGCTACATTGCAAACTGTTTCCTTTTTATGGTGAAATATAAAATAAACGAAGCTCAAATCATGTTTCTAATAATATAGGATCATTTTCGCCATTGAACATGTGAAGGACAATCTTGAGGTTCTTTCCATGAATAAAGTAGGCTAATATTTAAATCTAAATCTATAATCACAAAACTAGGGGGGAAAATAGTATGTTTTAGTGGCTAGGGGACGCACCTCTGTCGAATTTGTAGCCCTTTTCTAGGTTGATAAAATAACATTTAAGACATACAATGATAAATGAAATAAATAAAACGAAACAATATATATGTTTGGGGTCCTAAGGGGACCAATCCTGATGCAGGGTTTATTGGGGGTAAATTGTTGATTATTGATGGTGTGTTGATCGATTGGATGTTGTCCTTAGTCACAACTTAGTCCCATGCATGATGACAAATAAATTACAGAGTAGTCACAGTTGTAATTGACACCTTTGTAAAAATTCTAGAATCTAGATATGTTGTAAGCTTCAAGTTGTTTAAGATGATCTTCTTTTTCCTTCGGTAAAACCTTTGAGTAGAGCATGTGTAAACAAGAGAGAGAATTATGTAAACAATCGAGAAGAGTGAATGATCCGAAAATGCAAGTTATAATTTTCAAACTTGAACCGTTCACAAGGATTTAGGAACTCAACACCAATTTTACGGATTTCAATTACCCCAAAATTGATTAATTCCCTTTAAAACATGCACCTCAGCCTGATTTTCAATCACAACACTGAAATGTGCATACCTCATTTCATTGTGGATTATGGATACCTAAGTCCATTTTCCCATTTTAAATATTATTGCTTAATCAAATTACTAAAAATCCTTTACTGAACTTATCTGATCAAATGATTCATCAAAAAATAAAAATAAAACATCCACACCAATGAAATTAATAACGGAGTTCACCCAAATGGGCTACGTCTCTAGATTCTTGAAAAGAGAATCAATCTATTTAAACATCCAATGAAGTACAATAACCCTTCAATAATGACAAATAGATCACAAAACCTACAAATGGATTAATACTAGACCTAATGGAACTATGTAATTAGCCAAAAACCGTTATGAAGTCCATATGTGGCCCCTATAGTGTCTTCGCAAAGCAATATCTGACAAATATACTAAAAAATTACCTACAAATGGAGAATCTTAAGCATTACATGAAAACAAATAATATTGTTTGAATCCGCTTAGAAAAATGAACATTTTTCATTTTTACACTAAGGTCTCATTTCGCCTCTAAGTGCTCCAAAACAAAGGATTTCCATAACTGCCCTCTTAAGCTCTATGGATCTACTCAGGCTAGAAGGTTTTCTTCTAGCATTCAAATAAAATTAGCTTCTTTTACACTCTTTTCGAGCTCAATGGTATGTTAGCAGGGTATGTTTGTTTTAATATGAGTGGTGGGGGTTCGGATCTCCCCACCGACTCTACCTTTTGATCCAAATCTACGTGGATCTTAACAAATCAAATAGCACTAAGGCTATAACACCCACTTCACATTTCTAAAATGTTTTGCCTTTACTATGCCACTCCACGTGGCTTCCCCTTATATGTTGCTCACAGTCCAGGTGGACCTCCACGCTGGCAAGGGGAAACATTTTCTTTGTTGGGACGTGTCGTCCATATCTCCACCTTGGGACTCGGGTTTGGTGGAGGCATTATTTAATGTCCCACATGTGTAGGCATACATAGTGGGAAAATCCTTTTTAAAAGGCATTTTCAACCACCAAATATGTGGCTTGAGCCACGCAAGCCCTTTTGTCAAGCCTCACCACTGTCTCTTGAGTTGTCTCATTGTGGCGAGTTGTGGATGCCACTGAGCCATTCATTGGCTGTTGAGTTGTGCATTACCAGCATGCATCGGATTGGCCAAGTTGTTTAGATGTGTCATGTAAAAGGGACATCATGCATTGATTCTTAGACCGAGTAGTGGGCCTCGCAACCATGAATTGAGCTAGTTGTGCAAGGTTTGAACGCCCATGGGGCTGACCTATGCATTGTCATACCAAGCTAACTACTAAACCATCCCGAACATTGTAATATACCTTGAGCCATATGGAAATAAGCCCAAATAATGTGAATATAATATGATCCACTTGGTCACTGTGGATATAAATGTGATCAACTCAACTCGGTGGGGAGTTGATCACCCCATCGAGCTATTAAAATAGCTCGCTTGAGCTCTGCATAATGCAAAACATTACCTTGCAATGCACAGATCAACTCCTCCAATACAATAATCCCACATGGCCAATGTTAGAGAGATATATGGCATATAATATCAAAAATTCAATGATGGCAATATAAAATAGGTGGCAAAGGCACCCCTCCTATAAAAGAGTGTGTCGAACATAGTTGAGGGTCCCCAACCAACAAATAGCGGGGCCCACCAATTTTTTCGTTCGTTAAAGACCATATGTGATCAAAACATGAACTTTCAAACTTTTCACCTTTTTCCAAATGCCACGTGTCAACACGTAACTCGCCTGTTGACCCATGTTGGCTAGTTTTCAAACCTAGACTTTGACTGACCATATCTTGAGCATATGAGCTTCATTTTATGAGTTCCACCTATCAACAGAAAGCTCTCAAAACACTCTACCACTTGGTCATGGTTTATTGAGACTTAGGGAATTCTTGAACGTCCCATAATTTCCTCCAGATCAGTGAAGGGATGTGGTGAGTGTTATTTTATATATTTAGGGTGTATAGAAGATTGGGATGGATACAGGTGCAAAGTGCCTAAAGAGTTTAAATGATAAGGGTACAATGTACATTGGAGATGAAATGGTAGGTGGATTTGATTAAATGTTTTTGGTGTGTGTATGGAGTGTTGTCATAGGATTTAATGCAAGTGGGTGAGGATTATTTGATTTTTAGTAATTATAATGTTTTATTTATTTTATATTTTGTAAATGATGTGACCTTAGAGGCACATTTCCTAATGTCTATATTTTGCCCCTTTTGGGTTGTGTGCTATAGCATGTGAGATACAACGTAAAAACTCAAACAAGATGGCGTGCACCTTACCTTGTGACAACGGTTTTTGTGGATGCAGGATTAAATGGTTGACTGGATAGACATGAACCTGGAAATGCGACCAATAGGACACTTCAACTAAAGTATGTGAAGGCATTGATAAGTTGATTTCACAAGGCATAAATTTTTTGGTTTTGATTGAGTGTTATAAGATTGATGTGAAGGGTTTGGTGTAGTATTTTCCATCGAGTGGCAATTTATGGACCACAGGCCACCCCATCATAACACAAGGTGAAAACTGACAATTGATAAATGATAGAAGATAACATTGATAAATGGAGGATTATTGAAGAAATGATAACATTTCCCCAACCACGTGTAGGTGAAAAAGTGATAAGTGACAAATGCAGAAGTGGATGCAATTTAGAGAGTGTGAGAGTAGTGTTGCCCCATCTTGACAATGATGAGTGAAAAGGATTGCAAGTTAGCATGGATGAGAAGTGGTGGTTATGAAAAACTATGCAAAATGTAGAAAGAGCCATCGAACGTTTTGTACAAGTGAAATGAAATGCAAGTGCTATGTATGTGATAATCAAAGTGAACTAGGTGTGTATGGTATTAACATGGTGTGAACAAGATTATTGGTAAGAATTGTCATGAGTTGGAAGGAACATAACATAAGACAATAGGTGGACTAACATAAAAGTTTGAACATGGTATAAACATCACCTTGCAATGTACTAGCCCTATGTCTCATCAAGATCCAATATGTGCACGTTTAATGCTTGAAGTGAAGGCTTATAATACTGTAAATGAAGACATATAAGCCAATGAGTAGGAGTGATTTGAACAATTTATTAAGGGGTTGGTAGAATGTGGAAGGAAAATGGAATTTGTGCATTGTTCTATTGCCAACCAAGTGTCAATTGCCAAAACAAAGATGTATTTAATTATAATCACATCATTGATCTACTACTGGATAGGTGTCCATAGGTTTGATAAACTAGGAAGACCCTGTAGGAAGAGTTTCTTGATATTGATTTTGATGATTTTTTATCAACAAGATATTGAGTTCTCTTGATTTCTCAAAGGGGATAAGAACCGCTGGTTGTTTGATGGAGGGAGTGCAAGAGACTGTGGAGACAATATTAGATAATATTTGGGGTGTTCATAATAAGTTGTTAAGTGTGTAATAGTGCATGGATATCGATAAGGATAATCATTCTTTGTAATATCCCCTTCCTAATCGAAGACCCTTAGCCTATTTTGTCTACCCAATGACTAAATGGGTGAACACAAGGGTGACTTAGGTTATATTATTTTACTATAAAGTGTAAAAATAAATAAAATATTATAAAATCACTTATAATAAAATATTATAGACTTAATAAAAATAGAAAAGTGAACCAAATGATAAAATCACTTACCTAAAATTGTTTATTTTTAGAAAAGTGTGACTTGCTTTGAGGCAAAGGTAAAATAGATAAAGGCAAAAAGCAAAAAATATTCCCCTAAGGAAAATGTGACTTGCATTAAGAGGGAAAAGTGGTTGGTGGAAGCATTTAATAAAGAAGGAAAATGTCACTGGTTGTTGGAGGTGGCCACAATTTTTCTATTTAAGCAATGGGAATTGCTTGGAGAAGATACACTTGATCATTATATAATTTTTGAATTGTATATGAAGCTTTGAGCTTTTGTCTAAATTGTTTCTAAGGACGAAACCCCTTAGGAGTATTCTCTTGTGGATGAAAACCCCAAGAGTATGTGAGGAATTTCTACACAAGGAATTCCATTGTACTTGCAGTGATATGTCAGTTTATTCCAACAACGAATAAAGGTGTATTTTGCACATTTTCGGATCAAGGGTTTAAAGCAAATTTACAGTTGTGTTTTCCATCCTTCTATCATATTGTACGATCCACTTTTAGGATACTTGTTGAGGCATTTAAAGGGGTTTTTATATGATCTCGATTGTTGTTAGTAAATCATCTTTTTATGAATTTTTCCAACCCAAAACCCTAAGGGTGAATTGGTGTTTTGGATATTTAGGGCACTTGTGGTGGTCATTTGCATGAATGGGTAACATCATTGCATTCTCCCTATTTTTTTGAATCCGTGCATAGTTTATTTGTGTGGATCGGAGCATTTTTTAGTGAGTTATGAATTTTTGAAGTTGTCATAATTTTCTACATACTAGTGTTTCAAAAGAAATTAATTTTAGCCTTCGTGTGCATCAAAACATGTATGTTCTTTCATATTTTGGCTTTATAAAAATGGTAGATCAGATTAGAGTGGAGAAGTTATATTTTATTAGCTTATTTGTTTAGGTTTCCCACTTTACCCTAGTCATGCTTTTCAAATCTGCATGTTAATAAATTACTGCATCTTCTATATTAAATCCATTTGGGTTCAAATAAGTCCATTTGAGGACATTACAGTGGTATCAGAGCTAGTTTTCCTCACAACCTGTGAATCAGATATGAAGTTAAAGAAAGTAACTATGGAAGAAGTTAAGAGGAGCTACATAAACGAAGTATTCAATAGAGGCAACAAAGAATTACATATTTGTTGGATGGATGCTCAGGGAGATATAAAAGACTCCATTATAGGAGCCTTTGCTGAATTGAACTTATCTATAAAGGGGACGAATACTATGAGCACATTGTCCAAGCTTTCATAGATTTTTAGTGCCAAGGAACAATTGATTAAGGAGGATGACATAGAGATATAGGGGAAAGAGTATGCAACAATCAATCCCAAGGTAAGAGACATGATAACCTTCACTGATTTTTGTGAGTTAAAAGATATTAAAGGCATAAGGAAAAATGACATGCAAAAACTAGGGAGAAATCAACCCATTGTGCATTCCACCATGCAAGGTAAAGAAGAAGAATCTTTAAGAGGTACGATTTCCATTGAGAAAAATAATTGCATTAGTGAGGAAGAAACATTGCTTGTTAGAGAAATTATTTCAACTCCAAAGGAATCAAATATTGATAATAGACAGAAGAATGAATTCATATATACAAACAAGGATGATGTAATGGAAACTCAAAGAAGGTGTGAGGAGTGGCAAAGAAGAGTTAGAACTACTAGATTGATAGCTGCTCAAGGGGAACAACACTTACAAGAGTTCAAGGCAAAGACTTATTCAATTAGTTAGCAACAAGGTATGAGGAATGGTATTCCTCACGTTGTGGTGGTGAGGAACATGAAAAGTTCTTTCCAAGGAGGGAAAATTGCATGGGTTGAAGATTGTGTGGAAAAAGGTATGTCATCTTGTTTATTGTAGTAGTTGCCTTATAATGATACATAGCTCGTTGTTGACAAGAATGCTGAGGAATTAGTACAACAAAGTCAAAGTATCATGGAAGCAAAGAATGGTGAAGACATTTATGATACTCAAAGTTATGAAGAACATAATAACGTGTCTTATTTATTGCTACCTATTCCAATGTATTTCCATCATGAGATGCATGATAAGATAGAAGGTGAAGTCTTCAATATGGAGTTTTTTGAATCATTGTTCCAAGTACATGTATATGAGCATCTTGTGAGTGATATATGGTGGCAAGTTTTATCCCAGTTGATAGGTACAGGGGTCAGGCTCATGGATCACTTCAGCATGTTTTGTCTGTTGTGCATGGCACTTGGACAAAACAAAGTTAGAAATTGCTTGAGGACAAGCAATTTTGGGAAGGGAGGATCGTATTATCCCCTTCCCAATCGAAGACCTTTAGCCTATTTTGTCTACCCGATGGCTAAAGGGGTGAACACAAGGGTGACTTAAGTTATATTATTTTATTATAAAGTGCAAAAATAAATAAAATATTTTTAAAAACACTTATAATAAAATATTATAGACTTAATAAAAATAGAAAAGTGAACCGAATGATAAAAGCACTTAGCTAAAATGCCCGTCTAGTTTACCCTAGCAGTGGGGAATGTGGGCTATATGTGGGAGGTCTCGAGGTCCATTCCCCTGGGATGGCCACCTCTATAGCTCGTCGTTACTCAGCTAGGCAGTTCCAGGCGAGTCAGCTACTTCGGTGGCGGAGGTGGTCTCTCGACGTGGTGCCAAGTTGGCTCGGTGTTCAATGCGATGGGGGTCAAGGTCAGGCATGAATCCTTTGTTCAATGTGACGAAGTATGTCTGGCATTGCGGCATGAGAGTTATCCCAAAACCACTTCTAGCCGATGGGGTGGGAGTGGTGCGGTCAAGTCACATGGTTGTGTGCTTGCCCACCCGGTTTCAAATCCCCCCGAGGAACGATCCTCCTCATAGGTGGTTTCGCCGCTAGAGGTGGCATTACTCATGCTGACACTAGTGATTACTCCTCACTGCTGATGCTGGTGGCTACTCCTCTCATTATCGATGCTGGTGGCTCCTTCTCCTCTCACTGCTGACACTGGTGGCTGCTCCGCTCACTGTTGCTGCTCCTCTCGCTGTGGTCGTGGCTGCTCCTCTCGCTGCTGACACTTGTGGTTGCTCTGCTTGCTGCTGATCCTGGTGGCTGCTCCTCTCGCTGCCGACATTGGTGGTTGTTCTAATAGTTGTCCCACTCACTGCGGTCGTTGTCGACGGTCGCTGCATCTTCACTTCAGTTTTATGGTTGCTTCAATTGGGTTCCTAATAGCGGTCCCCTTCATTGTAACCAGGTTGTGGATCCTCTCAAAAATCCTCAAGTGTACAAGGATGTGGGTCCTTTCAAACACCCTCAATTTACCCTCAATCCAAAAAAAAAGCACTTAGCTAAAATTGTTTATTTCTATAAAAGTGCAACTTGCTTAGAGGCAAAGGTAAAATAGATAAAGGCAAAAAGCAAAAGTTATTCCCCTAAGGAAAATGTGACTTGCATTGGGAGGGAAAACTGGTTGGTGGAAGCATTTAATAAGGAAGTAAAATGTGATTGGTTGTTGGAGGTGGCCGCTAGGCCCAATTCTTCTATTTAAGTAATGGGAATTGCTTGGAGAAGACACACTTGATCATTATCTAATTTCTGAATTGTATCTGAAGCTTTGAGCTTTTGTCTAAATTGTTTTTAAGGACGAAACCCTTTAGGAGTACTCTCTTATGGACGAAAACCCCAAGAGTATGTGAGGAATTTCTACACAAGCAATTCCATTGTACTTACAATGATATGTCAGTTTATTCCAACAATGAATAAAGGAATATTTTGTAGATTTTTGGATCAAGGGTGTGAAGCAAATTTGCAGTTGTGTTTTCCAGCCTCCAATCATATTGTACGACCCACTTCTAGGATACTTCTTAAGGTATTTAAAGGGGTTCTAATATGATCTGGATTGCTGTTAATAAATCATGTTTTAGCCCAATTAACAGGTACAGGGGCTAGGCTTGTGGATCACTTCAACCTGTTTTGTCTATTGTGTATGGCACTTGGATAAAACAAAGTTAGAATTGCTCGAGGGCAAGTAATTTTGTGAAGGCATGACTATAATATCCCCTTCCCAATCAAAGACCCTTAACCTATTTTGTCTACCTGATGGATAAAGGGGTGAACACAAGGGTGACTTAAGTTCTATTATTTCATTATAAAGTGCAAAAATAAATAAAATATTATAAAAGCACTTATAATAAAACATTATAGACTTAATAAAAATAGAAAAGTGAACCAAATGATAAAAGCATTTAATTAAAATTGTTTATTTCTAGAAAAGTGCAACTTGCTTGAAGCTAAAAGTAAAATAGATAAAGGAAAAAAGTGAAAGTTATTCCCCCAAAAAAAGGTGACTTGCATTAGGAGGGAAAAGTGGTTAGTGGAAGCATTTAATAAGGAAGGAAAATGTGATTGGTTGTTGGAGGTGGCCACGAGGCCCAGTTCTTCTATTTAAGTAATGGTAATTGCTTGGAGAAGACACACTTGAATATTTCTCCATTTCTAATTTTGTACGAAGCTTTCAACTGTCTATATTATTTCTAAGGATGAAACCCTTTAAAAATACCTCTTGAGGAAGAAACCCCTCTAAGAGTTGAGAGGATTCTCCATACAGGGGTTTCCATTGGCCATCAAGGAGTTAGTTGTGTTTTCTATCATTTTCTAGCAATGTGAAGGCTATAATTTTGTAGATTTCTACAAGGGTTTGAAGAAGGGAAATTTTGTTGTGTTTCTTCTTCATTTCTAGTAGTCTTCTAGGTGAAGTGACCTATCTAGGGAAATGGTTCGTGAAATTTTGGAGTTGTCTAGAAGCTAATTTCTATTGATGTTTACAAGTTTGATTTTTAGTGATTAAATCAACGAACTTTCATATTTTTTCCAGCCCAAAACCCTAAGGGTGAATTGGTATTTTGGCAGTTTAGGGCACTTGTGGTGATCATTTGCATGAATGGGTAACATCATCACATTCTCCCTATTTTTCTGAATCCGTGCATAGTTTATTTGTGTAGATCGGAGCATTTTTCTTAGTTATGAATTTTTGAAGTTGCCATAATTTTCTCCATTGGGTTTCAAAATAAATTCATTTCAACTATATATAGGCTCTAAAAATTCAGATCTTTTCATGAATATATTGAGGGTGAAATATTATAATTTTTATCTCTGTTTATGGTGGAAAATATCACAATTTATTTATGATTTTTATAAGTTTCAAAGTCTGCCCTAGTAGCCATTTTTGGATTTAATTCAAATATGCATTAGATATTTTGAGATAATTTCTATAAATTACATTTGGGTATTTGGATTTGTCTAAAATCTATTAGAGGTTTAAAGTGTCCCATTTGGGGACATTACATTCTTAAATTCGCTAAACATTGTGAGACCAAGGTCAACCACTTGTAGTAGATACTATTGACTCAAAAAATGGGACAAGTTGATTGGAAGTTGTGAATCAAACCATGACATGTAATGTGAATGAATTGTAAGTGAAGTATGTATAATGAATGGAGAATTGGAATGAAATATGAATTTAGTGGACTAAAGTGGAGGAATATATTCATGTATATATGTCAATTATTGCATTTCTTGGGATACATAGATATTTTTTAGATGTTGTGTTTGGGGGGGGGTTTTTGCTTGTGATTATGGTAAATGTCAATGATGATAAAGTGATATGTGCAGAGAAATAGGATGCATTTTGAATCTAGGATGGATGACGAGGAGATTAATGTATGAAAAAATGGAAGTGTCACAATGAAGATGAATGAAAGTCCCCCGGTCCTTATAGGGATGTGAGTAAGGAGAGACATAAAGTAGAGAAGAATGTGAAGAATGATGTAGATAAATGGAAAGTGGGCTTTGATGTTGGACAAGAGTGAAACAAGAATGCAAAGTAGAAGTAAGAAGATGGTAACGACTGGAGGATGTGAGTGTGGAAATGGAGAGGTAAAAATTAAAAATGGTGCTACGAGAAGTAGACGTGCGATAGTGTCTAGTGGAAAAGGAATAGATAACAAATCCTTGATAGAAGACAAATTGGGATGAAACATTGTGTTAGGGATGATATTAGATGAACAAGGGTTGGAAAACAAATTGATATTTAGAGGTGATGTGGTAGATAATTATGTGAACTCGTGAGAAAGTGGTGTGATAAGTGGATGGGAATTTCCAACAAGTCTGACTGATGTGTATCGGAGAAGCACCACATAATTGCTAGTTTTAAGAATGCATAGGTGAATGATGTGAGACGTGAATTATTCCAAGACAAAGTAAGCAAACATACAAGACTGCAAATTACGAAAATACAAGAGAGATAATTCCAATAATGCAGAAATATCTCCAACTCAATACAAATCAAATAGAATAATACAAGAGATGTACATATTTGAGGTGAATGTGTAACCTCCTCCTAAAATCATGGAAATCTCCACCTAGAATAGTGGTAACCAATACCTAGAATGGTGTAGTTAGGTAGTAACCAAAACCTAGAATAATGTAGTCAAGTGGTAACCAACACCTAGAATAATGTAGTCAAGCATACTCCTAAGCAAACATATCCCATAAGTGTATGGAAACTCCAAGTGAGGTGGAATATCCTGAGTAGGATAATACAAATAAAGTGAGGAAAATAAATCCTACACTAAAACCCCCCATAGGCACAACTTAGGTGGGTAGTGAAAAATGAAAGTTGGTCCTGACAACAAGGCCTGATGAGATACCCATGTACAATGTAATCTCTCATAAGATAGAGTAAAAGGAGAAAATCCAGTGGGAAAAACTCCCCCCCAAAAGAGAGACAAAGAAGAGAAGGTGGGACTATGAATCCCCACTAAAAGCTATAACTTTCAGTAGTCATCTGGTATCTTGCAAAGCAACCTCCTGGAGTGACTTTGGTTAAGAAGTAGATGCAGTGAAGAATGGATCACCATGGAAATGAAGGTAGATGAAAAGTTTCTGATGGACATCCAACCATGGTGTGGTTCCTTTCCAAGGAACTATGCTTCTCATACATAGTAGAAGTGTCAACTGCTTCATGAAGGAATGATATATCCGATGCAGAAGCAAAGAAAGAATGTGGAGGGTCTTATAACTGAGTAAAAGACTGACTACTATCTAATGAGTCCTTAATCAAGATGTAGCTCCCTAAAAAGTTTGAGGTGGACTAGAAGTAGGTGGATCAAGAAATAACTACTCTAAAATTGGAAGGTGACGAGGAGATAGTGGAGGTGGGTCCCCATCACTATTGTAGTCATATGTGCTAGAAGAGAAGTTCTCTTCATAAGTGTACTCAAGCTCAGAAGTGTCATCAAGTATAAGTGAATCTAATGAAGAATCCGAAGGAGGGACAAAGCGAGAAAAGGTCTATAGCTGAGTCTGATGATCGACTACACCGACTATAATGATAGTTTCACTTTGTAGCTCTCTGACATTGACTGAATCTAGAGTGAACTCAACCTGCATGCCCTGACTAAAGTGAGTAATCTGGTAGAGTGATAAGAGATTAGTTGATAATGAAGGAATACTAAGAACATTATTGAATGTTCCTCCATTCACTTCAACATACCCTCTCCCAAAAACATGTGCAGAACTGTTGATACCCAATCGTTTAATAGACATGTCACAAGGCTATAATGAAGTGAACTCCACGTGCGAAGAAGCCATATGATGTAAAGCACCATAATCAATAACCCATGTAGAAGGTGGTGATACAATTGTAACTAGGGATCTCCCTTTTTTCTCCTTTCCCGATTCTTTCTCTTTCCCTTTTCCATTGATATTTGTATTGGAGGCTTCATTGGTTGATGAAGATTGTTTGGAAGACTGAGGGTCACCTATCTTGTTATTCTCAAGAAGACTTGTTAGGTGGTCAATTTGTTTCTTTTAACATTTACTTTCATCATGTCTGCCTTTGTAATTCTTGCATTTGATTCTTTCTTTCTTGAACTTAACACTAGAAGTTTCAGAGTTTGATGTAAGGTGGAAGAATGTTGATTCTTCTTGCTTTCTTGATCCTTGTTATTCTGTTTATACTCTTTTTCTAACGAGGCTTTCTATTTTCCATTCTTGGAAACGAGAGCTTGAGGTTTGGAGGACTTCAAGGTACCCATTTATATTAACTTGTCGTGCTCCTTAGTCAAATCAACAATAAATTCATCTAAAGATGGCATAAACCATGTGGCTTCAAGATCCCTCTTGGTAGCATAAACGGTAGAAACAAAGATAGAGTAGTCATGACCTACTTTGGCAAGCACTGAAAGAACTAGTTGTTCATTCTTCTTTTATGTTCCACATTCTTTTAACTGTAATCACAAGGACTTGAGCTTGGAAAATAAATCTTCCAAAATGTCAAAGTTATCAGGACTTAAGCTGATAAGTTTTATTTCTAGCTCATGACCCCTCATAATGTCAACTTTTCCAAACAAGGTTTCTAAGGTTTTCCACACTTGGTTGGGAGATGTAGCTTGATCTATGTGAAAGAGGAGTTTGGGAGACACTAAAAGACACAAAATACAAAAACCTTCATCACACTTATTAAAACACTTAACTTTGTCTGCGGATTCACCAAGTTTAGGTTCTAACCCCATTGTGATACAGTACAACCCTTTACTCCTAAGTGCAATGGTCAATTTTTATTTCCATTCATGGTGGTTAAAATGTGTAAGTGTGTTAATTAAACTTAGATCCATTATTACAAAAAGAAAATTTGTGGTAGTTGTTGCAGGAAATAATGAAATGCGTGGAAAGAAAGAAGTTTCAAACAAAAGAAGAAACACATTGTACACCCCGCAGAAACTATAACAGGCAACCCCCATAGTTTTAGAACTATATAACTTAGTGTGTTTTACAAAATAAATAGGCCCAATGCTTTGGAAAATGAAAAATATATAACTTTTTAAAAAATGGCACTCGATATCGACCTACCAATCAAACTTTTTACAATAATTATTTCTCGTAAATAAGCCCTATTTTAAATGAATTTGCACTAAACTTGAAATGCTTTTTTTTCACTATAATATAGTTTTAGCAAAAGAAGGAAGTGGGTTTTGATGAATGTAAGATAAGTCCCTTTTTAATTTTTTTTGCGTCCATACACAGGTTGTGGCCATGTTGGATCAAGGAGATTTTTACTGCGGACCTTAAGTTTCCACATATCTGCGTGTAACGAACAACTCTGTCGCAGGACTTAAAAATAGTAATTCAAGTTGGATCTTCAATGTGTGTATGGGTTGTTGGAAACTTTGTTGCGGGTCTAAAATGCCTCTTTAACAAAAAATAATGCCGTTTACAAGTCTAAACATGCATGCAAAGCACTACCACATGTGAAAACACCCCTAATAGGTCTACAACTAAGTTCTAGATCTAGATAAATCTTTCAGGGAACCTGCAACAATGATTTAGGGGTTGTAAGATACTAATCTCTAGAATTGTATATGCACTATACGGGCATGTAAACTTCATAATATTGTAAATAGGCTATATACCCACAAACCAGGAAAAAGTAACACAAAAAAAAAACACCCAAATACCTGCAAATAATGACCTCAAATGAAATTGAACTTACAGAATAATAACCAGACAAGCTCAATACCATATCGGCTCTAATACCATATCAGAGAAGCGCCACAGATCTACTAGTTCAAAGAATGCATAGGTGAATGATGCATGACAATAATTGTTCCAAGACAAAACAAAGCAAACATATCGATTTAATTTAATTTGAATTAAATCTAAGTATTTCAGAGTAACTGGTGTATAAATGATAAAATACAGAAATGACACAAGAAAAACTAAGACATGAAGTATGAAACCCTAAGCAAGAGATAAAGAAAGAGTGACTTAGTTGATATCCGCACAATCTGGAACTGATCTGAGTATGTATAAGTGATGAACATGATGCAAGCAACGTCATAATTAATCTTTGTAAATTTTGCAACTCATGAACAATGATGGACAGGGGTGCTCACAATAGGACAGAGGCGCCTAAGCACTAGTGACTGGATCTGGGCGCTTGTGACTGCGTAGAAGATCTGAATCTGATTTATGTTATGTCATAAGGGTGTCGTAGTTATTCCCTGTTGATCACCTGATATTCACACTGTGATAGCCGAAGGTACCTATAACCTACAAAAGAGATGTTCACCTACAAAAGCCCACAAACCATATAAAACCTAAAAAGGAAAAAGTAGAATGGAGATTTGGACTGACCCTGGTAGATACCCTGAGAGTGAACTTATAACTGAGCGTTGCACTACATCTCAAACTTTGTGTAGTTCTTGTGTGTGTGTGTAGAAATTGCACCCTAGGATTTCATTTTCCAAGTTGTACTTGATAGTGTGTTGTAGCTAGAATGTAGAAATGTAGTAGAATGTGTGGATGAAATAGAATGAACTTCCCCTTCCTATGTTGTGTATGCAAAAGTATGTAGTCGTTGTTCCTTGAGTGGATTCTAGATGGATGCCTTAGAGTGCTTTAGGTGCATTTTTAATGCAAGCTTAGGTGATGATAGTAATTATTAGTGCTTGGTCCTTGACTTTAAACACATAACTATGTATTTATATGATTCCCTTGTTTAAATTTCATAATTGACAATTGGAAGGCCAAACCATAAGTGAAAAATATACCCAAAAGATAAAAGAGACCCAAAACAAGTAAGGTGAGAAAGGGTAATGGGAACCCAGAGGGGATAAGCGCGATTGGGCGCTTCTGTCTTGGTTGGGTGTTGGTGTCTGAAGCCATAAAAGATAAATCAGTAAAATCTCGACTGGGTTGTAGGGTGTGTAAGACCAAATAGAAAAAGCAAACAAAGAAAAGAGGCCAAAGATAGTTGTCAATCACTAGTTTTCTTTCTTATGAATCATATGAATGTTAGTATGCTTTTATGACCTATAAATGTATCCAAGTGCATGATTTTGTGTCTACACATACAAGACTACAAATTATGAAAATACAAGAGAGACAATTGCAATAACACAGAAATAGCTCCAACTCAATATGAATCAAATAGAATAATGCAAGAGATTGATATATATGAGGTGAATGTGTAACCTCCTCCTAGAATCAAGGCAACCTCTACCTAGATTAGTGGTGACTAACACCTAGAATGGTGTAGTCAAGTAGTAACCAACACCTATAATAGTGTAGTCAAGTGGTAACCTACACCTGGAATAGTGTAGTCAAGTGTACACCTAAGTAAACATATCCCACAAGGGCAGGTAAACTCCAAGTGAGGTGGAATATCCCAAGTAGGATAATATAAATAAAGCAAGGAAAATAAATCCTACACTGATAATGTGAAAGTATAATAGTAAATGTAGGTGATGTGTGAGGAAGATGTAGGAGAATAAGTGTAAGTGACTTGTGTGGAATATGTAGGAAAATAAATGTAGGTGAATTGCAAGGAAGATGTAGGAAAACAAGTATATGTGACTTGTAGGGAAGTGATGTGAGAGGTGTATAACTGTAAATAATAGATTATGTAGGATGGGATGGGAAGAAAGTAACAATAATGGTGGCTGAATAAGTGGTGATGGTGGTAGCAAGGTGTGTGAAGAAGATGGCTCTAAGATAAGTAAAGTAATAAGTGGCTCGAGATATGATTGAGAGCACAATGTAGGTGTTGTTAGTGGAGGAATAACTAGGGGTTGATATACAATCAATACAAGTGATGAAGAAGATGTCGTAGAGTCTAAAATAAGATTTCATGATGGGGAAAATGATGATGTAGGTGATAATAACGAGGGGAAGGAATCCCAGGAGGATTGGTGGGTAAAACACTCAGTGGGGATGGGAACAATGAAAACTAGTGGATTTCCATCAGGAGTTTGAGTAAGAGGGAACAACAGTTGAATAATGATGTCAATGTTCTTAAGGAGGTTTTGGATGATGTTATGGAGTTAAGGACACGAGTATGTGGAATGGTCTTTTGTGCGATGATAGACACACCAATCATGGGATGTGCACCACAAGGGTGGAATTAGAATGAGAGGAAGGGTGATCAAATTTGTGTTGAGAAAATTTTAGAGGATATTAGAGAGCATGGAAATCAATGCTGTGATTTTTTGGGTGGTGTGGAAGAAACAAAAAACTTAGAAGGAAGAAGCAAAGGAGAGTGCAGGGGGTGATTGTTGAGAGGTAAACATGAGGAAGCTTATAGGGGATACTAAGAAGTTTGAAAGTTAGTGTGCCAAGGTAGAAAAGATGCAAAATGGGACTCTTGTTATACAATGTGGTGCCTATAGTGGGTAGGAGAGGAGGAAATAGATGTGACAAGGTGACAAGATGCCCGTGATAGACATCCTCAAGGTATTGATCCATGTAAATGACCTCGTCAAAGGTGTGTAATGGGTGTATTTGAAAATGGCATGAGATATTGGAGACATAAATTTTAGAAAAAAGATTGAAAAACTCAAATAGTGGAAGTGAAAAGGAGAGGTAGTAGACAAGTGTGCACCAACATGTAACAAAATTGGCGATAAACTTAGTGGTGAAATGATAAAGCATATAAAGGTTGGCCAAGGTTACTTTATAGGCAGTATGAATGGAAAAATGGTTAAGAAAGATGTCGGCAAGTTGTAAAAAGGTGTGAATGTTATGTTGTGCGAAGAGAGAGTACCAATTGAGTACTTGACCAATGAGTGAAAATGGAAACTTTTGTAAGAGGGGGGCAATGTCGTGTTGGAGGAGGTGACAAATGAATCAAAAAAGGAAGTAGTGGTGTTGGGGGTCATCCATACTAGTGAATTTGTTAAACACATGCATATTGAAGTGCAGGGGAAGGGTTGGTTTGACATCGTGGTGTGGATGGTTTCATTATATATTTAGTGGTAATGAAAACGAGGTATGCCTCCCCCTAGTATTAGGACTCAAGTTGAGTGAGGCAGTCGATTAGGTTCTTATGGAGCACGTTGGGGTATATGAAGGTGTGGTTGTAGTCTGATTACAGGGTGTTTATAGGGTGGTTAAAGGGTGGATGGGAGATAATTATAAGATGGTTGTAAGGTGATTATAGGTGGGTTGGAGGGTGGTTATATATCAATAGATGGTGGTTCTATGGTGATAAATATCAAATACAACTCATAAAAATGAAGGGCATTGACACTAATGATTGGGTTTGGATGGTCTAAGATGGATGAAGGTTAGATAATATGTGGAAATGATTGTGTGGTAAGTTTACCAGAAACACTAACAAAATGTTTAGCTAGAAATTATAGGTTAGTCACGCGTGCAACAAAGGGTTGGCTTTTCTGAAGCAGGATTATGAGATAAAGTTAAACGATGTAGAAAATAGTATGGTGATAAAAATCATAATCCACTTGTACATATGTTTGGGGATGGAATAATATGTAAAGAAGTTGATGAAAAATCACAAGCCATCCACACATGTAATTGTGTTTGGGAAAAATCTAAGTGGGATGTGATTAAGTTTTGTAAGCTAGTCATGCATAGATTGGGGAAGGGAAAAATCTGGGTAGAATGTGATCAAAATCGCAAGCAAATCATGCATGTGACTAGGGATGGGTTTTTATTGTTTCTTTTTAGATTTGCACAATTGTTGCAATTGCGAGTATGCTGGGACAAACCAAGATGTGCAAAAAAAAAAAAAGAGGTCATATAGAAAATACTACTTAATCGTGCATGTGACTAAGGCTGTAGTGC
This sequence comes from Taxus chinensis, assembly GCA_019776745.2. Classification (NCBI taxonomy): domain Eukaryota; kingdom Viridiplantae; phylum Streptophyta; class Pinopsida; order Cupressales; family Taxaceae; genus Taxus; species Taxus chinensis. The sequence continues at coordinate 272,431,948 of CM034146.1, read as the reverse complement.
CCACATTTTTATAGCCTCAATTATTTGTTGACTTCTTTATTCATAGACATGTTTTGACAGGGATTTGATATATGTTGGACAATATGTTATGATATTTGACCTTCTTGGACATGTATGGATATTTAGGCGCGTAGTGCCAATTTGACTTGATTAGTATGTTGACAACTTTTCATTTGATGTTAGGAATACTAGCTTATTACGATGTTGTTTAAACCTAATTGAGATATGTTAGATAATTAGTTAGTCGCATGCTTGGATTATACGGATGTATGTCACTTTTATTTATCTTTATGGCTAACTCATGGTAAATTGTGTTATAATTATACATGTTGTCACATTTTCAATTCCAGGATGATGATATGCTAGTATAGATTTCATTGATTGCTTATTGAGTAGTTGATTTATATTGTATCAGACATGTGCATTTGATGTGTGCAATGAGTGTGCAGGTGACAAATCATAGGAGAACGTGAGTTTTAAGGCAGCTACACAAATTTTGCACAAGTAGCCAACGGGGCTAAGTCCTAACCATGTTAACTGTATGAGACCTTAGTATTAGATTTCATTATTTTGGGCACCATGAGTGACCCCTCTTTTGTAATGTAGCATGTAATGTAAAATTAATCTTGTTAGGATGTTTTTGTTTGTAAAGGAAACTTGATTTGAGGACTTAATGGTCCCCACTTGCATTAATTTTTGTGTTTGGGTAATTGTGTATTAATTAGAGGGGATTATGGTCACATGTGAACCCTTGGGTGGGCCCCACACCCTCTACACTTGTGCCCAAATGTGTCAAACCCTGAAATTTGGATATTTTAGGCATTTTAAGTGACCCCTTTTAAGTTTGGGAGTTCACTTAACATGAAAATAGGCCCTTGGACCGTACCTAATAGGTAGGAGGGCTTAATTGCAAGGCATAAAGGGTGTTTGCATCCCATTTTACCTCCCTTTGGTCACATCCATGTAAGGTGGATTGGTATGTGTGTTTTGTAGAAAGTTGCACAATCTTGTGTTATTTTCATTTTAGGCATTTTGGGAAGGGAGTGTTAAAAGTTAGTTCATCTCTTTCTTCCTTTTATTTTGGGAATATTTGACTTGGAGGTAAGAAAGGGGTGACACATGTCACCCCCTCATTGGTGAGGAAATTTATTGGCTTCTGTTCAAATTCTCCCTTGTGGGGAAGAAAGAGATTTTTTTTAAGAGTTTTTGCTTGGTGCTTGGAGATTTTTGGAGCTAGAGCTTGCTTGGATAAGGAAGTGGAAAAGCTTAGAGTGTTGGAGAGATTTTGGAGGTAGGTCCTTTGTGCTCTTTTTATGTTTTAAGTTATTAGATTTTAGCCTTGTCTTGTTTGAAATATATGCTTTGTTTCATGTGTGGTTTTTGTTGAGTATGCCTTTACATTTTAGTTTTCCCCATCCATCATATGGCTTGATGGATTTTGGAGTGTATGGGGGAAGAGAGAGGGATTTTCCCTCTCAAACCTCATGGCTTGATGGGCAAGCCATGTAGGTTCCTTTTACTCCCCTCATATGGATTGAGGTGGGGAAGGTGGTTCATATGGTTTGAACCTCCTTCCCCATTCTTGGTGAGGAAACCCAATGGGTTTGAAAATCCTCCCAAGAAGGATTTTGGTGAATGGGTGGAGAAATAAGGAGGGTTTGATGATTTGGAGGAATAAGGAGGTTGTGAAGATTCTTGTTTGTGTGCATCCAATGTTGGACCACACTTTTGGCACTTGGATATCTCTTCTTCTCTTCCCCATTTTTGGAGGGAGAATATGGTTTCTCCTCCTTTCCTTCTTTGCAAAATTTGGTGTTCTCCTTAGTGTTTGGGTTGTCTTGAATGTGAAAATATAATGTTGTTATGTCTCCCTTCATCTTGTGCAAATTTGTGGAAGCTAGCTCTCTCTCACATGGGCTTAGGGGAGGCTAGCATGTCTTTCATCCTTAGAAAGGCATGTAATGATGCCTAAAGGTTGGGTGGTTAAACAAGCTCTTTATCCTTGTGTTGGTTCTTTGAAAGCATTCAAAGTTGGAGCTCAAGTGGAAGATAATTGGAGACTCTTGTCATCTTGGCTTCTCATTGTCTTCTTCATTTTTTTTGGACATCACTCTCATTGTAACTTTAGGGATATGGCTATGTGGGAGCTTTCATTGTCTTGTAAATCTTTTTTTTTGTATTTGGGGTTACATGTAAACTGGCATCATATTTGTTGTGAAATCTACCATTAATATTATCATGTTACCTTGTATTGTTTTTCCTTTGAGTATTTTGAATGTTATGGAATTATGTATGCCTTTTGGGAACTTAAACCCTTAGAAAATATATCTTGCAACATAGAGGTTTCATGTAATAAGAAAATGATTAGAACTCTTCTCTTTTGAAAGGAAAGCATTACATATGGGAAGTATTGTTTTTACAAAAGAAAAGAAACCTTGTAAAATAGTTGTTTATTTTAATATGTATTGATTTGAAAACTCCATTGTGGAAGGAAAAGTTGTTTATTGAAAGAATGTCTCTTCAAAAGAAAATATATTACTTAATTGAGATCATACTTGTTGAAAATATGAAACATTTAATTCACATTGCATTTGAAAGAAAGTTAGTTCAATATGGAGCTTGTGGATTCATTGTATGAGAATATTAGTCTTCTTGCTCTATCGCTCTTTCTTTTAAATTTTTTTGACATGTTTCAAGCTTCTCCTCTTGAATCGATATACATTGCCATATGTTTCTCTTTTCACATAAGTGAATGAATCATTTTGGTCTAAAATTGTCAAAAAAATATTCATATATTATTTTGCATAGTTCACGTAGTTTGAAAACCAGATTTTATTACTCACATCTTGTATTTATTTTCAACCCATAACATATGATATAGTTATGTTGAAATGTATTTCTTATAGTAGTAAATGTAAACATAACTATGATGTATTCCTAAGAACTTGTTCATTATTTGATCTATAATAATTTAGCAAATAAATCATTATATTTTAAAACGAAACCTCTCATATAAAATATTATATTTATATATTTGCATATATAAATATAAAAATATAATACACATCAGTTATTATAAAACTACATAATATAAAATGTATTATAAACAATATAAAATGTTGTATCCTTATATATATATATACACACAAGGTGGAAAGTTTATTAAACTTTATTTAACTTTTGGAAAAGCAAAAGAAAATAAATAAATAAAAAACTGCATTTTAAAGGTTTTACGGTGCATGTAATTGTTTATAGATTTAAACAAAACTTACAAACACTACAAAAAACAATATGCATGAGATTTTATGCAAAGAAAAAGAGTTTTTGGGGAGGGCCGAACCCTCCTCACACCATGTGCACCCAACGCTGCTACCTTCCACCTACGCAGTCCACTCCCTCTCCACACACCCTCACACCCTCTCCCCTCACTCCCCACGTATCCCTCACTTCGCACAAACCCTTTCCTTCTCTAGCCCGTCGCCCCACAGTTATCAAACCCTGCAGAAACTTGACCTCCAGTTTGAAATTAAATTCAATTTCATTATGTTTATACACGGTGGAAAGTTTGTTAAACTTTATTTAACTTTTGGAAAAGCAAAAGAAAATAAATAAATAAAAATCTGCATTTTAAAGGTTTTACGGTGCATGTAATTGTTTAAAGATTTAAACAAAACTTACAAACATTACAAAAAAAAAAATATGCGTGAGATTTTGTGCAAAGAAAAAGAGTTTTTGGGGAGGGCCGAACCCTCCCCACACCATGCGCACCCACCGATGCTACCTTCCACCTGCGCAGTCCACTCTCTCTCCACACACCCTCACACCTTCTCCCCTCACTCCCCGCGCATCCCTCACCTCGCACAAACCCTTTCCTTCTCCAACCTGTTGCCCCACGGTTATCAAACCCTACAGAAAGTTGACCTCCAATTTGAAATTAAAATCAATTTCATTATGATTATATATATATATATATATTCATTCTCAGGAAGATTTGCCTTATTCAACACAAGAAAATTTTGTTGGTAGTTATATACCCAACAACCTAAGAATCTCAGGTAAGAAGATGTAAATAAATAAATAAATAAAATAAACAAATAAATATAATAGTAAAATAGGGAGACTCCCCATCAAAAAAAGAAGAGAAAACTCCATGAAAGCAAACCTCCAAGCTCCTCCTCAACCTACACCAGCAAATAACAAAACAAAACAAAAGGAGAAGAGGGAATAGAAAAGAAAAGAACATAAGGATGTTAGGGCATCTTTAGGGCATGAGTCAAATCCAGGGTCAAGATTCGATTCATCATAGGGTTCACATTTAATCCTACAAATTTCTTAAGTCATGGGAATTTAATGGGAATGTGAAGTAAAATAAAAGGAGGGTAAGTGGTGTTAAATTAATATGAAAGGGGGTGTAAATTTCCCAAGTGACCCTAATAATGTTTAGTAGGGTAAATCAAGATAGTGGTATTAAATAAATAATTAAATCGGGAATTTAGGCAAGTAGTTAAATAAATTGGGTAATGAAAATTATTCTAAAATAATTAATTATTAATGGGAAAGGGTTAAGCAAACACAGTAGTATTATTTTAGTTCACTTCAAAAAAATTTACCCAAAATTTTAGTAACCTTTGGTGTGTTTTCCATTGTCTCGAGGCGGGGCATTACAAAGGCTAGAAATATTATATATATATATATATATATATATTTTGAGGTTTCGTGAATTTTGAGATTTACTTTTTTAGATTTTTAGACAAGTTATGAACAAAAAAACAACATAAAACAAAACCCTAACTAATAGAACATGTGTGTGAATTACTTGGAATCCCGCCAATATGCCTCAAAGATATGAGGTGAGTATCTTTGTGAATATTGTGTTCCCTACATTGCGAACTAAAGACAACAAAAATAAGATCCTAATGTTATGCTAGGCAGTTGGACCCTAAGGGTATTGTTAATATATTGTAGTACGTGAGGCTCAAATCCATATAAGGATGTTTTTTAAGGCATGGGTATTGGTGGTAAAACCGTCTCAATTGATAGGAGCCATGGAAAGTTGAACTCTTGTTTAGAAAAAAAGAGAGCTCCTCGACAATTATTATAGTCTTCCGAAACACAAACTCTAATCTACAAACTCTGGATAATGAAATATCAATATCCCCCTAAGAGAGTGAGACAATTTCTTATTCCCAAGATCATCTTATGCCACGAGGGAAGAACATACACCAATCCTAGTTGGGTAAATGAATATGGGAGAAACACATCAAAAAAATGAAATAAAAAAATTGAAGTGCTCTTTTTATGACAAAAATCACATGACAGTCATGTACCTAATTTTCTTACAATCATTTTTTTGGGGCAAATCTATAGGGACAAATGTTAGATATATAATGAGAAATGTTATAAAAATGAATATGAATGATAGATATGTAAATTATAATGACAAAAATGATATTAGATTCAAGAATGAAAAATGTAACCTACAATCAATATTAATCCCACCGTGGTCTCCAAAATGTACGCCAAGATATGAGCTACCCTCTTGAGTGTTAGAAATATCTAATAAATCAAACTCAAATCATGCCACTAATATTATGGGCTTATTGTCACCATTGAGTGTGTGTAGGAAAATAATGAAGTTATTTTCATGAATAAAGTAGGTTAATCTCTAAATTTGAATCTACAATAAAAAAACTAGGGGAAAATGTTAGTATTTTTTTATGGCAAGGGGTTTGCTTTCGTTAGATCCCTATCCCTTTTGAAGGTTATTGAAAGGACATGTTTGACATGCACTAATAAATGAAATCAAATGGAATATTGATTCGGGGGCATGAGAGACCAAGCATATGCATGGTCTATTGGTGTCAAATTATTGATTATTGATGGTTTGTCAACCAATTGGAAGCCATCAACAGTTGTAACTCAATCATATGCATGACTACGGCGTAGTTGCAAGCCATTCACATGGTCTATTGTAGAGCATTCACAAGCCAAATGTAGTTACAATTGACATGTGTCAAAATTTTGAAATATGGTAGTGTCATGAGTTTCGGGTTGTCTAAGCTAATCTTTTTCCTTCTTAAAAAAAACCTACAAGCGGAGTGTTGGCTAGATTTTCTGCACAGCTGAAAACCTAGGCAGTCATGAAATAGATCTCCCTCATTTACTGGTGAGGCTCCCATGTAAGATTTTGTCAATTATATTTCCTAGTATCTATCTATTGGTTTTACTTTAACCATGTAGCTCATGCACCATAACTAGGCAGTTTTGTAGCAAGTAAGCAGCTATAAGCAATATGTGTAGGAAAGGGAAATAATTAAATATGAGAAGAAGGAAAGGAGATGTGCAACCTAACCAGTAGTTGACAGAGTTGGTAACATGCACATAAACGAAACAAATAGATCTTAAAATGCAAAATTTAAAGCAAAGGAAAATTTTAGATCCAGATATAAGTTAACACAAAGTTTATGCAAGGATCTAAAAAGAAATAAGAAACAAATGCACCATTGACACAAAGTTCTCCGAAAATCTGCCTCCTCTTTATTCCTCATCTTTCAGAAGGCTATCAAGGGTTTCAGCTCAAAGTATGGAACACAAGAATGTTGATTACAAATTTTGATTCCTTAACCCGTAGGTTGTTCCTCTATTTATATTGTATAGAGGGTAATTTACAAATAGGAAACTATAACTGAATTGGCACATGTGGAAGTTGTAAAGGAAACAACTGGAAATCTCCCTCCTGGAATTCCTCTTTGTATGACATGCATGATTTATAACTGAAAATAGAATCTTCTATTTTGCATGTCTGCCACCTATTTCAAGGTAATTAAATTCTTCGAGTAATGGATTTTAAACCAATCACTTAAGATTGTTGAATTACTTTGTCAGAGAAAATAAGAGAAAGAAGAAGAAAGTGGAAAAGAAATTAGAAGAAAGCGGCTACACTCCCAGTCTTGTTCTTTTTCCATAGTCTGTTGCGATTGACTCTTTTTCCTTTGATTCTCACCAAACTGGATCTGGAAGTAGTTGAATGTGATTTTGCTTACATGTGTCGCCTCTGACATGTCTTCCCTCTTATCCTTGAAGTTATTGTAGTTCTTCTCCAATGCGTGCACCAGTGCAATGTTTGTCATAAACAATTCAGACAAAACTCATCATCTTTTATTTTTAATTGCATATGAGCAATTTTAAATTCTAAAAAGCACTCTGGTTGAATGCAAATACAAGTAAATTCAATCAAGGTTTCAACTAGAAGATTGGGAGCACGTGCACAAGATCCTGGAAGGAATTTTCCATGTACTGACATCTACACGGGCTGCATTCGAAACAAGAGGATGATTTTTTGCTGGAAACCTTTGCAATTATGAGATCTGGATCTGTTAATTAAATTGATGATAGGTTTAGGGCCTATGTCTATATCATTGGCTTCAGCAAATCTAGAAGCTATGCATGATTTAGTTGATCCTTCTCTTTCATTATGCCTGGAATAGTCTTTGTCTGAGCTATTTTCCTTTTAATTTTGCCAAAATCCTTTGTAATTGGATCAATTTGTGCAGATCTGGCAATTTATTTTGATTCAAAAGAGATATTCAATGTACCTGACATTGATTTGAACTCCCTTTCACTTATATGAGCACCTGTGATGAATACTTGCAATTAATTCAGACAAAGATGGAGTCCAAGGCATGAATACTTGATTTTTATCACTAAAATCTGCATATAAAACTTGCTGCCCTAAAATTTAAGGCTTTTCTTACATGCAAAGCAAGAAAAAATATTATTTAATTCACCTACGCACATAAACCAATATGTAGACACTCAAAATGACAAAAAATAGGCTATTCCAACCCTAGGCGCCAAAATTGGAAGCTTCCCAACAGTGGAAAATATTTATTAATGCAACATCCTCCTTTTGGCGCCAAAACCTGTCCGGACTGCAATCTTCATCAAAAAGAAATAAATTCTTCTCCTTTATGGCATCGCATGCTTATAAAACCTCGAACGTGCTATTTTTTAATAATTGCCTCTTCCTATTTTTGGCAATTTAATTAATTAATAGCCATGTCTATTCATCCAATTTGGGCGCCCAATTATGCATGTTGCTAGTTTGTTTATTAAATTTATTTTATTTATTTTTAGCGTGCATCCTTCAGTTTTCTTTGGCTTGTCTTCTTGCATTGACTTTTCTTCCATTCATGGCGCCAAAATTGGGTTGCACTTTTTGGCAAAGGTAGATGCTAAAAATAGGAAGTAAACTTGATGGGAATTTCCACCCTGCAATGCAACTCCAAAAATCCCCTCTTCAACTTAAATTATTTGACTTCCATGATGAGAATTTTTACCCTGCAAGGCAGATAAGAAATTCATGCCTGCCTGTTATTGCCAAAATTCCCACTAGCAAATTAAAACTTCTCCCAAAAAGTGTGACTTGTATTAAAAATAGATTCCTTTGATAAAGTGTGACTTGTATGGGTGAATAAATCTCCTTGGTGGGAAAAGTTAGCATGTCAGGCAAGCAGAAAATTCCCATTGGTGCTTTAAGTGATTTTTTTCTATTTAATAATGGGGATTTTCACCCTACAAGGCAGATAAGAAATTCTTGCCTACCTGCCACCTCTAATTTTCCCATCGCAACTTAAGTGAATTTGACTTCATGTGAAAAAGCACCCTGCAAGGTAAGTAAGAAATTCTCGTCTGCCTGCCACTACCAAAAATCTCATTGGAGCTCAAACTCGTTCATTCTAGAAAGTGTGACTTTCCTAGGAGAGGCTTTCTGTGCATGAATTTATCTTTTTTTATCAGAAGTATGCTTTCTTAGGCTGATTCCTTCTAGTGTAGTGCTCGTAAATGATCTCCAGATGTTCTAGGAAATTAAATAGACTATACAAGACAAATAACGGACCCGGGGGAATTAAACAAAAAGACCATACAAAGAAAATCGAAGAAAAACACGAAAGAAAGAAATAAAAGTCAAAAAACGTTGCTCGAAGTTTGTAGACAAAGTTTTGAATTCACTCCTAGTGAAAACCCTATTGAGATGTGTGAATACTGGCATGCAAAACTTCAACATGGTTCAACCGGAGCATAATTCACTTCAAACGGGGCATTATTTATTTAATAATTAATTAAATAAAAATTTCTTTCCGACAAAACCTAGTTGAGGGATAAAATGAGTTTCCACATCTGGGTATTTGTCGAAATTGGCTCATATGATTCACTAGGAATATCTTAACGTAATACAGACATTTTGTGGCAATAAAAACACAAAAAGACCCGTTAATTTAAAAAGAATGATTTTTTTTTTAAATGGGTAGTCCCATATTTCAGGGTGAAATTTGGGGACACCACGGAGCATATGCGAATACATATCGATATTTCCTATTTAAATATTTTGACAAAGTGTTTAGGGATTTAGTGAGTTTTTGCCATTTTCTAGATTTGTGTTAGCGATAGATAGAGGGATGGATATGTGTGGGAAACATGATATGTTTTGAACTGGTATGGATGAATAGAAGTGGAACGTACTTAGCATTGAAGATGAAAATAGTAGGTGGATTTGATTAAATATTTGTGGTGTGTCGTGATTTAATGTGAGTGGGGTGATGATTAATAAGAAACATGAGGTAGAGAAGAAGTCATAAAACCTTATTATGGACAATTTAGTTATTTTCGTGTGCATGATTTTATGTTGGTATTATAAAGAGTTTTTAATATTATGTTAGGTGTATGATGTACATAATAGTGGTAACTAGAGGATGTGATTGTGGGGATATATGAGGAGAAATTAAGAATGGCATCAGAATAAACATATTTAATACAATTCTAAGGGGATGAGGATTTGAATAAGGTGTTGCATGTTTCCTTATTTCAGAGAAATTTTTTTTATGAAGTGTTGTGAAAGTGATGATTTCGAGTGGGTGGGGGTTGGAGAATAAGACGTGTATCCATCTAAAGGAAATGATGATTTGTGTCACCAATGTGTAATAGAAGAATTTTGTCTAACCTTATCAAAGCATGAGCGTGTTCCTGATATAGATCCTGATTTGTGGAATATGATCGTTGGGTGGATCTAAGGATCCTCCTTGTTGGAAAATACACTCCACCTTAGGTGTAAGTGTAAGAATAAGTGTTATTGATTTGTGAGAAGTATATGGGAGAGGATGAATGTTAGTGATAGAGGCATGTTTTAGGGGATAACCTCATTGTATATAGGCCTAATTTTGGTGTAGAGGAAGTGGACTTTGTTAAGCAAGGAATCCTTGTTAGATGGTTGAATGTTGTGAGAGTAAGTATAGGTGACTTGCATGGAAGATCTATGATAAATGGATGCATGGGACACTATATGTGCCATGTGGAAATGGTGTTTGATAAGAAATTAGAGCACGCAATTCTAGGTGTACTAAGCATGATTGTAATTAGAGGTTGACTTCAAAATACTTCATGAGAGAGATAGATACACTATTGGATTGTTTGAGATAGTGGTATAGATTGGTGAGATAAGTTTTACCATTCTTTACATGGAGAAGACTGGGGAGATGGTAATTTCTTAGAATGCAACCATGCACTGGGAGGGACATATCTATGCACAATGAAATATTGATAAGTATAATAACATGAATGAGAGTATATGATGAGGATAGTGGTGAGGGTGAAGAGGATGAGAGATGGTGGGAAGAAATAAGGGAGATTAAATCAATGATGATTTTGTTAATGATGTGGGCTTGGAAGAAGAAGAAAAATATGTGATGGGATGATAACAAAACTAGTAGCTTAGGAGAGTATGATAAAGAAGAAAAATGTAATGAGCGTGATGAAAATGATGGTGTAAGGAGAGTGTTAATTAGAGGGCATGATAGGGGGATATACTATTACACACTGTACAATGGGAGTGGTGAGATTGGATGACTAGGATCATAATGGGTACATAGTATGCATTGAAGATCCCATGGATGAACGAGACCAAATTCCAAAATTTGTTAAAGTGGCATGATTGTAGGAAGATAATCTAGAGGTGTTAGAGAAATGTCACAAGGGGGCACACCGAATGACATTCAATATGATCTGAACATGTGACTTAGATACTCAGGTATGCTCATGACAATGTCACCATTCTTAAATCACAGTCTTGGATATCTTATGTTTGTGAATTTAAGGACAAGTTTGGTGGGATGGATGTTAATGTAGTGAAAGGTGAATTATTCATGGTCATGCTTAGCCACTTAGGGGTGGTGGTAGGATGGTAGGAATCAAGTGATCATACTAGGCTTCCATAGAGAAATGAAGTTGGTTGAATAACATACGAATTAGTGAATGCAAAATTAAAAGGGGTGAATTTTCATGATACGATGTGGAAGAAACCAGAAGCCATGGAAGGACCCTATGTAGGTGAAATGAAGAGGAAATTATCCCTTTACGTTGGAAGGTGGAGTGGCAATTGATCCTTCTCGCCAAGTCCGAGTACGTGAGGGAGGTGATAAGTGCTTGCAGGTAGAATTTCCCCTTGAGGTCCAGGTGCACTTTAGGGAATGAAGATGAGGCCTTGGGTGAAAGAGATCAATGATGTATGTGCATTTTGGGGGTAACAACACTTTCTGGTTTATAGGTGAGGGCAGTCCTGGTCTGCCTAAAAGTGGACTGGTTATTTGAACATGAATGGACAACTATTTAAGGTAGTTGATACCTATGATCAACACTAACTTCTTTAAGAAGTGTTTCGATCGTGGAAGTATTAGTCCTAATGACAAGAAATATTTTGGATGCAATTTTGTTTGAAAAATGCAGATGACGCATGTAAATTCACTTTGAGTTGATACAGTCAGCCAACGATAGATGATATTAACAATGTTGAATTGATTCCCTATAAGTCATGATGATTATAAGTCTATCCAAGTGTGTATGATTGTCTACTCCACAGGTTCCCTTAGGAGCAATGTGAATAGATGAATGATTTATGAAGGCATCAAAAAGTTACAAAATAAGTGGAGTCTATGTTTTAGGAGGAATGCATACTAGTCAAAAGATTTACCAGTGAAACAAAGTGGTAAGGTGCATAAATTAAGCACATTATGCCTGATTCGAATGAGATCCTAAATGTGTAAGTAGAACAAACATAAGTGGTTCTGGGTAAGGTCCTGCACTCCACAACGATTTCTGAATTTTTGCAAATGTGGGTCCTACGCCTGATAATGTAGGAGATAGGTCCTGTGCTAGTGGCACCAGTGGGTCTTGAATGGGTACATTATAGATTGAGTCATGTGGTAGACTTAATAGAGGTAGAGATTCCCCCAAGTGCATTGTGCCTCAAGTACTCACAGAGGATTCATCTAGAACCATATTTGATGAAGCATTTTGGGATGGGAGAAAGGAGACAAGGATGTGCAGGATAGTTCCTTCCAGAATCCATGGTAAAGTATTAATGAGGGAGAATGACAAGTGAGTAGACATATGCAGCGAACAAATGATGAGCATGGGGGTACAACGTTGTCAGAGTGTAGGGTCATACCATGTGCAAAATAGTGAGAGGTTCGTCACCAGAGTGTGTAAGGGTATTTCCCCATTACCCATATCACATGTCTTTTGGATGAAAATTATATTCTAGCTATGGGTTGGATATGTGGAATGGATGTACGATCCAATTTCTAGGTTTAGGCGCAGGTGTGTCCCAACACCAAATAAGGTTAGGTGGTGAGGATTTCTTTAAGAGTGGGAAGAACATAACATTGGTGATGAATGTTGGTGCAGAGGGATGTGTATAGGTTATATGTATAGACTTGATTACTGTGTAAATGAACTCACACATGTAAAAAATGGAGGTGTTTGACTAGTTTTTCCAGAATGATTCAAAATGCCCATGGAGCTATCTAGAAGTGCCTGGATTGGAGTATCAAATCACACTTGTGGTGCAATTGACTACTAGACTGATGAGTTCCAAATGTCATTTGGAGGTAGTTTGGGAATTTTTTTAGGATATGTTAGTTAATGCTTACCAACATCCATCTAATATATGGATATGCCAAAATCTATTATATGATGTCTATTTGTATGTACAAACCTTAGTTCATTTGAAATTGTCGTGACATTCACATCCCCTTCAATATTTGTGGTACATTATTTAGCTAGATAGTTTTAAAATATTGTGGAGATCAAGCAATAAGTATGCCAGATAACTTCTTTAGGTCGCATGGGTGAGTGAGAAAAATTAGACTAGTGATTATAACTTCTCTTGTGATTTGAAGGATGTCCTTGAGACATCCTGGGGATGAAATTTCTAGTATTACAAAAAAATAATTCCATCAATCACATGTAAATAGTGCAATAGAGATGTTGAAAGGGATGTTTTGAAGAAGCTAAATTTTAGGGAGTGATTCTGCAAAACGTTGTGAAGAGGGGTGGTGAAGAAGTGGATGGAGGGATCTATAAGTTGCATGGGGCAGTAGGGACTAGACTAGGGTGTTGTAAATACATATTTCTTACAGGTATTTGGCACACATTAACCGATGTCCCATGGAAGTATAGACTGTAGACACTAAATCAACACTTAGATACATTTCTAGGTCCTAATCACATACCACTATTCATATGATTCCTAAGTGAGAAAATAGTAATTGACATCTATATTTGACCTCTTTTCTGTCTTTTTGGTTTTCTATTTAGTCTTACACACCTCACAACCTAGTTTGATCTTCGTTTCTTTCTCTTTATTGACTCTGGACACCAATGCGCCAAGCCAGGATGATCAGCGCCCAAGCGTGCCCTCGTCCCCTTTAGGTGCCCCCGACCTCTTTATATCTTAATCACCCCTTTTGGGACTCTTTCATCTTTTGGGCTTCTTGTTTTCTTGGTGGGTCGGCCTTTTAGTTGTCAATTATGAAATTCAAAAAAGTGAATCATATAAATAAAAAGTTATGTCATCATCATAAAGGACCAAGATCTAAGTATCTACTATCACCACCTAAGGTTACATCCAAAGGCATTCTAACAGCATTAAGGCATCCAACTAGCTATCATTTAAGGGACAAATGACTAAAAATACACTTCAAAGGAGGGGAAGTTCATTTTGACATCCACACGTTTATCTATATTGCTACATCTAGTTATTGCTCGATATTTAAGTGCATCTTGCACAAGAGCCACCTAGGGCATGATTCTTGCACACACATGCAAAAACTACATGGAGTCTGAGATGTAGTACAATGCTCGGTCATAAGTTCACTCTGTCGGGTGACCGCTAGGGTCAGTCCAACTCCCCAGTTGTTATTAGGAAATTAGGGATAAAATATAAGGAACAATCCCACATAGAATCACAATAGTATAAACTAATATGCAGAATAATATCACAGATCTGAAATAAAAGTGTCGAAAAAAAAAAGAACACAACAAAAAAATAATATTTAACGTAGTTCACCCAATTTCAGCTACGTCCACTAAGAATCACTTGCTCAGATTTTATTACAGGCCACCTCTTTCTCTTAATACAAAACCCATATCTATTTAGATTTGTCCTAAAAAAACTCTCATGAATTCACACTTGAACTCTCACATCTATAATGTTACATCTCCCCTACAATATGCACAAAAATCACATCAATAAGCAACTGCCTAAGTAATTTTTCAATACCATGGGTACCAAAACCATGGGCCAAAATTGGCCCATGAACCTATGGGATAAAAATACCGCCCATATGAGAGGAACACGTTTCTAGAGGTATCATGAACATTTTTCGAAGCCAAAAAAATCATCTCGGGGTCGTTCCCCCGAACCTTTGCTAGTAGGGGTTGATTAAGCTAAAATGTGAATTTATACACCTAATCTGATTGCTATTGTGGTACTAAATGAATAAACAATTAAGTATAGAAAATAACCCAAACACACCAAGCGACGAAGTAAAAACTCTAAGTGCAAAGAGAGGGTAAGAAGCCTTAGTTGATTTACATAAATCTTGGAGGTATACAAAGCTAGAAAATTGGAAAATACGAAGCATTGACCATCGCACCACAACTCAAAAAAATGTAGATATGGAAGAATAAGTTAGACTGACGTGCCTGGAGAGGGACAGGGGAGCTCGTGTACACCCTAAACCTGTTTCTGGGTGCCTAGGTGTGCGGAAATGCTCAGAAAACCTCGTCTGAGTGGTCATGAGGTATTTGTTGTCGTTCGCCTTTGGTCACTATGAAGTCACGCATTGATCGCGAAGTCACTGGAAACCTGCAATGAAGCATTGACCTATAAAACCCTCAAATAGACATCAAATCCTAAAAGACTTCCATTAAAATCCTTAGCCCTTGGTCATATGGTATGGTCATATGAGGGCTTAAAGCACGTGATTCCTACTAGTAGGCGCTTAACACCAAGACCATTTTATTCTATTTTAGTGGCAACTAAAATAAATAGTAGAGCATAATATTGAAAAGTTTGTATCTTTTGATCGGTAACTTGGTTTTGAGTGTCGTTTTTTGAAAAAAGTATTTTTTTTTGTGCTCTTTCCATTGAAAATATTTATTTTGAGAATTTCACTATAATTATAAAGTTTCATATTGTAACACGAACTCATTATAAAGTGTCAAAATCTAGGGGGGTCTTGTTGCATTTCTTGGTTCTTGCATTTATTTTGGTGATTTTTTGAGGATGGCGTCTACTTCTACATTAGATCATGTTGAGCCATTAACAACACATAATTACCACACATGGAAACCAATAATGGAAACAATAATTAAGCAAAAAGGATTATGGGCTTTAACTTCTTCAGAACAACTAGTGTTCACTAGAGAATATGAGAAATTTTAGTACCAATACAAATTTGATGAGTGTATGGGTTTGATAGGAACTTATGTAAGTGATAGTATTTTGTTTCATTTGGGAGGATGTGACTCTCCTTTCAAAATATGGGAGAAATTAGAAGGTTTATTTGGTAAGGTGGATCATATGAGAGCCATGCAACTTGAAATTGAGACCACCTCTCTTAATCCTGAAGATTTTCCAACAATTATAGACTATCTTACCAAGTTCAAGCATTTGTTGACATGGTTGAAGGGGAGTGGAAAAGATAAGAAAGATGAAGAGTGTGTTTACTTGATTCTATCCAAGTTGAGAGGACCATTTCAAATATTTTCTTCTACCTTTTTCTCTAGCATGGATGCCTTAGGTGAGACATTCAAAATGTCTGACTTAGAAACATTTATTGAAAGACTTACTAGAGAAGAATCCAAATTGTATCACCTTGAGTCTTCCCCCTCTCAAAAGGCATTAGTTGCATCTAATCCTAAGGGCAAGGGAAAACCAAAAATTAAAACCAAATCCACCCCTTCTCCCTCTCAAAATGCTCTTAAACCCAAAGAAAACAACTCTAAACCCAATGAGTCTTCTAAATCCAAGAATAAGTCTAGCCTTTCATGCTCTTTTTGTGGGGGTAGTGGTCATGAAGAACATAGGTGTTATAAGCGAATGCAAGCCTTAGATGATGCAATCAAGAAACACAAAATTTCTATCTCCACTCCACCTCCTTCTAATCAGCATAACACAACACTTGATGTTGTTGGGAGATCTCAGTCACCACTTGCAGACAATTGGGTTATAGATTTTCGTGCTTCTCATCATGTGACTTCTTCTAAGGAGTCTTTTGTTTCTCTAGGTTTGAGTTCTACTTCCAAAATTGAGGTCAGAGATTATTCCTTTCTTTCTATTGAAGGAAAAGGTGATATACACCTTAATGGTGGCAATATCCAAGATGTACTGTATGTTCCTAACAGTTACCACAAATTTGCTTTCTGTATATCAAATTTGTCATTCTAGTCAAGGAAAAATAATGAATTTTACACCACATGGGGCAGAAGTGTGAATTTTGTTGGAGCCTCGTTCACTTGTTGATTATAGTTTTAGATTATATCACTTTGATGGTTTTGATGACACTTCATCTATAGTTCTGTTTTCTCAGCAGATTCAGAGAGTAAGCTTTGGCATGATATCTCAATTACACCTTGATGGTTTTGATGGGTCTTCAGAGTTTATCCTCTGCATTAGGGAAACAACACTGATCCATTTCCTGTTTGTCTCATGTTGATTCAAAGAGACTTGATGGTTTTTCCTACCCCCTCTTTCAATGGACAAGTATGCACTTAATTGATTTGGAGGCGTACTTTTATTAAGTACAAAAGTATGTTTTTTCACACTTCAAAGTCTTCAAGGATTTGGTCAAGAAACAATCTTCTAGTGGTTCACACTGAAAATGGGGGGGAGTACTTCATGAGTCTTCTAATTTTTTAGCAACTAAGGCAGTATTCACCAGCATTTTATTCCTCATAAGGGAAGTTTAGAACTTTAAAGTGGTTAACTGTATGATGCATCCTAGAGATTTACTTCCTATCTACTAGAGATTTACTTCCTATCTACTGGGCAAAAGCAATTAATTGTGCTAACTACATTCAGAATCGCACACCACACAGAGCACTTGAGCATTTGACTCTAGAGAAAGCTTGGTCCAAGACTAAGCCAGATGTCTCGTTCACCATGCTTGAGCCTTGTGCTCAAGGTAAAGAAAGCTTGGATAAGTGAGAAAACCCTTGATCTTTGTTATTATGAAGACACTATCAAATTTTAGATCCTGATACTCATGACTTTTTTTCAAACACATGTTTAGTTTGATGAGCGCTTCCCTGATTCACTTCTTCCATGCCTCCTTCTATCTGATCTTAAGGATTTTCTTTGAGGAGGTTGCTGAGGTGGTTATAGATGTCATTAAGGATCTTATACTGACGTTGACTATGCCTAAGTCTCGTACTACAGTTTCTGAGGCAACACCATTCATACAAGATCTTCCACCCACTAGGCATCATCATGCACATTCTACGGGTTTTGGACGTTTGAGTCAAGTAGTTTCTAAGGATCCACAGTCTTTTTCAAAGGCTCATGGGATACATGAGTGGGATGATGCGATGACAGCCGAGTATTCTTCTTTGATGAGGAATCATACTTGGAATTTGGTATTTCTTCCTAAAGAAAGAAAGATATGTAAGTGGGTAAGAACCAAATATGAGTTGATGGTGTCCATTGATAAGTATAAGACTCATAAAGGTTTTTTCACAAGTTAAAGGTATTGATTACTCTGAGAGTTTTGCACCCATTGCCAAGATGTATTCTTCATGCCTTGTACTTGTTATTGCTGCATCACAGGGGTGGCCCATATACCATATGGACATAAACAGTGCCTTCTTACATGGATATTTACAAGATGAAATATATATGGAGTAACCTAGCTGGATTTGTTTCAGGATTCTTCTCATGTTAGTAGGCTCCGAAGGTCTCTCTACGGTCTCAACAAGCCCCTTGGGCTTGGTATGAGATGATGGATTTTTTTCTTCTATCTACTGGTTTTGTTTGTTGCCACTATCATACAGTGTATCTCCAACATGTTGGTGAGGATATTGTGATACTTGTCTTCTATGTTGATGATCTATTACTTACTAGCAGCTCTTCTTCCCACATCCAGAGCTATTCAGAGGCTCTTTCTACATAGTTTGACATGACAGATCTTAGGTTATTGCATTATTTCCTCGATTTGCAGATTTCTTTGATAGATTCATGGATTCATTTGAGTCATCAAAAGTACACCCATGATCTTCTTTGAAGCTTTGATATGGCTGATTACAAGCCAAGTCCATCTCCTTTTCAGTCTGGGGTTACTCTTACTTCCACATGTACCACACCACTTTGTGATCCTACATTGTATAGGCAGTTGGTTAGGAGTCTCATGTACTTGACCCATACTCACCCTGATATTTCATTTGCAGCAGACTTGTATCTCGGTTTGGACATTCTCCTCATAGTAGCTAATGGATAGTTGCTAAAAGGATTTTGTGCTATTTGCAGGGCACTTCCCACTTTGGGGCCTACACCTACACTAGGGGATCTACTCAATTGTTGGGTATACAGATTCAGATTGGGCAGGTTCTATTGATGAAAAGCGTTCCACTTTTTCCTATCATATTTGCCTTGGTTCTTCTCCAGTTGCTTGGTCATACAAAAAGCAACAGGCTATACACTTTCATCTTCAGAGGCAAAGTACAGGGCAGTAGTTACAGCGAGTCAACAGATTCTTTGGCTTCGACAAGTTATTGATAGAGTTTGGATTCCCATAGGATTCAACTGACTGTACTTTGGTGTGATAACCAAAGTCAATTCAAATTTCTCGCAATCCAGTTGAGCACCAGTGGACCAAGCATATTGAGATACACATCCATTTCATTCATCATCACATTCAGGATGGACTTTGCTTATAGTACATTCCGACTCAGTAGCAGGTTGTAGACATCTTTACGAAGCCTTTTGCATCACCTCGCTACCTTGAGTTGCGTGGCATGCTTGGGGTTTCAGAAGTTGTTCTTGGGGGGTGATCGTGAAAACATCTTCCTTCTTCTTCTTCTTCTTTCTCATTCCTTCTAGCAGAATTATTTCCTTCTTTTGGTTCGAGATTTCTTCATGGATATATTATACATGAGTACCTCATTAGGCCTAGTTGTCGAGACTCATACTGTGGACATGTCACTGATATTTTGGCCCCTAGCTTCACTCGAGGGGGTGTGCTAGAGTAGGTATTTACCTTATCTCATGTTCACCTAGGTACACCTTTATTGTATGTATCCTCACCCACTTATGTGTGTGGATGATATTAGGAGATAGTATCTAGTTGTTAGTATAGTCTTTTCCTTGAATCTATGACTAAGTAGTTCTTTTACCTAATCTATGCGTATGTTTTTGATGACTAGTTCTTCCATGATTTATGGCTTGATCTACGACCTTGACTGGTTTTAGATTGTTATTCCTTGCCTATATAAGTAAGGCCCATCTCATGAGTTCCATAATAATATATGATTGCTGTCAGCAAAGGTTTATGTAAAGTTATTCTGGTGAATTACTTTCATCTTATGATCGTGATGTTTGATATCATCTGTGTTCATAAAGGCATGATCTGTTATCATTCATGGATCTTAAACGCTTTATTCTAACAACGGTGCTAAAGTAACATTTGAACGTTTTTCCTACTTTGTATCAAGGAAAGCAATGAAGCTTGTTAGATGATTATATCTTGTGTTGCAACCTTACATGGTGATGCATATTAAATTATCATCCTATTGATCCAAAAATGAATATATATATGATTCTGCATGGACTTGAAAACTACAAAAATGTCAATTACTATGATACATATGAGATAAACTTATTTTCTTTAAGAACCTGATAGATTTACATCAAGAAATTGAATATCATTTTTGCACCCAAAGGGGAAGAGGGAATCTACCAGCTTCCCCACTTACTAATCTTCATCTTCCTTCTATTTTACCACATACTGACATTCCCCATATCAAAGGACATACTGAAAGTGGTGTAAAACCAAAAGTCGTAAACAAAAACCGTGATAAAGGTGTCCCCCTAAAGACATGGGAGCCTAATATACTCTTACATTATGCTAGTCCTCATGAATAGTAGTTGTAAAGTTTCTAAATAGATTACCCAAAGTTGTGATTTTTAAATATTTTAAGGAGTAGAGAAAATGCTTGTAATCATGAAGTAGATAATATACGTGTTAATTGCCATGTAGGATTGATGTGTGAATATTATGCACTCCAGTGATAGGATTTAGTTACTTGATGATGGATAGCCATTTATTATGTACATACCATGGTGATGATAGATCACATTCTCTCAGGCGTGCAACACACTAGTATCTCTTACTTTGACTAACTCTCGATCCTGCCTAAGGTAATTTTGTTGATGCTTGTTGTCTCATGCTTCAAATGTGCATGACGTTCACTATGCCCATGGATTATTCCCATACCCCAAGACCTTGAAAAGAGAAGAACAAAAAAAATTCAAATATGCATGTATATGTGTAAAAAGCATGTGAAGAGGTATGTCTCCTTTCTTGAAAAATTGTGAAAAAGAAACATGTGTACATGATCCATGATAAAGAAAGAGTGTAGAAAGTATCCTGAAGATGTTGTATATGAACGCATTTTTTGGGCGATCTCATGCCTAGTTGCGTCTGTCGCGAGTTTTTGGGGTGATCTCATGCCAATTCATGGAATAAATGTAGGGAAAAAATTCAGATGTTATCCTCCTACCTTTAATATCTTAATCCCGTAATACACTAAAACACATATTGTCATTATCATGATTTTGTCTAACAATCCATCAAACAATTACTCAAAAACTCATGACAATTTCACCCTGGTCATAGGCATTGTAAAAGTCTCAGGGTTGTATATAAATATATTGAATGCTTGCCATGATGTGACAACTACAGGAATATTCCTAGTTATAGGCGTCACATAGATGGTGTCTATGTTGTGCTAAGGACCCAAGTTTGATTCTGAGCCATTTCTGATAAAAACTTGAAGCTATACCGGATACTGTGTCTATGTCTTAAATTCTCAGATTGTAGGATCTACTATATGGGGTGACTGATTTACCCAAATGATGCCCCCCTCATTTGGGGTGAGATACAACTTATCTCACTCAAAGGATTATGTGACCTAAAAGGAGGACCATGTGCTAAAACTCTGTCACTTGTAGGGTGGAAGGGAATGTGATTGGTAGAAACCAAGGCACATGCAAACAAAGTGACCAGGAGACAAGTGTTAGTATAATCAAAGAGAAACACACATGTATAAGACAAAATGTAAGCTAAGTAGGCAATATGTAAGCTAATACGTAAGAAGATAATTTAAACAAACAAGAAGATAATGTAGATTGTGAAAAACAGGTTGTAAACATAGGACACCACTCACGATATCGCATGATACTCAAGGCCGACAAAGCCTAAAGCAGACAGTATGCACACAAGACAAAGGGTAAAGCCCGCAGACAAGAATAAACAATGACAAGCAATGTAACAAACAAACATGGAAGTAATTGGACCTGCAAGACAAATGTTGCACATGAAGCACCTATTAACATGTTAGAAAGATAAAAAGTATGTCAAGCATGTATAATCCGATAATAAGTGTTATGAAACAAAATGAAACAATAACACTTATAATGTATGAAATTGGATGCCCCGTGAGTTGTTGTGGGACTGGTAATAGGTATTGCGCTAAGCATCCATGTTTCATGTAATATTTATGTATAGTATGCGATCATAAGTAGAAAGACAAGTGAACATGCATGTATGTATGATAATGATAATGACATACAAGATATCTATCTAGCATTTGTAATAAAGTGAACATGTAAAAGCAAAAGTAAGAAAGAGTAAATGTATCTAAGATATGCAGTATGTTGTGGATGAGATGAAATGGAATGCGGTGTGAATGTGATAGGAGTCACGTGCTCCTCGAGTGAGTGTGAATGGAAATGTACGCAATGAGGTTCATTTGTTTATGCCCCCTCAATAGTCAAGAATGAACCATAAATGAGAGTGCGCCATCGGGAAATGGTTCGAATCCATGTGATAAAAAGATGTGATCGATAAAGCACAAAGCCTAGAGTGTGTGAGTGGAGGAGTGAGTGATTAAACACGTGAGTGTGATGAGGTCCATTTGATATGTAAACCCTTAGCAATCAAGTATGGACCATGGAACTAGAGTGAGTGACAAAGCAATGAGCACAATGTGTAAAAGTAGATGTGAGAAAGATGTAATGTGAATGCATAGAGTTAATAAGTCGTAAATTGTGTAAAAGATATCGCGAGAGAAGGTACAATGTGTGAAGTATGTAGTGTGTAAAGTCGAATGTATAATGTCAAGTGTGTGAGGTTCGTGTATATAGTATGCCCTCAACAGTCAAGTGTGAACTATAGCACAAGAGTGTGTCATCGGGGATTGACGATGTAGATGAGTCAAAATATGTATGATGAAAGTGTTAGTTGATGAATGATGTTTGACGATAGATGATGAAAGAGTGTATTGTATGTGCAAATAGATGGTGATTAATGGATGTGTGTATGAATGAGTATGTAGTAGAGAGATATAATGGGGAAATGTAATGGGTTCTTATTGGAAGAGATCCCTCAAAAGTCATGTAATAATAATAAGAACACGAGTGTGTCATCAAGAAATGACGATATGCGCGTGTATCAAGATTTGTCTGTGAGATTCTAGGTGTGGCATGATGAGAAAATAAGATGATTTCTAACGTGAGAGGGGGGAGAGAAAGAGATAGTATGCCCCCCCAAGTGTATGATGGGAAAAGAGATCAAGTGATGTCAAATACGAGGTTGTCATTGTCATGATCAAAACCGAAAGGTAAAACATCTGATACATCATAAGTAATAGTGTTGAGTTGATCGCTTAGTGAGCCATTACGGCGAAGGTTAGCACATGCCCATTATGTATTCTTCATCAGTGAAGGGGGGAAGAATGGTGGAAAAACCACATGCATACGAGTGTGTAAGATTTTGTGAATAACCGAGAAAGGAATTATTGCAAATGAAAACACGGCCGAAAGGCATAGGAAATGAAATGTCAATATGATTAGGATCTAAGGTGCACCCAATATAGTCAAGCCAAGATTGTCCAAGTGTAAGGGGAACAACACGAGGAGCTTGTGCAAGAAACACTGTGAGATGAAAGACGTGAATCCCATAAGCAGAAGTAATGTGGATGAAACCATGATAAATATGAGGATCATAGGGTGAAGGAGAGATGTTGTCAACCACAAATCCTAGCCGAGCCAAGCCATCATGTGTGCATATAGTGTCATCACAAGTAGGATCAAATGGGATCTGCTCCTAATAATAATCATTCATGAAAAACGTACATGTAAAGGGAGGACGTGCTAATGGTGGATGCACATGCGATAATGAAGTAGGTGGAATGACATTTGTTGTGTTGATAGGCATCGATAAATTACCATAGCATTTGTAGTAGTAGGAGGGGGCGATGACATGGATGGAATGAAATCCAACATGCACGTAATAGCCTCTAAGTTAGGTAGAGGGTCCATAGGTCGCGGTTCATCCGTAGTAACAAATTTTGCATCATGGATTGGAGTGGTGGGATTGTGTTTGTAATATTTGAATGGCTCGCGATCAATAGGAATGGTTTATTCGATACCCTCATGTAGGAATTTAACACATCGATGTATTATGGAAGGTACAACTTGCATCGCATGAAGCCGTGGTCTACCAAATAAGAAATTGTATGAAACTGGAAAGTCCATAACAAATAAAACTGTATTAAGGGTTTTTGGCTCAACAGTAACAGGTAAAGTAATATGACCGTTGTATGGATGAACAGAACCATCGTATGTATGAATAGAAATAGATGAAGGACTAACATCAACAGTTGAGAGACCTAAATCCTTAAGCAAGGTTAGAGTGCACAAATTAAGTTCAGATCCATTATTGACTAAAAATCACTTTACACCAATATTATGGATGCACATCGTGATGTATAAAGGAGGATCATTATCAAAGGCGACAAGATCAACTGTAGGATTAGCTTGAAAAGCAATGTGTTGAGAAAATGCATCCACAAATGTGTTATAGACTAAGTATGGATGAATGTCAGAAGGAACGCAAGTATAAGTCAAGAGAGTGATGATCTTAGCCCTTAGCTCAGGATGGAGGAGTAATGAATCATGAATAGAAATATTCATGATGAGAGGATCTTAGAAAGATGCAAAAAGTGACAAAAGAAATATCTAAAGTGTGTTCGAAGATGTCGGGTTCACCAAAATGATTAAGCTAAAATGTGAATTTATATGCCTAATCTTATTGTTATTGCAATAGTAAATGAATAAACAATTTAATACAAAAATTAACACAAGCAAGCTAAGTGATGAAGTAGAAACCCTAAGTGCAAAGAGAGGGTATGAAGCCTTATCTAATTCACAGAAATCCTAGAGGTATAGAGTTAGAAAACTAGAAAATACAAAGCACCGACCATCGTACCATAGCTTAGATAAATGCATATCTTGAAGAATAAGCTAGATTGGGGCACATGGAGAGGGAAAGGGGCACCCTAGACCTGTTTCTAGGCGCTTGGGTCTGCATAAATGCTCAGAAAACCTCCTTTGAACTGGCCACGAGGTATTCATTGTTATGTTCCTTTGGTCGCTATGAAGTCACACAGTGATCGCCGAAGTCGCTGGAAACCTACAATGAAGTATTGACCTGTAAAACCCTCAAATAGACATCAAATCCTAAAAAAGAAAGATGCAAAACGAGGAGTCAAGTTGTTCTCAACTATCACAATGGCGAACTTACAACTGAGCTTTACACTACATCTCAGACCTAATGTATTTTTGTGTGTGTGTGTGCGGAATTGTGCCCTAGGTGGCTCTTGTGCACGTCACACTTGATAGCGAACAAGTAGCTAAATGTAAAGAAATGTAATAGATGTGTGCATGGAATAAAATGAACTTCCCTCCTATGAAGTGTATGCAGAATAAATAGCCCTTGCGTCCCTTAAATGGTGTTAAATGGATGTAATGGAGCTCTTAGATGCTTGATGGATGCAACCTTAGGTGGTGATAGTTAATGATTAGTGTTTGGTCCCTTATTATGATCACATAACTTTATATTTATATGATTTCCTTACTTGAATTTCGTAATTAACCCTGAAAAGGCCGAGTGCCAAAAAGATAAGATACTCAAACGACTATAAAGGACCCTAAAGACGTGAATAAAGTATACTAAGGTCAGGGGCGCCTAAAGGGGACGAGGGTGCCTGACGCTAGTGTCCAAGATGATAAATGTTGAAGTATAAAAAGGCAGAATGAGAAAGTAATGGTGTAAGACCAAAAAGTGACAACATAAAGCAAAGAAAGGTGGCCAAAGACATTTGTTAATTAGTACTTTTCTTACTTATGAATCATATGAATAATAGTATGCAATGAGGACTAGGTAATTACCCAAAGTGTGTGATTTTGTGTCTATAGGGGCGAACCCTAGCAAAAAAACTACAGAGAGTGTACAATACTTTTAGTGTATAGTCTTCAACACGTGAAAACATGCTCCACAACATAACAATCTTCCACTTGGAGACTGGTTCTTCTTTGAGCAAGCTTCTTAACCCTTCACCATCATCCGTGAAGACCAACCAAAGTTGAACATAGCTTCAGTTTATCCCTTGTGACCACCTTGGTCATCATGTCTGTAGGATTTTTACTGGTATGGATCTTCTCTAACTTCAACTTCTCTTCCTCCAAAGTTGTCCTAATGAAATGGTAGCTTAACTGTATATGCTTTGTTGTGGAGTGTAAACCAAAGTTCTCAGCTAGGTGTATAACACTATGACTATCACTGTGTAACTTCCTCCCCCCTACTTATGCCCCAACTCCTCGAGCAATTATTGTAATCAAATGATCTCTTTTCTTGCCTCTGTGGTTGACAAAGCCACGATCTTATGTGGTCATGAAATCCAGCTCATTGTTGTCCCACGTATAATGAAAATATAACTTGTCGTGCTCCTCCTACTGTCTACATCTTCAGCCATGTTTGAATCTACATAACCACACAAAGTGGTGTCTGATCCATTGTAGCACAAAATTACCCCCATGGTCCCTCTGAAGTACCAAAGGATCCACTTTACTGTCTTTCAATGATCTTTACATGGATCACTCATAAATCTACTCATTGTTCCCACTGCATGGGCAATATCAAGCCTAGCGCACACCATGACATACATAAAAATGCCAACTGCATATGAGTAAGGTATCTTGGACATCCGATTTCTCTCCTTCTTTGTCCTGGGACACATATCCTTTAATAACTTGAAATGGCTTGCTAAAGGAGTCCTAACCGGTTTACCATCCTGAATATTAAACCTCTCTGAGGCCTTCTTAATGCACTCTTCCTGAGATAAAGTTAGCTTTCATTCCTTCCTATCTCGATATATCCTCATACCAAGGATTTGTATGGCTGCTCCCAAATACTTCATAGGAAAGGAGTCACTTAGCTTTTTCTTGAGTACTTTTATTTCCTGCATGTTTTTTCCTGCAACCAACATGTCATCCACATATAAGCACATGATAATATAACTTCCATCTTGAAATTTCTTTATATACACGCAATGGTCAAAATGACATCTAATATAACCTTACTCCATCATGAAGCTATCAAATTTCTTATACCATTGATATCGAACTTGTTTTGGGAAATACAAGATCTTCTTCAGTTTGCACACCATCTCCTCTTTACCTTTGACCTCATAGCCCTTTGGTTGCTACATATATGGATCCTCCTCCAAATCACCATGAGAAATGCAATATTTACATCTAGTTGCTCTAAGTGCAAGTATGTTGTTACCACTAATTGAAGAACAATTCTAGTAGTAGTCATTTTTACTACGAGAGAAAAAATATCATCAAAATCTATACCTTTTTTCTTTGCAAACCCCTTGACTACCAACCAAGCCTTGTATCTTTTGTTGCCTCCTTCTTCCACTTTAGCTTTGTACACCCACTTTGTTTTGTAATGTTCTTTTGCCTTCGGGTAGTTTAACCAAATCCCAAGTCTTGTTCTCTGTGAGAGACAGATGCCCCTCATCCATGGCTTGTTCCCACTTCTACTTGACATCTAATTGCATTGCTTAATCAAATATCTCTCGCTCTTTACTATTAGTGAGTAATAAATAATTAATAGAAGGAAAAAAACGTTCAGGTGCTCTTATTACCCTAGAAGACCTCCTCAATATAGGAGTTTGGGGTTCCTGTTGAGTAGGTTCCTGAACTGATTCATGTAACACTTTCCCATCTTGAAGATCCTCTACCACTACATATTTTTTCCTAGATTCTTCCTTGTTTTCCTGTAATTATTGCTTATACATAACTTTCTCATTAAAGACCACATCCCTAGATCGAATGATTTTCTTATCCTTAATACTCCAACATTTATATCGAAAGTCATCGCCACCATAACCAATGAAAGTGTATTTTTCTGATTTAGCCTCTAGTTTGGTCCTATCATCCTTGTTTATATGAACAAATACCTCACATCCAAAGACTCCAAGAAATGAGTAATCAACTTTCTTACCAGACGAAACCTTGTTAAGTATGCGAGGGTCCTTCATTTATCAAGTACAGAGTTGCGCTCGCCGCTTCTGCCCAAAAAGAAAGAGGCAATCCTGCATGTAACTCATGCTCCTGGCTCGTTCCATGCTTGTCCTGTTCATCCTTTCTGACACCCCCATTCTGCTGTGGATTTCTTGGAACTGTCTTTTTCCTGCAGATTCCATTCTTAGAATAATAATCATCAAACTCATTGTTGCAATAATTCCCTCCATTATCTGAACTAAGAAATTTTACCTTAAGACATGTTTCATTCTCTGCAAAATATTTCTGTTTAATAAAAGTCTCAAATACATTATATTTATTTCTAATACAATATAACCAAACTTTTCTTGTTGCATCGTCAATAAAAGTGACATAATAATTTGAACCCCCAAGAGATGATACCTGAGTCGCCCCCCACACATCAGAATGTACCAGCTCTAACTTACTCTCTTTCTTCATAGATCCAACCTTGAGAAAATTTACTCACATTTTTTCCCATTTACACAGTTCTCATAGAAATTCAAACTTGTTTATGTATATCTGGGTAAATTCTTCTTTATGATCTGCATGCACTTATGGCTCATATGACTGAGCATGTAGTGCCATAATGTTGTATCTACGTCTGAAGCCGCAAGATTACAAGCATTATTGCTACCAGTGTTTGAATACAAGGTTCCAACCTTATTACCTCTTGCCACCACAAGAGCACCCTTAGTAACCTTCGAAGATTTTTCTATAAATATCACAGTACAACCATCATTTCCCAATTGCCCCACCGATACCAAGTTTCGTTTTAATGTAGGCACATGTCTGACATCCTTCAATAGCCATGTATTCCCATTCTACAACTTAACCTGAACACAACCTTTTCCAACTATGTTGTAAGGCTCATCATCACCAAGATAAACATGCCCAAAATCCCCTTGAACATAACCAAAAAAATAATGCCTATGTGGAGTAGCATGGAAAGAATCCCCCGAATCTAAAGCCCAAGATTCAATAATATTATCCAAAGAGAGAATCAAATCATCGTGATAGACATTACACATATTCATATTCACCTCCTTGTTTTATTCTTGTTGTTTCTTCTTGTCCTGAAGATCCCAACAATCCTTCTTTGCATGCCCAGTCTTTTCATAGTTCTAACATACCATCTTGCTTTTAGATTTTGACCTTGCCTGATCTTTTGATTTTCTAGAGTTTCCTTTATTCTTCGGTCTCCTTGTAGTTTCCACCATTAAAGCATTCCCTGAAGTAGAAGATTCCGCAAAGCTTTTTCTTTGCATTTCCTCACTTACAATCATCCCTATAACATCCTTAAACTTCAACTTTGAGTTAGCTGGAACCGAGTTGCTTACCGCCATTACTAGCCTATTCCAACTCTCAAGTAAGGAGCACAAAATTAATAAATCCCTAACTTCTTCAAAATCTATTGTAACTGAAGCTAGTATATTCACAACTGTATTTAATTCATTCAAATGTTCTACAACTGAACCATTCTCAAACATCTTCATATTAAACAAAATTTTCATTAAAAATATCTTGTTAGAGGCAGAGGGTTTTTCATATAGCTTCCCTAATGCATCCATAAGTTCTTTTGTAGTCTTTTCCTTTGAAACATTAAATAATACCGAAGATGCAAGATATAGCTAGATTGTTCCAAGTGTCTTCCTATCCAACAAATCCCACTCCGCATTTGTCATGCTCGAGGGTTTGTTCCCTTTTTCAGACAGCAAAATATAAAGATCTTTTTGATAAAGGTAATCTTCCATTTGCATCTTCCAAAGACTAAAATTATGCCCGTTAAATTTATCAACCTTTAATCTTTCATCATTTGCCATAGCTCCCACTCAAGCTAAAATTGTTCCTGTGATTCAACACTTCAGCAAAACAATCTAGACTCTAATATCAATTGTTAGGAAATAGGGGATAAAATATGTGGAACCATCCCACACATAATTGCAATAGTAGAAACTAATATGTCGAATAATATCACATATTTGAAATAAAAGTGTAGAAAATAAAAGAACGCAACACAAATACAATATTTAACGTGGTTCACCCAATTTGGGCTACGTCCACCAAAAATCACTTGCTCATATTTTATTATAGGCCACCTCTCTCTCTCAATACAATACCCAGATATGTTTGGAGTTGTACTCAACAAACTCTCCTGAATTCACACTTGAACTCTCACATCTACAATATTACATCTCCCCTACCATATGCATAAAAAGTACATCAATAGGCAATTGCTTAAGTAGTTTTACAATACCATGGGTAGCAAAACCATGGGCTGAAACTGCCCCATAAACCTATGGGTTAAAAATACCACTTCAACACTTCCACACATGAAAACAAGCTTCACAACATAACATTTGCATATTTTTCTTTATAGGATTTGATGTGTTTTGGGGTTTTGTAGGAGGTCTTTTGTTTTGCAGGTTATAGGCGAACTCAACAATCTTCCAACGACCTACAGGTGATTAATAACGAATACTAGCGAACATCTTACGACATTACAAAATTTAGTTTATGAGGTTTTTCACAGTCATGGGCGCCTAAAACTAGTCTCCAGTGTCTATGCGCCCCTGACCCAATCCAAGCGCCCTAGTCGCAACATTTCTGAAAGTTTTGTAATTTTTTAGGTTTGCTTGCGACAATTTTCCCTCTTATTCAATCATTTTTCTAGTTCAGTACATCTTCGAGATTATTGTGAAATCAACTAAGTCCTTTATCCTCTCTCTTGCACATAAGGTTCCATTTTAATCTAGTTTATTTCTTAGATCATATCTATACTTCAATTTTTATTTATCATATGTTACTCTGCAATTAGGATTTCACAAATTCCCATATTTGTTAAATCATTTAGAGAACCCCGCTTGTGATCTGTCTTTCAAATCCTTCATCAACATATCATTTTCTTTATTATGGCTCCTAAAGTTTGTCAAATCTAGTCATCTCAATTACTTCAAATGCATTCACCTTACAAAGAGGTTCTTCAAAAATCCCTATACACAATGTTTCTCCCTAAAGATACGTCACCCGCTCGAGTAAGCACCATTTTAGATCATCTCTTTGACGACCCTAGTCTTCGCGATCCTCCATCACATTAACCCATATTAGAGTCAATTCAGGCCTTGCATTCTTTATTTCAAGACAAAATTCAAGCTATGGAATCAACGATTGCGTATCTTAAAGCTAAAATTAAAGATCTTAAAGATGCTTCTCAGCTCATGTTTGTTCTCCTTCTACATCTCATTCCCCTCCTCCTAATTCTATGTCTTCTACATGTGCTCATACCAGTGAACCCCAAGTCTTATTGCTCCCCGTGCCTCTCAAGTTTGATTTCAATGTTAAGAAACATGACATTCTTCTTTGGCTCCTCACTCATCAATTGATCAATTTGCCAACTACTCATTACTATTCTCCTTATCAGCTAGTCAAATATCAAGGTCTCCCATCTTGTTCTTATCATTGAATTAATGGACATAATGACAATGATTGCTATGTTTTACAATGAAGAATCAAACATCTTGAGCGTCAAGGTTTTATCTCATTCATTGCAAAACATTCTATTATATGCTCATCTTCAATTGTTACATCCTAATGGGTTCCTAAATCTGATTCATCTATGTCTAATGAGCATCGTGTCATCACTTCTAATGTTCTTCCTTCTGTCACTCAAGTGCTACCTATACAACCCACTCAAACTAAGTAATCACCTCTCAAGGTCGGTCCTCCATCACCTCCTCTTATTAAGTATTCTTCCTCGTCACCACCTCCTAAGCAACCACCTCCCAAAATCAATCCAACACCACCTCCACTCAAATATTCTACAACATTACCAAACAAAATGCCACTCACTAAACAAGAAAAGCAAATTTTAGATGGCCTCTTTCGACTTCCTCTGTTTGACCCCGCATCCAACCTTGATCCTACTCTTGCTCCTACCCAACATTGTGATAACAGTATGCTTTCTTATGATACATTTCAAACTCCGTCGCCATCACAATGTCTTTCTTACATCATCACATAGCTCTCCATCATTGAAACACTTGGGGGGCATCATAGCTTCTTCCCCCCTTGCATTGGTATCACTAGTTGTCTATAATCATCTAATGCAATTGACGTTTGTGCGCTTAAATCTTCTAATATGTATTACACCTCATTACAAACCACTTAATACATCGAGACTGCATCTTCATTACCCTATGACACACTCTTGTGCTACGGTTCAACTTGATTATTGAGGGCATACTACATCCATGAACCTCACATCCATCACATGACAAATTTCACACTTAGTGCATTCACAACACATATTTCTAATGGTCACACAACACACTTCCCTATGAAAAACTCTAGTTCCATGGTTCATACTCGACTACTGAGGGTCTAAATCTGAAATGAACCTCACCACACTCACTCACTCTCTACACTCTATGCTTCGTTGATTCATTTATCTAGCATACACAATTTAAACCATTTCCTGATGATGCACCCTTAATCTATGGTTCATTCTTGATTGTTGAGGGGGCATTTATAAATGAACCTCATCTCGTGCATACTCATTCACATTCACTTAGGAGTCATGGCGCTCCTATTGCACTCACATTGCATTCCATTCCATTCACACTCATAACATACTACATATCTTGGTTACACATTGTTCTTGCTTACTTATACTCACATGTACACTTTGCCTACTATGTTAGACATATATTTCGTATGCCATTATATTTCCTATATACACATGCATGTTCACTTGTATTTTAGTTGTCAATGCAGAATTTCTGTATATTGTTACACACAACATGGATGTTTGACACTGTACCTATTACCAGTCCCATAGCGATTCCTGGGGGCATCTATTTTTGTACACATCATAGGTGTTATTGTTTCGTAGTATACTACTTCCTATTCTTATTAGCACATTACTTTATATTGGATCATACATGCTTTGACATACTTTTTATATTTCTAACATGCTAACAGGTGCTTCATTTGCAACATTTTTCTTGCAGGAACTATTTGCCACCATGGTTGCCTGTTACTCTTTGCTTGTCATTGTTTGCCATTATTTGTGCGCTTTTCCCTATGTCTTGTTTGTCCATTGCTTGTTTGCTTTTGGCCACCTTGGCCCTGATTGTCTCGTGACATTGTGAGTGATGTCCCATGTTTGAAACCCTATTTTTGCGGTCTACATTGTCTGGTTGCTTTCTAGATTACACATTGTCTTCTATATGCGTATTTGTTTTGTTTGTACTAACACATGTTTCATAGGCACTTTGTTTGCATATGCCTTGGTTTTTTACCAAGCACATTCCCTCCCCCTTGTAGGGCATCAATTTTAGATCAACATTTGGTCCTCTCCTTTTGGGTCACATACTCCTAGAGATGTCACATGCACCCCAAATGAGGGTGGGCATACATTGGGTGAATCAGTCACCCCATTTAGCAGTACATAGTCACAGTTCAGACCTGCATAGTACAAGAACAACATAGTCTTTAGTCATATAAATGACCTAGAAGTTGACTTGGGTCCTTAACACAACACAAACACCCATGCCCAAATATAAACATGAGCACTTGGGCGCTCTTGACCTTTCCTAGGCACCTATGACTAGGGGGAAGTTACATTTATTTTATCAGATTGGCACAATTTATAACAATTTACACATCGGTTTTCACAGAATAGTCACAGTCCTCCAACAATCATAATGCATTCTATCTCCTTTTTTTTCTATTTGCTTTAGATCAAAATGGATCGAATTGGAAAAAAAAAAAGATCACACCATCTGTAGTGGTGTATAAATCATCAAGAAGCAGTCAGGGTTGGAGAATAACACTAGACCTTTCTCCCTAACACTTCTTATGTTGTGGCGTGAGATCGCCTGAAAAACTTGTTCTTGGTGTGAGATTGCCCAAAAAACTCATTCTTCTACAACATTTTTCAGGATCCTTTCTATATTTTTCACTCATCATGGATCAGATGCACATGTTCCTTTTACTACTTTTTTCACATTTTACACACTTTTCACATATTTGGATCAAATTTTTCATATACACATATTTGACTACTCTTTTGCTCTTCTCTTTTGCAGATCCGTCCTTATGGGAAGTGACAGTCACATCATCGAACACATCAAATGGCAATGACAATAAGTACAATGCAACATAACACATATGCTTTCACCCCTATGGTTACTTCCTCTTCTCTAGCTTCCATGCTTCATTTTTATCACTCCATGCTTTTTCTTGTCTCCTCATCATGCTTTTGCCATCGATCTACATGGTTATCAGGTACGCATATCTTATCTACTTTATGTTATAGAGTATTCATTCAACAACATAAAGTGGGGGCAAGTGTAGATACTAAATCACGTACTTGGGTACATTTCTAGGTCCAAATCACATACCATTATTCATATGATTTCTAAGTGATAAAAATAGTAATTGAAATTTATCTATGACCTCTTTCTTTTCTTTCTTGCTTTCTATGTGGTCTTGCATAACTCACCACCCAGTCTGACCTTCGTTGCTTTATCTTTCTTGGCTCTAGACACCAGCACTCAGCTAGGATGTCAGCACCCTTGTCCCCTCTGGGCACCACCAACCTCTTTGTATCTTACTCGTCCCTTTTGGGCCTCTTTTATCTTTTGGGTATCTTATTTTCTTGGTGGTTGGCCTTTTAGAGGTTAATTACAAAATTTAAAGAAGGGAATCATATAAATACAAAGTTATGTGATCATTATAAAGGACTAAGCTCTAAGCATCTATTACTATCACCTAAGGTTACATCCAAAGGCATTTTAAGAGCATCAAAGCATCCATCTAGCTTCATTTAAGGGACAAGGGACTGCATTTTTTTGCATACACTTCATAGGAGGGGAAGTTCATTTTGACATCAACACATTTATCTACATTACTACATCTAGCTATTGCTCACTATTCAAGCGCATCTTGCGCAAGAGCCACCTAGGGCACGATTCTTACACACATGCACAAGAGCTACATGGAGTCTGAGATGTAGTGTATTGCTCATTCGTAAGTTCACTCTATTGGGTGACCATTGGGGTCAATTCAACTCCCCATTTGCATCTTTTTCTTTTTAGGATTTGATGTGTTTTGGGGTTTTGGAGGAGGTCTTTTGTTTTGCAAGTTACAAAGAAAACTCGGTGATCTTCCAATGACCTATAAGGGATCAACAATGAATATTATCAAACATCTTGCGACACTACAAAATTTAGTTTCTGAGGTTTTTTGTAGTCGCGGGTGCCCAAAACTAGTCTCGAACGCCTAGGTGCCCTTGACCTAGTCCAAGTGCCCTAGTCCCAACATTACCTATAGTTTTGTGATTTTTTGGGTTTGGTTACTACAATATGCCATCTTATTCCATCATTTTTCCACCTCAATACATCTTCGGGATTATTGTGAAATCGGCTAAGTCATTTATCCTCTCTCTTGCACCTAGGATTTCATTTTTATCTAACTTATTGCTTAGGTTAGATCTATACTTTAATGTTTATTTATCATGTGTTACTCTACAATTAAGATTTCACAAATTCCCATGTTTTTAAAATCAAATTATTTTAAGGAGAAAGGGGATGTGGCTCATATATCATTGAGGCAACGTAATTTGGAGAAATCCCAAAAATCAAGGCCCTTTCAATCTATATTCCCAATGTAAATAATTACTTTCAACAATGTTAGCCCTTGTGTAATGTGGGTAGCTAGAACACATGAAAAATTTAGGGGAATTTGCTCGTTCGCGTTGCAAGAAACTTTAGAGATAAGGACATGTGGATGGGACTCATCATCCCATGTCAAGCCGATGTAGTAGTTGGACGCGATAACAGTAAAACATGGTCGGTCAAGTGGTTTTGCATTATCTTTATGAACCATTATCTCAATCCACTCTTCATGCTTACCTAGACAACAACAAATATCAACTACAAGAGTTTTTCTTGTGGATTTGTGGTTGACATCACCTCCTTAACATTCCAGGTTCTTAACACTCGTTAAATTTGAAGTATTGTCGTGTTTATAAACTTATGCCTATTATTTTAAAATTTTGGTGTTGTGGGGCTTTGAAGTATGAGTGAGTGGTCAAAGAAGATGAGATAGGACCAAGTGTATGGGTGTTCTCGTAAATTTTGAAAAAAATATTAAAAGTAACTGCAATAAAGGTTGATTCATTAAATATTATTTTCTAATATTATATACATATTTTCTATATTATGCACAATTTTTCATGACCTCCATGCTTTCATCGATTTTATTGCTACTAGCAATGTTATTGTTAGGGTTTGAACATAGACCTGACAATACTCTTATTATTTTCTTGTCTCTCAATCAAATACATGGATTTGTTTACCTTCATTTTGCTAGTTTTTTTTTTTTTTTTTTTGTGAACATAGACCACAACCATCACCAATTGTCATTCAAACATAAAATTCGAACCCATATGGAGCTATTTTTGATAAGGGACTTGAAACTGTATGGAATTGACATTTCGATGTTGGACCTCAAAATGCACGACATGCTTTTTCATACAAGTATTGTCTAACCATAATTTTGATAACAAAGGTTGTTGGTCAGCTTCTTATGGTAAGCGAGAACACAATAACCCCTGGGAAGTGTCTTTGCACCTTCAGTTAGAAAGCCTGCCTTTTTGATGAATTTGTAACTTTTTGGGATTACTTCCATTCCATTGTTATGTGAGAAATTTTCATGGTGCATGCCACATAATGGATTGTAAAGATGAAGATCACAATGATGAAGATTTCACTTTTAGGTTTGGAAAGTGTAGATAAATGCTTTCTTTTTGGAGCAATGTACATGAAAGAATAAGATGGTAAGGCTTAATTAGCTTGTGATGCTTAGTTTCCTACAAAACAAATTATATTCACAGGTCTTGAAGATTTATTCTAAAATTTATGAGGCACATAAGTACATACTATTTGTGTACAAATAATTAAAAGGCCTTGAATGCCCACCATTGACTCAAGAAGGCAACACAAAGAGCATACTAACCCTCTTCCAATCATTGATCCTATTATAAAGAACTAAGGAAACACTATAAAAGCTATGCTCCCACTATCCATCCAATGCCCAAACATACATTTCTTCAACACAAATTATTAATAAATAAAAAGACCTTTCACGGTCTTACAAGTGGCATTATGAACTTTGAATGCCTCCTTGTTGAGGGCACTACTAATACATTTCCATAAGGACGATTCCATAACCAAACTCATTGTGGAGCACATTGGCCATGTCCATGAAATAATCCTTGACGAGGTCATAATGACAACTATGGATGAGTACCATCTCCTGTTTTTCAAGCACGAAGGTGACCAGGCCACTGAGTAATATGTCAATGAACTCATTTAACCCCACCAATATAAACACACAACTGTCATTACCAAATATAAAGAATTACCAATTTTTTCTCCTAAGTAGTCACTAAAGAGATCTCTTTAAGGCCTGAAAATTGATTTACGAGTTTCATCCACACCCTTATATGTATAAGGTCTTGCAACAACAAGTATTTAAAAGGTGTTTCCAAAGGAAAGACCTTGACCAAGAGAAAATTTCGATGAAAGACGGGGATGTGAGGATTAATTTTCCTACCAAAGCTTAATTAATGGTTAGTGACAATATGGTTGTTAAGTGAGGTGGTAGGGTTCATGTGATGGCTCAAGCTTATTAGTAAATAAATTAAATTGATGCCAACGTCAATTATAGACTTAAAAAAATGCAAGTTGATAGTGTGGATCAAGGAGTGGAAAACCAAGAACAACAATGTAGAATACACGTGTCTAACGCTTCAATTATAATTTTTCCTATCACAAATGTTGTGCATCCCACAGAAGGCTAATTGCACCTGTCCTTGATGGTAGACATCATGTTATGAGATGTGGTTGGAAAAAACACCATTTTAGTGGTCGATTGCAACCAATATTTTGCA
Organism: Taxus chinensis; assembly: GCA_019776745.2. Classification (NCBI taxonomy): domain Eukaryota; kingdom Viridiplantae; phylum Streptophyta; class Pinopsida; order Cupressales; family Taxaceae; genus Taxus; species Taxus chinensis. Next base: position 272,393,987 of record CM034146.1, on the reverse strand, counting down.
TAGGTTCAAGGTTGAAATGAGCAGTGCCCACATTCAAATATTCACCATTGTTTAGATAATGTACACAACCATATAAACACTCTAAGAGAGGAGACAATGACCTCCCATCACCGATGGTGAGTGTTGGTTTGACACTTATAATAAAACCACCTAATACAAGAAAAACCAACACCAAAGCCTAATTTGACGTTGCAAAACCCGCTATATGTCAATAAACACACTCATGTGATCAACACCATCCATCTGCCTAATGCGTGTCAAACGCAACAAAATTCACTCCCATTTAGAAACACCTTTTGACATAATTAGAAGGGGTGTTTAGGTAGATTTGTTGGGATGAAACCCAACTAGGTGTGGGACTTTACAAAGCTAATCGTTTTCATTTACTTTATTGTTAATTTTGGATTTATTCTTGTGAAGATCAATGAACCCTTCTCATGACGTAGCTCTATAATAATGTCAAAGTTTCCAATCCTTGATGAGGCTAACAAGCATAAAAAAATGGAATTAAAATTAATCTAAAAGTCCATTGCCAAATATTAAAAAATAATATAAAACCCTTTTAAGACATAAGAAGTTATTACAAGAGAAGTAATCCCCATCTCATCCATCAAACAATTTGAGGCAGAGGAGGAATAAAACTAGGGGCTACATGATTAATATAGATGCAGGCAATATTGGGTCGAGGATTTATGTTTTTATTGAAGTGTGTAAATGAAGGAAATCCAACATAAAATTGACACTTAAAAAACCGTCGAGCATGTTTAATTCTTTCCCCACAACAGAGACAAATTTTGCCTCTTGAATGAATGGAGAGGTTGGGGGTTCCAAATACGTTGCCAGTGCAGACTCTTTTCGACATAAATATAAGAATCATAAGATCAAAATATTGTAATATAAAGATCAAAACACTTAATAATAGTGAATATCCAAGGCCTCAAACACACTCATATATTCATTAATTTCTATTAAAGCCTTATACAGGGCCCCAATGTTTAGCACCTTAGGGGCTTAGAGCTCTGATGCGCCACACAAATTCAAACACCATATGGTAATTTGCTACTGTAGTAACTGCCGTCAACACAAAGCCCAAAAATGAAAGGTTTTTAAACACTACATCCCCACAAAAACACAAATTATAATACTACTCAAATTACATGCATCAAACAATTTGAGGCAGAGGAGGAATAAAACTAGGGGCTACATGATTAATATAGATGCAGGCAATATTGGGTCGAGGATTTATGTTTTTATTGAAGTGTGTAAATGAAGGCAAAAACATTGACACTTAAAAACCGTCGTATGTCAATGACCACATTTGTGTGACCATCATTATCCATTTGTCTAAAGACAGGGAAATAAAAAAATATCTCAGACATAACCACCTTCAAAGAAAGCATACTCCCATTTAGAGAACGCCTTTCGATATATATATAACCGAGGGTATTAGAAACCAACCTAGGATTGCTAGCGTGACAAACAAAGTGAGCGCTCGACACGAAGAGGTCCCATAGACTCCGATCTGGCTTAACACATTTCCCCTACATGTGTGTTGCTCCTAATATCGACCCAAACAAGCAAACCAATTCTTTGGGGGAGGCGACTAGGCCCGCACTTCAAGCCAGACCTTCCAAGGTACATCCAAGTAGAGAGAATCGACCTCGGGACCCATATGAGCGGAACCCAAAGCCCTTAGCCAAATACGTTGCCAGTGCAGACTCTTTTCGTTTTGGCAATATTAATATACAGAATCATAAGATCAAAATATTGTAATACAAAGATCAAAACACTTAATAATAGTGAATATCCAAGGCCTCCCAAAATGAGAAAGAGGCCAGCCGCACTTCATCAAAGTTTCTGACCTAATTTGGCACAATACAAAGTGCAATTGTCTTGCTTTTATTGTTTCCCCATCATAGGGAGAAACATAACAACAACATAACATATAACTATGCATCATATAAGATGGATTTAGTTCTACTAAAGGTTCTTACCACTAATAAAGTAACCCCACCTCCACGGGGTCATCAATGGCGGAACAAACCTTTTTGCGAAAGAAAAGAGAGATGCGCTCAAAATTATACATAAAAGACAAAAGGCATCAAAACATGGGATGCCAGAACCATCCTTATAGACGTTGCCTCATTTTTGACCATCTACTTATAAAGGCACAGCATATTCAAAAGCCAGTCGCTGCAACGGAAAAAAGTATTGGTCTACCAATCCGGAGCCCCTCGCCCACCACCACTCTTCCCTTTACCAATCTTAGCACAACAAAAATGTCGATAGCAGGACGGATTTTCAATGAAAATGAAACAATCCAAGAATAAACACCTCAGAGAAGACTTTAAAAACAGTTTAAAAATGGAGAGGGAGATTTCCAAACGGAAAAAGAATATTAGTCATTGAATGTGAGTTGTGGCATTGAATTGGAGAGAATTTCTCTTGCAGTCCATACAGTGCATTGCCATGGTAAACTAAAATTTCATGTCCTAATTGTTTGCTTCATTTGTTTTGTAATTCCAGCTTGTTCAGTTTTCTGTTGAAAGCTTAAATTTGATCTATATAGAAACGGGTTTCATTTATGCCCAGACAAGCTCTTTTTCTTTTTTGTTTCCACTACCACCTAGGGCTTTGAGACACTGATGTGTATCCTAGTTTGGGTTATAAGGCTTGGACTTACATTGAAATTTGCATGAAAGATATTGGGACTGTGTTTAAGGAAGGTTGAACTTCATTGGGTTTTGAAATAAGGCTTGGCCTTCATGAAATTTGTATGAAAGATATTGGGACCGTGTTTAAGGAAAGTTGAACTTCATTGGGTTTTGAAAATACATATATCATTCTGGTATTTTTGGACCTGTGTTGGTAAGGTTGAGTTGCATTGGGTCCGAAGATACATATACCCATTATGGCTTTGTTTTGGCTCTGTGTTAGCAAGGTCAAGTTTTATATATCCATTATGGCGTTTTTGACTCTGTGTTGGTAAGGTTGAGTTTCGTTGGGTGTTAAAGATACATATACCCATTATGGTGTTTTGTAAGTGGTGGTTGTGAAGCTCTGCGGGAATGGAGCTGCTAACCCTTGGGGGGCGTGACATAGATATAACGTTTTGGTAGAACTAGATATTCTGACAACAGAAGGGGTGGTGGGTGTCATTTCCTTCATTGGCCCTTTAATGGTGTGGGCGAAGGAGTTTCTTTTTTTGGCTTGTCAAGGATGTGCCCAACTATCAGGTTGACGGGTTACTAGTTATTTTATTGGGCACAAACTGCAGGCAAGGGCTATGGAGGTCAGGCAAGAGGGAATTCAGGATTTGGATGGACTCAGAAATCAGAGCAGCGGTCTCAGGGACAGATCACAACGGCATGGGTACACTGGCAAGGGAAGGAGGGAAGAAAATTTGCAAAAGGGAGCTTCTAATGCTTCTAAAGGAAGGGATTCGGGTCAGTAAATTTGCCAATCTCTTGCCATTTTTTTCATAACTTCAGTTTATTAGCCAAAATTTGCAAATGGTATCCATTGTACTATTAGTAACTGGTATGCATTTTATTTGATATTATCATGATTGTAAGTATTAATAATAGCTTCTATTCATTTTACGGGTCTTAGCATATTTGCAAGTAGTACTAATAATCTCTATGCATTTTATCGGATATTAGCATATTATATTGTGCTGTAGACAAAGACTTTATGGCAGTCATGCATGGAAGAATGTTACCAGAATGCCTGCATGCCAACCTCGTTGCAATTCTAGCTATGTTGGCCTACACTACACAATAATATTTATTTCTGAGTCCAGAAGCTGTCTCTCATGGACCGAACACCCATTTCCACAATTTGAAAACATTTCACTATCACAAATACTGCGCGAGATGGGGAGGAAACTTCAAGAAACATTTCTGGTAGTTTTGGGAGGTTTTCGAAAGTTTCCAACTGTTTCTGAAAGTTTTTAATCCATTAGCTAACCGTTTTGAGAAGATTATACTCTTTCGAATAGCATTGCCTGCGGATTCCCCTTTTCCTTAAGATGTATTCCCCATGTTTTGGATGTTCCAGACTTAGCTGTCTCTGTTTCCAATATTTGTGTTTCCGGAATTTTCAAATACGTGTTTCCGATTCTTAGTGCACCATAAACATTATATTCCTTATATTGTGAAATGAAAGATTCCTCAAGCAGGCTAATCTTTTTTACACTCCATAATTTCCTTGATTCAGGTGGAGAAGTTGAAGGCAAGCAGAGAAGAGGAAGTGCAGGTAAATCCGGGGCAGGCAAAGACATAGGAGTTAATGCAGCAATGGAAAATGAACAAGATTTTTGTGAGGGCGTGGCTTCCTCTAACAGAAGCCAAATTGAGGAAGATGGGACTGATGGCTGGGCACAACATAGGGATAGTGGTGGAAATAGTCGAAGTGAAATTTCAGGTGTATATAGCTTTGTTAGCCAGTGTTTTGAATGGGTTGAACAACAGAAGTCTGTGTGGTTGGCGCTGGAAGTAGCTGCATTGCAGGCAAAAGATTATGTGGTTTCCAGAGTGGAACGCAGTTGGCCAGTGGCCTGTACCTTCCTTTTAAATATCGGAAGATTATGCCTGGTGATTTTTGTATTATGGTTAAACTGTTGTCTCAGAGGCATTAGCTCTTTCCTTCATTTAGGCATGGCAGCCTTCTTTGTGCTACTTTGGTGCAGTTTTCTCAGTTCCATAGCTATTGTGGGCTTTCTTTATGTGCTATCTACTATGGTATGTTATTTTCAACTTCTTTTTGAACTAAATGCTTTTGATTTCATTGTGCATTGTAGTATATTGAAATATCAATTTTAGATTCACTTTAAGCAAGATTGTTTCTTATTCATACCTTGTTGGGTGTGCACAAAGTTTTTTTCAATGTTTTGGAAGCTTGGGTGCATGCTTAAGAGAACAATTGGGATCCAATATGTCTTCCACGAAAACACCAATCATCGTTTTTCACACGTTGTCCATCTGCCAGTTTATTGTAAACAGTCTCAGCTTGGTAATGTTTGCAGATAATTCATAGTTTTTTTGTTGCAAAATAATTTGTGAGAGGAAGTTGGTAAATTATCCCGATTACCTATGATGAAGCACACAAGCCTTTATGAATGATATGGGTCAACATCAGTTAAAGCTCGTCTTCCACTTTGGGGGATGACATTGTTTGAAATGTAAACATTAACATCGATGATACTTTCAACCATAGTCACCTAGAAATGGGGGAAGCCTCTGGTACGGTAGACGGGTACGGGGATGGGGACATCATTTTTCAGAAATTAGGATATGAGGGTACAGGGAAGTGCCACAATAAAAAACTTTTAAATGTATATAATCTTCACAAAATAAAAATATTACAAGATTTATAAAATGAAAATTCAAAAACTTGAAATAATATATAAATCAGAAAAGCCCGATATATGTTTGGTCAAGAGGCATAAAAAACTAGCTGATTCATCAACTCTTAACAATATAAATATAAAATCCCATGGAATCTATAAGGTTCCCGGAAACATAACTCTAATCCATAGTCTAGAGATCATATGTCTGGGATTGTTCAAAATAAGTATTTAATATTTGCTCCCACACGTCAATGCATGGGACTGCCCTACTTAACCTATACTGTCAAGGATGAATAATCTTGAACACATTGACAATGGATGAATAATCTTGAACACATTGACTGTGGATGTATAATCTTGAACGTATTGACAATGGATGAATAATCTTGAACACATTGACTATGGATGAATCATCTTGAAGGCCTTTTTGCAGAAGCTGATAACTATAAACAATTCAGTTATTCTGTATTTTACTGTTTAAAAAAAATTTGCAAATGCAAATCAGATAATGCTATAGTTTAGTAGCACAAGCTACTAACATTGAGTACCGTTCTTTTGCACTTTGATCAATTGATAAAATTCCCAAGTACGAACACCTTAATCCCTCTTATTGTTTTCTCTTCTTACTTAACCATATTGGGCTTAGATGACAGATTTCTCTTCTGCAAAACATGCCTGTACATTTTCAAGCAGAATACATGCCTGTTTTTCTCTCTTTTATTTCTTCAAACAATTATTAGCACAAAGAAAAAAAGAATATAGTGACAATTAAGAATCTTCTGTATGAGATTTCCTGATATTTAAGAGAGATTTTGGGACATGTCTAGAAAGGTCAGCCCAAATTCTTGTTTCGAAACACTCCCATATCCATCTCCAATACAGGGGTGTGTTATCGAGATGGGAGACGATTACCAGGGGTTAGGGTATGAGTTTCCAAGTAACGATCCTTTCAACCTAAATGACAAGCCAATATACTCTTTACCGAGGAATGGGGGTATTTGATAACTATGTGGCTATAATACCAAATATAAAACACCACCTGTACATTTCCTAGTAGTTGAGTATTTTATTTACATGATTAAGGTTTCAATTTGTTGGTTTTAACGCAAAAGAGTAACCGCTGTATGAGTATCAATCTTGTAAGATTGGAACTTCAGTAATGTACTGTTTGTATTCTAATAAATAATCATGATGGAGTTTTTTACGAAGCCACTCTTATTTGAATGCAAGACAGTCATCAATCAGAAAGATATTACAAGTCTCACTACCTTTATTCTAGATTCAACATCCCAATCTCCATTGCTTTAAAATTGTAGGAACTATTCATGGTAATTTTAAATTTTATTTAAACTAAGGGCAACCGTAACCGTCCTTTTATGTTTGATTTGAGAGCCTTTTCTTTGAAGTTATTTCTATATTTGTGTCACAACATTGTTCCAGGTTCTTGCCCACATCTTGATCTTCTCTAGAAACCAAAAGAGTTCTTAGAGGGAAATGTTTTTTGTTGATTCTTTCAAGCATTGTGGGATTAATTATAAAAAATTACTTTCACTTTGTCTTTGAGCTAAATTTTAAGCAGCGGACATGAGGAAGAAAGGAAGTTGGATATGCAAGTCTATCCAACAGCGGAGAAGATATTTAAACCTGTTAGGTTTATGCTTTTACATTTATGTTTGGCTTAGGATGTTTGTGTTGGTAGAAGAAACACTAAGAAAGAGAAAAGAAGACACAACTGCACTGCTGGAATGGATGCAGGCAGAGTATATTTATTCAGGAGAAGGTGGTTAGATTTAGTTAGTGGTTAGATTTATTCAGGAGAAGGTGGTTAGATTTAGTTAGTGGTTAGAGGCAGGTAAAACTGCATAACCGAACTGAAAACAATATATATATATATATATATATATATATATTCAGCACCCCCTCTTAATGACTAACCCAAAAACAACACCAAGTTTATCTCTAAACTTGACAAACAACAAAGGACCAAGAGGTTTAGTCATTACATCAGCAGGTTGCTCCGTAGAAGGACAGAAATGGAGAGAGATATCACCCCGAGTCAACCAACTGTTGAATATAGTGATGATGAATCTCAATATGTTTAGTGCGGGCATGATAGACATGATTCTTCACCATCTTTAGAACACCTTGATTATCACAAAAGAGTGAAAGAGGTGTAGCAGTAGCTTGGGGAAACTGAAAATCAATCAAAATCCGACGAAGCCATACTATTTCCCAACCTTGTATTCTGCTTCAATAGAAGAGATGGATATAGTGGGCTGAAGCTTACTTTGCTAAGAAACAACTCCTGAACCAAAAGAGAAGATATAGCCAGTGGTGGATCTTCGAGTATCCACTGATCCTCCCCAATTAGAGTCGGTATAGCCAATCAATCTGAAATCTGCAACTCTCTGATACAAAATGCCAAAGTCAAGAGTTCCTTTGACATATCTTAGAACTCGTTTTGTTGCTCCCTAGTGAATGATTTTGCAATTTAGACAAAAATCAAGAAAGATATCTAACAGATAAAACATAGATCCAATTGTGTAGTTGTGAGGTAGATCAAGCTACCCACCAACTATTTGTACAATGATTCATCGACCCGGTGGTGAATCATCATGAGCTGAGAGTTTTAGACCGACCTCCATAGGTGTAGAAGAAGAGTTACAGTCATACATCTGAAATTTCTGTAAGAGGTTCATGTCATGCCTAACTTGAGAAATGAAAATCAAGTGAGTCATGTTGCCAAAATTCTACACCAAGACAAAAGTGAAGGACACCTAAATCGGCCTAAATCGGTCATGTCAAAAGTAGCACATAAATCTGATTTTACCTTATGAATCGCAAAATCTCCCATTCCTGTGATGACAAGGTCATCAACATAGATGATAAGAATCACAATGTCATCACCATTGCTTTTGACATAGAGATTCGGATTAGAATGACTCCATTTGAAGCCCGAACGTCCGAGATGTTTATCTATTTTGATATACTAGGCTTGAGGGGCTTGTTTAAGTCCATACAAGAACTTAATCAACCTGCATACCAGATGCTCACAACCATATGCCCGAAAACCCTCAGGTTGTGTCATATACACCTCTTCCTCCAAATCGCCATTTAGGAAAGCACTTTTGACATCCATCTGATATACTTTCCAACCAAACTGAGCTGCAAAGGAAAGAAGTAACCGAAAAGTGACCATCTTCACAATAGGAGCAAAAGTCTCCTCATAATCTATCCCCTCCTATTGCAAAAATCTTTTCGCAACAAGTCAAGCCTTGTACTTATCCAAAGTACCATCTGCTTTACACTTGATTTTATACACCCATTTACAACCAATGGGATGTTTCCCTGGAGGCAATGGTACCAACTTCTAGGTATTATTTTTAATCAAGGCATCATACTCTAGTTGCATGGCAGTTTCCCATTCCGGTATGCCTCGTGCTTCAGAGTATTTTGTGGCTCATGAATATGAAGAAGATCAGAAGCAAGAGCAAATTGAGCTTGTCAGGAATAATCAATCCGCTTACCAGTGCGTCTAGACCGGCCATCTAAGAGAGGAGACAATTCTTCCTTAGATCCTGGAGAGTGGAATAAAACCACTTAGGCTGCCTTTGAACTAAGGATGTGGAATCTTGTTGTGGTGCTTCCGAAGCCAAAACCAACGTGGAGACTCAAAAGTCTTAGTGGGAGAGTGCATAGACTGTACTGGAGTCCGTGGAGGCGTATGAGATGGACTAGAGTCATCATTGGGCAAGGAAAGAGAACCAATCTCCATTATTACCCCTTGTTGATTGTTGCCCCCTTGCTGGTCCCCTTGTTGATTACATCCAAAGAAAGACTTTGTTTCTTTTACATCAACATCCCGACTAACAATGATTTTATTAGTGGAAGTATCAATCAATCTATAGGCTCTAGTTTGATCACTATAACCAACAAAGAAATATCTAGAACATTTGGAATTTAACTTACTCCTCTTACGATTAGAAACCAAAGTATAAACAATTGAACCAAAAACACAAAATGCTGATACTTCTGGTTTGATTTTGGACCAAGCCTCTTCCAGTGTGATCTCTTGCAAGGCTTTGCAAGGACTCCGATTGAGAATATATATTGTTGTGTTAACAGCTTCTCCCCAATACTTATATGGCACTCCTCAATTGTGCATCATGCACCTTGCCATCTCCATGATGGTTTTGTTCCGCCTTTCTACCACCCCATTTTGTTGTGGGGTATAAGGGGTTGTCAACTGGCGTTGAATCCCTTCTTTACCACAAAAATCTGCAAACTGTTTAGAGGTGAACTCACCCCCATTATTGGATCTCAAAGTCTTGATCCGTCAGCTGGTTTGGTTCTCCACCAAGGCTTTGAACTTGACAAAAGAAGCAAAGCAATCAGACTTCTTCAAAAAATAGACCCACATTTTCATCGGGAATGATCATCCATTAGCAAGAGAAAATAACGTGCACCAAGGACCGTGTGAGTCTTCCATGATGGCTCACACAGATCTGCATGCACAAGATCTAAGAGCCCCTTTGCATGCCAAGCACCTTCAGTGGGAAAAGGCTTCTTCTTCTGCTTTCTTGCAAAACAACCAGCACACATATCTTGTTTTTCCTAGATAGAAGGCAAACCAACAACCATGTTGGCTCTATGAAGGTGGGCTAGATACTGAAGGTTGAGATGGCCATATCTTTCATGCCACAAAACATTGGTATTGCCTTCCACAACTAAGGCATGCAAGTTGAGCGTGGCAGGATCAACAAGCCTATATAGACCACCATGCCCAATCCCCAGGGCAACGACCTTATTTTGCTTGATATTAGACACAATACATTGTTTTCCAGAAAAGTTTACAAAGATATTAGGATTATCAGTTAGTTGACTGATAGATAACAAATTCTTATTCATGTTAGGCACATATCTAACATTTTTAACAAGCAGTTTGGTGTTATTATTTAACACAATACGGACATCCCCAATCCCTTCTACAACATGTGATCTCCCATCCCCTAAAGTAATTGAATCAGAAGAACATAAATGAAAATTGACATACCAATCTCTTTGACACGTGAAGTGCTGTGATGCTTTGGAATAAAAAACCAATATCGAGTAGAGCTGCCATTATCCGTGCAAGATGCCATGAGGGCATACTTATCTTCTGACTCGTGTTCAATTGTTGCCACATGTGCCTGCCCCTTCTGCTTCTTCAGAGCATTGAGTCGTTTCTGACAATCCTTCACATGACCAAGTTTGTGACAATAGTAACACTTCACTTGAAATTTAGGAGAGGAAGTAGATGTCTCAGCTTGTCGCTTCCACTTTCCTTTGGACTGAGCAACAAAAGCACTCTCAGATTGTCCAGAACTGGACTCTTGAGCCTGTGTCTGTCTTCGTTCCTTTTGCAACAGGTAGGAACTCACCTTGTCAAACATAAGAGTTTGACTCTTAGCCATTAAATGGAGTGCCTCCACAAATGAATCATATGAAGAAGGTAAGTAAGTCAGAACCAAAGCCACCATATCATCATCGTCTGCCTTTTTGTTGATGGAAGATAACTGGTCTTGGAGGTCTTTCATTTGAAGTAGGTGCTCAGACAACGATCCACCTTCTTCTAACTTCAAAGAAAACAATGTATTCTTTTGGTATAAAACCCATCCTTTCTCTGATGCCTGATATTTTTTCTTTTAGACTTGTCCACAACGTGCTTGCCATAGTGGCATTCTGCACTTCCGGTATCATATCATCTGAAATTGACAACTTGAGAAGTAATAGAGCCTCTTTATGATGTTTGTCATAATCAACGAAGTTCGTAGCAGGTCTGCCTTCGCTGCCTGTGATTATTTTATCACAATCTCGAAATTTTGCAAGCGTCAGAATCTTATGGCTTGATACATTGAAATTGTGCCCATTAACTTTTGTGAGTCCGACAGAATCAAGTTTGAAATATTTGCCATTTATTATTCCAAATTAAATGGTTTTCAATACAGAAACAAAAAACATGGAAATCAATGAAGAAGAAAAAACCTTATACATGCACACTGTAGACTTGGCAAAGATATACAACGTCAAAGGAGAAACATAGAAAAATTCAAACCGAATATTGAGATCTACTTCACAAGAAGTACCCAAAAGCCACCAAGTCTTCTGCCCTCACCATTGGTCTTCCACAAGCAACTGTGAAGAGGGACAATCCTTGCAAAAGACTTCTCTTGTCCTCGTGAATGGAGGAAAACTGTATATCACCCTTGACGATCGTATATTACCGTCGAAAATCAGTAAGAAAAGCCTTCATGTTTTGGGAATAGGTATTAAAATACCCACGACTGGGTATAACCTTCACCAATGACACGTTATGTTAAAACCTTCATGAATGCCCTACGTGACTTCTGTCTTTTCACGACTTCTGTGCCCTCGTGACTGATCTTTCCTCAAATGTGACTGTATATTTCTTCAACTCTTCTTCATGTATCTCCAAATTCATGCTCTGTTAGGGCCTCCCCAAATTTCCAGTTCGTGCCCTATTAAGCACTTCCTTCAATGGCAACCTTGAGCGACCTTAATTGCTCTAATACCAATGTTGGTAGAAGAAACACTGAGAAAGAGAAAAGAAGACACAACTGCACTGCTGGAATGGACGTTGGCAGAGTATATTTATTTAGGAGAAGGTGGTTACATTTAGTTAGCGGTTAGAGGCAGGTAAAACTGCATAATTGAACTGAAAACAATATATATATTCAACTGTTTTTTGAATGTTTGGCTTAGTATATTCCATGAAGCCATGTAAATAGTATTCTAAATTTTGACTAGGCAAGTGGCATGAACCTTGTAATATTCCAATCTCAACTAACGGGAAAGCAGCATCGTTTTCTGTAAGAGAGGGTAAGGGACTTGAGCTTTTGTGAATAAAAGAAGAATGCGGTTTGTTCTGGCTTATTGCTGGAAAGTTTTTTACTTCAAGGCATATTGCATTCATGGAATTTTGTCCACTTCATTTGAACTAGTTTTGTGAACATGCTTCTGATTAATATTTTATTGAATGACTTAGGCAATATCCTGTGTAGCGGCGTTTGTACTTGGCTACACATATGCAATTTTGATTATGTTTGGTTTGGGATCCCTGATGCTGTGGATGTATGGTAGCTTTTGGATCACAGGAACATTCGTTTTGATTGGAGGTAGTTTCCTACTCCCAAGGTTTATTTTGACCTATCTTGTCTTCTTTGTTTTACATGAGTAATTATCTTTTTAGTTTGGAGTTATTGCAATGGTTGAAATTCCAGTCTTTCTGGTTTGTATCCTCTTATTAGTTTAGATATTGCCTTCTCAGATAAGATAGTTTTGAGTTGCCAAATTTATTTTATAGCTTTAACATGACGACCATCTGGATAAACAGGTGTTTTTCTTGCTTCAAATTACCCACATTTAGCCATTCTGAACACAACGATGTACTCCATCTATTGTGCTAAAGTTCATGTTGGATGGTTTGGCTTGGTTTTCTGTATGAACATGGCCTTCATATCGAGTGATATTTTACTTTATTTCCTTAAGGGCAGTATGGATGAGAGCAAAGGTCAAAGCTCTAGTGAACAAGCTGAATCATATAAAAACAGGGGAAGGCATTTTTACAGTGAATCAAGAAAACATTATTCAGCTGGTGGAGAGGATAGATCTTCTCCAGGTAGACCATTTGGTGAAAGCTCTCACACAAGTCGGGTTGGAGGGCATGATAGACAGCCGTCAACTAATGGACAGAATAAAGCAGTTTTAAATTTAGCAGAAGAAGAGGTGATGCGGCTACTTGATAGCCCAGATTACTATGTAACTTTGGGTTTATCTCGCTTTGAGGATATTGATTCTGCTGCCTTAAAGCGAGAGTATAGGAAAAAGGTAATTTTTGATATTTTGTAACTGTGGAAGAAAACAAATCCTTATTGCATATTATTGATTTGAATGGTACATAGCTAACTTTTTGACTTGAACATACTTGTTATAATGGAACACAAATATACTTTACAACCTTGTCTTGACATTCTTTACTTGTTATCATGGATAAAAAACTCTTCACACATTTTTTTATGGAAGCTCTCGTCTCTCTATTCTTTACTTAGTTTTGCATTATCGTGGATCAAACACCCTTCACACACTTTTTTATGGAAAGCTCTCGTCTCTCTATTCTTTACTTAATTTCACCCAAATTATCACTTGTTGGGGTAGGCAATGTTGGTACATCCTGACAAAAATATGGGCAATGTAAAGGCAGAGGAAGCCTTTAAGAAACTTCAAAATGCTTATGAGGTAACCGTAGTACTTTCTTCACCTACTTCCATTGGTTAAACGGAAATTCAATGTTTTTCTACTTGAATCTGCCAGGATCTGCACAATGATAAATCTTTTTTTGTTTCATTGTTTGATGGATAATTGAATGATTTTGATCTGACATATGTTTGATAGCCCATTTGCAGGCTCTACTAGATTCAGACAAAAAGAAAATTTATGATGAAGAACTGCAAAGAGAAGAGTTGCTCAGGAGCTTGCACATGTTTCAAAGTGGTGCTAAAAAGGTAAATGGCTCTACTTCTGAAAGAAGCTTTTGCTGCAATCAAGTGAGCATTCTTCATATTTTTATTGCCCTTCTGCACTATTTTTTCTGTATAGTTTTATTTATTAACACAGTGGGTGTTAGGTCTGGCGAGTTTTTGGATTTAAATCATCTTTGCTACCTGACAAGGAATATTCTGTTGATAGTATTTTCCATTGGTAAAAAAAAACACCAGTGTGAAATGAGTTTGTCCTGAACAAATTTTAAGTCTTTGTAACTTCTGACAGTACCCAAAACCATTTACTTAACATGGTTCTAACCTTACTAACACTATTCTGAAAGCAGATAATTTTCTTTCTTTCAAATTGATGTTTTAAAGTGGAAGTAAACACAAATTTCAATCTCTTGAGCATGGAGAAGAACAGGAAGAGGAGGAATGACGTCTGTACAAGGAAAACACTGTATTGATCAGCAATACTCCATACATGACCCAAACAATTCTCTGAGGTTAAGGATCGACTCCGAGATGATTAAAGTCATTGCATAACCTGAGTATAATTGATTCGAGGTCAAATGATATCCAGGAGGCATCAGACAGTGCGTAGGAAAGCTGCAGCCTGCGCTGTGTAAAAGAGTAATTTGAAGTGGAATTTTTCTTATCTGTAAAACTAAATACATTAGTTTGAGGCAGCCTCCCCGATGCTAATTAGCTTAACGTAATTCATTTGGACAGATAAATTAGTCACATCTGCCTGCTCCTGTTGGTCGAGTGCCTAGAGGCTGAGCAAGTAAATGACCCGGTGGTCTACCCCTAACGTCGGTCATTTAGGTTGAGGGAGAGATAGATAGGCTAGACTTTTGAGTCCATTGCGACTTGATGAAACCTGATAAAAGCAACTGAAAAACTGAAAAGTGATTGTTCAATGGCCATCATGCATGTAGAAGGAAGTGAGTGTAGTGAGCGACAATGGACCCTTGTGGGCCCTCTCCCCATTGCTCTTTCTATTGATAGTAAGAGTGTTCCTTCCTTAAATTCACATGAATAATAGAATATCTCCCCTGTTCTCCTCTTGCAGATAAATGCTGTTCCTCGCCTAGGTTCAAAGACCATTTATGTCGATGGGACTTTGCTCATGATGGATGGAATATTCACCAACAAGATTCCTTTCGGTTGAAAATGCGGATATTGCTTTCTCTCCAATGGGGTTTGGATTTTCCCATGGTTCTTATGAGGCTGGAGCACCATGGAAATGAACATGGATTCCCGACCCCAAGAAAGAGGATGGCCACTAAAATAAAAAACATGTGCTTATGAGGCTGAAGCACCATGGAAGCGAACATGGATTCCATGGAAATGAACATGGATTCCCGACCCCAAGAAAGAGGATGGCCACTAAAATAAAAAAAATGCCAATTACTGAGACCTTATAGCTCAAATCCGAGTTTGGATTTCTGAAAACAGAGATGTGAATTACTTCAATAGTGTTGGTGAAATAATTTGTCGCAAGGACAAATTAGTGATTTTTCAACAACGCTCTAGGACTAAGTCCCTCCTCTTGGTAATGGGGAGACTCCCATTTATTGACTGTAGAAAAACAAATCAGTGGGTGGGCGTGAAGTTGGGGATCACACAAGAATACTCCACTAAACCTATGGCAAATTGCTTGTACTTAGTACAAGGGAAGAATTTGCTTAGAGGAGGTAGAGGGGAGTAAAGAATATAGTGAAGGGATGTTAATTTTGTGAATAGGGACTTGCACATTTCACAACATTAACGAAGTAGATCCACACTCAATTAGAATAATTCAACCATGCAAACAACAATGAGACTAAAAAACCAAAGACACAAAGTTCTATTGATTCATTCATCAAAGGTACAAAGCCCTTTCTTGGTTGTTCAAGATCACCATGCTTACAAAGTTGAGTATGCAAGAAGTAGAGGAAACATAGACGAGCGAATAGAAGAAAGTAATCTTTTGCTTGTATTTAGTAGAGCAAAAGCTATCCACTAGCAACTCACAATTGACAACCCCTTGGAATGGAGAAGCCATTCCAATTTATAGATTTACAATATGACTTTTCATCTCCCCCACATGACCTTTCACATTCTTATCACTTGTGAACTTTCATATTCCTAGGGAATGAAAGTGAGCCCTTTTCTTATTAATGAAAAAGAACTCTTACAATGTTTAATTAAAAGGTCACATAAGTGAATAAGATGAAATATTGAAAAATTACATTCTCAACTAAGAATTAGAACAAAGAGAGAGAAAGAAGATGGGAGGGGAAGAAGACATGTATCAATTTGAAGAAGATGAAGCTTCCGTTGATGGTGATCCAATTCCTGGAGAAATTTGAGGAAATGCTCCTGGAATGATTTCCTCACCTTTGAACTCTTTATTGAAACGGGCCGCCGCAGGTGCCACCTTTTCTACCTGTGGAATAAAAACAAAACTCAAAGCATTGATCCAAGTCTTGGGGATGCCACCAAGGGTATTGCATTTGTTAAAATAGACTTGATGTTCTCTTGTAGTATTAGAGATTGAGCCTCTAATTTCTGCAAGGGATTCCAAATTATCTTTCATTAAAGAGAAGGGATCTCCTGCCTCTTTTTGACCAAATACTTGGAAAGACTTAAGGATATTCTTCCACGGATGAATGCTCATTGAGTGGAGGTGACCCAAGATTCTGCACACTATTGCTAACACTTTCCAAGATCTCGAATGCATGCTCTCCACAAGAAACAAGTTCAGAGATAGCCTCATTTATCATATCATATCTAGCGATCATTGTGTGAGACCATATGGGAGACAAGTTGTCTGAGATAGAGGTGAATACATTTTTTCTCACTAAGGAGTGAGAATCAAGATTGCTCATTTCGGAGACCAATGGGAACACACTATCCCAATGAGATTTTTCTTTCTCAATTTCTTCCTTTGTCATTTTCACTTTGGAAATAGTGGCAAGGGAAAATTCAAACAATGAGAGAACTTTTGACAACAATGCCTTTCCTTTCTCGAGAATCCTTTCAACCCACTTATCATTGACTTTCCCTTGCATGGTGTAACCTTGGGCTCTCTTGATCAACTGAGGATTAAAGTTGCTGATGGGAAGGATGAATTCTGTAGGAGGAAGGGGTACCACATTGGGCTCTAGGAAATATTGTACATAGGCAGTGAGAGTTCTCACGTGCTCCTCCAATTGCTCCATAATGCTCCATAATTTGTTTGTACTCTTCATTCCTAGCAAACAAGTGGGCTGCAAACTCCTTGAACAGGTGTGCATCTCCTTCGTGAGTAGCTTTCCCCAAGGGGATTCTTGTCAGCTCATAATCATCTTGAGTCATCTCTTCTATAGGTTTTACAAATTTGGGTCGAGTTACCTCTACATACTGGGATCCAAAGGCCCCAGAGAAGAAATAGGAGGATATTTCCATCTTCTTTCCCTGCTTAGTCTTCATGAATTTTGAGATATCCTCAAAATTAGGTGTTGTGGCTTGTTGCACTATCTTTGAATCACTCCCAAATAGCTCTTGAATCCATGGGAAAGTTTCTGCTAGAGTAGACACAATATAAGGCATGGGGGCACTTTTAGGTGCTCTGATAGGGGATCACAACTTGCTCACGGTGGGATGACTCCACCACCAAGGAAGATCACTTGGATGTCGTTGGTGGACAGGAGACTCATGAAGGATCAATTTCACCTGGTTCGAGAGGCTCAATGGGATCTTCAATGATCTTAGTCTTCTTATGAAGCCTCATAGGATGGGAAACTTTAGTGTGCATTCTTCTTCCACAATCTTTCTCTTTGAAGATTCTTCTGAGTGAGTGGAACCCATGGCTTTTTCAGATGCCCTTAGAGAGGAAGTGTGAGACACCTGTCTAGATAGAGTTAGGAGACCATCGAACTCGATGAAAGTAGTTCTCTTCCTTTTGAACCATTCTCTTGATCTTTGGATTACTACTGCAGTCTTCTTATTAATATCACCTTATTCTTTGGTATTCCATAGAATTGGAGGAAGGGGTGAATATTGCACTGCTTGGTACTTGGGATCAAATAAGTATGACCCATCATATTTTATGCCCTCAATAAACCAATCAAATTTGAGATCCCTCATCTAGTCTATCGTCATCCACATATAGTCCCTTTTCCGTACCTCGAAATCATCCGTGCAATTGGCCCAGTAGTCTTCAATTTGGGGCGTATGGTGCAAACATGGAAAGGTGAAGGTCTTTGGATTTCTCCTGATATCGAAGTTGGACCTAGATGTGTAGGAGTAGAGACTGAGGGCAGCGAAGGATGCTTCGATATTCGCCGCATCTGTGACATTATTACATGAATATATTCCCAAGGAGATGGGAAATGACACACCTTTCTTTTTGGTATTCTTACACTTGACATGAACATGAGCCAACTATCTGCACAACTTGAACATTATGATTTTTTCACTCAGATACCTAGGTAGCCTGTGAGGAGCAAGATCATAGCCTGTGAATTTGATGTAGGTGAAGGTAGGGAACTGGATGAAGTGGCTCCATAATTTTCAATCAGTGTAACTTCTTGAGAAGAGATCCTCTGTTTCAGATTTCCCTCAAGGAGCTTGATAATGAACATGGTGAATGCATCATTCACCCTGGCATAGTGGGAATTGCTCTCCTTATGAGTCAACTACGGATACTTCTCGTATGCAGGTGATTTTTGAGGCACATGGGGAGATGTGGACAATCCTTTGAAGGGTCTTGTGAAGGCAAGGGCATACACCAGGTAAGAAGTCATGGTGAACTTCTTAGTGGCGGGAAACTACATCAGTTGCTGATAGATGTTCTTGTTGATGATCTACCCCCAATCTACCATCCAGTTTCCTTCTATTGCCACTAGGATGAATTGAGCCATCCAATCCTGAAAGTCTTTCATTGTCTTCTCACCCATTACTCTACTCATAAGGACAATGGCATCTGAATAGACTTCATGGAATTCACTCCTTGATAGGTTCTTTGGGATCCGAGAGGGTTTTATGCCTTGTTTGAGCTAGGAACCCACTGCTAGGCCTTGCAAATATGATTCAATCCTTACCCACTCCTGCAAAGAAAATTCCTTGGTTATGAAAACCATGTTCCTACTAGTGGGAATTTGTATACATTGAGAAATGCCCTTCGAATGTGAGGACTATGTGAGGATTGAATTGTCATTTGCACCAAGATTGCTCTAGTGTTCACATCATAATGTTGCGCATAGGCCAAGACTAATTCAGTGCTTTGAACTAGATAATGGATGATCACCTTTCCCTGAATAACCCACTTGAGAATATCTTTCCTCCACTGGTTCATAAGGTCATTCAAGCATTCTGGCCTTCAAGTCTTCTAGGTCCATGTGGGTGACATCACTATCTCTCACACCAGGGTATTTATGTGATTAGTGTTGAAATAGGTTCAAGACCTAAATACTTGGCCTTCATGGTGTTAAAAAGCAGTGAAACAAGTGGAATGTAAGTTGACACAAGTAACATGAGCTCAATTGCAAGACTTTCTATTTTTAGTAGGTCTTATCTAGGACAACTATTTTTAGTAAGTTTTCACAATTTTCACCTTTTGATGGTTTTTTTCTTGTTTGGAGTCTCACGGATGCTAAGAATTTACTATTTTTGGAAAATTACTATATTTGGACATGTGAATACTTGCACACTTACTATTTTTAGATGGAGGTCTTCTAGGTGTTGGATTGTAACAAAATTGGTCTCAAAAGTTTAGGTTTTCCTTCAGACCTTCTACTCCAGTTTTTGAGGTTTTTCATTCGCTAGAACTCCGTAGATTTGAAAAGGCAACTTCCCAGGCTGCAAATTTGAAATGGTTGCTGTAAATTATACAAAGCATCAATGGAAATGCTCTTACAGTTAGCTTGAAGGCATTTTTGGAAGGAGTGCATTGGTAAAGTTTGATGGAAATCGGGTGCACAGTTAGTGAGTTATAAGCATTTTTCAGTTTTGGAGCATGGATGTCTGGAAAAAATTCAGCAACATGTCTGGTGAAAATGGAGATTTTGGGAGGGAAATACAACACCTTGGAGTTTGAAAAATTATTAAGTGATTTGAGAGGAGTTAGTCATTTCATTTACAAAATTTCAACTCACCACTTAACCCGACAACTCAACCATAGTTGGAAGATGGTTGGCATGGAGTTGCACCGGTGTAAGAAGGTGTAAGGGGGACACAAGGGGCAAAGATGTGTGCTTTGCACCAGATGGTGACAAGTGGCAGTTTTTGGTTTAGTGAGAATGAGATACAGGGAGTTGAAAATGGTCACTGGGAGCTAAAAAAGGGTTTTTGATATGATCAGGGGCTGAGTGGTTGCATGGGGAGTGCCCAATTTATGTGTCCCCTCTTTTCCTTTTTGATAGTGGTTTCAATCCAAGGAGAGACCACACTTGAAAATGGGGCATCATGAAGTTTAGTTAAGTTTACAAGATGAGGTTGTTCCTAAGTGTAAAAGTGTAACAAGTGAGTTGTGAGAATTAAAGACACATGGGGGAGCACGCTTTTGTGTCCCCCATGTCCCTTTGCACCTTGGTGTAATCCAAGGAGATAGCATAGGTGAGAAAATGTGCCATGGGTCCAAGTACATGAGAAGGGGACAGGCTAAAATGCAAGTTTGCTTTGCACCTAGGTGCAAAAGAGATGAGTTTCAAGTTGTAAAAAGTTTTCCAACATGGGGGAGTGAACTTTGGTGTCCCCTTGTACCCCTTGCACCTTGGGGACAATCTAAGGGTACATCTCATGCTAGAAAATGCACCAAGGGGTTAGCTTATCATTAAAAGTGGACCTTGCAACTCAACTCCTACATTTGCACCGCATAACACCTAAAGTCATGTTTTTAAATGACGAAACATCAAAATGCATGGGAGAGCACACTTTGGTATCCCCTTTGCATCTCAGGAACAATCCAAGGGGACACCAAGGGTAAAGTCCACCCAAGCCTTTTTGAAATGTTGATGTCACTCGATAAGTGCATTTTAGAACACTAGGAGTGTTTTTTTGGCCCCAGGAGGATGGAATGGTGTTTTGGGGTGAAACCTTATATGATTTTAACTCCAAATCACCTATTGAGATCATCCCAACCATTATCAAGAGCCAATTTTTCCTAAAATTTGAATTTTGGCACCATTCACCCTTTCAACACGAAGGAACAATCACAGAAAATCTTGAAGGCAAACAAATGATGTTTCCATCATGTGGAGGATTCCAAGACCTTACCATTGAGTATTGGATGAGCTTCCAACTCCTCCTGAAACTCCCAGAATCAACTGTACAAATCATCTTTCACCGTAAGAGTATAGCATTCATTGCACCCAAAATGACCCTATTTTTCGCAAGTTGTTCCCGACATCAATTTCTTCCACAAATTTTCCCCAAATTTCCTTTGATAACTTCATTTCTCTCCTATATAACTCCCAAAGGACTTGAATCTTCCCTATCAACTTCCGAAGGGTATTCACTAGTTGCAAAATGGCCAAAAATAGCCCTTTATAGGCCTCTGAGGATAGTTGTTCCGCTTTGGATCTTAGTGACATCTTCAATCACCTTAGACATACATTCCTTACACATGAAACACACTTGAAAATCTTGTTAGCATGTTGCTCCTAGCCAAAATGAAGATGACATTGTGGGGCAAGTTGGATAAAGGAAAGGTTTACAATGAACGGGAGAGGAATTTACAAGTGGGGGCTTAGTTGCCATTGCCAAAATTTTCAATTTTGCATTCTAGACATTTAGCATGACAACAAATAGGGAATTTGAGTTCTGGAAATAGAAATCTGAACCGAACAAAGAATCTGAATTCATATTTTGCTAAGGAATCGAAGTGGGATTTATTAAAAATTTGATACTAAAATATGTTATAAAATATGAAATATGAAAATCTGTTGTACAATTGAAAAATTGAAGTGGGATTTATTAAAAAAGTGAACTTAGAAGAACTCATATTTTTCTAAAGAATCGAAGTGTGATTTATTGAATAAGCAAAAAGGGATGCGAGTAAAGCTTGCTAAGATTCAATCCATTTATATTGGTGAACATCTAAAAAAGTAACTCAGTTAAGAGGAGTCCTTGATTTATATAGTTTCTACATGCTGTTTGTAATATGTTTTGGAGGACTGGTAGCCCCATTTATTGATTTAACCAAAAGGATCGGTTCCATTAGATATAGGCCACAAAAGCTACATTTCAGCTCTTGAGAAAGATAATGACATCCAACCCAGTTATAACACTTTCAGATTTTTCCTAACCTTCTGTTGTTGAATGTGATGCTTTGGAAACATACATAGGGGCTATTCTTATACAAAATGGATGGCCTATCACCTTTGAAAACAGGAGGTTAACAAGAAAAGAAACTTTTTAAAACTCTAAAGTATTTGTATATATGGTAAAAAAACGCTGGGCTCTCATACATGCAGTAGAAAAGTTAAGGCAGTACTTGTTGGGTCGGCACTTCATCATTAAGCCACATCATCCAATCCGTTGCTTCTCAGCTCCAGAAGCTTTATCCGAGTGGTTTAACTATTTTACTCAAAGAGATATAAAATGGTCAAAATTAGATATTAATTGAGATAATTGAAAATAGGAGGTTGACCGAAAAAGAAAAAAATGAAAACTCTTAAATGTTGTATATATGATTGAAAAAGGCTGGTTCTCATACATGCAGTAGAAAAATTCAGGCAGTACTTGGTGGTCGGCACTTCGTCATCGAGCCACATCATTCAGTCCTTTCCTTCTCAGCTCTAGAAGCTTTATCCGAGTGTTTTAACTATTTTACTCCTAAGAGATATAAAATGGCCAGAATTGGATCCTAATTCAGTTTATTAAATAAATATGGTAAATACAGTAATCTAAAGCTGAATTAGGGTAATGGACACTTCTAGAGAGAGAAAGTAGAGAGACAATGCTATAAAATACACAATGGAAAGATTCAACCTGATTCTGGCATAAGGAGTGATGTACAATGAGCGTAGGTGCCTGGAATTGCCTTAGAAGTGTGTCATCAGGATGCCATATGAAAACCAGGATCAGAGGTGCTGTCTGGACATTACTGTCAAAGCTGGACGCCTCCGTCAGATGGCACTATCTGGGCCTGTTGGTAGTGTTTTGAAGGGTGGTTCAGATCTGCAACCTGTTGAGCCCGTTCACTTGTGTCTGCAATCTAGTTTTTGAGGTGTCAGGCCTTGCAATCAGATGCAACAAAGCCTGTGTGCTCTCTTTTGTCCAAACCCTAACAATGCACTTTGAACAATGAAGCACTGTAAAATTGTCTTAAATTTATTGGGGATTGACCTTAGCAATACCTCCCATGGAGTGCTGATTGATGCACCATGTACCATGGATCAAGCCTCACGTAGTTCTTTCGCCCGTGTGAGTGAACAATGCACTAACAAAGCACTATAAAATTGCCCCAAATTTATTGGGCTGGACTGACCTCAACAATTCCTCCCATGGAATGCTGATTGGTGCACTATGTACCATAGATCAAGCCTCACGTAGTTCTCTTGCCTGTGTGCGTGAAGCTATATAAAGAATGTACAAATTAGATGTGAGCCTTCCTTTGAACTTTGATACTTGATACCATGCAACTTTGACCTCTTTGTACTTCAGATTTAGCTCAATGGAATGCTCGAGGGCTTCTCCTTGAATATTTAAGATGTGTCTATGCCTTTAGTATAGTGACTCCAAGATGTGTGTGAGTGCCTCAGTTGTTTGAAGGGTGTAAGAGATGTGTGGGAGATTGGGTCATTTCTATATATAGGTGGCTCATCGTTAATTCCTCACCATAGCTGACCTAATGAAATTTCTCACATTTCAAAAATAGCTGTTGACCACTCTTGAACATTGTCGCCAGAGGAGGACACCACCGGTAGATGACATTGTTTGTACTTCCTCTAGGGCATCTCCTTGAATATTTAAGACGTGTCTATGCCTCTAGTATAGTGACTCCAAGATGTGTGTCAGTGCCTTAGTTGTTTGAAGGGTGTAAGAGGTGTGTGGGAGATGATAGTGACCAATTGGGTCATTTCTATATATAGGTGGCTCATCGTTAATTTCCCACCATAGCTGACCTAATGAAATTTCCCACATTTCAAAAATAGCTGTTGAGCACTCTTGAACATTGTCGCCAGAGGAGGACACTGCCGGTAGATGACATTGTTTGTACTTCAGATTTAGCTCAATAGACTACTCTAGGGCATCTCCTTGAATATTTAAGACATGTCTATGCCTTTAGTATATTGACTCCAAGATGTGTGTGAGTGCGTTAGTTGTTTCAGGGGTGTAAGAGGTGTGTGGGAGATGATTGTGACCTATGGGGTCATTTGTCGGAGGCTCTTTGTTAATTTTCCACCATAGCTGACCTAATAAAATTTCCCATATTTGAAAAAAAGCCGTTGGCCACACCTGAACACTGCCTCCACAGGAGGACAGCGCCAGCAGACAACAATGTTTAAGGTTACCGGAACTGTTTGGAGTGTGAGAACAGGGATCTGAGAGTTGGAAAGTGGCTGTGAAGGATTTCTAAGGTGTTCCTGTAAGATGAATCTGATCCCAAACAAGTGTGACTGGTAGAAGAGGTGGCTAAGATAGTGTATGGGTAAATGGATAGGAGATAAGTGTGATAAAGAGTCAGATATATCAATTGTCGAAGTATGTCAGCAAGTGCCAAAAATGATGTTTCCAAGTGTCTAAAACTAAATTTATGTCTAACCGAATCTCTAGACAAGTGGGTAAGTAAGTTATGTGGTTATGTTTTTGAGATTGGTTATAAGTTATAACTTATAAGAAAAGGATTTAATAGTGTTGGCGCAAAATGCTTTAGTGCGGGATTGAATGCTATTTCCATGGTTGAACTAGGGTGGAAAATGGAAATAAGAACCAGAGAGGATGCAAGAGGAGGACAATAGATAGACTTTTTTAGGTGATCTCATCATTGTATAAAAAATGCATATATCTTGTGCTCAGTAATTAATAGGTACTAACAGAATGTTATTCCTTAAAAGCTACAGTCACATTGGCTTCTTTAAGACCTATTACAAAATAAAAATTAAATTTATATGGAAGTTGCTGAAAGAAGTTGTGAAAAGTACTGGGGCTTTTGCGAAACTTGCCAAAGGAATAAAATGGAGAATGCGAGAAGTCCAGGTTTGCTGTGGCTCCCGCCCAAAACCAACCTTTGCAAATCATTGGCATGAACTTCCTGACTGGACTACCACGACTGGAAGGAAAGAATTCTATTTATGTAGTGGTTGATTGATCGATCAAGTATACCCA
Source organism: Taxus chinensis (assembly GCA_019776745.2). Taxonomy (NCBI): domain Eukaryota; kingdom Viridiplantae; phylum Streptophyta; class Pinopsida; order Cupressales; family Taxaceae; genus Taxus; species Taxus chinensis. The sequence goes on along the minus strand of CM034146.1, from coordinate 272,368,796 downwards.
TCTTATTTCTAGGCATGTCATGGGCATTGACAAAGCTTCACAAGTTGCTTAACTATTTATGCAGCATATTTACAGGTTTTATGGACTACCAAAGAACACTGTTAGTGATTGAGATTCCATAATTACAAGTAATATTTAGAAGTAGAGGTTTTCACCTTCAATTAGATGGACAGAGAGATTGTTAGCATGTCTAGGAGAGTGTTTGAAGAATTATGTTGTCTTGTCATCATTACTTGTGAGATTATGGGATCATGTGGTCAGTCCAACTTCCACATTTCTTCCCTTTCCATTTTTAGGATACAGGCTGTCACCTTCTTTGGACAGATCTTCCAACGTTTTCACCATTCTCTTTGGTTGTTCCATCATCCACTTGCCGGAGAATGATTTGCACAGAGAAGATGAGCCCCAGCCCATGAATATAGATCAGCAAACATCACGGTTGAAATGGTTGCAATTGGCAGAGAATTGGTAAAATACAACATATAATTTTTATGGAAAAACTTGAACTAATTTTAGCCACTTCAATAGTTGAGGAATATACTGACACCTAATGGTTGGTCTATGGTTCCTCACCAAATTTTATTTCCATGACGATGAGTGAGGTAGCTCACTGGAAACGTTTGACAAAACTTCCATGCAGGTTATCCAGAAAACCTCTGGCAAACAAATACAGTATATCATACAACTATTGACATGCCAGCATTTCAGGCCTTGTACAGACCCTCCCCGGCTGATTAATTGGTCCGAAATCATCCAAGTGCCAGTTGTTGGTGATTTCCTTGTAGAGAACCAGCAGATCTTGAAACAGCTAAAGAAAAATCTTAAAGTGGCGCATGTTATAACACTAGAAGCTTTTGGAAAATCTGTTTAAAATGGTAGTCCACTTGAGACTATTTGTTTTGGCTGAATGCTGCACCCATACTGACTTGGACATTTGTGGCCTTATCTGGTATTCATACCTTCTGAGGACACATGTACTATTTGAAATTGATTTTCAAAATACAAGAAAGTCATATTTAGTTTCTGCTCAATTTTTTGGTGTATACCGAGTCGTCAAATAATGCAGATCTCTTCTAGAAAATTAGAGATTTCAGTCTTAGAAAAAAAAAACAGATTCTTAGATTGCAGTTAAGATATTTGTCTGGTTTTCATTTCAAATTTAAATTCGGATCATGACAGATTACAACCACGAATTTGCACCTTAAAATATGTTTTACAGTTAAAAATATGGCCGAGGGTAACTCAGTTACAAATATGTAGCAAAGCTTAAGGGCATTAGGCACCAATTCAAAGCTCAAGGGGATTAGGGAGCAATTCATTGCGATCAAGGGAATATTAGGAATTCTAAAGTCCACAACCTTGTCTATGTTGTTTGTAATTCAATATGTGGCCTCCTTGGATATACAGTTATCATAATTTGATTTCATTTATCTGCTTACTGGTTGTCTTGTGTACTTTGCGATTATTGGACATTCAAGGACAGCATTATTCATCAATCTTGTTTATGTACAAGAATTATTTACAATTCAGACTAGGGTATAAAGATCAAATCCTTGGCTTATCATCAACAAGATGCCACATGAAGAGAGATTTCCGTGTCAAATCAATCCAGCAGGGGAATTCAAGGGATGTTTTAAATAGTAATAAATCATGATGTTTAGTTTACATTTTTATGTTGGTAGATGTTAACTGTATAAGTGCGATCTTTAAACCTTATATTGCCATGAGAGCATCTCAATTGAACTAACCCTATAGAAAAACCTCTGCTTATATGAAAGCTTGAAAAACCCAGTCAACTGGCTCTTATTATTGTAAGTTTGCTTTTGGTTAGATGGTGATCAATAAATGTAATGCAAAATAGTTTTTGTGGATTACATAATTGGGCCAGTTCTCTTTCAAGAATGGCACCTTCTCAATTTGATTGGAAACTAAAGGAAAAATTTGTAATTCCTACAAGAGATTGCCACATGTGACAAGTGTTTGTTTTAGCAGTATTTGCTTCAGTATTCATATTCCTTTCTCCCATGTCTAAAACATCTTCTTTTAAACATTCAATCTCTCAGACCACATTCATATTTGAACACTGGCCTTCCCCAACTTTTAAGACTTAGAAATTTGTGATTGATGTTTTGTGCTTATAGGAGCTACTCATTTATAATGATGTCTTGTCAAAAAACCTATTTAAAAATAAGTGATTCCAGATTCAAAGAAGACTCAATGAACTTAACAGCTTGAGGGTTGCCGATCCATGTTACAAAATCAAGCTAAATGACCTGAGTAGAGAATGGTGGCACATGATGTGGGGTTCACAATTTTTAAAAGAGAACATGCTAGGAATGTGTATATTGATGCACCATGAATTACATCAGTAAATGTATGCATCCATTATTTTCTTCTATTTGAAGGAAAAGTTTGTATGCATATTTTTGCGTGACATTTTTGAAAGAAAAGATTGCGGCTGAAGAATGACAAAGAAAGGGGAAATCTGAAATTTCAAGTTGGATTTTTTTAGTAGACCCATCTGTGACAAATAGCACATACCTCCCAAAAATAATTGTAATCATAGAATAGGCTGGGAAAAATAAATCAGAGAATGGTGAAAAAGAAGAAAGAAATCTTAATAAGAATTAAGTGAAAAATATTGTTAAATTATCTAACGTTTTGAAAATGTTTACATGAAATGAATCCATACTAATTTATATATTGGTGACTTTACTAGAGAAAACATTTTTGAAGCTCACAAAAATTGTAGCGTTGATCAAGGGGAACCAGATGGTTGATTGCATCATAGACATGAGATGTTAAGCATGAAAACAGTGCTGTCATTTTGGCTCATTATCATGAATATGATCATTTAATTGGTTATGCTTATTCCTCAGTTTATTATGAAGAATTCCTGTACTGCTGAGCCATAAGGGTTGGATGATCTATAAAATAGTACTTTATTACAAACACAGAGTCATCCATATGACAATTGACACAACTAGTTGCCATGAATATTTGAGGATGATTTCCATTGGTTTTTGCAAGTTGTGCCGATAAATTTACATGCAATTGGTACCAAAATTTACAACATTGTGGGAAGTGCCAATGTAAATGTCAGTTCAACCTACACTTTTTGGTTTTGCCAGGATGATGTGTACATGTCGGAACATTTTAGGTATGTTAAATGATGACAAGGATGTCTCCAGGCACCAGGAGACTTTGTCTGAAGTTTCTGCTGTCTCCTACTATTTCCTGGCACATCTGCCATTTCCTGTGGCAGCACCTGAGAATGGCTTGAAAAATCAAAAGAATCTGTATTTTGCCATCTCTGAATATCCTTGTACCATGCTTTTTTTTTTTGAAATATGGTCTCTGTTCCAGTCCTCATCATCGTCTCTTGTACCTGAGATGTCTCCCTTCTGCAGTCTGCAGTATCCAGGTGACTAATTTTTGTCAACATATTTTATATGTACCCTCAGAATTGGGTGCAAACAAGGGCCGGCCATCTCAAATCTGCTGTTCAGCGACTAGCCATCTTGAGTGGTTGTCACAAGCCTATATGGTTACTGGTCCACATCGAGCTCCACGAGGAATATGAAGAGACAATTCAAGGCCCCATCCACTGGAACTGTAGAGAAATTGGCGTTTAGTTCTCTTTAAGGAGGTTTTCTCTATAATAATTTATTTGTTAGTCCTAGTTCATGGTGTACTACTGCTGGCATGGTCTAGGGTTCACTCTTGAGCAGGTGAAGATGCAAGTGGCTGGTTACTTGAGGTAATAGAGCGGAGCTTTAGCCTGTTGCATTATATCTACTCGGGTTAGTGATGTCTGTGGAAAAGAAGGTCACCAGGTTCGAGGATTAAATTTGGATTAAGTTCGGCAATTATAAAATTCGGCAAAAAAATTCGTGATTAAATTCGGCTGTTATAATTTTCATTTAAAAAAAAAAAAGATAAATACACAATTTTTTCAAAATAACTAAAACATTATTATATAAACTTGAAATCTATATAATAACTTGTAAATTATTTATAAAGTATATGTAAATATTTTATAAATAATTAAATTGATAAAGTATATGTAAATATAAAAACTAAAGTATAATTTATAAAGTAAATGTAAATTATTTATAGAGTAAATGTAAATACTTTATAAATAATTACATTTATAAAGTATATGTAAAAGTTAAAACTAAAGACTACATAATTTATATAACTTCAATGACTACATATATATTTTTAAATATTTACATATTTACATATAATTTATTTATACTTTATACATTATAAAATATAAAATATAAAATATATGTAAACCTAATCGAACCATCTATAAAGTATAATATATATTTTAAACAAAATCAATCAAAAGAAAAGTTTGAAAAATACCTGGCAGCGCTGGTAATGGAAGATGAAGAACTGTTCACTGAGGCCACGAACTCGCCACTGAGGCCACGAACTGGTCACAGAGCCCACTAACTCACCACATAACTTACGACAGAGGCTACGGTCCACGGAAGTCACGAAGAGGCTACGGAAGCAAACGGAAGGCCACGAACTGGTCACAAAGGGTTTTTTTAGGGTTTTTTATAAAACGTTTTTTAAGATTTTTTTAATACCGAATAATAACGAATATTCGGCGATTTTTTGGGGATCGAATGAGGTTCGGCGATTTTCGAACTTCATGTCCAAAAATCGCCGAACCCTGTGACATAGATTGGAACCAAGAAAAAATAGAAAGATATAATATCTATTAACGTCCACAAATGGCCAACAGTAGGCCAGCGGCACTCAAAAAATACATTCAGTTACAATAGATAAGATTAGGGTAGAAGGACCCTAGGTTATGAAAAAGAACTTAGAAGTAAGCACTAAGAAGTAAGAACTAAAAAAAGTGGACCCATTCATACTTGTGAGAGATGGGTCAAAGTATATTGACCACCTCATAATGGGTCAAAGTAGATTGACTCGAAACTACACAGTTAAATCCTGAAAAATTACACAGTTTGTTTCACAATGAAAAACACCACTTGTATAAAACTAATAAAATGTTACATAACAAGAACGTACCCTAAAGAGGTTAAACATGAAACATAAGAGCTAAGCACAAATAGTCCTGCAAGGTATGGTTTCCTCAAAGAAGCATGGAGATGATGAAGAAGAATGCGGGAAACTTTAATAGGAGACCAGTGAAAATCACACGTTTGTAGCATGTCTTGAGCAAGAGAGAGTACATTATGAATAATTTAAATATTAGAAGTCACATGGAAATTTCATTCCTTAAGTTGCCTTCTCTATTAGGTGTGGGTCCCACCCTAAAGCTATAATGTTTTTTGTTTGTTTTGGTAATCAGTAAATGTGGTAATGAGTGTTTGCAAAATATTATGAAGGATGCAAAAGTTTCAGATCTTTTATGATTGTACTCTTTCTAAGGTGTGCATCCGTTCCTACATTATTTTTTGCTCGTCTTGTGGTCAGTGAGAAGAGGAATAAGGGTTTGCGAAATGAATGTCGAGTGTTCCTCAGAATGTAGTTTTCTTTTTTCCTATTTAGGCATTGCTCTTAACAATCTTTTATTTTACTCTCCTGCATGAATTGATGGAAGTATTGACTTTGTGGTTTGCCGATTTCTAGTGAGAATGTAATTATCAGATTGCTGCATCTATATACCAACCAAATATGATTTTTCAGAATGGCAGGTATGGCACTTCTGAGTATGGGTTCATTATTTCCGAGGATAATGTTGAGGATCTACATGCAGAGTCGAGGAGAATAGCTTGCAAGAAATGCAGTAGTTCACACATCTGGATACATACTGAAAGAGCCAAAGCACGCGCAAGATGGTGCCAGGTTTTCTTTCTTGATTGTATTGGACATTAATTTGTGCCTGAAGGTCCTTTTGGTTTAAAGTTTAAACGTGATAGATTATTTTAACTTGATAATCATTTTGAAGTAGAACCAAGGATATGAATCTATTTCTTCTGTATTTGGCCACCAAGAATTGCTTTTGTATTATTAGGACTGCCAAGATTATCATCAAGCTAAAGATGGGGATGGATGGGTTGAACAGTCTGGTCAGCCTTTTTTCTTTGGGTTGCTTCAAAAGGTGGGTTGTGCTTTCAATAACATAAAATTGCATGAATATAAGGCTTGTTATTGCGCTGCACATAAAACATGTTATATATTAAACAATGTATTCAATTAGTGTCTTTTCTTTTTTATTTATTCATAGAAACCATAATGCCCTTTACTAGTACATTTTGATTTACTTGTAGTAATTCTGTTATTCAATGTTAATGTATGTCAAGGTGCTAGATTATTTATTTCAGCTTGAGATATGTTTTTGAGAATTCTTTGGTACCGATGAATTTGCTTGACGATTTTGTATTTTTGTGATAGACCTTGCAAACAGACTAATAAGCCAATACCGAAATATAGAGGAAATATGCTGTGAAAATGAAATAAAAGGTAAACTATGTGGCATTAAAGAGATTAGAATGCATTTACAACATTGTTATTATTATGCAGACTTCCATGATGTTTTAGATTTGAAAGAGAGACTTCTAGATTCATCATGTCAGCCACATCGAGGGGGCAACCTCCTTTGAGCAAGCTCAATGCAAGATAATTTGTGGATGCCTTTACACTAAACCATGCACCACATTTTTACTAATTCTACTCTAGCCAACTACTACTTCCCATGCATGTGGGATTATTTGAAATAGCTCAAGGGACGACTCATAGAGCATATGCATCTGTAGTTTTTATTAATAACAAAGTCTATAAAGAAGGAAGTTAGGATGAAGGGGTCCTAATATGCCCTCCCCCTTAAAAAAGATTTGCCCTCAAAGCAGAAGATTAGGAAACTGGCTGAATTTGGGCAAGCGGTTCCCAAGTTGCATCTTCCGGTTGCGTTCCTTGCCATTGGACTAGAGTCTCCATGATGGAATGGATTCGAAGTTGGTGTTAGCGCTTATTGAGTATAGCTTCGGTTTGGAGAATGAGTGATCCTTCGGCATCAAACTCAGGAGGCACTGTCGAAGTTGTGAAATGTTGGCCAAGGTCTTTCTCCAAACATGAGGCATGAAAAACCGGATGAATTCGAGAAGGTGGCAGGTCCAACTTGTAGGCAACCAAACTGATCTTATGAAGGACTTTGTAAACCATAGAACTAAGGGCAAGTTTTTGGTGACCTTTCATCTTCAAGGAGAACTACTTATAAGGTTGTAATCGGAGGAAAATTATATTGCTTGGTTGGAAGGTGCTGGTCAGCTTGTTGTTTCATGCGTTTTTGGGCTAGTTTGAGATTTTCCCAGAGAGCATGAAGAACATTATCGTGTGCATTGAGAGTGGTGTCACTTGCATGTACCAGAGAATTGCTTGGAAGGTGAGGTAGAAGAGATGGTGGCTTCTAGCCATAGATTGCTTCTTATGGGGAAATTTTGATGGCCATGTGATACATGGTGTTATACCATCATTCAACAGGTGGTAACCACTTGACCAAAATGATGTTGCTGATTGGAGGCAAAACATCGAAGATATGTTTCCAAGCATTTGCATTCCTGCGGAAAAATTGGTCAAGGTTTGGGTGATGGTCGAAGAGATTTAGGGATGGGCCAACACACATAAATGGGAGTATTTGGAGAGGCGATTCACCACGAGGATGACTTATTTGCTCCCAAATTTTGGAAGGCCCTCAATGAGATCCATAGAAATATCAGTCCAAATCCTTGTTGGAATGGGTAGTGGTTGTAGAAAGCCTAGAGTTGCCACCATTTTGCCCTTGTGACACTGACAAGTATCACTTTCTTTGACAAATTTCTCTATTTTGTGTTTAACGCCTTACCAAAAATAAATTTTTGCGAACCCGCTCATATGTTTTTGAAAACCCTGAATGACGGACTGAGGGTGATGCATGTAGTTTGAGGATAATCTTGTTTCGTAGGCCGGATTTGGGAAATAAAACCACATCTTTTGTACCACAAGTATTGTTTATCCCAAGAGTAGTTGGTTGATGAGGTAAGAGCAAAAGACAATTGATGGATGAGGAGTCATGTTTGAGTGTCTTATTGACATTCATCTTGGATTTTTTCCATCCATTCAGTTTGAGGTACTAGTATAGCACAAAGTGATGCATGGTCTTCATACTTATGGGAGAGGGCATATGCGCCCACGTTCTCCTTTCCATTCTTATAGGTGTTTTATAATCATATCCCATCAATTTGGTCACCCATTTATGTTCATTTGGCGAGGATACTCTTTGCTTCAAGAAGTATTGAAACTGTGATGGTCTATTTTGATGCAAATATGTTGTCCTACTGGGTATGGCTGCCATTTTTTGATTGCATGCAATATGGCTAGCATCTCCTTTTCATAGGTAGAACATATCAAATTTTGCCTAGCGAGGGCCTTGCTGGAAAAGGTGGTGGGTCGATCTTCTTGCATGAGGATAACACCGAGTCCATTAACACATGCATCACTTTCAATAATGAATGTCTTAGAGAAATTTAACATTACTAAAACAAGTGTAGTACACAACTTGTTTTAGTACATAAAGACATGTTTGATTGTTTCTGTCTAAGAAAAAGCATTCATTTTGAACATGACAATTTATGGAGCAGAGATTTTCTAGAGTCCTTAACAATTTTTATGTAGTATCCGACGAGACTCAAAAATCACCAAAGGCTTTTAAGTGTCTTGGGCTTTGGCCAATTGTTCATGGCATCAATTTTCTCAGGGTCGACACTGACTCCTACTGCAAAGACGATATGCCTAAGATACACAACTTCATACTGACCAAAGGAACATTTGTAGTGTTTGATGTGAGGAATTAGTCCTCACATGGGTGTTTAGGACTTAGGTGCTCTACATTGTAATATTTAGTTAATAATATTTGTGGGAAAATAATAAGTGGAGAAAATAATGTAAGTGATTATTATGTGAGTAATAATCACATAGAAATAGGAGTTTGTAGAGATTAAGAGTGATTCAGGGAATAGGTTGAGTGATTTAGGGAGATATTGTAGAGATTAGGATGAGGAAGATCTCCTAGTTTGTAAGAGATAGTTCCACTATAAATGTAACCATTGTGTTGTGGAATAAAATGTTGAATTTATCAAACCTTGAGTGTATGTTCTCTCTAGGTGAAGGGGGCAACCCCAACATTTGGTATCAGAGCGATTCTCGAAAGAGGCCTCTTTGAGCTTCACTTCCCCCTTGTTTCATTTTGTCATGGTAGACAATGGTAACGAGCACACAGAGTGGACCTTGTGCAAACCCATTTTCCTTTGTCTATATGCCATCCATTTGTAGTTTTGTCAAAACGTGGAAGCAATGGATATGTAGAGTGGACTTTGTGCAAACCCAATTGTTGGTTAGTTCATCCTTGCAATCTGTCGACGATGTAGTAGAATGGACCTCGTGTGAATCCGTTTGACAGGCATCATTCATTTGCATTGCCTTCTCATCTCCATTATGTTCACTCTTTCCACACTAAGTCATCCATTCTGTTCATTGTCTTCATGCTTAGAATTAGGTGTGTTTAGCCTTTTTTGGGTGTTCTGTGTGTTTGTGTGAGCACTCTTGCAGGTTAACTTTTTCCTGAAACATTTTGGGGCAATTCAGACCTCAAATTTGAGTCTAGAATGTCTTAAAATGCTAGGAATGATTGTAAACATGATATATTTTTGTTACAGTCAAATCTGATAAATTTTGGGTTTTTGCAGATTTGCATGATGAAATAGAAGAACAATGATGAAAATTTATCTTCGGAGTGTAACCACAGTCTTTGCTTGAGTGTAACTCCTCTTTTGAATATTTTTAGATATCAGGTTTTTGGATCTACATTTGTGGTTTGATAGATTTGTGTAGATCAATGTTTATCATTGTGGTGGATTAGAATGGTTTTTGGAATTGTATTGCCTCCATGTATTGGAGGCAAAATGCAAACCTCTGACGAGCTCCCTAAACCATCCAGCTTGGCGAGATATTCCTCTGTATTGATTCTGATGCAGGCTTGATTCTTAACTTGGCAACATTGATTAACTTGGTAGATAGACACTCCTCCACGAGCTCCTCACGTGATCCTTCTACACAGGTTGCTGCCTTCTCAACATTGCATTCTCCGTATTCTGCGAATTGGTCTCCTCTATCCAAAAATTTAGCGCATCTTCTCCAAAAATTCATCATATGGATCGTTCCGATCGGATTTGTTAGCTCTGCTCCCTCCAGGAGATCGAAACGGAAGAGCACTTCATTTTCCACTGCCCCATCTACTACGATATCAGAGGCAGATTCCACTGTCTGTTCAAAGAGCGCCCGACTTTCACCGACTCCTTCAGATATCATGATTAGAGATGCCTTAGTCTTTATCTTCAGGAGGTTCTCCGGCTTCGGGTGGAGACCCTCCAACCCCCTACTAGACAGGGGACTACGTAGTTGATCACTTCCTTTTTCACAGTGCTATCCCCTGGTAGAGGCACTAAGCGACAAAGAGATGCCACTCATGACTACCCCACTAGATCTGTTCGAGGTCAGATGCTCACTAGTTCGGGACCTTCCTCCCACAAAGTGCTTCCGAGGTCCACTAGGTGCACGTGGAGAGCTCTCCCCTCCTCCAGACATATTAGCATCCCGGTTCATCATAGCTTCTAGGCTCGGACTCTAGCACATCACTAACTTCTTCCAGTCAGTTTTGCAGGCTTGTTGAGGGTCCTCCTCTCCTCCTTCTCTCCTCCTTCCCTTTCTTCCTCCACTTGCTTTGACTTCGCTGCTCTTAGTAGGCTTTCTCTGGGCCCTCTTCTCACTTGTCCCTCCCTTCCCGCTCTTTCCTTCTCTCTCTTGATTGTTTCTCGGGACCCTCTTGGTCCTCCGCTGCATGCTTCGCACATTTGTACTGTTTCAGTTCCATTGACCTACTTTGTGGTCATTTGTTGGACATTTAATAAATTTATCTTATCTTATCTCCGCAATCTAAGCTATTACGCAATCCTTCATTTAGTCTCCTATGCACTCTTTGCCACTGTGCTCCCAAAATTCCTAGGCGCACCACTGCGCATTATTCTTCCTTGCCTACTCCGTAAAACCTTTATGCGCTTTTCTACTCCGCGGTTCACTAAACCTTTTGCACACTATTGCACGCCCTCTTCTACTACACACTCCATGCGCACTATGCTCCTTGCTGATTGTCATTATGCAAAGTTCTTGCACACTTCCGCGCAATCACCCTTTTACTCTGCTATGCTTCTCTTCTCCATTCCTGTGGTCTCCAACCTTGGATGCTCCTGCATCAAACACCTGAGGTACTTAACTTGAGTTCCACCTCAAGTAAACCGAGTGAGTGGTAGAACCAACCTTCGAACTACTGAGGCTGATAGTTTCAACTCCATCCTCTGAGCCTTGTTCTGGCCTTGATTCTTCTTTCAGCGTCTCTTCCAGTCCTTCGTTACTTCCCTGTGACTCCGTTGCACTATCTTGCGTACTTCGGTGAGCTCCATCTCACCATTGCCCAACCTCCTCCTCCAAATGGTTATCTCTTCTTAATCCTTTGCTAGTCCGTGCTTGCCTTGTACCATTGTGAGGCTCCACTCGCCTTGAACCGTCCACCTCCACCTAAGGCTTCTCTACTGAGCCTTTTCTCTTGCGAGTTTGTGCTCACCTTTGTGCGTCCACCTCCCCCAAAAATTTTAGGGACTTTTCTTCTTATTTGCCCTTTTCATCTCTGGGCCCCCTTCCTTTGCGCATTCACTTTGTGCACGCTTCCTTTCTCTTTGCCTTCTTCTCTTTCCTTTTGTCGCCTTTCTGTTGCGACCTCTTCTTTTTGCTCTTCTCCCTACCATCCTTTGCACATTTTCCCTTTGCGCTATTCATTGCGCATCTCACCTTCGTGCGTCCATCCCTCAGTGCACTTGTGAACTTGGACCCACCATAGACTATCGTTCTCCAAGTGTTCCTTCCCTTCATCTTTCCTTCTGCTTTCGCCCTTCTCTGCCTTGGGCTGTTTTCCATCGTGTGTCTGTTTTCTTGCGCACTTTCCTTGGGCTTTTGGGCCTTATCCAAAACTTTTGTGTGCCTTCTCCGCAATCCAAGCTATTGCACAATCCCTCATTCAGTCTCCTACGCCGTTTGTGTACTCTTTGCCACTGCGCACAACTCCTTTGCAATCTCTGTGTGCTTCTAGTCAACTAGGCTGGGCCAAACTCCTACTATGCTCCCAAAATTCATATGCGCACCACTGTACATTATTCTTCCACGCCTACTCTGTAAAACCTTTACACACTTTGTTACTCCGCGCTTCGCCAAACCTTCTGTGCACTATTAAGTGCCCTCTTCTACTATGCACTTGACATGCACTGTGCTCCTTGCTTATTGCCATTGCATGAAATCCTACGCCTTCTATGTCTCTTTACCATTGCGCATAACTCCTTTGCAATCTCTGTGTGCTTCCAATCAACTAGGCTGGGCCAAACTGCTACTGTGCTCCGAAAATTCCTATGCGCACCACTGTACATTATTCTACTACGCCTACTCCGCAAAATTGTTATGTGCTCATTTACTCTGTGCTTGGCCAACCCTTCTATGCACTATTGCGTGCCCTCTTCTACTGCGCGCTCCACGTGCACTGCGCTCCTTGCTGATTGCCATTGCGCGAAATCCTTGCGCACTTCCGCGCAATCACCCTTTTACTCTATTGTGCTTCCTTTCTCAATTCCTGTGCTCTCCAACCTTGCGCGCACCTAAACCTAATTGTGTAGGATTGTCCCTGGACCTTGGATGCTCCTACATCACTACATGATAACTATGCATTCACGGGTATCAATATGTGATGCTAGGGTGGAAGTCCAGAAGCACACCATTGACAAACTTGTGAATTTTGTTCAGGTACTTGAGTTGTATGGACCTTTTCCTCCTCTACCATCCAAGTTTTCTTTTGTGATTTAAGTTGATTGTCCCTTGAATATGGTCTTGATTTCCCCTAGATAAGGCAGGGCGTGTCATACAAAAGATGTCACAAGAGTGCTTGGGAAAGCTCAGGTCAAGGACAAACTAGCATAAGACATTGCTGATTGCACCGATTTGTGAATTGGAGTTGAGAGCAAGTGACTGTCAGTTTATTGCTTTGGGAGATAGGCAAGGTCCCGCAAGCTTTTGATCTATGTTGGTTCCTTTTGTCTATATTGTAAGGTTTCTATAGAGAGGTGTATCTAAAATAGTTTCATTGATAGGATTGGAAATCCATAGGTAGTGTTTTATGTTATAAATGCAAATCTCTTAGCATATTGGCGCCCTACAATTTTAATCCAGATGGAGCTGATACATAATCTTGAACTCTGATCATATTATCTAAATATTTCGAACATAATAGATTTTTTTTTGGAGTTTTTCAGGGCTTCATCCAAATGTTTTCTTTGGTGGGGACCCATTTTAACCCCCATTGATTTGGCAATTTTTTGATGTTTTGCGATAAAAATAAATTATAGTCAATATATTAAATATTATAATAATTGATATAAATGAAATACATTATTATAAATATAGAATCATAATTTTGATTGTTTATATATTTTTGAACTGAATCTGAAATTTTGTTGAAATCCCTAACTTACAAGCTTTTTACACTTTCATTCGCACTGACCTTTTCGAACACGGTAATTATGAAACACACAAATGGCGGAGCATTTCAATCTTTGGCATGAACATGAACCTAAGTTTTTTCCCTGATGCTCTTCCACCAAAAGCAGTTTGTGCAGATATAGTGGCATCTCAAACCCTTACTTTTACATATTTTGAGGTTGATGGCCTAATTCTTTATATAGATATTTGGATGCACTACATGGAGCATTGAAAAGAGTGTAGGCTTTATTGAGAAGCTGGCCATATTGCTAGGTACTTGTGGTAATCCAATGGTTCAGGCTGATTTTCATATAAATATGGAATTGAAGATGTGGCAAATTAAGTACTTAGAAAAAATTTGATGAACAAGCACATATATCTGTTTGATCTTGACATCGATGAGCTGCACATGAAATTGGTAAAAGGTCAGCGATCTGGTGCAAAGAAACCAATTTCAGTGAACAAAGTCATCAAACAAGTTGCTAAGAATGTATTTCAGGACATCTGTTATGGACTGAGAGACAAAGAAATCACTTCAATTTCTTTGGGGGTAAACCTATGTAAGGACGGGCATTTTTCGATGATCCTGATTTATATTTAGGATGAAAAATAAACATGTTGTTTATTTGTATTAGGAAAAATTTAATTCAATTATGTGGGTCATGTGATAAGGAAATTTATGTGTCATGACCATAATGCTGAGTCCATGGATGAGTTGATGTGTTTTTAGCTAGTCCACTTAGTTTTTGTAACATCCACCTTTTGAATCCCAAGGTATTGCATTTCAAAGCACGTTCATAAGCCTTAAATAGGCTTGATGGTGAAGTCTTATGTACTCCATATTGGAGGTCTCATGTTTGGACCAGAATAAGGTAGGGTTGTACACCTCTTTGATCAAACATATAAGGTAAATGGAAAACAATTCCTTGTGGAAAAGGTGGGGTCATATACACCAAATTAGTTTCTCGCTTGGCAATGATCTAAAACTACCTTCACAAGACCTTGGCTTGAAATTTCTTGCCCTATGATTGCTATTATTACTATTATAATTTCTTATAACAGTGTGTGTTAAATTTAAGGATTGTCTTATAGATGAGAACAGTTGTGGACTTAGTCTAATTATGGCATACATAATTTATAATTGTCTTTGCACGTGCAAGCGCCAAGAATAACAAGAGAATGTGTATTTCAATAAATTAAACAACAAGTTCAAGAACAAGGAGAGGATAATGCATTCATAGTGCATGATTCATCAGGCACACAATTCTTAAAATAGAAGTGGAACTATTGGTCAAGAAAAAGGTTGATTGAAAGATTGTGTGAAATGTGGAGATCACAACAAGAGTAGACTAAGAATTGATGTTATGTAAAAGTAAATCCGACGTTTTGGGCACATTATGTGTACCCATCTTTAGGAAGAAGGAAATTTGAAAACAACTCCAAGGAATAGCAGCAATAGTGACTACATTAAAAAATAAAAATATTTATCAAGACGTAAAATGTAAAAACATAGTCAGCTAATGCTAATATAATGATTAATTAATCACATTAACAAATAATTTAATTAACATTGATTAATAAATCACAAAGTTAGTGACTTGAGCTTAAATGTCAATTGTCACACATCTTTCATTGATTCATTATTGGTTTCCAAGAACTACCAATACCAATCCCATTATCCCTAATTTAAATTAGTCTGCCTTTTTTCAATTTCAATAGTTTCTCTCATCTTACTTTTCCATTAATCCTCTTCTTTTCATGTCAATACATATTTGGTGTTTGGTGACAAGGGAATGTTCAGCTAAAGTGGAATTTTACCGTCGGGAGCAATGAATTTCTTGTGTTTTCTTACAGTCTGGTTTGGAGAGACCTACTTGTTTCACCCACATAGGGCATGCCATGGAATTAGGAACTAAATAAAATCGTAACTTAGGATCCAAAGGATCTTTTGTGGAATCTAGAGAGGTGCAAAGAGTGTTATGAGGGTTGAAAGCATTTTGTATACCAACTCTTCTCACGATTTTTGCTAATTTTTCAGAGATCCCCTTAATGTAGTTTGAATATTTTTTTATCATGGTGCACTAAAATGAGTAGGGTTAATTTGAATATTTTATTATGGTACACTAAAATGAATAGGATTAATTTGAATATTTTATTATGGTGCAATAAAATTCGAAAAAATTATATGTATATATACTTAAGGAGTAAATAGGCACCAATTGAAGTAGCTAATAGAGATTTTCTTGAGAATAAATAAAGATTTGTGACAAGTAAATAAAGAAATATTTGAGGAGCAATTAGGTATTTACTAGTGGAAAAAGTATTAATCAGTGTACCCTGGGGACGCGTCGCCTATGTTTTTGGGGGTGTGCCCTATAGGGAACGTTTCGGGGACGGGTAGAAAATGCCCCTAGACGTCCCCAATTGTTTTTTAGGAAACATTTCGGGGATGACAATTTTTTGGTAGGGGATGGCCAGCTGTCCCCGGTAAGACCAGGGGACATCTAGAAGTCCCTTATGTCCCAACACACAAATACATTTAAAAAAAAACTCATTTTTTTTGCAAGTTTCTCGAGTTCTAACTCCCCTAAAGCTGCACAATCTACCATCAATGTGATGAATGGATTCCAATTGAGGGGAAATAAGTTGAAGGTCCAACTTAAGCGATATAACAAATAGAGAAATCCTTATTGAATAGGCATGCCTGTCAAGCAAAGGGGAGGTTGAATGGATGGTGTTGTTTTTTACAAATTGAGACTGTTCTATTAAACATGTAGCGGTTATATGCCCCATTTTTTGTGCGTTAAAAAATGACATGATGTATGATATTGAAGGGAGCAAATGAAGATTGTGGATGCTAATATATGCAGCTCCAATGCTGTCATATGAAAAAGGTGGGAAGCAATAACTGAGAGATCCTTTTGGTGAAGATTGAAGGCTTGAAAATTCATGTCATTTATGTGCATATTGCACAGTAGAACATGTGATCTAGGTGCCCTTGTTCCTAATGTTTTTTTTTGGAAAAAACCGATATATCATATATGTTTTGAATTGATTTTTAGTTTTGTTACTAATAGATTAATATAAGATTATTATTGTTATGCATTGCTTCTATTTCTATATTACAATGTTTTATGCAACAATAAATTTGAATGTGTTATGGATATGCAATCATTCACGACAAATTTTGTAGACCAATGTGTTTTGTACATGTAATTATGTAAATTACTTGTCTTGAACTCTCTCCTTCATAAATGGTGTAATTATTATATATATTTGCATTGAATATTATGTTAAATCTTGATTCAACTCTAATGTTATGTAATAAGGTTCTATAACATATATGATGAATGCCTTATCAATGTTATCATCTGGATATATGAAAGCTCCTATATTCTAAAAATAAATCCCTATTTTTAATAGCCGTCCCCTAAAAAATAGTCTCCAAAATACTGTCCAAGAAACGCGTCCCGTCATCCCCTGTCGTCCCCGTCCTGGAAACTTGGTGGAACATAGTTATTAATTGATTTGTAGGGCAATTCATGTTCATTGTGGAGCGAATTGTGAAATTGTTTATATTAGTTTAAATTATTTGTTGGCAAATAAATTTAAACTAAGAAATAAAAAACGTTGATTCTACTAAGTAGTTATGTAGGCATATGAAATTATTAGGTCTAATACTAATATATTTTGATTTTGGGTTTTGTGGGTGTCTTTATGTACTGTCTTTGCTCGTGTTAAGGAGGTTAACAACCATTGTTTAAACACAAGTTCTGATTCAATCCTCACATACTCTAGAAGATTGTTTTACCTTTTAGTAGGTAATAACTATAGAAACACAATGAATTGTAGTTGAACGTATTAGCATAGAGGAACGACCTAGATGATTCAACAAAGTTAAATAATAAGCCTTGTGAATTCATTTGCAACAATACTAAACCCATGAGTGGGTCAAATATTGAGAATTGAATAAAATGTGAGATAACGTGTGCTTTTAGCGGTGGAACATTGTTAGATTTGGTTTTGAAGATGAATCAGGGCGTAATATGAAGTGCAATAGTGTGTGCTGGCAAAGTGATTATGAAATATTATAATAGGTAAGTTGAATGGGATATCTGATCTTATAAAACTCTTGCTTGGATCAAACTAGCACAATGGAAGCGCGAAAGATCCAGATATGAAAATAACTAGGTTATAGTCCATTGTAAGGTTGAGGACCTTGAAGTCTCTCACACCTTGGAAACTATGAGAGTAGATAAGGTTTTCTACTATTATGGGAATCAATTGGTAATCACTTGTGAGCAAGTTGTAAACAGATATCTGTAGTACATGATAAGGGAAGACCCTCTAGATGAATCATGTGAAAGAGAAATGTTAACTCTAAACACTAAAATAATTTTATTTTTGAAAATTATGAATTTTTGGGTTTACACATTTTTTGAGTAGGCTTTATGACATCAACATAATGAGATTTTGAAATAGCTTTTTCCAAAATGTTTTTCTTGAGTATGAGTTTTAGCCTAAAATAGATCTGTGGAGTTTGAAACTTTGACCCAAGTCTCTGTCTCAATACTATGAAATAGACTACGTTGCCGGTACGTACCATACTTGGTACACAATACGGGTACAATACCCAGAGGGTATGTCCAAGGTACCTCTTGCAGTGACCGGGTATGCCCTAGGACGTACTCAGGCATTGTAGGAGGTACCCTGGCCATATCCAGGCGTACCTGCTGCAAAAAGCTGCAATTTTTTGGATTTGTTTTTGAGTAAAAAAAAGTCAAATCGGCTTTTAAAATATTAAAAAAGTATCCTAAACCCTAAAATGTGCTCCCAAACTCTCAAAAAACAACAATAACACATTAACCTCACATTTATATACTTGCCTCACATTAGCATACTTGACCCTCACCTTCATATTTTCTCTAATTTCAATTGCTTAGGGCTGATTACAAGTGCCATATAGCTCAAGGAGCTTGCAATGAGTGCCAAGGAGCTTGCAACAAAGGTGTTTGGTGATTTAAGGTAAGTATTTTGTGGTTTTTTAAAAGTATTTGTCTGTATTTAATATTTTGTCATTGTTTTTTTTGGTTATAGTAATATTGTTTTAAGCTTCCTTTTTCAACATTTGATTTCATTTAATTTTAGACACTCTCAACATTAAATTGTTTTCAATTTTTTTAAAATGCATTATGTAGTTAAAATGGCTGCGAGTTCTAGTTTTGTGGGTCAAAGTATTAAAGGTATCCCTTACAAATTTGATCCATACTTCCCCCTTTGGAAGCATGTCATACAAATAGAACAAATACTAGGTGGAGGGGGCGTTATTTGGATTTTCTCACAATGTAATATGCAATTTAAGAGCTTATACAATTGGGTGAAAGCTCATTTTTGTGGGGCTATTGGTCACGAAATTAGAACATGTGGAGGGTTGGATGAAAAGGGGTTGCCATGTGCAAAGACCCTTGCATACATCAAAGAGCAAGAGGAAGCGGATGTAGCAACTACCCTAAAATCCAAGCATCCTATGGCAAAAAAAGGAAGATCAAATAGCAAGCCACATGTTCCTCCTTTTGTTGATGTTGTGGCCCCAGATCACCTGTTTTTTGTCGACACCCGTTGCAACCGGAGGGGAAGAGGATTCACCTCTTTCTCACAAAAGAACAAAAAATACAGGCCCATTGGAAAGGGCATTCTAGAATGAAAGAAGGGACATAGCCGATCAAGGTATTGGGCTCTTTATTTACGCACGTGGTGTCCCATTTAATGTTGTTAGATCACCATACTGACAAGATATGGTAAAATATATTGATGAAACTCCTAGAGGTTACATTAGCCCAAGGTATGAAAAAGTGCGCACCACCTTATTGTCAAAAGAACGAAAAAAAGTTGAAGAGGCATTGCTCCCCATCAAGAATCAATGGTTCGAAACAGGGGTGTCCATCATTTCTAACGGATGGAAAGATACAAAAAATAGGCTATTGATCAATGTGGTTGTAGTGAGGCAATGTATTTGAGGGCTATTGATTGTGAGGGGTAGGTGAAAGATGCTCAATTTATTGCCGACATCTTCATAGAATCTATTGAGGCAGTGGGGCCTCAAAATGTTGTCCAAATTGTAACAGACAATGCAAAAAATTGTAGAGCTACAAAGTTGTTGGTTGAGGCAAGGTACAAACACATATTCTGGACACCCTGCGCGGTTCATTCCCTCAACCTTATGTTACAAAATTTGGGCACGAAAATTGCTTGGATCAAACAAGTCTATGAGGAGGCAAGTGAGATTCAAATGTTTGTTAGCAACCACCACATGTCCCAAGCCATTTTCCGGAGATTCTCAACATTGCAGCTATTAAAGGTAACCCGTAATATAGTTTTTTAAAAATAATTGTTAGTTTTAAATTTTATGTTTATAAATTCATTAAATTAATTTTATAAGTTTGTAATTTGTACAATTTTGATTTTTGAATGTTTTAAATTTACTTGTCTTAATTTTATTTGTTTTAATTTCTTATTAGGTTGCTGAGACTCAATTTGCCTTGCACACACTCATCTTGAGATGACTTGTGAAGGTGCGAGCAACATTAAGTGGCATGGTTATCACCGACCTTTGGAGTGTATGGAGGCAAGCAAATAGTGAGAGGGCTTGAAATGTGAAATTGTTGATCCTTGATGATGCATGGTGGGCTCGTGTGGAGTACTTTCTCATTTTTACCGAGCCCATTGTGAGTCTGCTGAGATTTGTTGATATGGATCATCCATGTATGGGTGAGATTTATGATGGAATTGACTCAATTACGACCATCATAAATGCCAAAGAGCAAGATCCTACATAGACTTTCTTCAAGGAAGTGCAGTCGCATCTCATTGAAAGGTGGAACAAAATGACCACTCCATTGCATCTTCTTGCTTTTGCCTTGACTCCAAAATATTACAACGCGAAGATCCTTTCTTTTCCCTGGAGGGTCCCACCATATAAGGATGTTGAAGTTATTGAGGGGTATAAAGGCGACATTTGCTAGAATCTTCCCAAATCCAGAAGTAGAAGACATGATTAGAGAAGAGTTTGTGAATTTCATATCTTCCAGGGATCACTCCATTAGCGCTTTTTGTGACAAATACAAGTTGGATGCTTATTCGTGGTGGTACCTCCATGGACAAGCATACACCTACCTCATGCCACTTGCAATAAAAGTTTTATCACAAGTATGATTTTAGTTTTTTTAATTTCTTAACTCTTTCTTTTTTACTTTTATAAATTTAAAATTTTAATTTTGCATTGACTTTGCAGCTTGCCTCAATAGGTTGATAGTTCTTCAATTGAGAGGAATTGGGGTACATACTCATTTATCCACTCGGTTAACCACAACGAGTTGGGAGCAAAAAAGTAGGAGGATATGGTCTTCGTGCATTCTAACTTGCGCCTTCTATCACATAAGAAGGATGAGTACAAGCAAGGGCCAACAAAGTGTTGGGATATAGACCTAGAGACTCCAAACTTGGATGCTTCCATTGCCCAACTTTCATTGCTAGACCCGGACCTAGAGAGTACTTTGCGTGACTTGCATAGTGGGGATAGCGGGAGCGGCACTATTGATGGTTTTGGTTCTACTCCTGATGCTTGTGGTTCTAATGAACCATGTGATGGTGGTGATGCTTTTGTTGAAGACATTGGAGAAGAGGCAGAGTCATTTGATTATGATTATAATTAGATTATTATAATGCTGATTTATCTTCATTTTTGTGTTTACATTGTAACATTTGAACAATGTGCTGCTTGTAAGTTCGAACAATGAATATCATGACAAAATGCATTGAATTATCAATATGTTTTGTGGCTATTTCACTTATGTTTTGTGGATATTTCACTTATTTAATAATTTGTTTACTCTATGCATGTGTAAGGCTGGAAATTTAGCTTATTTGGTTATTTTTTAATATTTTATATATATATTGTATGGCCATACCCAACTGCTGTACCCGCCCCCCCAAAAAAATGCCGTACCAGCGTACCGGATCCTCGTACCCGTACCAGTACCAGCTACCTAGGAAATATATATTGTAAATATCTATGAAAGATAACAGAACGTAAGATCCTTAACAATAATTTTATGGGTACATGTATGGTACAAGCGCTCATCAGGTATGGTACATACTGAGTGTGTCCATTTTGAAGTCAGGTGTGTGCACTCATCTAACCATTATTTTACCACTTTGACAAACCGAAATGAGATGTAGATCTTATATTATTGCCATGCCATTCATTCTTATAACCATGAAGAGACTTTATTTTCCATGTGAATCTGTATTGGAAGGAATGCCACTATATATGCCAAAGGTTTTTATGTGCTAGAACTATGATAGGGTATATAGTTCAATAAATTTAATTATTTCTAACTACAGTGTTTAAGTGCACTGAAATCAGCCAATGATTGTAAGTTGAGTGAAATTTCCAAAGTATGGGGAACCAGTATATATGTTCCTTGTGGATAAGTTAACGACAAAGGAACTAATAATCTGCACTGTGGAAAGAATTCACAGAAGCATGGCATTGGATTAAGGTTATGATGGTTGAAAATCGATTAGCTGCTATTTTACCAATGATAGCTCACTCGTAAAAAGAAATGGATTGTGCAACCTTGAGGATAGACCTGCAAGCCATAATGGGAGATCAGGCAAGAGTCTTGTGGATTAAGGCAAACAGCTTAAGAGTAGTATATGCAGACTTGTTGGTGGAACCTGCTCTAAATTGGCAAAAGGTTAT
The DNA here is from genome assembly GCA_019776745.2 of Taxus chinensis. Lineage (NCBI taxonomy): Eukaryota > Viridiplantae > Streptophyta > Pinopsida > Cupressales > Taxaceae > Taxus > Taxus chinensis. The sequence continues at coordinate 272,346,436 of CM034146.1, read as the reverse complement.
GCTGCTATGCTTTGTTGTGGAAAACATAAGTCTGCAGTTTTCATGTACTATCCTCAGATTTGTGTTCTTTACAGAATGAGACATTTTTAGAATTCCTTGGGTGACAAGGAAAAAAGCCAACTGTATTACTTGCTTAGTTTTCTAAGGCCACAGGGATTTTTGAGTTGTAAAGTGAGGAGTGAATTATAATGGAAGTGGGATGGTTTGAGTCCAATGGTTATGGCGTGAAGCTAGAAGATAAGCAGAGAAATTAAACAGTTTGTAGAGAACTCTCCTAGAAGACTCTATAGCCCAAAATTGTGGATTTTAGCCAATGATCTCATCCAACAAAGAAAGAAACAAGTTGTAGATGATAACCTTCTCCATCAAGAAAGAAAGAGCGAAATAAAGGATACCAAGTTTTAAAATTACCAAAACTAATTAATATCGACTAAGCAGGGTGTTAGAAGAGAAGTGGGATATGTTGTGTTCCATGGGAGGTTTTATTAGGCCAGAAGATAGTTTTGTTAGAGAAAACAAGTAGTGATGTGAAAATTTTCCTGGATTTCTACACAACATAAAATGACAAACTGTAGATGATGATATCATTGATGATTGGACAAAGAAACAAACTTGTCGATGAGGATCTCATTGGCCAAGAAAGAAAGAAAGTTTATCTTATATGCAACTGTGATGTCTTATCCTGTATCCATGACTCTGTTCCCATTCAAGGGGCTAAAAAAGGACCCTTTTTTGTGTAAAAGATGAATGTATTTTTTTTTCAATCCTTACATTGTCTTAGTGGATTGTGTGATATCTTTTCTGAAAGTTTTAAATAAGATAAAATGGGAACTAAACAGTTGAATGTGCATTGTCTTCTAAATTGGGATTGTTCTTATATGCTTTTGGGTTTCAGTGAGTGTTACTTTATTCTGGCACTATCAGTGGAGTTGACTTCAAAACTTGCACATTCAGATTCTTGATATTCCCAAATTAATTATGTTTCAAAATTTATGTGGGTGTCTATTTGCGTATTTCAAATCATAAATGGGTTCAGTATGGGATTGCAAGAGTGACTTCTTTCTCTGAAGCAAGATATGGAGTTATTTTCTGACAACGTCATTGTTCTCTCTCTATTGTTTCAGGTGGATTCACCACGTGCATATGCTTGTATAGATAGCAAGATATTTGACGTGACCGAGTGGGTTGCTTGCCAGGTAATCTTTCAGCCCTATTTATGAAATGCTTTATACCCCGACATGTTTTGATTTCCTACTGAGGTGCAACTTCAAACAAACCTCCGGTTCCCTATGGATTGCAGAAAGATATGCACTTATTAACATCTACATTGTCCTTGTTGAAAAATGTATTAATTCTTCATCTCCTTTTTATCTTCAACAAATTTCTAGTTTCTTTTTTTGTTCTCCCAGCTGGCATTTATAGAATGTTCATGAAATCTTCCTATTCTTCTTCACTTGAAAAACATGTGATTTTGCTATTGGTGGTCCGCCAAAAGTTCTTCACCTGCTTTTCAAGAATATCACACATTGTTTCATCTTATAATTTGTATATCAAAAGCATTCATATGTTTTTATCAGAGGTAAAAGTTAAATGATTTTTATGAACTGGTAACAGGAGAAATATATGATTAATTGATTTGTAATTCCCCCTTACAAGTCTACTTTTGAGAAAATAATAGATTTTATCTTATCCATGTTGCTCGTACTTGATTTAAACTTAAATGGAAGTGATTTTAGAGCGTTCTAGTGCAGTTGAATGTGCATTAGAACAAGTACATTACTTGCATAAGCATAAAAATTCTTGAAATAAATGGAAATAAATTACATGATGCAAGAAATGTTTACTTGGAAACCCCGATGTGGGGAGAATCCCCTGGAAGTGGCAATTGCACATCTTTGTCTCCATCCAGCAATGTGGCCAATACAAAAGAGCTCTAAAATGCATACATTTCACACTCTATTGTCTCTTATCTTCGTGATTTTGCTGTGGAAATATTACAAGAAGTATAGAGTAGCATCAACCGTAAACAACTGACTACTTATTGCTACTCAGTCATACATTCATTAATTCACTCCTCTACTGCTCATTGATGTTTACTGCTCTTCATATGGGTGTTCTTATGTATAGTTGGTGATATTCCTTCGAAGACCAAAGGATCCCAAATGCCTAGAATGAGAAGAACAACCGTTTCTTGCCTTACTCTAATTACTTTGCTTCTTTGTGCGAAACTGCCTGTCTGTGTAGGACAAATCAACCACTTTGGGTGGCGGTGGCTGTGGAACTGCCACGGCGGTTGCAAAACTGCCACTTGACAATCGTGAATCCACCACTTGACAATCGCGAATCCACCACTTGACAAATGCGAAACCGCCACTTTAGAAATGTGAAATTGCCACTTAACCATTCACAATGTCATGCAGCTTGTAGAGGTCATAACTTTTGCATACATTATGTCATGCAGCTTGTAGAGGCCTATTTTCCACTTTGTTTAAGTAGATAATGTTTTTTGGTCAGGTGTAACAACATGCAATAATGCCACTTATTAAATTTCCTATGTTTCGTTGATCTTGACACGTCTTTGGAGTCTAATGGAGTTATGATGAATTTCTTAGACCCTTACATATCATATCTCCCTTTTTAGGTAGCTTTTGGTCTCACCAAAGGTTATTTGTTTATGAGATATGGAAGGATCTCTCCTTGTACCTCTTTGGAGCTTCTGTATGGTTGGTGTTTTGACCTTGACCCCGTCTTGTCAATCCATAACTTTTGCATACAGACTCAAAAGCGGGTGCTATTTATTGGAACTGTCTAATTTTTCAAAAGGAGTTCAAATATGCCATCATAATTGAATGCTGATTAAGTATAGTCTATGTTTCACCTTGTTAGCAGATAATGTTTTTCATCAGGATTAACATGATGCAATAGTGCTGCTCATTAAATTTCCTATGTTTTGTTGATCTTGACATGTCTTTGGAGAAAGATTTTTTTCTTAGACCTTTACGTATCATATCTCCCTTTTTAGGCAGCTTTTGGTCTCACCAAAGCTTGTTTGTTTATGAGATATGGAAGGATCTCTCCTTGTACCTCTCTGGAGCTTTTGTATGGTTGGTGTTTTGACCTCGGCCCAATCTTGTCAATTTTTTTTGGGCCTTTGCTTTGGTTCCTCAGCACATTTCTTGCAAAACATCTTCTCATTTCCCTTGTTCATTTGAAGGCAAAGTATTAAATATAGAAGGTAGTATTGCAATCTTCCTCATTCAACATGGAAGGCTCCTAAGGATTTGTACATCCTCGAGAAATGTGCTCAACACCTGCACTTTCACCTCCTTCTATAGAAGAGTAATGAGCTTCCCTTTGTGTTTTTCTTTTTTCCTCGAAGAGTAAGCAAGAGTGAGCTGTTACAACTCATTTGTTGGCTGAAATACACATATTACAACCTCCTTGCAATGCTAAAACATGCTACAATGGCTGCCAAGTTCAATTTACATTCATTTTTCTTGCTACAACTCATTGCTAAAAAGGAAACATTCATTGTGCCATGCAGTCATTGTCAATGTTAATTGATGCAAGAGCATCCGGGTCCATAGGCAATCCTTTATCAACCAAAAACAAATAGAATAGATTGTTGTGTTTTATGTGTCTCCATGGGGGTCTAAGTTATTATCATGAAGGTCTTAGTCATGCTGCAATGGTCAACAGATGCTGTGAAGGTCTATCAATGCTACGATGGTCTGCTGACGTTGTGTAAAGCTGCAAAAGTCCAAATTAAGCCAACTTACTTTGTATAGGTTTGTTGGCTCTTGTCTTTGTTATCCTGTAACTTTAGGAGTCTTGATGGGTAGTGTGTAGCTAAGTTCAAGGATTCTTTTGGGTGGCTTGCATGCCTATACAAACAAATCCATGAGCCTCGAAGCAAGGTAGTAGAGCCGGTGATGAGAATTAGGAATTGGTAATCATTGGTGTAGTAGTTGTTGGACACCCTGAGTCTGAGATGGTGCAATTCTCCAAGGTCGACTGCCCAATTATGATTTTATGTATCTATTAGGAGATTGTTGAGGCTGTATTGTTGGCAATTGGTTTATGTATGTGTGTTCTTTTGTGAATCAATAATAAAGTAGATGTGTTTCTGAGTTTGTTATATATTTGGTATTGTTTTGCGTGTAGGCCACTGGTCCTTGTTTGCCCCTTCCTCCATTCCCTTCTTTGCTTCTCTCGTCTTTCTCCCCTGCTTGCTCCATTACCCCCGCCTGTGGGGGTATTGGCTTCGGGTCTCCTTTTTGCTTCGTCTCTTTTCCTTTCTTCTGTTTTTGGGAACTCGTTTTGAGTTGCCCCCACTCGCACTTTGTATATTGTTTGGGTTGCAGTCCCATTGACCTACTTTGTGGTCATTTGTTGGACATTAATATATTTATCTTATCTTATCTTATCTAAGGGATGCATGGTTGAAGGCTGTCCTTAAGTGGGTTCTTTGACCATGTCTGTATCATTTGGTATCAAAGTGAGGTTTTCTTTCCTTGCAAGTGAGGCACGATGAACATTGACAATTTTCCACATTTGTGAGTGTGGGTAGAAAATCATTGCGGACATCTTCCAACAAGACAATTGTTGGATAGAAGGTGTAAGGGTTGCACAACAAACATTAGTAGTTTTCCATATTTGTGATTGTGGGTAGAAAATTGTTGTAAACATCTTCCAACAAGGCAATTGTTGGGTAGAATGTGTGAAGGTTGCAAAGTTTGTAGATCTCTTGCTTTCAAGGAAGCACTAATTGTAAACAAAAGAAGAAATGTCTGGATAGGTCAAACAGACTGAGGTGTATGATTCGATGACTTGGCCTAGCTGACGAGAATTATGTAATTTTTTTTGGAGTCTATGGAGACTGCACAATGCATAGGTGTCGTGGTAGATGATGCCAGTGATGATGAAGCGACATCTGCGGAGCCAAGGGTGCAGGCTGCGGAAGAAGAGGAAGCGCAAGCCGATGGGTTGGAAGAGAGGCTCATATGCGCTATTGGAAGAATGGGGAGTAAGCTTAGTTTGGATACCCCAAGTTATTTTGAAAGTTTGGAACTAGAAGAGCTTGTTGATTGGATAACGGAGCTCGAGAAGTACTTTGAGTATAAAAATATGGAAGATCCCAAAAGGTTCAAGTTCACCTACACCAAACTGAGGTGTTATGCATCTCTTTGGTGGGAGCATGTACAAATAGAAATAGTGTGTAGAGGCAAACTGAAGATCAAGACTTGGGAAATACTGGTGGCAAAATTGAAGGCAACATTCTTACTTGTGGACTATGAGTTCAATATGTTCAAGAAATTGCGAAATCTGCGATAGAGGGAACTCAGTTTGGAGTACATTGAGGAATTTTATACATTGTCAAAATTCTTACCTCTAGCATAAGTAATTTACCGGGTCTATTCTGCTGTTAGATATTTAGATTTAAAGTTGTTTTGTGCATGTTTTGCTCTATTGGGAGTGATCACAAATCATCTTGGTGCATTGCCTTTTTTTGCTGCCATTATTTGTTTTCTTTCTCTCATTTTTCTTGTAAAGTGTTGGGTAGTGTTAAGGATAAGGAGCCAGCCTTCTCTAGAGGTTGTCTTGGGTTAAAGGTACCAAGATTTCCCATTGTGACATTTCGATTGCAGGTTCGTAATTTCCATAATTACAGTCCGGAAATCTGAAGAGTCAACAAAAATCTAGAGGTTGTCTTGGGTTAAAGGTACCAAGATTTCCCATTGTGACATTTCGATTGAGGGTTCGTAATTTCCATAATTACAGTCCGGAAATCTGAAGAGTCAACAAAAATCTTGGAACTTCTCAAGTTTTCGTCCTAAGGATTGGTCATGGCTCTATGTAACCACAAATTCCTGCAACACTTTGTCAAAGAAAATCACATATAATCTTGCTATGCATACAAACTCCTGTGTTCACAAAAATCTATACAAGCCACAAGGAACTCGCTGCTCTGATACCAATTGATTTGTAGGTACCCTTTACAATTCTACTTGTGAGAAAGTTATACAAACTTTATTTTATCCAAGCTGCTCCTACTTGATTAAACTCAAATATTAGTGGTTTTAGAGTTTGCTAGTGTAGTAGAATGTGCATTAGAATGAGTAAATTATTTGTAGAACCATGAAAAACCAGAAAGAAATGTAAACAAGTCACATGACCCAAGGAGTTGTTAACCTGGAAATCCTAGTGCGGAGAAAACCAGCTGGAAGTGTGTTGGTCCGAAAATCTGTCGCGTGGACAGATCTATGGATAGACGAGCCAACAGTGTGCAGGGCTTAGCCCCTCTTTGAGACAGCAAAGCGAAACTGGTTTATTGCTATTTCCACTAGCAGGAACCTATGCAAGTCTCACAGATTCTGCCTTCAGGGGTTGGGATCTCATCCCAGTAGAGTGTTCTAGGCTGCGAAAAGAAAGGAATGAAAGAGGGAGAAGAGAAAGAACAGATCCGAAGGGAGAAAAGAAATGAATTCCAAAGCAGAAAGGTCAGAAGATTTATGTTTTTAGTTTGGTAGTAAACAGAGCCAAACCTACTTGCATAAATAAACAAAGCAATACTGATAAACAAATGACGGAAAATGTAGATATGAATCCAACAGATTAAACACATACAGATCTAACGTAAGAAAGATCTAATGTATAACACAGCTATTGAGCACAAAGTCTGAATAATTGTATTACTGTTCTTTTCTGTTACAAGAAAGCTCAAAGTCTTTCTCTCCTCACTTCTATTTCTATCTAAAAAATGTTCACCCTTGAATACAACAAGTATTCTCATATTTATAGAAAATGAGGGAGAGAGAAGGCAAAATGGAGCCAACCACTTATTTACAAGATATTTACAAAATATCTAAAAGTCATGTTGACTTTGACAACTTGGTGGATGACATCATCCCATGATGCAACATGGATGATGTCATCATTTGTGCCAACACATTTTAGACATTTCGAAAAGAAAGTCGGAGAATAGAGAGAAGAAGAAGAAGAAGAAGAAGAAGCTACTCATCATCATCAATTCGTTGTTTACAGTGCTGACGGGGATTCCTCCGGCGAAGTGCAGGGCACTGCCTATTAACTTGTCCATCCATGGACTTCTTGTAACTTTCTGAGTCCTAACCCAGAATTCCTCCATGTCAATGTGACCCAATTCTGAGTCTCTGACATCCATACTGCACTCAGCCTGTGATTCGGGCATCCTGACCCTCTGATATTTGTATTTCATCTCTTCCTCTGTCAGCTTAGCCTTTCCTCTTGGTTTGGTGGGCTTCTTGCCAGACGTAGACATGTGTTCTTTCGAACTCAGTTGCTGATCTGCATGAAGAAGAAGTGAGACCCAATCCAAAAAGGTTGAATTAGTCATTTGATCTTCCATTGGAAAGCTAGCAGAAGAAAGAGTTAGAGATTTTAAGGCTCAGGGCGCAGGGCGCATGAAAAATGCAACTGGCAGGCCAAATAGATAAGGCGCACAGAAAAGGAATGTTGCAGAGGTTATACTGGCGCCAAAGGCGCATGGCGCATGGATGAAGCAGGTTGCATTTTATAGCAGGGCGCATGGAAAGAGTATGTTACATGAAGGTTCGGTGTGCCCTTTGGCGCATGGATGAATTATGTAACATTAACAAATGGTGCGCCAAAGGCTTTGGCGCGGCGCATGAAGGTTTTACACAACATCATGTTACTGCAATGGAGGGTGCGCCCGCGCCTTTCTAACTCGCGCAACTTTATACTTGCGCGAATAAGGCTTGTGTTGCATGAAAGCTGGGTGCGCCCTTTGGCGCATGAAAGCGGGATGTAACATGGAAAGAAGGTGCGCCAAAGGGTTTTAAGGAAGCGCGGGATTATACTTGTAGCATGCAAAAAGGGCGCGCTTTGAGGGCGCATGAATTCAAACTACAGCAGGATGGAAGGGTGCGCCCTTTGGCGCGGGTTTTGAGGTTGTAACATGGCGGGTAGATGCGCAAAAGGGGGCGCAACTGTTTTTATTGCTACAAGGCGCGCCAGTGCGCCACGAAACTACACTTAACTGCTCAAATATTTTCTTACTCTTTTTTCTACTTCAAAAGGCTGCTTGGACAAGTAAGGTTTCACAAAGAGGTTTCAGCAGACCAAGCCATGAAAAACAACTCCCTTCCAGCAGATTTGGAAAGAGGGAGGAAGGAGAAAAAGAAAAGGAAACAGGACAGCACAGGGGGGACTAGCTCAAATATACTCCATTAAAAACCGACTAGCAGCCCAAAACAAAGACCAAGAAACGCCCAGACCAAGAACACAAAAGCACAAAATGGAAAAGAGGGAGAACCTCTTACCTGAATATATATCAAAAATTGAAGAGCGGGTTCACAGGTCGATGACAACGACAGAGCAGAGCTGACAAATCCAGAGCAATCACGTGCTTTGATTAAAAGGAATGAAAATGACATGGGGCGCGCACTGATATTTATAGAAAAATTTGTCATTAATGCGCCAACTACTTTTGAAATGGCGCATGAAAACTGCTGTCGACAGGGGAAAGTGTGCGCCCTTTGGCGCACGGAAGTATTCGACAACAGAAGAATGAGCGCGCCTTTGGCGCACCGTATACATTGTCGACATGAAGTTATGTGCGCCCTTTGGCGCACCAAAACTTGGTGTAACACATAGATTATATGCGCCCTTTGGCGCACCGAAAGACGTGTTAACATGGAAAACCATGCGCCAAAGGCTTTTAAGGGGGCGCACCAAAACTTGGTGTTACAAGGCAAATTCATGCGCCTAGCCAAAAAAGGCTCAAAAAGACTAAGTTCGAAAACTAGATTTCCCGGGAAGGGACTTTACGACGTTTCGAACGCGGGGGATCCCTAACAAGGGATCGAAACAAAATTTTCCGTATGGTTATCCGTAAAATTGCCCTTGTCAATTTTACGGGATAACAGCTGGCTCTTTCTGGGGACTATCCCTGAGCGAACTCGGGGGTAGAGAATCCCAGTTCACATGTGCCTATCCATTGGGTACGGAGTCAAAAACAAGGGGGACCGGAGGGAGAACAAAGGAAACACAAAACAAACCGAAAGCAAACACACGACGAAAGCAAACACACGACGAAAAGCAAACTGTACAAAGAAGAGAGCAAGCTCTACTTCCTGAAGATCTTGAGATGTTGCCCGCTATAGGGAAGCGGGAGTTCAGCTCCATCCAGATACGAGAGATAGAAACTATTCTCTCCATTGAGTTGCTTGATTTTGAAGGGCCCTCTCCATAGGGAATCAAATTTTCCGTGCATGCCCTTTGGTTCTCTTCGCTTGTCCCATAAGAGGACAAGATCTCCCACTTGAAAATTTCTCTGCTTGGCCTTCTTGTCAAAAAGCCTCTTTACTTGATTCTGATGTTCAGCGATCCTGTCGACCACTCTTACTCTCTTTTCTTCAAGTTCCGCCAGATACATAATTCTCTTTTCTAGAGAACTCTGAAAAGTTTCATCTTCGATCACTCGTGCCAAGCGTAGAGCAGGAAGTTCAGCAGAAATGGGAAGTTCGGCATCAGTGCCATATAACACTTGAAAAGGTGACATGCCGAGAGATCTCTTGGGGGTAATGCGGTCCGCCCACAAAGCGTCGTACAAAGACTTGTGCCACATCCGCTGATTCTCATCTACTAATTTCCGTATGATGGTCACCAAGTTCTTATTACTGGATTCCGCCTGACCATTTCCCTGGGGGTAATAATCCGAGGCATGTGCTAAAGTTATCCCATATTCATAGCAAAAACTAATAACTTCTCGGGAGGAGAAGTTAGAAGCATTATCAGCAACGATTTTGTTTGGAACGCCGAACCTGACAATGATATTTTCTTTGATAAAACTGCAAACCACCTCAGAAGTGGCATGCTTGACAGGTATGGCTTCCACCCACTTGGTGAAGTAATCCGTTGCTGTAAGGACATAGCTATGTCCAGCACTCGATTGAGGATTGAGTGCGCCAATAAAATCAATTCCCCATTGCCTGAATGGTTCATTGATGATGACCGCTCTTAGGGGAAGGGCAGCCAATTTGGGCTTGCCGACAAATTGCTGACAGGGCTCACACTTTGCCACCCAGGTAGCCGCATCTTGAAAGAGCGTTGGCCAATAATACCTGGCTCGAATGATCTTATGTGCTGTCACGGAAGAAGAAAAATGGCCTCCACAGGCTGAATTGTGAAAACTTTCCAGCAGTTTTACTTGCTGGGGCTTGTCAACACATCGCAGGAAGACACCGTCTATCCCGCGCTTATATAAACTGTCATCCCAGATGACATATTTAGCTGCCCTGAGCTTTATAGTGCGCTTCTCCCTCGCAGTTAGGTGCATTGGGCATTCGCCGTAGGTAAGGAAGAAAGCGATGTTGGAGTACCACTCATCACTAGTTGCAACAAACAGAACTAGAGGCAGAGAATCAGGCTCCTCTAGAGGGCTTTGCTCTTTGTCGGTACAGTTCTCTCTTTTATCAGGATCTTCTGAATCTTTGTTTTCAGCCATTAGCTGACACAGGCCCTTACCCCTTACCAGCTTGGTTGGTTTAATATCCAGGTCATATTCCTGGACCTTTGCGATCCAATTCCCTCTCAAGCTTCCTAACTCCTGCTGAGTTAGAATTGATTTCACCGCCGTGTCAGGGACCAGCACTACCGTATGTGAGTTCAGAATGTAATACCTGAAATTCTTCACTGCTTTGACAACGGCAAAGGCATGCTTTTCCAGCTGAGTCATTTTCAGTTCGTGAGGCTTGAGAGGAGAACTCATGAATGCGATTGGAGATTCAATATCCTCCGAGTTCTTTTGCATCAGGATTGCAGACACAGTATGTTCGGAGGCGTAACTATACATGATGAAGTCCTTGGAGAAGTCGGGACATACCAGGACTGGTGCATGGGCAACAGAAGTTTTTATTTCTTCAAATGACTTTTTCCCTTCCTCACTCCATCTGAAAGTTGGTGACCCTTTCATCATGTTCAGTATGTGGCGAGTCTTTTCAGGCAAAATCAGGAACAAAACGCCTGAGAAAGTTCACCTTTCCGAAGAAAGAATGAACACCAGTCTTGCTTGTAGGCAGAGTAAGGCTCTGAATAGCTTTAACCCTTTCAATATCTATCCTCGTTCCTTCTTTGCTAACCACATGGCCTAGCAATTTCCCTTCCGTAACCCCAAAAACAGACTTTTTGGGATTTAGGGAAATTCCATGTTCTCGGCACCTGGCCAGTACTTGCTCCAAGTGATCACAATGATCACTTCGTTGTTTAGAGAACACGGTTAAGTCATCTAGATAAACTACAATGACTTTTCCCATCATACCTTTAAATGCGAAGTCCATGGCCCGTTGAAAAGTAGCACCAGCATTAGTCAGGCCAAAAGGCATCCTGCTGTAGGCAAATGTACCCCAGGGAGTAGTGAATGCTGTTTTGAATTGATCTTCAGGCGAGACTTCAATCTGATTGTAGCCTGAAAAACCATCAAGCATAGACAACATTTCTGATCCAGTTACTGCTTGCAGAACTTGATCCATTATCGGAAGAGGGTAGTTGTCTTTCAGCGAAGCTTGATTCAAGTTTCGGAAGTCTACGCATATGCGTATCTCGCCAGTTTTTCTTGCGCACTGGCACAATATTCGCCACCCAAGTGCTGTGATGGATAGGGAAGATGATTCTTGCATCCAGCATCTTCTGAATTTCTGCCTGGATGGTGCCCGAAATCTTCGGATTATAGTGCCTTTGCTTCTGACGGAAGGCTTTGACATCGTCTTTCAAGGGAATATCGTGCTGAACGTCCTTTGGCTTGAAGGACTTTAAATCGGCATAGGACCATGCCAATACATCCATATATTTCTTCAGCAACTTGACAAATTTCCTGCTTCTCTTCAGGTGTGCAACATTTGCCAATGTTTACAAATCGCGGGTGTGCCTCCGAACCTATATTGACTGGTTCTGTCTCTGGGGATGAGCAAGGATCATCCCGCTTCTTCTTTCTCACAAAACGGTCATGCCTGTCAAACAGGCGTTCCAGAGAAACCAGGCCCTTTAGAATTTTATTTCCTTTGAGCTGACATATGCCGTCTTTCTCCTCTGATTCATGGTTTTGACTATTGATTGATTCGCGGCATGTCAAGGTGGATCCTTCAAAATACAACTCATCAAAATTTTCTGATTTTTCTAGAAAGGCAATGAGGTGATTATCATCGTTGAATACCTGCCAATGCTGAGAGTTGTCTGGCACGCTCGGGCGGAAAACCACTTCAATGGTGTATTTGTTCATTTTCAAACACGAGTGCGGGAGCATGAGAGATGCTGAAACGGCCAATGAATCGGCCATATCATTTTGAGCTCTTGGAATTTCCCCTATTGAAAAAGCATCAAATTCTTCGATGCTGTCCCATACTGCATTACGGTAGTGCCTGAGCCTTTCCTTTTTTACTTGGTAAATCCGTTTGACCTGATTTACAACCAGCTCGGCATCACCTTGAACTTTTAAATTTTTAATTCCTCTTTCCTTTGCAGCTTGCATACCGAGCAAGAGAGACTCATACTCAGCAGTATTGTTAGTGTTGAAAAACTGCAATTTGAAAGAGAGAGGAATGACCCTCCTCTTCAGGAGATATCAGACACGGCTCCTAGCGCCACATCCACTAGTTGCGCAGCTGCCATCGAATTGCAAGGTCCAGATCTTATTACAGGTCCTTTTCCTGAACAAAAACACCCTTTGTATCCTGTCTCTGTAGATAAGAAGTAGTTCCCCATCCCTGATGATTCAAAAAGGATTTGGGCTTTGGGGTCTTCAGAGCTTAGTGACCAAGTACTTCTTTTGGGATTCCCGGTTCTAAAGTTTGCATTACGCCTTTGACTGGAATTCTAGCTTTAGACCAGTCCATGTGAATTTCTCCGCCAACTTCACTGCAAAAACTCCTTCCCAGCAAAATTCCATAGGCCGCTGGAATTTCAGCGACGAGAATGGTCATCTTTACCCTCTTTTCAGGGAATGCTGCGAACACAAAATTGCGCGGTCTTTGATTTTGGCCAATCAATGGCACCTTTCTTGGTTTCCAATGAATAACATCTGCCGAAAGGTTTGGTAAGAGTGAGGCCCAAAGCATGGGCGACTTTCACCGGCATAACGTTGTCAGAAGCTCCGGAATCAATTATACAGTTGCTCAACTTATGGCCGTTGATTAGGAGAGAGAGATAGAAAGGTTCTATCTTGCCTGATGCAGATGTTGAAGCAACATTTATGTGGGATTCAAGAGGAGTGGAAAGGATTCCTTTTGGGGAAACCTGTTTAGATGTAACAGCTTGACTCTGGATATACTTAGTCAATCTTACAAGCTGTTCGGGGTTTGACTGAAGATACTCAGCTTCAGACATCTGGATCTTGGTCTTTTTTGCATGATCTATTATATCGAATGTGGCCAAGGGTTGTGTTGGTAAAGGAATGAGTCCTTCACTTCGCGATGGTGGAACAGGGTTACTGATCTTGATAGGAATATGAGGGGGCTGATTCGGAGGAGAGATGGGCGGAAAAGACTTCTTTGCAAAAGACTTAACAGGGAATTGAGTAGGAAGAGGATTACCCTCTTCTAGCAATGGTTGGAGGCACGTTTGACACGACCTTCTCCTTCTACACATGGGCAGGAACTTCTGCTTCTTTTCCTTGTGAGCGGGTAAAAACAGCGTAGGATTGTCCGCTTGCATAGCCCTGAGTACTCTCTTCTTCATCAGATTCATCCTCATCAAATTCCATGTATCCAATAGTGGAGTCGCCAGTCAGCTCACCGACATCTTGATCATCTTCGTCTTGAGGTGAAGATTCTTCATAGTACTGCTCTTCCTCTTCAATTTCGGCCCAAAGCATTGACCCGGAAGGAGCTTCAAGAGCCAACCGTGGAGCAGTTGCGGGTAGACGCGGTCTTTGTGAAACGTTATTGGGAACGAAAATCCTTCGTGGAACGTCCCGGTATGAGGAACTGGGAGAGGCCTTGGGCCAACTGCTTCTTCAATGCGAGCAGATCATTCGCCATCTTTTGGAATGCCGGATCAGACGAAGGTAGCAGACGAGGGATCTGAAGATTTGGACTTTGGATGATTCCTTTTTCAACTCGCCAGATATTATCAAATTGTCTTCTATCCGAATGGCAGCATCCTGAGCGAGTGGCAAGGTAGCTACTCGCTCTTGAAGGAGCAAGAAGCTAACTTTTGAGCTCATGGCGTTCACGAAGAAACACTTCTGATTTCTCCAGTGTTGGAAGCAATGGCAAACAAGGACAACGGTTGATTAGTGCATTGAACCAGGCGATAAAATCGCGCATCGGTCCTCGTTGGCCTCTTTCTTCATATGAGTGATCCGTGATAACAACGCAAATGCATCCTCTGAAGGCTTGTACCTGTCTTCAAAAGCCTCCCGCAAGGTGGCCCAACTGGTGATAGATCCAGCCGGCAAATGTTGAAACCATTCAGCTGCGGGCCCTTGTAGAGTTTCTAGAAAAAGGCGAACCGACACATCTTCGTGCGTCACATCCAAAATACTGCAAGACATGATGAATGCAGATATGTGGGAATCCGTGCTTTGATTTCCGCTCCCGTCGAATTTGGGAAAATTCTTTCGGTTTCCGTGAGGGAGCGCGTGAACTGGATGTGGCAGTGCGAGAGGACCCATAGCATTTCCCCATGGTACCGCCATTTGAAAGGCCGGAAAGAGAACACGGGCTGGAAGGGTGGTTCCACTGAGCAGCAAAGCGCTACAAAGGGACGTGGAGGCTCCTTGTGAAAACCGGCTCTTCCGTGGGGGTGAGGCGCTTCTAGTTGACCGATCAGCTGAACTTAGTGATAAAAAGCGCGTCGGTGCTACACTGAAATTGTGCCTTTGAAGCCGATCGAAAGTAGGATCGACTTCTCCACGAGCTCGCCTGCCACGAGTAAATGGCTCACCTGCCAGCGTACCTTCCAGATCTGAGACGCTGTGGTGCAGATTTAAAATTTATTTTTGGTTGTACTTGCTGATTTTCTGGTTTTTCTGTCAAAAACCAGCAGCAGGCACTTTTCTGAATATTTAAAAACTATCCTCTTCGAAAAACCGATTGCGGTTAATGACAAATAATAGCGAGGATAAGATGGCAGGGAAGAATAGCAGGCTGATTTTCAGATCTGATTTTTAATTTTTCAGAGGGTTTTGAACTTTTTGGAAAATAGTCAAAAATTCAGATCTACGAAAAAATGTTAATTTTGATAAAAACTCAGCGAACTAAAGATCTGTAACTAGGCCCGATCTACGGATCTCAGAAGAAAATTTTCAGTTTTAGGCACTTTTGCAAATTTTTTGGATTTTCAACAAAAAGTGCAGATTTGCAAACAGGCAGTGATTGTCTTATATTTTTCTGATTTTATATTATACCACCACCATAGATCTGACAGATCTATCCGTTCCCCAGCGGAGTCGCCAAAAACTGTTGGTCCGAAAATCTGTCGCGTGGACAGATCTATGGATAGACGAGCCAACAGTGTGCAGGGCTTAGCCCCTCTTTGAGACAGCAAAGCGAAACTGGTTTATTGCTATTTCTACTAGCAGGAACCTATGCAAGTCTCACAGATTCTGCCTTCGGGGGTTGGGATCTCATCCCAGTAGAGTGTTCCAGGCTGCGAAAAGAAAGGAATGAAAGAGGGAGAAGAGAAAGAACAGATCCGAAGGGAGAAAAGAAATGAATTCCAAAGCAGAAAGGTCAGAAGATTTATGTTTTTAGTTTGGTAGTAAACAGAGCCAAACCTACTTGCATAAATAAACAAAGCAATACTGATAAACAAATGACGGAAAAGTAGATATGAATCCAACAGATTAAACACATACAGATCTAACGTAAGAAAGATCTAATGTATAACACAGCTATTGAGCACAAAGTCTGAATAATTGTATTACTGTTCTTTTCTGTTACAAGAAAGCTCAAAGTCTTTCTCTCCTCACTTCTATTTCTATCTAAAAAATGTTCACCCTTGAATACAACAAGTATTCTCATATTTATAGAAAATGAGGGAGAGAGAAGGCAAAATGGAGCCAACCACTTATTTACAAGATATTTACAAAATATCTAAAAGTCATGTTGACTTTGACAACTTGGTGGATGACATCATCCCATGATGCAACATGGATGATGTCATCATTTGTGCCAACACATTTTAGACATTTCGAAAAGAAAGTCGGAGAATAGAGAGAAGAAGAAGAAGAAGAAGAAGAAGCTACTCATCATCATCAATTCGTTGTTTACAGTGCTGACGGGGATTCCTCCGGCGAAGTGCAGGGCACTGCCTATTAACTTGTCCATCCATGGACTTCTTGTAACTTTCTGAGTCCTAACCCAGAATTCCTCCATGTCAATGTGACCCAATTCTGAGTCTCTGACATCCATACTGCACTCAGCCTGTGATTCGGGCATCCTGACCCTCTGATATTTGTATTTCATCTCTTCCTCTGTCAGCTTAGCCTTTTCCTCTTGGTTTGGTGGGCTTCTTGCCTAGACGTAGACATGTGTTCTTTCGAACTCAGTTGCTGATCTGCATGAAGAAGAAGTGAGACCCAATCCAAAAAGGTTGAATTAGTCATTTGATCTTCCATTGGAAAGCTAGCAGAAGAAAGAGTTAGAGATTTTAAGGCTCAGGGCGCGGGAAAAATGCAACTGGCAGGCCAAATAGATAAGGCGCACAGAAAAGGAATGTTGCAGAGGTTATACTGGCGCCAAAGGCGCATGGCGCATGGATGAAGCAGGTTGCATTTTATAGCAGGGCGCACAGGAAATGCGTGTTACATTGGGGTTTGGTGCGCCCTTTGGCGCATGGGAAGGTTGTGTAACATTAACAAATGGTGCGCCAAAGGCTTTGGCGCGGCGCATGAAGGTCTTACACAACATCATGTTACTGCAATGGAGGGTGCGCCCGCGCCTTTCTAACTTGATACTCGCGCGAATAAGGCTTGTGTTGCATGAAAGCTGGGTGCGCCCTTTGGCGCATGAAAGCGGGATGTAACATGGAAAGGAAGGTGCGCCAAAGGGTTTTAAGGAAGCGCGGGATTTATACTTGTAGCATGCAAAAAGGGCGCGCTTTGAGGGCGCATGAATTCAAACTGCAGCAGGATGGAAGGGTGCGCCCTTTGGCGCGGGTTTTGAGGTTGTAACATGGCGGGTAGATGCGCCAAAGGGGGCGCAACTGTTTTTATTGCTACAAGGCGCGCCAGTGCGCCACGAAACTACACTTAACTGCTCAAATATTTTCTTACTCTTTTTTCTACTTCAAAAGGCTGCTTGGACAAGTAAGGTTTCACAAAGAGGTTTCAGCAGACCAAGCCATGAAAAACAACTCCCTTCCAGCAGATCTGGAAAGAGGGAGGAAGGAGAAAAAGAAAAGGAAACAGGACAGCACAGGGGGGACTAGCTCAAATATACTCCATTAAAAACCGACTAGCAGCCCAAAACAAAGACCAAGAACCCAACAGAACACAAAAGCACAAAATGGAAAAGAGGGAGAACCTCTTACCTGAATATATATCAAAAATTGAAGAGCGGGTCCACAGGTCGATGACAACGACAGAGCAGAGCTGACAAATCCAGAGCAATCACGTGCTTTGATTAAAAGGAATGAAAATGACATTGGGCGCGCACTGATATTTATAGAAAAATTTGTCATTAATGCGCCAACTACTTTTGAAATGGCGCATGAAAACTGCTGTCGACAGGGGAAAGTGTGCGCCCTTTGGCGCACGGAAGTATTCGACAACAGAAGAATGAGCGCGCCTTTGGCGCACCGTATACATTGTCGACATGAAGTTATGTGCGCCCTTTGGCGCACCAAAACTTGGTGTAACACATAGATTATATGCGCCCTTTGGCGCACCGAAAGACGTGTTAACATGGAAAACCATGCGCCAAAGGCTTTTAAGGGGGCGCACCAAAACTTGGTGTTACAAGGCAAATTCATGCGCCCAGCCAAAAAAGGCTCAAAAAGACTAAGTTCGAAAACTAGATTTCCCGGGAAGGGACTTTACGACGTTTCGAACGCGGGGGATCCCTAACAAGGGATCGAAACAAAATTTTCCGTATGGTTATCCGTAAAATTGCCCTTGTCAATTTTACGGGATAACAAAGTGGCAATCTGTAATGTTCCCTTTTTATGCGCCAAAGGCCTAAGGGTCCAGCGAGTCGAAGTTGTGGTCATATCCAAGGGGCGGGGGACGCTGGGGGCTACTGAGAAGGGGCCGCATGGTACTAATAGTCGTGTTTGGCGTTTGGGGGTCACTTTGGACCTTGGTGACTTAAGCGGGAAAAAGTAACTTTAGTTACTTTTTATTTTATTGACCCCTCCGTGGAATGAAACGCGACTTGGTCTATTGGGGATCTTTTGCCTTGGAATGTATATAAGGAGCGGGGAGAGAAAGGAGAGCGCTTTTTGGATATACATTTTTATTGACCCCTTCTCGTGTAGTTGTTGCTGTTGCGTTTCTACAGCTTGTGTAGTCAAATCCCATAGGTACCCTAGCTTCGGTGGTGAGAGACTCATCCCTAGCTAGCAGGGCATTCTTCGGTAGTGAGAGATCTACCCTAGTCTGTCATTTTGAAGCCACTTTCTGGGTTGTGTCACAGAGATAACAACAAAGAGTTTCAGAGAAAGGATTTTGCGGGTTTTGGGGGCATTTGGAGGAAGATAATCAGAGGGGCTCTAGATTAGATTCACGACAGCCTTTTGGGCTAGGCGTGGCAACATGTTGAAGGCGCCTCCATCGTTTTCTGACCCTTTTCCCGAGCGTGGCGACTTACATCCTGTACGTGGAGGGTTTTCCAGTTTTGGGGACATTTGGGGGAGATAAGCAAAGGGGCTTCAGATCAGATTCACGGCAGCCATTTGCGCTGGGCGTGGCAGCTTGTTGAAGGCGCCTCCATCATTTTTCTGACCCCATTCCAAGCATTTTCAGATCTGAAGGTGCAGCCTCTATTTGGGGGGTTTTTCCAATCGGCCGTTTTAGATCTGAAGGTGGAAACGTTATTGCATGTATCTATTAATGTTATTTCCAAAGACCCTTATTTTGCTCTTGTATTTAGAGGGTCACGAACCTCTGAAGTTTTCCAACCGCCTAGGGCTTTTTGTACTTTTTCTGGCAGCAATATAATATTCTAAAAAATGTTTTCATAGTGTTTATTATTACTGTTGCAAGGTCCTAAAAAAACAAAAAATTTTCAAGGCATGTGGGAGAAAAGATTGTGGTGATATCAATTAATAACCGTTCGCTGTCCTAACTGGACATTTTCAGTAAAATCAGTATTTTACTTTGCTGCAATTTTCTATATTTTTGTGCATTTTAAGAAATGAGACCCAATCCAAAAAGGTGTGAATTAGTTTCATTGATCTTCCTTGGAATTGGAAAGCTAGCAGAAGAAAGAGTTAAGATTGTAAGGCTCAGGTGCAGGGCGCACTGAAAAAATGCCAAATGGCAGGCCAATAGATAAGGCGCACAGAAAGGATGTTGCCGAGGTTATACTGGGCAAAGGCGAATGGCGCTGGATGAAGCAGGTTTTTTGCATTTATGCAGGGCGCATGGAAGAGTATGTTAAATGAAGGTTCGGTGCGCCCTTTGGCGCATGGATGAATTATGTAACATTAACAAATGGTGCGCCAAAGGCTTTGGCGCGGCGCATGAAGGTTTTACACAACATCATGTTACTGCAATGGAGGGTGCGCCCGCGCCTTTCTAACTCGCGCAACTTTATACTCGCGCGAATAAGGCTTGTGTTGCATGAAAGCTGGGTGCGCCCTTTGGCGCATGAAAGCGGGATGTAACATGGAAAGAAGGTGCGCCAAAGGGTTTTAAGGAAGCGCGGGATTTATACTTGTAGCATGCAAAAAGGGCGCGCTTTGAGGGCGCATGAATTCAAACTGCAGCAGGATGGAAGGGTGCGCCCTTTGGCGCGGGTTTTGAGGTTGTAACATGGCGGGTAGATGCGCAAAAGGGGGCGCAACTGTTTTTATTGCTACAAGGCGCGCCAGTGCGCCACGAAACTACACTTAACTGCTCAAATATTTCCTTACTCTTTTTTCTACTTCAAAAGGCTGCTTGGACAAGTAAGGTTTCACAAAGAGGTTTCAGCAAACCAAGCCATGAAAAACAACTCCCTTCCAGCAGATCTGGAAAGAGGGAGGAAGGAGAAAAAGAAAAGGAAACAGGACAGCACAGGGGGACTAGCTCAAATATACTCCATTAAAAACCGACTAGCAGCCCAAAAAAAAGACCAAGAAACGCCCAGACCAAGAACACAAAAGCACAAAATGGAAAAGAGGGAGAACCTCTTACCTGAATATATATCAAAAATTGAAGAGCGGGGTCCACAGGTCGATGACAACGACAGAGCAGAGCTGACAAATCCAGAGCAATCACGTGCTTTGATTAAAAGGAATGAAAATGACATGGGGCGCGCACTGATATTTATAGAAAAATTTGTCATTAATGCGCCAACTACTTTTGAAATGGCGCATGAAAACTGCTGTCGACAGGGGAAAGTGTGCGCCCTTTGGCGCACGGAAGTATTCGACAACAGAAGAATGAGCGCGCCTTTGGCGCACCGTATACATTGTCGACATGAAGTTATGTGCGCCCTTGGCGCACCAAAACTTGGTGTAACACATAGATTATATGCGCCCTTTGGCGCACCGAAAGACGTGTTAACATGGAAAACCACTGCGCCAAAGGCTTTTAAGGGGCGCACCAAAACTTGGTGTTACAAGGCAAATTCATGCGCCCAGCCAAAAAAGGCTCAAAAGACTAAGTTCGAAAACTAGATTTCCCGGGAAGGGACTTTACGACGTTTCGAACGCGGGGGATCCCTAACAAGGGATCGAAACAAAATTTTCCGTATGGTTATCCGTAAATTGCCCTTGTCAATTTTACGGGATAACAAAGTGGCAATCTGTAATGTTCCCTTTTTATGTGCCAAAGGCCTAAGGGTCAAGCGAGTCCAAGCCGTGGTCATATCCAAGGGGCAGGGGACGCTGGGGGCTACTGAGAAGGGGCCGCATGGTACTAATAGTCGTGTTTGGCATTTGGGGGTCACTTTGGACCTTGGTGACTTAAACGGGAAAAAGTAACTTTAGTTACTTTTATTTTATTGACCCCTCCATGGAATGAAACACGTCTTGGTCTATTGGGGCTCTTTTGCCTTGGAATGTATATAAGGAGCTGGGAGAGAAAGGAGAGGGACTTTTTGCATATACATTTTATTGACCCCTTCTCGTGCAGCTGCTGCTGTTGCGCTTCTACAGCTTGTGGAGTCAAATCCCACAGGGACCCTAGCTTCGGTGGTGAGAGACCCGTCCCTAGCTAGCAGGGCATTCTTCGGTAGTGAGAGATCTACCCTAGTCTATCATTTTGGAGCCGTTTTCTGGGCTGTGTCATAGAGATAATAACAGAGGGTTTCAAAGAAAGGATTTCGAGTGGTTTTGGGGGCATTTGGAGGAAGATAATTAGAGGGGCTCTGGATCAGATTCACGGCAGCCTTTTGGGCTAGGGCGTGGCACGTTGAAGGTGCCTCCATCGTTTTCCGACCCTTTTCCCGAGCATGGCGACTTATAGCCTGTCAGGGTTTTCCAATGGGGGCATTTGGGGGAGATAAGAAGAGGGGCTCCAGATCAGATTCACGGCAGCCATTTGGGCTGGGCGTGGCAGCTCGTTGAAGGTGCCTCCATCATTTTCCTGACCCCATTCCAAGCGTTTTCAGATCTGAAGGTGCAGCCTCTATTTGGGGGTTTTTCCAGTCGGCCATTTCAGATCTGAAGGTGGAAACGTTATTGCCTGTATCTATTAATGTTATTTCCAAAGACCCTTATTTTACTCTTGTATTTAGAGGGTCACGAACCTCTGAAGTTTTCCAGCCACCTAGGGCATGCTGTACTTTTTCTGGCAGCAATATAATATTCCAAAAAATGTTTTCATAGTGTTTATTATTACTGTTGCAAGCGTCCCTCAAATTTTCATGCACTGTGGGAAAATATTTTGTGTGATATCAATTTAATACCATTCGCTGTCCTAGCTGGACATTTTCAGTAAAAATCAGTATTTTATTTGCTGCAAGTTTTCATATATTTGGTGCATTTTAAGTGGTATCCCACAAGGGATATTTCAGTGGTATCAGAGTTGTTGTTCCTCCAGCCTGTGTTGGTTAAATATGGCAGTTTGGAAAGATCTCAAAGGGGGTTTTATGAAGGAAATGTTCACCAACATGGTGAAACAACAGGAAGCCACTAACCTTTATTTGAGTCAGCTCACTCAGAATGTGAATCAAAGCAGACCTAGGGACAATAAGGAACATGGTGAGAACAGTGATAGAGGGCGGCCAATAGAGGTGATTGATGAGGATTCTTGTTGGAGGAAGTACCAATCTTTGAGTAGGGGTTTCAGAGATAATATGCCATTTCCAGATTATTGCATGATGAAGATTGGTAGCAAGCCCAAACGAGGTCATCATATGCCGGTACCTGAATCACAAAAGAACTCATTTGTAGAAGAAGCTTCTAAACAAAAGGGTATGATTTCCATTGAGCAAAATAATTGCATTAGTGAAACTTTGCTTGTTAGAGAAATTATTCCAGCTCAGGAGAAGAAACTTGTTTGTGCAAGCAAGGAGGATGTAATGGAAACTCTTAAAAAGTGTGAGGAAGGGAATAGCAGAGCTAGAGCTGCTAGGTTGATAGCGACTCAAGCAAGACAACACATACAAGAGTTCAAGGAAACGATGAGGGAAATTGATGCAAGAAAGACTACACCCCTGAAAGAAGACTCTATGGAGCAGCTGGCACATGAGGAGGAGCCTCACATGGACACTGGTGTAAAATTGCAGCCTGCTGTAATTTCCAAACCAACAACTTTTGATCAGCTTTCAGATACTTTCAACAGGCACTCAGGCAACAATGTTGGGGGCAGCTCAACATATGTCTATCTTGAACACACATAGGACATTGATGGCCTTGAAGGGTATGAAGAGCACACTAATGTGTCTTATTTATTGTCAATCCTACCTTCCAATTTACTTCCATCATGAGATGCATGGTATGGTAGATGACGAAAGTCTTCATCATGGAGTTTGTTGGACCATTGCTCCAACTATGTGTATATGAGCATAGAAGGTGGATGATATATGGTGGCAAGTTTTATGCTCACTTAACATGATACAAGGGCTCAGGGGCATTATAAGCTATGGGATCCTGGTAATATGTGGCAGTTATCCAAAACTAACAATTCTGATGTTGAAAACTTTGTGACTGATTTCATAAGCCAAAGAAAGAATTCAAATGTGTCTTGTGTTGGCAAGCACGATTCCTTCATTGGGGACTCCGGTTCAAGAAGGGAGAGTAACTCTCAAGGTACTAGCATTGGTTTTCTGATTGCTAAAAAGGGTAAGAGAATATTTTTTAGTCATCTTCAGCCTGCTGGACTGTGTATAACAGTAGTCATAAAGAGAGGAGAAAATGTTTTATTAATAGAGCCCATGACTGATTTTTATACCAGCTACATGGTGGAACCCTTGGAAGGGTTAGTGGGGGCATTTGGTCCTCAAAGTGCTCAAAGAATCAAGGTGCACTTTGCTGTTAAAAAAGAAGAGTTGAATTCAAGGTGCATTCATGACTTTAGCATCCTAAGGTATGAGAATGGTTACCATCTTCCTAG
This sequence comes from Taxus chinensis, assembly GCA_019776745.2. Lineage (NCBI taxonomy): Eukaryota > Viridiplantae > Streptophyta > Pinopsida > Cupressales > Taxaceae > Taxus > Taxus chinensis. The sequence goes on along the minus strand of CM034146.1, from coordinate 272,322,735 downwards.
CTTGTTGAGTTCTCCTATGTTGTTGCCATGTTTCTATTATTTGGGACAACATTTACATGCTTGGATGATTGAGGAAGACTATTTCATAATCACGTTTCAAGGTATGCTAGATGGAATAAACACATCTTCCATTCACATTGCTCTTGATTCAGCCAATAAACATATGTTGGCAAAGAAAATAATGCAGGGGCCCATGATATTGAAAGGACATGAGGTATGTGGTGTATTTATTGTGGTTGAATTTGCTAGAGGTAAGGCTGTTTTTGGGATGCAATGGTTGCATGATGTTAGGAAAAACGATGATGCATGGGTTGAAAAATCAAAGGAGAATGAAGATGTTGATCCTATATTAGAAATTTTGAGTTGCAAAGGTATGATGAGCAGCCCCAATTATGCTATTTCAGATGTGTTGTCTTCTCTCATGATGAGAATCCATGGGTACAACAAAGGGAATGAAGTTCCTTATGATAAAGTTTATGGATGCATGAGTTCTAATATTGATTTCCCTTTCTCTTGCATTTACGGTGAAATGAAAATATGGGGAAAGAGAATAAAGTATGATGAGGGAGCAGCCATGTGTATTCCCAACATACAGGGAATTGATGAGTTATGTCCATGGAAAGATATGTCTTGCACAAAGAAGGTAACTCATTTCTTTATTGTCATTAAGAGATGTGAAGTACTTGAATGTGTTTGTACATTTGGGTTACTTGAAGTTGGAATCATTCATTGGACATATTGGCTTCCATCTTTTGGGAAATTTGCATTCATCCCTCATGTGGATAAACAAAAAAATTTCAAGGAAAACAAAGAAATCAAATTTCAGGGTATACAAGGGCAGATCACAAAAGATGTGATTGGTGAAGAAAGAAGCATGTCATTGCAGCGGTCGAATTGTGAAGGAACGCAACCTCTTGTGGGTCATGGTGACATCACAAGGTATGAGACAAGTGGGATATTTGATGACTCCTATTCTGATGGGTTGTTTGTTGCAGACACAGAGCACACCATGATGACTTATGAGGAGAGCAAGGGTGACAGAGGTGAGGAGATAGAGACTCGCGAGATGGATGATGGAGATGGGGTTGCGTTGGATAGTGCTGATGCGGGGCAGGAGGAGGAGACTTTTCCTCAGGAGATTATAGCCACATTGTCTAGTACTCTGATGTACAAGGCATTTAGGATTAGAGGAGTTATGCAGGGTCAGCAAGTTGGGGTACTCATTGAGAGTGGGGCAACCCACAACTGTATTGATGCCTCATTGGTTGAGAGGCGAGGATTACAAATAGAGGATTTTGAGGGCCTCAACGGGGTTATAGCCAATGGAGAGTCTATGAGGGGCACACGGCGGGTTCCCCAAGTGAGCATCATGATGGGTAACTATACAGTTACCGATGATCTCCACATCGTTGGTATGGGAGAGACCAACATAGTGCTGAGAGTGCAGTGGCTTCACTCCCTTGGTGAGTTTCGGACTAACTTTCAGACGATGGAGCTGAAGTTTAAATCCGAGGGCAGGAATGTGATTTTGAGGGGATTACCTACAGGAGCACCTAGGGTGGTTACAACTGAGGGGATGGAGAGGACATTCTAGGCTTGGTGAGGAGTTTAATTATTGCGGATCGATGTGGAGAATGATGGATGTGGGTGTGACCAGCAATGTTGCACATGAGACAGTTACAGAGATTGGGACTACAGGTTCAGATCATCCGAGTTTATCATTATGTTGGTCATCTGAAGTTTCGGTAGACTGGAGATCTCATTTGCTTGTTGAGTACTCCAAGAACCGACACTCTTGTGAGATTCTGGATGGCCACATACAGGATGACAGCTGCAGATTGGAGGATGAGATGATCTTCTCTCGGGGAAGATGGAGCCTTGTGTCAGATTCATGGTGGAGGATGGAGATATTGCGACATGTGCATTGTTCTTCCGTGACTGGGTGCTTGAGCTTCAATGAGACCTACAGGATCATGTCTGAGAGGTTCATATGGTAGAGGTTGAGGGAGGATCTCCTCAACTTTATACAGGCATATACGGTTTGTCACTATGACAAGTCTGAGCTTACGGGACCATGTTTTTTTGAATCGACATGGGACAACACTCCTATGCTTTTTGTTGCTTCTATGCCCGGTGAGCACCTCACCCACGTGTTAATCAGTGGAGAGACGAAAGTGACCCATGGTTATTCAGTAGGTTCACATTCAGCGCAGGAGGTGGACTATATGGAGCTGATATTGCCGGTTGACTGTCTGCTGGAGTCTTGGGACTTTTCCTCCATGGGACACATCGAGATACAGTATGAGGAGCCTGGCTCTCACACGAGTGCAGGTCAGGTAGGAGAGTTAGCACCATTTGTGCGTAAATAGGTTGTTTCACAGGCTGATACAGGGGATTCTACAGGATTCAGAGTGGACTTTCATACCCAGGAGTTGGTTGGAGAGGCCGTGAGTGATCCCGTGATGACAGCCTTGCATTGGCAGGGATTGGACCGATTGGAAATTTCGGTGCGGGCACTAGTGGAGAGACGGTTTGGGTATCATTCTATTTCACGGTTTCGTGGTTACCTCGGATTACATGGATCCTTGGTGGACGGCAGGGTGAGGTGGAGAAACTTACGGCGTGGTATTCAGCTGCTGCAGCAGGACAGGTTAATGCTTGGGGTCAAGCATTTCTCGGGAAGGGAGGACTGTAATGTCCCCTTTTCCTACGCCAAAGGCCTAAGGGTCAAGCGAGTCCAAGCCGTGGTCATATCCAAGGGGCGGGGGACGCTGGGGGCTACTGAGAAGGGGCCGCATGGTACTAATAGTCGTGTTTGGCATTTGGGGGTCACTTTGGACCTTGGCGACTTAAACGGGAAAAAGTAACTTTAGTTACTTTTATTTTATTGACCCCTCCATGGAATGAAATGTGTATTGGGTCTGTTGGGGCTCTTTTTCCTCGGGGAAGTATATAAGGAGCTAGGGGAGTAAGGAAAGGCACTTTGGATATACATTTTTATTGACCCCTTCTCGTGCAGCTGCTGTTGTTGCATTTCTACAGCTTGTGGAGTCAAATCCCACAGGGACCCTAGCTTCGGTGGTGAGAGACCCGTCCCTAGCTAGCAGGGCATTCTTCGGTAGTGAGAGATCTACCCTAGTCTGTCATTTTGGAGCCGTTTTCTGGGCTGTGTCACAGAGATAATAACAAAGGGTTTCAGAGAAAGGATTTCGCGGGTTTTGGGGGCATTTGTAATTAGAGGGGCTCCAGATCAGATTCACGATCCTTTTGGGCTAGGCGTGGCAGCACGTTGAAGGTCCATTTTTCCGACCCTTTTCCCGAGGACGACTTATAGCCTTACGTGGAGGGTTTTCTAGGGGGGGCATTTGGGGAAGATAAGCAGAGGGGATCTAGATCATATTCATGACAGCCATTTGGGCTGGGCGTGGCAGCTCGTTGAAGGCACCTCCATCATTTTCCGACCCCATTCCAAGCATGGTTTTAGATCTTAAGGTGCAACCTCTATTTGGGGGTTTTTCTAGTCGGTCATTTCAGATCTGAAGGTGGAAACGTTATTTCCTGTATCTATTATTGTTATTTCCAAAGACCCTTATTTTTGCTCTTGTATTTAGAGGGTCACGAACCTCTAAAGTTTTCCAGCTACCTAGGGCATGCTGTACTTTTTCTGGCAGCAATATAATATTCCAAAAAATGTTTTCATAGTGTTTATTATTACTATTGCAAGCTCCCTCAAATTTTCATGCACTGTGGGAAAATATTTTGTGTGATATCAATTTAATACCATTCGCTGTCCTAGCTGGACATTTTCAGTAAAAATCAGTATTTTACTAAAATGCCAAGAATAAGAAGACCAACTTTTACTTTGACTGTGCTATTTCTTCATGCAAAACTGCCGGTTTGTGCAGGACAGAACTACCACTTTCGGTGGTGGCGGTTGTGAAACTTCCAAAGGCTATAACTTCTGCATACAAATTTGAAGTCCAGTGTCATTTTTTTGAAAGCATATTACTTTTCCAGAGGAATAAAAAAATGCCTTCAGAATTGAATTTTGACAAAGAATAGCCCATGCTTCACCTTGTTGAAGTGGACAATGGTTTTGTCAGGAGTAATAATATCAACTATTGCTGCTCATCAACTTTCCTCTGTTTCGTTGATCTTGGCATGTCCGTAGAGTCTAATAGAGTTTTGATCATTTTCTTAGATTCTTATAATTATTAATTAATATTCCAACCAGGTTCACACACAATAACAACAGGACTTTCCAAGTGTTACATTGTTTTGGCCGTGTTTGCCTTTTAAAAGCCACATGTCACTAGGTATGACAGTACATAAGCTTCTGGGGACCAGTGTCGTACTGTGGTCTGAGTTTCCTGGCTCTAGGGGAATTTACAAATTAAACTCTCATAATATTTACTCAAACACTATATGTGCCCTGCTTCTATAAATGCTCCTTTGGTATGGTTAGTCAGCACTTCTTGATTGTGTATTCCGCCTTTTAGCCTTGGAACTTTGGCATTGTATTGTTGAAATTTATTTTCCATGGTTCTAAAATTGAGCTTTTCGTTAAGACGATGTTTATGACTTCATCCAGGGTTTTGTTATTGCAACGTGATGTATATTATATAAAACTGCATTTGATCTCTCTATTGTTAGAAATATCCGCTCCTTTATTTACACACTAAGATCTCTTCATGTCTTATTCCATAGAAATATGATAAGTTTTCTATTGCCATTCTTCTAGGCTTCCTTGGCTTTAGATTCATGTTTAAGATTTGGATGCGTATTCTACTTTGGATTTGTTGTTCTGTGAAGGATGTCCCATCTTTGTTACAGTCCATTGATAGATGTGTAATTTGGTCTTGTTTAATGTTTTGATAGCTGGCAAACTGGGTTTCATACTCTTTATTTGCTCATTTCTACTGGCACAATTTCTGTGGAGTGTAGTAGCCAGCCAAATTGTAATGAGCTCTGGCATGCCATTAGCTTTGCTTTTCTCATGAAATTTGTGTATTGTGTTTGGAGGGGTTCATCCTGGTAGATAGGACAAAAACATTCTTCCAATGAAATCTAGATGGATGTATGCCTCACATGTCAACAGAGCTCATCCTGCAGTCAGAATATGTTTAATGCCCTTGATTGCTTAATTTTCAGGACTGGAATCTGGCAGGCTTCTAGGATTTTACTGAGCAGGCTAAAGCTTTTGCTCCTAGAAAACTGTCATATGGAATTTGGTCCATAATAGGTTCCGAATATAATGGAAAACTTTTGTCCAACTGGAGAATTTGACCACTTTTCTTTGTTCTAGTCTTGCCTGTTGAGGGCATTCCTTAGAAACTCGTGCATGGTTTGATTTCAGCAGGATGATTTTTTTTAGGAGTGGCTGCAATCAATATCAATATGGCTTGAACAAGGCTGATCTTATGCCTACTATATCATGTTTCAAGGATGAGAAAACACAAACTGGTAAAGTTTTTCAGCCATAAACAATGCTTCAATTAATTTGTATTAAACCCACAAACTTGAGGTGTAAGTTTGTAACTATATTCTTCAAGATTACTTTCATGCTTAAGCTATAATATCAGCAAAAGTAATCCTCTTGAAATCTAGCTTCAGCTTTGACATACTGCAACCTCCAACATAAAGAGAAGATGTTACCAGGGAATTCATAAATATGTTTGGTTCCCTTTACAAGCTGCTTACAACAGAACACTAGAAAACTACCAGGACGTAAACTGGGCTTTTACATTCAAGCCCTAAAACATTCAACTTAAGTGAACAGAGATTGTAAATCCATAATACTCTAGTCCTTGAAGGATCCTTCAACTATGGAAACATTCAGTCTAAAATATACTACTTTGGACCTAAAGAATATCTTCCAATGCATCTATTCAAAAATCTGGAAGAACTGCGGTGTGATTATACACCACTCAGAGTTCCACATAGAAGTTCTCTCAGAAGCTTCTGCAGAACTTTGCTGCTTGCCAAGAGTTCAAAGCCTCAGAAGTTTGCATTTAGAATCACAAGACATAAATTCAAATGTTGCCAGAAAATATTTTAGTTTGCCTCATAAGAGACATTCCTTTCATTTTCTGGCAGGTTCTGTCATCGATTCTTCACTTACCGAAGTTGATTTATAAATTTTTGATTCAGAAAACACAATGTTTCATAGAAAACCAGTACAGTTTTGCTGTTAGATTGCATATTTTAAGTAGATGTATACTATTTACTAAATCCAAAGTTTTTAAAGATTTATCTTTGTAACTATTTTCTCAAAAATAACCACAAATATCAATGAGGCCCCTCCAATATGACGCAAGCACATCACGTTGATAATGGCAGGCAGATAGTGCTCTGGCATTATCGTGAAAACTGGTCTGACATTATCTTGAAACCCTCATCCAATTCCAGAAATTGACTCATTGTAGGCAAATCGAATGCAGGCAGAGTCTTAAATATGCTCCTAAAGAGATCTCCATCTTCCATCACAGATGTTTATTTCTACAGAATCGATATATTTCACATATTTAATCCAGAACTTTAACAAAAAAAAATCGTAAAATTTAAACTGGCATATTTGCACAAAGAAGGTGAAATGTCATAAAGACTTCTTTCTCAAAGCCGTCATAATTTCAATGGAATTCTACTATAATATAAATTCGATGAATTCACTTAAGCTGAAACAATCCCTCAAACTTTATATTAAAATGCTTCATTTACCTAACAAAAAACCCTTATTTAGCACAAAAATCACACTAAATCTCAAAAAAAATAAAAATGCCTCTTGTGGAAGATTATTTATTGAAAGAAAGTATTTATTCTTTCTTTAAAGTTACATTTTGTTCTCTCCAGATACTTCAGCTTGCATATAGAATAACACCCACATGATCTATCCATTAGAAAATTAAGCTAACCATACACCCGTGACCTACTCACCTCAGTTGCAGAAAATTAAGCTTACCATACATCACTCATCTAAACACTTCAATAGCAGATTGCCCTTAAAGTTTTGTTATATTGATAAATTGAAGAGCACATGTATATAGTGCAATACATTTTAATGCACTGTTCATTAGTTTCTGAATTTTTGTTAGTTGCTTTAGGGTAATTAATGTTCTCATGGATGTAAGAAAATTTTGATATTAGAGTGAAGTTGAACACTACGTTATGTTTTGGCACAGGGTATGGAGTGCACACCAAACACTCATAAACCGTCTTTCCACGTTAATACTACCATCATGGGTAAGAGTCCTGTACGTGGGCACTCTCGTGGATACAGGGATACTTCTAATGAAGGCATGGCTACAAACATAAATGAAAATATGACAGAGGAAGAGTTTTTCAGGTGGCTTGAAAATGCTATGGCATCTGGCATATTTGACAGTGGTGATGGTGTACAAAGATATTCTAATATGGGGACTAACAGTAACACCAAAAGCAGCAAAAAAAAGAGAAAGGGCAAGAGACAATCATGAAGGCCATTTTCAACTCACTTGCATTGGCATTTTCTCACATACCTTGGCGTTTATAGCTGTTCCCATTGTGTAGTTTTATCTACATATAGGTCATAAATACTTATATTCCAATCCGTGTAAATTCACGGAATAATTTGATTAATAGAGCAAAAGCATTTTACTATATTGTGCTCAGTAATAATAGTTTTCACAAATTGTTTTACATGTGAACTGAGGGATCTTGAAAAATCACATAATGTAAGAGAAACCAAACAAAAAATCAGTGAAATTAGCATAAAAAAAAGGAAACAGACCTGAAACTGAAGAAAATCTGATTCCGAAGTGAAAACTCAGATCTGACATACATTGTAACAGCAGACGATAAGGCCCATCATTTGATGCATCAATGATAAAGAGCAAAACTACTTACATAATAGACATAAATTCCAGGGTCAGAAGAAAGAATGTTGCCCTAAAACTCTAGTAATGTCTGTGGAAACTTCGAGCATTGTACTACATAGTCTTTACACATTTGGAGCGAAATTTATATAAACATGAAATGTACATTGCTTGTCGAAGACAAATTCAAGTGCTTCCATAATTATGTTGAATCAATTCCTCTTGGGGCAGAGGCTCATATGTAGCTGCACTGGATTTATTAGGGAGAGATTTTCCTTGTAACCGTATTGTTAGATCGATGTAACTCTTGTTCTCGATGCATTCTCAGATTAAAAAATAGCCACAATTAAACAAAATGATTTTTAGGATTCAAACAAAGAATTTGTTACAAGATTAATTTATCAGATGTAACACTATAGTTTGTATTTATATCTGTTGAGCTGAAAGTCAGTTAAAATATGTACCTGCAATATCTACGATACGACTGCTAATTGGTGCAATGAGATTGTATTAAAAATTCTACAACAGGGTGTCAATATTTCTATGCTGAGTGGACAATATATAAATTCTTGAAAAAATGAACATTGAATGGTTCTAAACAGTGTTTTCATGGGCCCATGCATGCTTTTTTACTTAACAAGAACAGCCTTGGTGGAATAAATTTCGAAATTAACTAGCTGTCAGGTTGCCATCAATTGTTTTTTCCACTATTAAATCTTAAAAATTTGATGTTTTGCTTGGAAAAGGACATTTCATAGTAATTTTCAGCAGTCTAATTAGTAAAGCTTGCATCTCTTTCAGGAAGATTCAGTGTAAATTTTGCAATATACCTATCCTTTGTTAATGTATCAAGATATTTGCAGTTGAAGACTAGTGAATTGAATGTACTTCAATTACTTGCTCTACGAAAATTCAACGAGTCATGATTGCTTTTAACGAAATGCAAAACAAGCGTCACATCTATATCCCTTGTTGGAGATCTTCTCTAGCAGCTGGCCCTGAACTCCGGCGGCTGATAAGCATGTGAGTGAGTCTGAGCCCCAGAGCTACATCAGCTCACAATAAAAAAGTTAATAAATAAAAATGAAAAAAATCAATATTATGTTAGTAGGTTGAATGCCTTTTTATGATTTCATTTTCTCAGTGGTTTAATGTGAGGCGGTGTATTGAGTTGTTTGTGATGGCCATGCCTTGCCCTAAAACATCTATGCATTTATTCTGGAGTAGTTGTAGTACAAATGTGGTTGTTTCTTTCAAAGGGAAGAGATGACTTTGCTGTTATGATAAGAGCCAAATTGGAAAACTTTTCAGGCAAAATGAATATGTTTATGGCTAGATGTTTGCACCTATATGTTTATGGTTTGTATAGTAGTTTATGGCTAGATGTTTGCACCTATATGTTTATGGTTTGTATAGATGTTTGCATTTATTCTGGAGTAGTTGTAGTACAAATGTGGTTGTTTCTTTCAAAGGGAAGAGATGACTTTGCTGTTATGATAAGAGCCAAATTAGAAAACTTTAAGGCAAAATGAATATGTTTATGGCGAGATGTTTGCACCTATATGTTTATGGTTTGTATAGCTATTGACAACTAATTAAATTAATGGTTTGAGATTCAACTCACACTTAGATTAGAGAGATTATTTTTTGGATATATTGCATAAGTTTTTATGACCAACGTTTGGAGTCCAATGCTAGACCCATCATCAAGTAAATAAAGCTCAAGGTTGAGAGGAGTTATGAGACCTGCCATAGTGTAAATATGGCAATGCAGGAGGAGATTTTATGGGGTTAGGGTAGAGGAACGAGTCCGCTAAGGAGAGGATGGATTACCTTGATTGATTAATTGAATATGCAAACACAAGGAGCTGTATTACATATATCTCATTAAATAAACTCCTTTTTTTACAGGTATTTTGACCCTTATGATTATTTAACTAATCAAGTTAATTAACGCAACCAAGGAATAAGCAATTAATTAATTAATTTAGTTAATAACTACCATGGATGGAAGGAAAGGAATGTTCATGGGTGAAAGGAAAGGAGCACTGTTCGTGGGGGCGTAATTAATGTAGAATTGGTTTCCAAATATGACTTAATTTCCAAACATCATTGTGATTTAGATTATTAGGATGTTTTTCAATTTCCACAACTTCTCGGAACTTCTTGTTTGTGTAAAACTTTACATGACAACTAATTTTGCATTTTCCATGCACATAGAATGTTGTGTTATCTTCGTGTTTCACGAGGGTTGATTTGCCTCCTATGGCATGCTCTAGATCCTTGCACTGTTTTTTAATCTTGTTTGGAGCGAAGGATTTGTCTCACAAATATAGTACTTTCCACATGAACAAGGTATAGAGTAGACACCCTTCCTTAGATTTGCACCCACCCGTTCTTTAGGCTTCCTTAGTTTATTCCTGATTGCGTTGACCAGTCTAAAACATGTCTTTATGCCCACTCTTAATATTTTAGATCTTCTGTTAGAAGTGCCTTTAATGTATGGAAGAATTGCTTTTAATTCTAGTCGTTTCTCTAGATTCTTGTTGCTTTTGGGTCTTCTTTTTGCCTTTGTAGTATCTGCCTTGATTTCCCAATCTTTATAACCATTCCGTTTAAGAAAATTGGTGAGGTGTTTTCCCACCATTTCAAAAATATATCTTCATATATTCTTAGTGCTCTGGTGAAGAGTATTAAGAACACCTACTTTTTGTGAATGAGGGTGTTGTGAGTTAGCTTGAATGCACACATTTGTGTGTGTTTTCTTTTTGTAAACTTGATTAATTTTCCATCATTGTCTCACATGATAAGGACAAAGAGAAATGGTAGAATACCATTTTCTTCAATCTCCATAGTGAATTTGATATGTTTTGATTGTGTATTTAGGTGATTTAGGACATCATTTAGGTTCTTTTAACCCATGTTGCCAATTTACACTTGTGTCATCCACAAATCTTACCCAACATTCTAGTTTCAACAGAAGAGAATCCAATGCCATTTTTTCAATTCTCTTTGCAAACAAGTTTGCTACAATCAGGGAAAGGTGGGAGCTCATAGCCACTCCCACATTTTGCTCATTAAATGCTCGCTTCTTTTTATGGCTAGTAAATTATGTTATGTTTTCTTTTTATAGATTTATATGTTCGTGTTATTTCGAGGGCCTAATTAAGAATGGTTGTTTATAATAGATTTTTATGCCTCAAAGGCCATAAAAGATGTGTGGGGCTATTGACCCTTTGAAACTTCATTATGGGTGCTTGTATGTGGGATAACAAGATCCTCAAATTTGGCCGATTAGTACATCAAAAATCTTTTGGATACAATTGGGTTATTGTGCTTTTGGTTTTTTCCCTAAAGTAACCCCATTGTTGGTGGAATGTAGGCTTCAATAACATACTACTTGTTGGTGGCTGGTTCTTGGATCTCAATATTAGTCTTGTTTGTCTACCCGCACTAGAGAGGTGAGATTCAAGAGAACATGGATTTTGTTGACTAGAATCACTAGAAGTTGACACAAATCATAAAAGAGACAACAACATCATTCAAATCTTAATTTTGTACTCGTCTTTTGGAAATTATTCACCTATGCTAGACCCACATGAGATTCACATATGGTAATGAGTATAGTTATATCTTTTGGTCCCATAGATCATTTGTCTTGTGGGCATACTAAAATCTAGTTATCTATTGCTGTGACTGTGTGAAGTGCCACAAGTCGCTGCTTGTGTAATATACTAGATGTGATGTTTTGAGTACTAAGGATTTATGAAGCATGAGGGTGGGGATCCATTCATTGTTCCAAATTATGGTTACGAGACTTGGGCTTGTCCACAAAGAAAGAGGAAGAAAAAGTATTTAGAGATTGTGAAATCACAAAGACCATGCACTTGATTGCTTTCCTCTCACTTTTGCCTAGAACAACACTTAGAAATCAAGGAAAATCTTGATAAAATGCATATTTATGATGCAAAAATAGGTTTTTAGGTTTCTCTGTAATTATATCCAACTAAAAAGTGTAGTGTGTGTTAACATATCAAGAACAAACATATCAATTGCATGGTATATGGTTTTTGTTATTTTGTTTGTAATGGGTCCTAGGGGAAGGAAATTAATGAACTAAAAAATAATGCTTGTGTTGTCTTGCACCTTGTTAAGTGGTTCTAGGCTTGTTTTTGACAATTGAGTTCATGCCCTTGTTTCCATTGTTTCATGTGGTGTGGGCAAGGGAAAATGTCTTGCTGACATCTAAAGGGTCATGATTTTATACCTAAAATTGAGCCAAATTTCAAGCTCTAAATATTTTTTTGACTAAAAAAATGTCTTCATATGTATACGTTTTTGGTGTCAATGGTAAAAGACTCATGTGGAACTATTGCTCTCAAGTCTTAAAGCAAAAAAGTTTGTTTTTTTACCGTGTTCCAATTAACATACATATAGGGATCACAAACACATTGTTAAAAGATGTGCAAGATACTTCCCTTCAACGAAACATATTCAAAGTGAAATCGAATACAACCGAAAGTATCACATGTCTACAATTTTAAGAGTTAGATAGTGGATAAATCACACATGACATACCTATTGTCATTGTTGTGAAGTCTCTAAAATCCAAACTTTCAAGTTCATATTGGAATAAGTGGTGGCTATCATATACCAACGTTTTTAATATGGGGAAAATAATGCCTTATTCCCCAAAGAGGTAAACCATGGGTCAATCAAAATGCCCCATAGCCAATCCCCCTAAATTGACATCACATATTCTCGCTTAGTGGGTGGGTGTTGGTCATGAAATGAGTGTATTGAAGTATGGAAAAGATGGGTTAATGGCCACCCACCAAGATTGACTATTGGCTCTACCCTATGCCTCTATGTTGACCAAAAAAAACCAACATTATGTAGAGGAGCAAGATATTGAATTTTAATTATTTGATACATTTCCCTCGTCCATTGAAATCCTTTGGGGTCTTTGCTTTCGTAGGTAACATCAAAATCTAGTGCACGAGGAGCATAATCGTTAAACTAGTGCAAACCTTTAAGAGTTTTTTTAACATGTATCTTATGGGGATGTATGGGCTTCTATACGCGTGTTTATGTGTGTACATCTGTGTATCTGTATGTATACATTGATACAAGAATATATCTTTTTTAGATTATCTCAGTGTGGTTTATAAGATTTTTTTGGGGTTTATATGATAAATATATTAATTTCTATTAGTGGAAAGTTAAAATTTATTTGGGGTGTTTGTCATAAGTATGTTTATGTTTGTGATTATAAAGTTAAAATTTATTTCAGGTTTTTATTACATGTTTTTAAGCTTATGAATGTAAAGTTAATTGATTGTTAGGGTTTTTAAAACATAATATACATGTGGTTATAAAGTTAAAATTTATTTTGGATTTGTATGATAAGTATGTTTATGCCCGAGTGTATAGTTAATTTTTTGGGTTTTTTAATGATAAAAAATTATTTAAGGAATGATGTTTTTTGTGTGGATATATTTAGGAATGACAAGTGTGTTGTCTCACCTTGTTCGAAGTGTAATATTTATTGTTCTTCACTGGATTGTTGTTTCATTTACATTTTTGTTTGGTGAATTATTATTACAATTGTTCAATCGAGTGTTGTTTCATTTAAAATTTATGTGGACTCTACTGTGTTTTAAATTTGATTGATGTTGTTAGGATGACACTATGTCAACCTTCATTGTCATTCAACTTATGTTAACAATTTCATATTTTAAATCAAGAGTTTACAATTTCATTGTATAAAAAAATAATATTTTGAAGTTACTATACTTCAAAATATTCAAACCTTATTGCCACATATAATTGTTCAATATATATTGGAATACGTTCAGATGATATGAAATACGCATGCTTATGCCTACGTCTACTTAATGAAGATTGTCCAATAATGTTTTGCTTTTGGTGTATTTAAGAATGCCAAGTGCATTCTCTCTACTTGTTCAAAATGTAAGCTTTACCATTGTTCAATTGAATGCTTCTCCATTTACAATTTTACATTTTGACTTACTATAAAATTTAGGCTATTATTATACTGTAAAATGAGATTTGTGCTGACTTTTTTTTATATTTACTTATAAAGTGGATTGAGTTTGTAGTTGGGTACATTTGCCAATATTTTATTTGTTATAAACTGTATGCATTCCTACAATAGTGTTTTAAAATTGCTTTAAAATAAAGCAATTATATGTATTGAACTATTGCAACAATATACTTAAATGATTTCATAGTTGCATATGTTAATTAGGTATTTGATTATTTTAATTTGGGTTGGGGATTGATAATCATGGTGAGGGAAACAAAAATAGAACACATTTATGAATATTATAGTTAAAAATATGCTCCAGACGCATTTTTTATGAAACCCCCACAAAAGACTTGATTGCTAACTGTATGCTTGTTTGCCTTCAAGTCTAAGGGGAGGGGGATGTAGTGCCCACTCCTCTTTGACATTGATATCACTATGATTTTGTTTACTTTGGATTAGAGCCATAGACATTGTTATCATATTCGATCTTTACACATTGATAGATGAACATTACTATATTTGATTAGCTTATTTGATAGACAAACATTGTTATATTTGATTAGTATTTTGATGGACTTTATAGATACTTTGGTTACGGTTATGTGGTGACTCATGGTGCAAATTATATTCATAGATTGATATTTTGGTATCAATGATGGTCTAGAGTTACCACCTCCTTTTTATATGCGAACACGTTGGATTTTGATACATAAATTTTGTTAGACGTCTTAGCTAGTCTTGTGATCTCTTTTGTCGATGAAATGAAAGAATTGAAATATCTCGAAATCGTAAACAATTGGTGAAATTACTTGATTTTAGTGATGATTTAGTTGTGTTAATTGACGATATGAATTGATATGTATATGTGTGTTTTATTATCTCGATGTTGTTAATATGGCCACGAAGCGAGAAAGGTATTGTTTTGATTTCTGCAAGAAATTGTAACACAACCAACTTAAGGGGATAGAAGACCAACAATGAAGGAATTTGGGTTATTGGCAACGGGGACCTTGACAACTTATGTAATTGTATGTTGTCTATTGTTGTTAAATGGTTAAGAGGTCCCCATTGGGGGGTGGCCTCAAATGTGACCTTGGGTAAAAATATTGTTTTCCCTTTTTGTTTTATTTATTTTGGCGAGTATTTGTATTATTTTAGTAGTTGGAGTCACCTTTATTATTATTTGTTAAGTGCTTCATTTATGTTGATTAAACTTGATTATTAGTTAATTTAAGATGTGACCAAAGGGGGGTTAATTAATGTGAGTAGGTGGTTCTTGGTTTTTGTTGGATTTGAAAGGATTTTATTGCTTTTGAGTGTTATGTACTCAACCTTGCACGTCAAATTCGGATTTAAGCTTAATGACCATTTTTGGAGGCTTGTGGGACAAGTTAAGCTTGTCCCACACCTCTTAATTTCACCTACCAACTACCCCTATGGGTTAACGGGTCAAAAATAGACCCCATTATGTGATTGTAAGACAAAAAAATGATATTTATTGCACTTTCTTACATATGTTTTTGATTTTGTCCTTTAGAGGTGTGGGTTTGAGTTTGAGTGTGTAAGAGGGTTGTCATTCCCCCAACCACCGATTTATTGTGCTTTGGGGCTTGGGTTTGACCATGTGATGTGGAGTGGAGGAGAAATGATGTGGCATCCTATATGGATTCACATCACCTCTCTCTCATCTCTTTTCTATTCATTCAAGTTTGTTTGATGATTTTGGGGTTACTTGTTTTATTTGGACTCTTACAATTTTTGGTGGAGCTTGCTTTTGGAGTGTTTGTTTGGAGTTTGGAGTTGGATTGTGCTTGATTGAACTTGGAAAGGCTTGGAGCTTGTGCTTGTGGATTGAATAGTCTTTGCAATGATAAGGTTGAGCCTTCACCGATGCTTTCTTTTGCTATTTTGTTGTGCATATGTTTATGGAAGGATGATTGTTGCATATTTGTGATTTTGGGAAATAAGATGACCTTTAGGTTGTGTAGGAGAAAATGGAAATGAGGATATTTTGGTGGGAGACATAAAAGTTTTATTGGGTATTTTAGGAGGGATTTGGGTTGGGGTGTCCCACCTTGTTGACAAGTAAAATTTGTGCTTATCTTGTTTATTTTATTGAGGGGGGCATAAGAGTTGAGGGAGACATAAGAATTGTTTTTCTTGGAGGGAGGCATAAGAATTTTGTGGGTATACGATTGAGTTCTTGGAGGCTTTAAGGCAGACACCCAAACCCTCGGGAGGCTTAAGTAGATCCCCATGTCCCTTTCTCTTTCTTGGCTTGAGTTTTGAGCCTTTGTGTTGGGAAACTTGTGTGCTGATGTGATTTTGTTATTATTCTCATTGTTGGAAGTAGTTGAATGTTGTTGTGGAGGCCATGTAAAGTTGCGATTGGTTGTCTTATACCCCATATTGTCTCATTGTTGGGGCTCAAGGACCAATGAGGAAGAAGACTTCTCTTTCTCATTTGATTATTGGTTGGGTGGAGAGTGTTGTCTACTCCCCTATTTTGGTTGTTGTGTTTGGAATTTGAGGAAGATGGTGGAGTTCAAGTGAAGATTTGACCATAGTTTCCCTTGAAGAAAATGAGAAAGGATCCCCCTTGTAAAAGAATTTTGCCATGCTATCTTGGAGGGTTTTTTTTTTGTAACTTGTATTTTTAAAGCTCCATCTTCTTGTAAAAGTATTTTCTAAAATTAAGTTGTATTTGATATTCAAGAAGTGCTCATGTTGGAAAGGAGGCATGTAAAGTTACATCTTGTTATTAGCATATGTCCTCCAACTTGTTTAGTTTATCAAGAGTGTATTGGATGTAAACTTTTATTTTAAATGGGTTAGCTCTTGTAAAATTAAGTAATCAAGACTTGCATTATCTAGATGAAGTAAGGACCTTGAAATTGTTCGTAATGAAAGTAAATCTCTCTCAAATCTAAACTTATACTTAGGAGTTTTATTGTAAATCTATTTGGAAAGAAATGGTGTTCTTGAATGGAAGGTAATGTTGACCCATTTGTATTATTGACAAACTTGTTCTAAATAAAAAAGGAGTTTTTATTCAAGTATGTTAATATGGTTGCTGCATTTCTCTCATCTTTGCAATTAGACAATATATGTATTTAGATGATAATTGTCAACTGAGAAATATGATGATAATATTTATTTGCAATTAGCTTAGAAAAAAAGGGTTGGGAATCTTTTTTTTTCACATGTACAAAGATTTATAAAATTATACAAGTTACATTTTTACGCCGAAGGCATCCCCCCTATGGGAAAGGCCTTTGTGGAAGTTTATGTGACTGTTAAATTTGACGGTTTGACGGCCGTCTGGACGTTTATGCTTTTTCTGCCTATTTTAGCTTATCTCTACTATTTTTAATAATTTTGTTTTTAATAATTAACAATTTTGGCTTTTGTTTTTTATAAGTGCAGTTATTTTTAATAATTTTGTTTTTAAGCTAAAAACATATAGTCTTACGGTTGAGTTGTTAGAGCTAAAAATAGAAAATTAGTGAGTCGGGCAAGCCCATATATATCCAGATCAAAATGAATCAGCTATTGCAGGTAAATGGGAGTCATAGCCATTGAAGAATTTGCAGATGAAGGGTAGAGCAAGCCAGATCCACCCTGTCATAACATAAATTCATGGGTACTCACTATAAACATTTACATTATTTGGGTAAATTAGAAAGAATAAAAAATAGATATCGTTGGTTATGTTTTGCTATTTTGACCTGTTGTTGAGAGAGAGGTCTGCATATATAGTATATACATGTATACACATCTGTAAATCACTGTGTCTGTATACGAACATGTACCTATGTATGTGTATATACTACCACGAAATATATGTAAAAGTAGTTCTAAACTTAATTATATAAAAAGATAAATATTTACAAGTAAGACCATTGAAGGAATCACTTGGGTGATAAGTAATCTAAATAATTAATACTTCTGTATGTGTGTGTTGTGTATGTGCATGAAGGTGCCATTGCGGATGTTTCTGTGATTGTGTTAAATTTGACGGTTTGACGGCCGCCTGGACGTTTTTGCTTTTTCTGCCTATTTTAGCTTTTCTCTACTATTTTTAATAATTTTGTTTTTAATAATTAACAATTTTGGCTTTTGTTTTTGATTAACAATTTTAGATTTTCTCTCTTATTTTTAATAACTTTGTTTTTAATAATTACAATTTTGGCTTTTGTTTTTTATAAGTGCAATTATTTTTAATAATTTTGTTTTTAAGCTAAAAACAGATAGTCTTACAGTTGAGTTGTTAGAGCTAAAATTAGAAAATCAGTGAGCTGGCCAAGCCCATATATATCCAGGTCAGAATGAATCAGCTATTGCAGATAAACGAGAGTCATAGCTATTGAAGAATTTGTAGGTGAAGTGTGAGTGTAGTTACTGTTTGTGTTAGGGTTTAATCTTTGTTTTTTAAAATAATGTGTTTTATACAATTGATAGCCGAATTAATCTCGAAATGCGATTTCTCAAAGTGGGTAATGAATTTTTATCGAAGCAGGTATTAGAATTTATCCAAAAGATGACTTTTACCTTCAAAATTTATCGAGGCAGAGTGAGACGAGTGGATTTTGATTAGCTATATAACAGGTAAATGCTAGAGCAAGCCAACACATTCATACATACCTTGAAATTTATTCATGCCCCATTGATACAATCATAGCTTCATTAACAATTTCTTGTACCGTCCTTTCTCCATGAATTCCTATTAATTTCCTTAGATCCACCCTGTTATAACATAAATTCATGGGTACTCACAATAAATATTTACATTATTTGGGTAAATTAGAAAGAATAAAAAATAGATATCGCTGGTTATGTTTTGTTATTCTTATTTTCGAGATGATATTGTGTTACGAGTAAAACACTTGAAGATATAGTTTTTAGAGCTTGAAATCGTATTAATATGTAATATAGGCCTAGAAGGGTTCGGTTCTGACTCTTTGGTGATGTAGTATGTAATCATTTAAATCAAATTTCTTGCTTTAAAAATTCCCTTACAAAAATACAAAACAATGTTTTTTTATTGTATTATTTAATTATTTTAAAGGTATTTGTATACATTTTTAAAGAATTTGTACACACACACACACACACACACACACACACACACACACACACACACACACACACATATATATGACAATCAAATTTTAAATATGCAAATTACATGTGAAGGTTATTGCAAATATTTGTAAATATTTAACAGTAAAAATCTTAAAAACTAAATGGGGAAATATTATTTTTGTAGAGAAACATTTGTGCAATTTATTCTAAACCATAATAAAAAAATACAATTTACTATCTTCTTATGTATGGCCTATACTAATATACAATTTTTAATAACTCTTTATAATCTTTTTGGTTTTGTTGTATTATATTTGAGAATGAAATTGAAAATATAGAATAATCTTAATGGAGGAGTCCCTCCTTTTGAATTCACATATACATTTAGTGACATGCGAGAGCACGTGCCTTTGTCATTGACGAGATTCGTTATGTGTTGAGGGGCTCGTTCCCAATGAGGCCATTTCGAAGCGTCCCATGTTGGATGTTAGATTGATCAACGACAAGGATTTTAAAGTTGCTCGTCATACCTAAGAACATCTTGGTGGACTAACATACTTCTTTTCCCTCTCCAGTTTAATATAATGCATACTCGAAACACAATTCCCCTCCCCACAATGGGACTGACATTAACTACGCCTCACTTGTAGAGGGAGGAAGAGTTTAAGCATATTCAATGTGTTGTTAATGTTTTGCATTGCAGGCAACTGAGACCACCTAAAACAGTGGTAGTCGAAATGATCAGAGATCGCCTCCACCTAATACCAACATCCCCAAATTGTTTCCATTGTGGCAATATATATCGGACATAGAATCAAACTTTTTAAGCACATGTTCAGTTTT
Source organism: Taxus chinensis (assembly GCA_019776745.2). Classification (NCBI taxonomy): domain Eukaryota; kingdom Viridiplantae; phylum Streptophyta; class Pinopsida; order Cupressales; family Taxaceae; genus Taxus; species Taxus chinensis. The sequence continues at coordinate 272,302,905 of CM034146.1, read as the reverse complement.
TGTAATCCAACAACTATGCATTTCAAATTTCTTTATCATTGTATCTCCATATAAATACCTATAGTTTTCTTACTTCAAGTGTACATATTGTTGTTATTATTTTCCATTCTATTTTCTTGACATAATAATCCATATTTCATTTCAAATAAATGCATGTATATATTAGGATGGAACATATGGATCACATAATCTAACTTTTCAACATACGTGTTCAATTATTCCTTTATACAATTGCTCGCTTCTTTATGTAAACAAACAACACATTTGTAATGTGTTATTCATAATATTTGCACACAAATACATATAGTATTAAAATTCCTAGAAACAAACATGCAAATTTCAGTTGTTTTCAACCAAAGCTTTGTGCGTTATATCACTTTTTTACCTATTGAATTGTCCAAGGGTTAGACTTCATGTTTTCTCTTTTTAGAAAATATAAAATAATAAGGAAGCCAACTTTAAAGGTTCTCATTCTTTACAAATGCATGCTTTCCTGAACACATCCTTCATTTAATGATTGACTTCCCTACAAGTTTACATTTATTACCATATATTTGCAGAATTCCCACTATCTCGAGCATCTTTTAGTTGTCCATGGAAATAAATTTGACACACGAAGGCATTTATCAATTGATTGAGGGTGGTTCCAATGTTGACCCCACATTTCAGATAGTACACTTGTCTTCCCTAAGGTCCATGCTCAACACGGGTGCCCAACATCGTGTTGACCTTTCAGATGGGATACATTTTTAGACAACACTTCTACCCCTCCAAATTTGCAAGTCGTGTAACCGGAAAATCAATACAAGAAGGCTCCATTGTGTGCTTACACAAATCCCTCGTTAGAATGATCAAAAGTGAACTGTAAGCTTCATCTCTTGCTCAATTACCAATGTACATAAACTCCCTATATTAAATATAATTTCTTTCTGTTTGTTTTTTTCCATCCGTTGCTTAGTTCTAATTCTATCCCGATTTTATTTTCCATTGCAGGATTGTTCTTATCATTAAAATGTATGTTGTTTTCGAAACACATTTGGTAATCGGTGCTCCAATCCAACTACCAACAAATGCTCTCGAACACAGTTAGTTGCTGGGAATAGATGCAAGTGCAAATAGGGTTAACAAATATTTTGTGAGAACACCAACTAAAATAAGTGTTTTGAATACATCTATGCACATGTGGTCCGTAGAGGGTCGTGCCCTAGAAAAAACAAGCCTTCGCAAATATCACAATGCAAGGGGAGAGGGTTCCGTGTTTGGGTTTGATTTTGTAGATTAGGAAAGGGGAAATTCACATCACTTGTTTCAATGAGGCCGGCGAAGCATTCTATGAGCATATTGAAAATGGGAAGCTATATACAATTTCCAATGGGAGGATTGCGAGGATTCCTAATGCAAAGCTATGTTACATCCATTTGAATAATGCTTTGGATATTTTCCTGCAAACGTCCTCAACCATAACTTGACTCATAGCAAATGAGGATACAATAGCACATGTATAACCAGTTTCTCCTCTCATTCTAACTGCTTTCCACTTTGCAATCCACAAATGACTCAAACAGAACATCCCACCCCTTCCAATACACAGAGATTTCCCATATTCTCGCCCTCATTGCTAACTATTGAAGCCCAACGTTGGTTCTACAAAATAATAGATATGTTGGCGAACAACCAAACTTGCTCAATCTGTTTGGAAAATTACCTTGGAATTAAAACAATTTCCTTTGAAGGCTTTCCCTCCTGTAACAGATGCAAATATGAAAAACAAGGCCACCACTTCTCTTCATGGAACAACATGGACCCTGAAAAGCATGCTACCGTTCTTGCGTCTTTAACCCAAATCGAGGAGATGCTTATCACACGAGTTAATCCATTCCTACAAGTCACCCAAGTACGTGGCGGGTAATACAAATACTCAGGACACACCATAAGTTTCCCACAAAACATTACTTCAATAACAAAGACCCTACCTCACCGCCTTGGAGATTTGGACAAAGTTCTCATACAAAGGGAAGCATCTAATTTAAAAAATTATGATTTCTAGGTCAGTAGATCTCGTGTTTAGGCAACCTTGCAATATAAAATCCAAAACGATCCCTATTACAAAAAGGTCTTAGTCGACGATGACGCCCTTTCCTCTCTACCATCCAAGTTGTCAAATGTTTCCTCCTCTCTTAACACAGCCACAATGGAACCACCCCAAATGCAAATTGCCTCTAAAACTCATGGTATTGATGTTTCCACTGACTTTGATGAAACATATGAACACTCATTGTATTTCGTGCCAGCACCTCACACTACATGAACAACAGAAGAGGAAATCGAACAGTTCTTGCTTAACCATGATGGTAACACTCCATTTACCATGCCATGGCCAGAGCTTGGGTTATTGCCAATAAATGAATACAATACAGAGGGCCTGCTCTCAATGGCTTTCCCAACTTTATTTCCAAGAGGAAAAGCAATGTGGCAATAACCTCACATAAAAGAAGTTCCAATGCATGGATATGCTCTTCATTTGATGCGTTACCATGATGGGCACTTCGGTTCCCACCCAAGATTTTGTTACTTCATTCTAAACCTCATAATGTGACACAAAAGTCAGTCCACAACAACAATTTTTATGAAACAAAACCTCAAATCTAGAATCCCTTCGACAATTAGAGATATGCGAAGATAACTACTAGAATGCCCTAAAGACAACCTCCTAGACGGCTTAATGTGCTTTAGATCGAGCCTTCGAGGGAACGTTAATTCTGGGAAAAAATTAGAAGCGAGTTTTCCGATATGGTGGAACAATTGGGGACACCAACCTTATTCTTCACTCTAAGTGCTGCAGACACTAAATGGCCAGATCTCCACAATATTATGCCTGGTGAATGCCTAGCTGATCCTCGAGACGCACAACGTTGGAGAACACTTAACATTGTCTCTAACCCTCATCGAGTATCAACATACCTGCATCACGGATTCACAATATTTCACGAAGAAATATTGTAGAAGGAACTTGAAGCAGTAGATTTTTGGTACAGGTAATCAAATCTACTTATTTCAAAGTGTTTTTCAAACTACATAGCTAATGTTTATGTTCCCTCGTCTCACAGGTATGTTTGGCAACATAGAGGCTTCACACATGTCCACAGTTTATTGTGGCTTGAGAATGTGCCTAAAGTTGACGAAATGGATTGGGAGGATACAACAATTATTGGGGTGACAAAACAATACTTTGATAAGTTTGTGTCTGCCTGGAACCCTGCTTGACTTGCAACTGCTTGGATTTTGTTCGCAGGTCACTCTTAGATGACCCTTGCTTGCTAGATACAACACAAATTCTATCCTCCTCCCTACATGCAGACCTTGAAGAACTACTTAATCATGTTCAACTCCACACTAAAATTTCAGAGCAGACATGCCTGCGTAGAAATCAATCACAGATGCAGTGTAGGTATAACGCCTCATGGGCCATGCAACCTACTTCTTCCTTGCACATTGAAAGTGATGGGAAAATTAAGTACCTCCCTTCCAGAAATGATGACAGATTGAACATCGAAAATTGAACTATGATATACATATGGAGAGCAAATGTCAATTGCCAACCGGTACTTTCCCCCCATGCCGTTCTTAAGTATATTGCAAAATATGCTTCGAAAGCTGAGCAATATTTAGAAACATATCACCAAATGCTATCTAGATTTTCAAGAGATGCTGACGCAAATTCTCTAGCACATATTGTGATTCGTAAAATGCTCACAGAAAGCGTTATTGAACATGACATAAGCGCACAAGAAACATGCCACATGTTGGAAAAAAATGCCACTTGTAATGTGTAGCCATCCATTTGTATCATTAAATGTTGGCAAAAAGATTTTGAGACGTGTCGTTGAAAGTGACGTTGTAACGTCTTGGTCATGACCATTACTATGATGACTTCCATCTTTGACATTACAAACGTTGACATGTGATTTGTCTTAGGAAGGTGTATTCTTTTGACGTTGAAAATCACGTTTGCAATGGATAAGTTATTATTGTTCAGAATTCATGCTAGTTATAATTCTGTTTACTTGGAAGCAAAACCATTATGCTATGTGAAATATAGGTTGTAAATCTATACCGTTGTTTCACATTTTCCATATGCTAACAACACACCTTGAATCAATTCCATTATCCAAGGTATGCTTCGGTTCTTCTTTATTGTCATCTTGTTAATTGACATGCTGAATGAAACATATTATGGAACCGAGAAATATTTTGTTATAAATTGTGAAGGACCTAACTTCAGGTGCCCTTACTCGGCATCATGCTGCAAACTGTAAATTTGGAACTCCTTTATTAATGTTTTTGCAACGCTGATGAGCATGAGGAGATTAAGGATCTGTTGTGGACTAATAAGGTAAATGCCTGAACCTTGGTTAAAATGTGTGATGTTATTTGGATCTGACCCAAACTATAATGCTGCCCTATTGGATTTTTGACCTAGGGTAATAATACTTACCTATGACCTATTACTTAACTATTTTGGTTGATGCCAAAAACTAGGTTGTGGTTCTTACCTTATATAAATTCTAATCTAAGAGGTGATGACCTAACCTAAGGAGGTATGTTATAAGGCTAGGAGTCTTGAACTAACCTAAGAACTAAGGTGGAAAACCTAACCAATGCTAAGGTGACCTAAACTATTACTAAGCCTAAAGGGGACCTATGGGTTATGTGACAAATGGAAGGTTGGTGGCGGTGGTTTCTAAGGTATTAATGAGAATTAAATCTCATTCCTTACATCTTAATTTGCCAAGTTTGGCGGAGGCAAGGAAGGTAGGTAGGATGCCTAGCTGGCATTATTGCTAAATTTAAAATGCATGTTAAATTTTGAAATCAATTTTGCCAAATTTGAAGTGGCGGTGGCGTAAGAAAAGAGAGGGAATTTTCATTCAATGCATTCAATTGCATTGATTTCGGTGAAGAAACCACCTAGGAAAGAGGAGAAGGGGGTTTTGTGGAAGTTGTTGGTCATTTTAATCTTTCTGGTTTTTTTTGCTTTGCATGTGGTTTTGGTTCTTCGAACCAACAAGTCTATTTTTTTCGATCCATAGCGATCTTGAGCATCCTCGAACTATTTTTGAACCTGTGGAAACATGGAGGTAGTTGGGAGAGTTGGTTGTTGACATTGTTTTGGAAAGAAGATATTTTTGGGAGGCTCGGATGAAGATCTTCTACAAGTCAAAAGAGAACACTATCAGGCATGATAGGCTCTTCTTATTAAATAGTTCTTCTTTTTACTAAATGTCTTCATTAAAAGAACTTTTCTCTTTGAAATGAATGATTTTGTGGAAATGCCTTGGTGCATTTTTGGCTGTGATCTTCTGCTTGAGTTTGTTGTTTGGAAAAGATGCAAAATGGGCATTTTCTTGATGCATCTTTGAGTAAATCATGTTTATCTTATTGAAACTCGAATGTTGCTTAAGTCGTCTGGACTTCTGATTTTTTGTGTAAAATGGATTAGGGAAAAATCGTTTGATAAAGAATTGAAATGGGTTTGCTTTCTTCTGAAAAGGAAAGTATAAAATGTTTTGTTCTTTTTTGAAACTTGTTATTTCTGTTAAGCTAAGATGGAATGACTGTTTGGATTCTGCGTTTTGCGGATTTACATTTGTTGAATGTAATAGAAATGATTTTATTACTTCTGAGCCTTGCTCGTTTGCGTGGTGAATATTTGTTAGACTGCCTTGAAAGAAGATAACCTTTGCATTCTTGAAGTTGCTTCGGGTTATGTCACTTCAGTTTGATCCTTCACTGTCATGCTAGTTGGGAGCCTTTGTCTTATGGAATCAAACTTGTTGAAAATAATAATAAAGGAGTCTTACCTCGCGTTGTGCTTAGTATGGGTAACACCTGTGAATTATTGTGTACCTGTTGAAACATTTGGTAGAAGTTCCTGTTGTGGAAGAATGATGTTATGAAATTGTTCTCCATTGCTCAAATTAGATAAATTTTGATTTAAATTTCTTTTGGAACTGTTTGAAGGCATTTTGGGGTTTACTCACCTGTGCATTATAATACAGTTGGTTACTGAAGGAATAACTTACCTTAAATGAACTAGATAAAATTTCAGTTTTGATTATTTAAGTAAATGAGTTGATGTTGTTTTTGGTTTGCTCCTTTCCTTTGAGTTGATTTTGAGTTTCTAAATTCGGAGGTTAAACCTCTTTGTTGTCCCTCTTTGTGTTCGAACCGGGTTAGGTTCTATCCCTTCTTACCAAATGGTTCTTTTCATCAATTGGGGGATCCATGTCGACTTGACGATAATCTTGTTTTTGTATCATGCATAGGAGGACTAAGCTTTACTTGTAGTGTGGAAGCTATCAACGTGAGAGGAATTTTATTGTTCAGTTGTTGTTGTGCTTTTTGGTAATAATGCCAAATCTATTTACCCAAAATTCCTCCCTCTCTTAGCGTAGCTAATACACAACTGTATTTATTCCTTCATATGCTGAATGGACCTTATTCTTCTTGGGTATTCAACTTACATATAGCTTAGTCTATGTCAATCCAAATAGTTCTCTGGCTTCAATGTTTGGTCAGAAGTTAAAGGATTGTTTGGCGAAGTCTAGATTGGTTCTTTTATGCTGATATGCACTTTTATTCTTGGAAAGGAATATTTCGATCCCCTCTCTTTCCGAGTAGGGTATTCATTGTTGTTCTTTCTTCGAAATCTGAAGAAATTTTACATTATGTTTTCTCTCTCTGAGTTGTTGAATACAATGTTGTTTTCGTTGAATTCCGAAGGATGATAAAGGTTGTTTCAATTGCATCTGTTCACTTTCCCTCTTCTGCATTAAACCTGGTTAAAGCCGAGTGACTAACAGAAGGAAAATAATTCTTGTTTAGGAATGTAGTTGATACATCATAAATCCCTTTCTTAAAGATGGAATGAAATTGGTTTTTGGTATGGTATGAAGAGTATGTTTGTGCTACGAATTGTAATTCATGACTTCTTTAGATAATTCTATTTTAAGAACTATTTGAGTTAATAATATTCTTGAAAATTTGTTAAATCAAGATTGAATTATAGGTATCTATAGTATGAAGCAGATAAGTAATTGAAATGGACTATTACTTATCTGTTGTAATTTTTATTATGAAATTACTGATTGAAAAGTGCTGATTTGATCTTGAGTCTTACTTGATGTAATGTGGCTACCCCTTCAGTTCTTCCCTTTATGATTCTTATTCCTCTATGAGATATCTATCTGAAGTGCTTAAATGTTTCATAAAAGCAGAGTTCTTTTTATGAGACAGTTAGTCAAAAGCACATCACTTTAATGTTTAGTGCTTATCATGCTCAGTTCGATGAATTGACTCGTGCTAGCAATTTTTGCGGATGGATTCGTAAGTCACAAAAGAAGACAAGTTATTTTATGATGCTTCTTGTGTTTACTTAAAGGCTGCATTTTAATGAGGAATTATTATTCTTTTGAGATGTACTTGAAAAAGGGAAAAGTTGTAAATTATACTTGAATTTATCAATGTAGAATGACATGAAAGATGTCTGAAATGTTTAGACCTGTAAAATATGTATTTTTTTATCAATGAAAAAGGATTGAGTGTTATTGATATTTGATGTGTCATTATCTTTTGGGCATACTGTAACGGGGATCATAAAATTATTCTTATTCTCTCGTAAACCTATCTATTTTGAATCATTTTAGTGTACTCAAATGAAATAGAGAGAGAGAGGGAGTTGATACTCTATTCTTCTCTTAAATGCAACTTCTAAGTTGGCATGTATAGATGAATATTCAACTAGGTCAATATGGATTAATAATTGACACTAATAGAAGAGTAAAGTTACATATGGTTTATGTATAAGTGAATTGTTGCAATGGAACCTAACTAACATATGCTAAAGGAAAGACAATTAGTCTTGGGAATAATATTTCGTTATGATCATGTTGGGTATCATACTCGAGGGATATTCGGAAAGAGGGAATCTATACCTCTTCTTAGTAAATATTAATCCTAAAATAAGGTAACTGAAAATGAAAATATATATACATGAAATAGACTTCATCTTAATGAAGTCTATTATAAAGAAATCAGAATCTAAATTCAGCCATGGATAAATTTGGTCAAGTTAAGTAAGTTAGTCTTACTGCTGTTAAGCTGGTTTGGAATGTTAGTTTGAACTTAAAGTTAAGAAACTAAAGAACGACATACAAACTGTCAAGAAGAAGGATTGGTTGCAGATTAATCTACATGATAACCATAAGTCATTTATGACTAGCAACCATAATGATCGAAGAGATTAGAAAATCAACAAGGTTGCTAAAACTGAATCTTAAATTAAGAAGATAAGAAAGTATTTAACTTCTTAACTGGATATGTACTTATAGATGAGGTGATTCCGTAGGATGTTGATACACGCCAACTGCAGTACTGTGACATCATGAAGACCGGGGGTCTTCATAATGGCACAATGTTGCAGCTGACACGTCACAACACCCTTCCGAATTGGATCATCTAGATCTACATAAACTTGGACTTGACCTTAGTTTTACCTTAGGTCAGGTTAGGGACATGCCTTCGTATAAGGGGAAACTCACGATGACTAAAAGTAACTAGACACACGCAATCGACTTGGGTTGACTGAGTATGTCTATGTACCCTTAGTCACTGCGAGTGATGCTTTATACCTTTCTATGTTGCTAATATGGGTTGTGGTAAGCCTTGGACAAGAGGACTGACAGGAGTCCGTGAAGACCATTCTAGATAATAAATGAAGTGGGGGTGAAGGACGTATTCCGTCGACGAGTATGCCATCTAGGAATATGATCATTCAAAGCATGTGAAAATCTTTGGCCAAAGTATCGCAAGCTGCTGGTTGTGTTGTCCTATATCACCTAGTTTAAGAAGCAGGATTTCAAATGAATATTGGTAACAAATATTCAAATAGACCTCTTAAACAAAACACTTCAATACCCCGAAAAGGGTAAGAGAACCAAGCATACTTAGTATACACTACATTGAGTCAACATGAAGGATCGGTCAGAAACCAAGTCATGAAATGAGAGACCGATGAAACTCTGAGTCATGAAATGAGAGATCGGAAGTTCATCGAGTCATTACAGCTACATATGGTTATCTGTTATGAGATTGATTGACATGGAATGTGTGTTCTAAATCATGAACATTTATAACAAAGAACATTATTTAAAAACTTTATACGTATGTTCTAAATTACGATAATTTAGAACATAGAACGCTATTCAAAAAACAAAAAATCCCTTGTTTCTAAAGCTTTAAAATGGGAATGTTACAGATGCCAATGCACAACAAATAACCACTTTCTTGGATGCATATAAAGTTCGTCCTACAACCATGGAACACCTACTACTTATTCAAGTTGCTCGAGATTGGAGCTACAACAAGAACCGTAAAGGTGATAAATGGAAAAAATGACCGACACAAGAATTTTTTTGGGTCCACCTGAGATTTGTGTATGTCCCAGCTTAGGATTCAACGTCATATGAAATTTTTTGTTGGTCAGAACTCCTTTTATACAAACCTTTCAGAAATATTGCCTTTGAATTTGGCTCAACCCCACATGAAATCAACGACACTTGGGACATGTTCAAGCATAACTACAGACCGTGGCATTTTTTACGCACTACTGCAGACATAGGACTCACTATAGATGTCAATTCTGACTCAAAGGTTGAATGTAGTATTCAACACGAACCAATGCAAGAATGGTAGGTCTTCGCACAACTTCGTTTGGGAAACAACACATGTCTTGACAGTCTTGATATGTTGGGGAAACAAGACTTCAACATACATAATAAATGAAGCATACATGACGTTCCACAAGATTTGTAAATAACTGGTTCATCATTCATCGAGAGAGAAAAGGTAGACACAATTAACAACAACATGTAGTCCACACCACCATCTTCCACACTTCCTTTGTCTTCAAAACATCAACTAGCTCTTGATACCATACTACACCATTGAGTAGACAAAACCCATTTACCTCCACTAAGATTGATAATTCAAGGAACGAAATGCACAAGAAAATCATTTCTAATAAATAAAATCTGGAATACATTCACAACAACATCAACATCTCTCTCACCTCTACTTGTACTCGCCCCTACCGGTGTTTCAACATTCAACATTCAACATCTCCCCATCCACAATCCATGTAGCCTTGTATATTCCAATCAAAGAACTGAAACCCCTTAAAGGCAGTACATTATCGTCTTTTCAAGAGTCACTGAAACATATAGAATATATGTTCTTATTGATGAAATGAGTTTCATATGACCAAAGTTGCTCAGCAAAATTGACATTAGGCTCCGCGAAGCTTTCCCACACTCAAGAACATCTGAATTTGGGAACAGATAAGTCATCCTCCTCAATGACCTTGGCCAATTACCACCAGTTTTAGACAGTCCCTTTGTGCAAGTAATTCCTATGGAGCAACCCTTTGGAAGGGATTCCATTCTTCGATTACATTGCAAATAATATTTCGGCAACAAGGAACAACCAATGCACAAATTTCATTCCAGAATTTACTGCTCCACATGCGAGATTCAACCCCTCTTATTGAGGACTGGGAACTCCTAATGTCTCGTACAAACACACGCCTAACTCAGCAAGAGCTCAACATTTTTAAGGATGCACCACATTTTTTTACAAAAAATGATATGGTGGACTCCCACAACCTTTAAATGTTGAAGGCATTGAACGTTCCGATCACCCAATCCATTGCTAAAAGTAACAAGTGGACTGGACCAAGAGATCCTGATGATGATCAGTTGGAACACAAAGTTCTGCTGTGTAAACAACAAAAAATCATGCTTATTACAAATCTATGGGTTGATGAGGGCCTCATAAATGGTGCCACAAGAACAACCGACATTATCTTCAACGCATCAATGGCACTGCCAACATTACCTTTATTTTTTGTTGTCAAATTTGATAGATACAATGACCAAAGTTGGGATCCCTCCAACCCGTTACATATTCCCATATGCCCTATTTCGAGAGGGAATCGAAGAAAACTATCGATTAAAATGGCCTGGGGATTAACTATCCACAAGTCCCAAAGACTTACTTTGCATAGAGCAATAGTAGACATTGGAACCACTGAAAGGCAGTGTCTAACTTTCATAACTTTCTCTAGAGTTCCCTCGCTTGCAAATATGTGCATTTCACTTGCTTTTTCATTCGAGAGGTACTCAAATATGGCGCACGTACCAACACTTGGAGCAAGAAGAAAGGAGGAAGCAAGATTACTATCACTCAACCCATCGTAAAAACTACCCTCAACTTTTATAGCAACTCCACTACTACTATACTCAACACTTCTTGTATCCAAAGTGGCACTGTTGTTCAAGGGGTATCAAATGTAATCATGTTTATTGAAACTAAAATCACCGACTAAAGGCTACCATTCATGATATAAAAAATGCAAATGTATACATGTCTCATTATGTGCATGTAGATCAACATTTATTTGATGTTGTGAAATATGATTTTTCAACTTTAAATGTATGAAATTTTAACAGAATTAAATGTACACATACAACCTTTCAATGTAATGTTTCATCTATATTCCTATACTACCACTATCAATCACACACATTATCAACTGTATAATAAAGGTTTTTTCAACAAAACACCAACCAAAAAACCGATGCACAACTAACACAATAAACCCGAATTAAATACATACAACATCAATTATAAAATAAATTAACTATCGAAGACGATATCAAATGTATTCATGCACGAACTTGTAACAAGTTTGAAATGTAGAAACAACCTTAAAATTAAGTGGCCCATCTATATTTCTACACTTACAAAATCAATCATACCCCTTATCAACATCAACTACAAAAGTAATAACTATACCTCTAAATCAAATAACATATACCGTTCGGTGTTCACATTGCATGAAACACATGCGATTGCTAGTATATATTCCTATATGAATTCACCTTTGTACAAACCATAAAATCAACATATACTAGAATACTCACTTTGTGTGTCTATATATATATAATTGAATAAATGTATTATTAAATAAATATTAAAACTAGCAATCGCATGTGCATAATGCAATGTGAATGCTGAATGGTATATGCTATTTGATTTTAGAGGGATAGTTATTAGTTTTGTAGTTGATGTTAATAACTATCCCTCTAAAATCAAATAACATATACCGTTCGGTGTTCACATTGCATTGTGCACATGTGATTGCTCTATTAGAATACAATTTATTATTCATTCAGTTGTTCGAGAGATGCAAAAGAAAATGGGCATGTTGGCACGTCTTATAAGGAAAGGCACATATTTTGTTTTAGGAAAAAATAAATGGAATAAAGTGAAACATATAGACCAGCCTTTGGCAAGGAACTAATAATAAATAATGTCCTGCCCGCTCAAACAAATAGACTGAGTATTACTTATTCAAATACCTCTCAAAATCACAAGCATTATAAACGTGAAACAAGTTTCATATGCCATGGGGAATATTGACATGACCTTTCTATAGAGATTGTCCAACAAGTGCCTTTGCGACTATGAAAAACAACCAATCCAACAAATGCTCCCATGACTGCTCCTGTAGAGATGGAAATAGATAGCAAACGAATACCCTCTAGAGATCGCGAATGTTAAAAATAATGTAAAATAGGCATACTGAAAATCGTGACTACATTAAAATGGTAAATTTGCCCTTCAAAACCCTTTGCGTCTTCAATATATTTGATGCTTAAAATCAATGCGAATGTGGGTGCGAAATTCATGTGTTAGAAAAACAAGTAGAATTGTAGCAGGAAGTGGATGAAAGATCGATGCGAATCATAAAAAATAGGTAAAATCCCGTCAAATTTAATCATTTTGAAAAAACGTCCAAACGACTGTTAAGACGTCAAATTTAGCATCACATGTAAGGAGTGCAATGTGAACACCGAAAGGATTTGGGGGAGTAGTGAAGAGTGGAGGAGGTATGAAAGATCAATTTTGAAGGAGATACATTTGTTAAGGGAATTTGAAAAAGGAGAACGTGGAGCGAGGGGATAAATGGATGGAATCAAAAAATCCATCCATCTACAAAGTTCAATGCACAAATTCGGTAACAAAACAATGAAAAAATCACAAAATTTAACCCTTACTCGTGTTTCTCCTCAAATATTCAATGACACGAATGTTAGAAAATTTGGAGAGAGATAATATAATGTGCAAACAACAAATGAAGAGTAACCAAAATGCACTCATTATCATTGTGTACCCGTCAATTTATTAAGTGAAAAGTGGTTGAAGTAGTTTCAACTGTTTATTAGTTAAGACTTAACTAATATTAATAAATAAACTTATATTAAACCTTATATTTTAATAGCAGGAACTCCTTGGAACTAAGATTCATGACCCTTATGTTAACACACACAAGACTACTTCAATTAAACCGAATAATTTACAATTAATAATCTCCACAAAAGTATGATCCCTTCATTTTTCATTCTAGAGAGTTTATAAGACATCTACCTTAATAGGAAAACAAAGGTAGCATGCACTCATTACAGCAATCATCACTCATTAAATCTATAAGTCTATAGAAAGCAACTCTACATAGAATTGAAAACCCATTTTGCATGAGCTCCTTGGAACTAAAAGAAATACTTGTTTATGCTAACATAGAAGGCTACAACTTCACTTTAAACCAACCAATTACCAAATAATAGTATCCACAAAAGGATGTTTCAGTTTATCAATCTGAAGCCCCACCTAGCTTTTCAATCAAGACTCCCATGAAATCACATTTTTCCTAATGGATGCTCATTTACCTACTTTAGGTCTTTTTATGATTTGGATGTTTTGTTGGTGCTCCATTTTTATAATGCAGTATATAATAAAATAAAGAAGAAACATAATAGTTTCATAGAATTTATAGTTAATAGAACATCGGATATAACTGTACCTAAATTTTCAATGCTAAAGTGCATTTAAAGATGAAAAACAATGTGTCCTCTGTCCTCTTATCAGTCATTTAGAGTTCCACAAGACAACTTTGAATTCAAATGAGTTGTATGGGACAACATCATAGTTTAGATCCTTGTAAAAATGTTCAACCTCTTGAAAAACTTCTACAACTCTTTCAATCCAATGTAATTTACTGTATTATAAATTCAAATCTGATTTTAAATATAATATAAACAGCAGAAACATTTAACCCACTTTGCCACTAAAATAAGAGGCCTAGAAACTGGAACAGGGTTCAAATGTGTTTGTACATGAAACCATTAGAATGGTTTGTGAAGAGTTATACAACTAAGTATTTCAAGCCACTAAAACAATCTTTTAATAAATGTAAACCAACTTTTAATATACATGAGTGACTTGAATTTAGAAAACCAAGTGGGCATTTTTCCTACTTGTGTAGATCCAACATACTCCATCCAATACTACAAACAGATAAGAACACTAATTCCTGTGAATTTCCATATACATTTTGCTAGAGCTACAATAATAATAAGAATGAAAATTTTGACTATAGCATTACCCACACTCAAAAATATTAATATGAACCCAGCCTCGTCTATTTTTTATTTCTCTTCAGATAAAAATCATCTGGAATTCAAAATGTATGCCATTCATCAGTATAAATTGATTCACAAAAAAGTGAGTGGATGAATCACACTCCTCGCAAGTACTCTACCATCATTGTTTCCAGTTGGACAACAATGGATGGTATCCAACAGAGCTTTTATTTCCTCGAAGGTGGGAGAGGAAGGAGAGAGAGAGACCTTTGCTGGAGAGCAAGGAGAGAGAAAGACCTTGGCTGGAGCGCAAGGAGAGAGAAAGAACTTGACTGGAACACTTCTCATAGATGAGTGTACTGATGCCAGTGGGGTAGTCGGTTCTTTTAAGCCCACTAGAGAAATACACTACTTCAACTTGATTATTGTCAATTTTGTACCACCACTTATCACTGGACAAGCCATATTTTGAACATGTTATATACAAAACACAATGGGGCTGCTGCACATCCTTATGGTCAATCACAATGACACCCACAATCCTGTATTTACAATCCCATGCACCTTCATTAATATTAAACTCCAGAACTCGCTCTAGCTTTAACTTTCCCTTTATTAGGTCGACACTCTCCATACTTAAAAACAATGTCTGTGAGAGAGGTGAGATTGTTATTTTGGTTGAGTATTTTGGGTTACAGCTGCATGATTTACCGCCTAAATTGAAATTAAATATGTCTACAACTGTAAATTGCGAGCGGAGTGAGAAAGTTGAGAGGGCTCTGAAATATCTTGATCAATAGGCCTGTGGTGTTTTGAGTGTAGAGACTACGGGCACAGTGAGAGCAAGTTACCCCAAATTCGTATTCCCTGCACAGGGAATCACCCAAGCCCTTGACACAATCTTCTTTTCATAGCTCATCCAATAATAGACCAATACAACTGTCCTTACCAGTGGGATAGAGACCAGTGGGAAACCTTAGAATATCAACATTAAATCTTGATCCTTTCAATCTATGTTGAAACAAGAAACGTATCAGATGTGTGAAGGGTACGTTGAATGGCACGATGAGAATCACGGTTGCCTTTCTGCAGCAAGGGCTTGAAAGCCTTTCTCATGCCTTTCATTGCCAATATACATTGCAATGTCACGCATGAATACTCGCTCTCATCCCCAATCTCAATCCCTGTGCATACAAAATGTCCCATATTTATTTATAATTGCCACAAACAAATCTTGATCTCTATTTCTCAACAAATATCTATTGCCACAAAAAATCTAATGTAGCTCTCATGAGTCATAACACCGCTCCCGCTCTCGCTATTTATCTTACTCTCGCTATATGGTTATGATATTATGATATCGTTGTGATGTTTTGAATGCATCTCTCAGTTATTTGCTTATCATCAACACCTCTAGTGATGAGATGGCTACTTCTATTGCCTGGTTCTCATCTGGTAAATGTTCGGGTACATGTCTAGTAGTGACTCAGGTGCCGATGCTGCCAGTAGTGTAGTGTAGTGCCCACATTTTTATAGCTCCAGTTATCTGTTGGTTTCTTTATTTCTAGACATGTTTTGATTGAGACTCTGATAGACTTTGGACATTTTACTATGATATTTATCCTCATGGACATTATGGCATTTTGGGCACATAGCGCCAATTGGATTAGATTCATATACTGATATATTTCATATGATGTGATGACACTTATAGGGTTATATGATAGACTTATCGGTTAGATGTTAGTCTCTTGTGGTTAATTTGATTGATGATATAGTGTGTTGGATTTAATGATGGTGATTTTCATGCTAACCTAAGTGTATGTCGTTACAATTTTATTTGTGGATGATTCATGGCAAACTATATGGATAATTGGATGCATTGCACTATCAATTGTAAATTATGTTCGGACATTATAAGTTTGATTGATATTGTGATGTATAGATGATGTTTACTATATTGGACAGGTGCGGTTAATGTGTGTAATGAGTGTGCAGGTGACAGGTATAGGAGAGCATGGGTTTCAGGGAAGCTACGCAATTATGCACAAGCGGCCCACGGGCTGAGTCCTAACCATGCTAAATGTTTGAGGCCTTAGAATAGATGTATTTAATTGGGCACCATGGGTGAACCCTCATTTTGTAATGTAATTATGTCTTGTAAAATTAATTAGGTTTAGGATGTGTTTGTATTGAGTAAACTAGCTTAGGGGTTAATAATCTTATCTTAAGTTAAGTGTTGGTTTTGGGAAAGTGTGTGTGTGTTGGTAGAAGGGATTGGGGACCACATGTGAACCTTGGGTGGACCCCACACCCTCTACCCATGTGCCCAAGCATGCCAAACCCGAAATTGGGTTATTTTGGGTAATTTTAGGGACCCCTTTTGAGTTTGGGGGTTCCCTTAGCATGAAAAGGGGCCCTTGGACCCTACCTAATAGGTAGGGGGGTCTATTTCCAAGGTTTGGAGGGATTTTCCCTCCCATTTAGCCCTCTTTAGTCACCATCCATGTAAGATGGTGGGATTGTGTGTAATTGTTAAAAGTTGCTCCACTTTGTTTTATTTTAGTTTTTAGCATTTTGGGTGAAAAGGGATAAAAGGTGAGTTTACTCTTACTTATTTTGTTTTTGGAATCTTTGACTCTTGAGAGGAGAGGGGGTGACACTTGTCATTTTCCCATTGGTGAGGAAACTTTTGGGCTCCTCTTTTTATTCTTTCTCATGTGGGAAGAATGAGTCTTCTTGGTTCATTTTTTTGGGAGCACTTGGAGGGAAGCTTGGACAAAGGGGAAAAGCTTAGAGTTTTGGAAAGCTTATTAGAGGTAGGGTTCTTATCCTTTTTCCTTCTTAGTTTTGCTTATCTTGTATGTATGCTTGATCAATGAAATAATGTGTGTGAAATATGTGTTGAGATGTGTATGATGAATGTAGTTATTGTTTGTTCTTGTGGTTTTTCTTGTTTTCTCTCCACCATCATTTGGATTGATGGTTTTTTTGGAGAATGTAGGGGAAGAGAGAGGGATTTCCCTCTCAAACCTCATGGTTGTAGGTCAAGCCATGAAGGTCCCTTCTCATCCCCTCATATGGTTTGAGGTGGGAGAAAGGCTCATATGGCTTGAACCTTTCCCCATTCTTGGTGAGGAAACCCTTTGGGTTTGAAAATCCTCCCAAGAAGGATTTCTATAGCATAAGGAGGAATAAGGAGGATGTATGATTAGGAGGTATAAGGAGTTTTTATATATATGTATTTATTGGTGCTCCTATGGTTGGACACCTTGATTTGGGCATCCTTCTTCCTCTCTTCCCCCTTGTGAGGTTGATCTTATTCTCCTCATGTTGTGGTTTTTCATTGTATAGTAGGTCTAAGCAGTTGAATGGTCTTGTGTTTTCTCTTGTTGTGTGTTTAAACCCCATTATTACTTGTGCACATTGTGGAAGCTAGTTCCTCTCTCCCATGGGCTTGGGGGAGGCTAGCATGACTTCCAACCATGGAAAGGCATGTGATGATGCCTATTGGTTGGGTGGTAAAAAAGCCATGTTCTCTTGGAGTTAGTCCTTGTAGGAGTAATGGAGTTGGAGCTCATGTTGGAGATAGTTGAAGCCTCTTGCCATCTTGGTCATCCTCATCTTTTGTGGGCATTCTCTTCTTGTTGTAAATAAATGTGGCTTGTAAAGTTCTCACTCTTGTATATCACCATTTTGTACTCATTGCTTCTTGAGAACATTGGTCCTTACGAAGAAAGTTGTTATTTTTATTGTGGCTAGTATCTTGTAATATTATCATTTGAGAACATAACGAAAACTATGAAATTTTTACTTCAATGTCTCTTGTTGGAAGGTGTTGTTTTGTTTAGAAATCTACTCATTATATAGTTATTCAATAGACACTTGGAAACTTGAAACATTTAGTTGTGCATTGCATATATAAAAAAAAAATAAAAATTAGTGTGCTTGCATCATTTAAATCATTAAGGAAAAACATGGCATTACATGTAGTTGAATATTCTTCTTGGGTAAATGTCCATAATTGGAGATTGTGATTGCTTTCTGCTAGATAGAGAAGAGTATCATGTCATACCTACTTCAACTTCTATAATTGACTCAGATTTTTCTTGCACTACAAAGTATGTTTGACATTTGACACTTGGTTAGGAATAGTAGATGTTAAGGCTTGAACTAATTTTAGCTGACTTAAATTCTCTTTTGCACCAACCAACACAATTCCCTTTGGCTTCAACCTGCATTATCAACATAAATCTCAATATATTGGTTGTTATTAATCAACACCACCATCCAGTTCTTTAATTTTTTTTGACATAATTATCTACCAGCTACCTAACCCACAAATAAACATTACCTTGCCTTAAAAAGTATGAGATAGGCAGCCAAACTACCCTGTGAATTCACCTCAGAATTTTTTTTTGCAAGCAAAAAATCTTTGAGTTTGAGTGACCATTAAGGCTCGCAAGCCACTGTCGTTGTGGGAAATCAGCAAAATAGAAGAAAAATCAACTTGTGACAAAATGATAATGGCAAATCAACCTGCAGGAAGCATCAATATTAGAGATGCTAAAAACAATTGAAAGAGAAATTGCCAAATATTTAGCGAGGACCACACCTATGTTAGGCACTTTTAAATTTACTTCACTTCCAACTAAGGTCAGATAATCCATAACAAGCACTTGAATTTCATATGAGTTCCATTAAAATGGACTTATGAGAACAAGAAATAGAAGGAATATAAGTCATACAACTTTTGACACAAGAAGGTGAACTTGAAACTGTTAGGGCGATAAACATTGAGAAGTATATGGAAAAACATCAAAACACTGGGCTTGAATGCCTCTGTATTAGACGTCAAATAGCTCATAGGTCTGACCAGAGATCAATGTTTACAAGGATTAGGCAATCCTTTTTCTTCCTATTATGATTAACTGGGGCTTAAAGTCAGTCTCCATTTAAGCTGATCTAAGCAGGAACTGCACACCATTCTACCTCCCTAGAGGACTCAAAATATACCTGCAGGAGAAAACCCTTCCACCAGAACTGTGCATGAAATTATGCCCATGCATCCAAGTTTTCGTTCTCTAGGCTCCGATCCCTTGTCTGATGACCGAAAGTTGTCATGCTTACCTTTTCTCAAATTCATCAGGACCATAGGCTCAAAGAAACCCAAACAACTTTGGGAGTCATTCGTGGATAGTATATTCACAACTGTTGTTCATCCACTAAATAATGGACCGTGCAAGGAATCATTACTCAAAGTACGGCGGGACATCCTAGCAAGATAATCAAAATTTGGAAGCCATCAATTGTCAAATCTTTGTCTTTCCGTCAGCATTGCGTTCTTCGAGAGGCCGAGATCCCTTCTTTAAAAGAAACTCCACGACTGCTTTATGGCTTCTACTTGCTGCCTCCTGAAGAGTCGTCTGCCCGAACATATCCGCTTGAGCAGTGAAATTTTTTATGGTGATCAGGTGATTGAAACCCTGCACAAAACATTACATGCAAAGACGAACACACAAATTTAAACACAACAAATCCGCATTCCATGCAAAAAAAAAATTTAAACACAACAAAAAACGAAAAACGTCCAAACAACCGTCAAAATTAATTGCATTAAAAAATGTCCAAACGACCATCAAATTTAATATAGTCGCAGAAACGTCCGGAGGTCCTTTACCATAGGGGGAATGCCTTCGGCGTAATTATAAAATTTAAACAATATATATAATAGTTTAAATAATATATATTATAAGATTAAATGTGAATCGACCACATTTAAATAAAGTTGAGGCTTTATAAACAAAGAAAAATACATATATTAAACACTGAGCAAATTTCCTTAGGGCCGCCATCGTTGTAGTGGGGGGAGGGTTATATTATTTAAAAAAAAAAAAAAAAAAACAAAGAAAGAAAGGGGTGGGGGGCGGTGCCCCCACCCCAATCCACATATAGTATGGATAGGGGTGGGGGCGCCGTCCCCCACCCACACCTTATTAAACCAAAGCCATATTATTTTTATACGGCCCCCACTACATTAAAACGTGCCACTGTTAAAAAAAAAAAAGAAATTTGGCCGCTTAAGGTATATACATATATATATATATATATATATATATATATATATATATATATATATATATATATATTGAATTTCGGATTTGTAAAAAAATAATAATACAAAAATATATATACATATTCGGAGCTCTATATACTAACATATAAAAGCTTTTAAATATACAAGATTCTTAGAATTTGATTCATATTTATTAGTTGATGTTGTTTTATTGTAGATAGTGATTTTTTAATGTAAGGATGCATAAATATATGACACAATATTTTTAAGATTCCAAGAAATATGATTAGAGAGTGGAATTACTTCAAAATCTAGCATCTCTTACTGCCCACTCATATGGTGACTATGAGAACTGAATGGGTTATATACACCGTGGTGGATATACATGTATGAATCCCCAAGAATTATATCATAAGCATCAATTGACTCTACATATTAAAATAGTCTATCTTTAAAAATATGCAAGATACCATATGAGAGACTTCATTGATGAGTTATATGTATACCTTTAGTGTTGTAGGAACTGAACCATTCAAGTTTTTAAGGATGTAGATGAGGCATTTGATAAATTATATTACTTGATCATTTCTTCAGAGGTGATAATCTTCATGTCAAACCACCATCAATTATAAAATCTAGTGGATTCACTTATAGCCACACTTATGAATAGAAGAAATGTTTTGTTTCAGTTCCTTTTGAGATTTTTGTGGTTGTTGCAATGAGGTAAGTATCTTACAATTTTGTATCCTTCACTTCTCTCTATGCTTTTGCACATTTAATTAGAATTTTCCACGCATGACACCTGGTTTCACATGTACTGTTGGTATTTTGTTTGTCATGTCATTTACTAGTCTTAGACATTTTGTACTTGTATAAAGTCAAGTATACTCTTTGGTGTAGAGGTTGTGCCCTGCTTTCCCTTCATCTTTGACTCTTCCTCAATGGTTTATTGTAAAGTATTAAAATTTTCAACTCATATTAAGCTTAACCAACTTTAGTTTTGATTAAATGAATGATCATAGGTTGTTATTATACTTAGATATCTATGTTCCTTTGACTCATAGGAGCCCATTTTTTCATACAAGTCATGGGAGGCATCACTATAGTCATGAATTGATTTTTCATTTCCTTTTCATCTTTTTCACCACCGAATGTAGTAGTCATCATAGATTAAATAACCTTTCTATTTTGACAATTGAATGTGACATCGCTACAACAATAAATTATGATGATGTCATTGATAGTTTTGCTATGGAAAAGGCAAGAAAAAAACCTTTATAACTTTAATAAAATGTGTTAAGAGTTATACTATAATTGTTTAAAAAACATGCACATACAAGTGGGTTGCTAGTCCTGGGTGGGAGGGGGGTGTACGCTCTGAGTACTGCCTAGGGCACTCTGAAACATCAATTCGGCCATATATATATATAGAAAAGGCAAGAAAAAAAACCTTTATAGCTTTAATAAAATGTGTTAAGATTTATACTATAATTGTTTAAAAAACATGCACATACAAGTGGGTTGCTAGTCCTGGGTGGGAGGGGGGCGTACGCTCTGAGTACTGCCTAGGGCACTCTGAAACATCAATTCAGCCCTACACACACACACACACACACACACACCTCCTCAGATTACTTGTGTATATACACTATTCAAACCAAATTTTTAAAAATGGGGCAACAATGCTCATACCCAAATAGGGCAAATAGAAATGAAACATATAATGACAAACAAAATTATAAACGAACCCTACGAGAAGGCTACAAATAAAACAAACAATAAAAATGAGTATCCACCCTTGAGCTTGAGCCTATTTCCATGGCCTCCCTTCTTCTCCTTCTCCTCCCAAATCTGCAAATATGAAAATGAGAAAATAAGCCAAAAGAAATGAATAAGAGCTTTTCATAAAGATGTCTAGGGTTAGTTGAATACATGGATCTAAGGGCTCTAATTGAAACCATATAATGGTTGAGAATCTTCCCTACAAAAGTTGGGTGAGGATTTGGGTGGGAATATGTTTTTAAATTAAAGGTATGTGCAACTTTTGAATGGGGCCACTAAAGGGGCGTTAGGAGGTAAGATGAAAATGTGACCTTATTGTTTAGTTTGGTGATTTTTTATAAAGTCATGGACCCTTGAAATTTATTAAATTAAATTTACATAATGATAATTAGACAATGTTCGTAATAGGCATTAAATTATATTTGAACTAAACCATAAGGTTATGGTAAGTTTGACCTTAGTCATAGAATATTAAGCCAATAAATGACTTTGGAAATATAATACTAAATTAAATAAATATTGTCATAAGGGTATTTTAGCTAATGGCTTGTAAGGGATAATTAATGAAATTTAACTGGAACCTTGGAAGGGGAGTTAAGCCCGAAATGTTGAATTAAAATAATAATAATTAATTGTTAATTAAAATGAAGGAATTATTAACTAAGAAATAATTAAATCTAGTTGAAGGTTATCCCGTTGCGACCCATTTTAAAACAACAACACAAATTATTCCATAATTTTGCCTAATGAATCATTGGGTTTTGTGCGGGAAAAATTTGGGCGTTACAGGATTTGGTAAGCATGGCGAGGGAAACAAAAATAGAAAACATTTATGAATATTATAGTTAAAGATATACTGCAGAAGCAATTTTTATCATTCAAAAAATGAAGCAATATAAAATGTAATAAATTAACGGTAGCATTGGTATCTATAAACTAGCTCCATGACTTTATATTAAGAGAACAACTCAAACTTGATATCCCTTGCACATTTATAACAAGAAGATGAAAAAATCCAAAGGAAAGGCCACAATATTTTCTCCCATGAAAAAATGAAACATAAGGTCTTCTATGACTTATTTTATGTATTATGCTTATTTCAAATTTTAATCGTAAACAAAATCATCTTATTTGATTAAAGTTTGTTGTATTCTCCAGAGTCACTGTAAAAAACTATAATACAAACACCCACATAAATGTATAAGTGAAAGTTTAAAGAAAAGACATAACACATATTTATCAAGGGTAACATAACTGCTATGATTTTATTTAGAAAATGATTTGAATTTTTTAGAATAAAAAATAACTCTTTTCCATAATGATTACCACACACTAGGTCTATGCTCTTATTAAAAAAACTAAGAGGTTAGAGTTAAGCTTTGAAGATTAGTTAGTTGCAAAGCAAGTCTTTTAAAAAAGCTATCAATAGAGTAAGTCAGCAATCAATAACTTGGTTGATATCCTTCTTTAATGAGTGTGGATAAGTGTGCACCAACGAATGAATTTTCCATATATTAAGGTACAAATAATTTTACAAGTACATCTTAAAGTTATACAGGTGTATGAATATTAAATACACTAATACCCCTTGAGATGTACTTTGATTAAGGGAAGGACAAATGCATAACTGAATTACCCCTTTGATGATGTCTTTCTTCACTCCCAAAAGTTGGCTAAGATGAACAAATTGGTATTCAAGCAAGGGCTTTGTGAAGATATTTACAACCTAATATTTTGTTTAGAAAGAAAAACTAAGATCAACAACCTCATCCTATATCAACTGCCAAATATAAGGCACGTGTATCTCAATGTGCTTTGTGCGTTTGTGTTCCAAGTGCGAGAGGTGGATGACATTCTGATTATCACACCAAGGTGTTGTGGGCTAGGTATGTGGAAACTTAGGTTCAAAAAGCATGTGTTATATCCACATTGACTCATGTTTTGCAACAACAACCCCACTATACTCCACCTGTGTAGCATTCAAATCAATGGTGGCTTGATTTTTAAAAGACCAAGTCACAAAACATGCCCTAATATGATATATATTTTGATGGGTCAATCATCTCAAATTTTATAAAATTTCCTATATTCATGCTTCTAATTGTCTTATAAGATATATTCTATCTATTTTAGGACATAATTTCACTATAATTATAGGAGACACATATTAACTATTTTCAATCGTCACTTATAATCATATATAATATACGTTTATAAGGAATGACTTGTTGATGTGTTTTTCATGGAAGTTGTTAATGTGTTTTTCATTTCCATGAATGATTTATGCATAAAATTTGAAATAACCATTTCGACTTTACAATTATTCTACTAATAACTATTTGTTATTAAGTTTGGGATATATCTACTAATAACTATTTGTTAAGGAATGAGTTATCTCACACACCAAGATAAATCCAACAACTTCATAGTAAGATCTTCATCTTAACTTATTTTAGATCACTTTTGTCTGTGTGTTTTGTTCTAAGCTACAGTTGAGGACAAATTACATTTTACTGAAATTTGAGGACAAATTACATTTTTAGCCCTTTAGAAATGTAGTGAGGAATCTGCAATCCTGTGACTCGAACCCCCGAGAGACACTTTTTCTATGCAGACTACATCCTAAAAAAATTGACAGTTTGATGACTATGCTAGCATAGTTGAACTAAATGGCTTGGGCACCTGTGGTTACATCTGGTGTCATTTCTATAAGTTATCAATGGTGTCAAAATTCTCTTTTAGACGTAAATATGTACCAATTTTTGGTATATTAAGATGTTAATGCCTATCATTAATTTACCATTTAATTTACTATAAAAGATAATGAACTTGGAAATTAACATATAGTTTTGATCAATGTTTTGTTGTAGAATTTTGTTTAAGTATGTTAAACATATGAGAACAATTTTTTCTATATAAGTGAGTGGTTTGTATGGAAGGTTTGAGGGAGGAATTGATACATTCTAGTAGCACCCTACATTACGTAAACACATGAATCTAAAATTTAGTTATAGTATTTAGTATACATTAAATAACAATTCCAGTTGTAGGACTTCATATTTTTATAGCTTATTGTGATGGCTAACATCTCTTTAAGGAAGGTTGTGAAGGCCATTGCCATATATCTTGACAATGATGTAGGGGTTTTGAATCCACATTTTTTTTAACAATTTTTTGTCGTATATCCTAAAAATGGCTAATATTTAGGTTTTCAATATTTCCTCAAACAGTTCGCGTGCCTATCTGGATAACCAACTTAGAGAAAACTACTTTCGAGAATTTAGATTTTCTTTTAAAATTACTTTTCACAAGCTTGTTTTCGTAAAAAACCATAGTCATATAACACTGAATTAGGCTCCTTACTAAAATTTTTGAGCTAATGATACTAAAAAAAATTCGCATTCTTTTCTAGTTTAGTGTTTACACAATTTTTTTTTATGTTGAGAAATTATAAGAATCGTATGCAAATGTGTGGTTGATATATTTGTGTAAATTTAGAGTTTCAAAGAAGATATATGAAGGTTTTTTCTCCATAAATTGTGTCTATACCTTATTATTACTGAATGTCGATCTACCCCTTTTCAAGAAAACTACATGTTATTCATTACTATTTAAAATTTGATTCTATCATCACCCAATTCCTTGACAAGGACCAACTTATGTTGTATGCTTTGGTTGAAGTGTTTTTGGGTTGTAATTTAATGACGAGTGGTGGTTATTACCAATAATAAATGCATTGAAAGTCAACTTAATTTACTAGTTTTCAAGTTTATTTGTTATCATGTATATATTGTGTGAGTAATCACATTTGTAGATTGTATTTATTTGTTTAATTTAATAAATAACACAATTATTAATTGTTTCATTACCTTCTTCGATTACTTCTTATAATAGGGTGACAAATTTGTTAGTCCAAATGGCTCTAAACTCCACTGTGTGGCCATGATATTAATTTTTCTCAATTGAAATCTCCAACGAGAATGTGAGGACTCCAAGTAGTGGTCTAAGGAGCAAGCCACATGATGAGGAGGCACTTCAAGCTCAATTCACTTTTTTTGACATTACTTCATTCTGTCGAGCACTTGTGATTTAAATTTTTGTAATCTCTCACAATTTAAACTTGTTCGACATGGACATGCCACTGTTGAAAAGGGGCATGTGTGTGTGTGGGGGGGGAGGCGGAGGGGAGGGGTTGAGCTCAACTCCACTAAATTATAACTTTAGGCCCACATGAACCATCATTATGGGCAAAGCAACGTAGGGAGCTACACCTTTGACATGTCTATTCATCAACCAGGTCCTTAGAATATGTTGTTGAGGTCTATTTGGTTCCACACAAGTATTAGAATACTTTATCCTTATTTTTCTCTATATGTTGCCATTATCACTATGGTATGTTTTTAAAACTTGCATCACTTCTCTAACATTGATAATCATTTATTCTACATCCATGCACTACCACAAAGCTCTATATCTTCAATATTATTGATGTTGTATCTTTTGCAGATTCCACATAATACTACAATGCTTTCCTATTGTACATTTAGATCATCCACTATTTCCATGGCACAAAACACCATCTGACATTGCACATGATTGCCTAATAGTTTGCAACATTTCCCATTCTGTGGTGTATTCTAGAGATTCCATGGGCCAAAAGGGGGTCTTAAGTGGACACTTTTTTCTAAAAAATAAAAAATCTTCAACTTGTACGAGTTATTTGAAATAGTTACACTCAAAATTGGAAGATGTTGTAAGAACATGAATCATAGCATTTTGAGTCTAGTTTCTAAGCTACTATTGTTTTTTGAAAATGGTTAAGTTTAAGTGGGTCAAATAACTAAAATACCAACAATTGCTCTTGTTTTTGTTAAAAAACATAGTAGATAGTCTTTTGTGCCCCCACCATTTTTTGAGCACTCTTTAGTATTTTTGAAAACCCTTTGGTAGAAAGATAGCTAGGAACATCTAGTTTGGGCTAGATTTTTTAAAAGATTTTTTTAGCTAGTATTTTTTTAATGATTTTTCTAGTACAAAAATTTTAAATTTTGAAAAATAACGGAGCTCTGACCATGCCCCCCCTAACTACCTCAAAAAATATCAAAAATTATTATTTTTTATATGTATAGAATTATTCCTAGTTTGGGCCTAATTTTTTTATTCAATTTCAATGAGTTGAAAAAAAAGATACACGACAAAAGATAAGCATTTACAATCACTAAAAATAGAGGTATAAAAGACATAGTTTGAAATAAATATAAATGGA
Organism: Taxus chinensis; assembly: GCA_019776745.2. Taxonomy (NCBI): domain Eukaryota; kingdom Viridiplantae; phylum Streptophyta; class Pinopsida; order Cupressales; family Taxaceae; genus Taxus; species Taxus chinensis. The sequence continues at coordinate 272,275,241 of CM034146.1, read as the reverse complement.
AACCTTAGAATAGTCAGAAAAATATAAAAAATACATATTTATAAAGAGGATAGTTTTCTTGACGTTGTAGGAATTTTTTAAAGAAATATAGAGAACGTTTTTGTAGGATTTAGCATGGTGGAAGGTGAGTTTTTACATATTTTGACAAAAACACGCAGGTTGTGTGTTGTTGCAGGTCAAGGCACAGGTTTGGGAAACCAAGGAAATTCCAAGCCTATAAATTCTTGGTTTGGGGGCATAATAAACAAAACACGTGCATACTTACACGTTCCGTAGAGTATAGGTGATTATATGTGCTTTTGGTATGCTTACTATTTACAAAAATAAATGTTTAAGTATAAGAAATTTTTTTATTAATAATTACTTTAAATGTTTATTTTAGTAAATATAAGAAATTAGGGTCACTCTGCACCTTATGGAACTAGTCTCATAGCTCCACGAGTCACGGTTTAGGAGATAATTTTTTATAATCTAATATGGTCAGTACATAGGTAATTTTTAGGATTTCAACATTCAACCTAAAGCTTTTAGCATTTAAATTCTACAATCGATGTCTATTTTGGCAATGAATATAGTCATTGTTTAGGTTTTGGGGCCTTTTGGATTGTTTACTGACACTTGTAGGAGTGTTAGATGTGTCAAAATTAGATTTTACAAACCTCACAACTCTCAAAGGAAACAACAACTACTCAAATATATGCACTCATGAAATGCCTTATAATACATAACAAATCAAAACACATGTGTTGGACATAGTGTCATTGGTGTTGTCATTGATGTCAAGTTGCATTAATGGAAAAGGGTGTCTAGGTGGCATATGAGTCAGCATGAGGTGTCAATCATCAAGAAGCATGAAGGTTGATTGGTAGTGCCTTGTTTTGGTGTCAAGAAGTGTTGCATCAAGGTGAAGTGTTGGTTTGGAAACAAAATGGGCAGCTTCACTATTTTGAAATTATTCATGACTCCTTCAAGCCTTAGAGAAAAGTGGATGTCTCCAACATGTAGAGGATTTACTTATCTTTCCAATGCCTATTTTTTTTCCTTCTAACTCCTTACAGAGCTCCTGGAATCTTCCAGAGAAGTTAGGTTTCACCATTAGAGTGTTTGTTCCTTGCACCTAGAAAACCCGATGTTGAGTAGATAGTCCTTGAATGATCAAACCTTTCCTAAATATTCCTAAATTACCTTCAACACTTCTAATATTCCCTGAAATCACCTCTAGATGCTTAATATATTTCCTAAACTCTCTCAGTGGTCATTTTAATAGCTCTAGAATGGCCAAAATAACTAGCATGGAAATTGAAAATTTTGAAGCATGACAACTAAGCCCTTAATTGAAAATAAGGCTTCTAAGTCACTATGCATCCTTCCTCTGGTGATGCAGGAACATCTTGTTAATAATAAAATTTGGATTTCTTAGGTGACTAGGGGTATCTTGGGTCCACTTGAGATGGTCATAGCTTGTACTAGTCCATTTGGACTCCACAGGAAAAAATAGGGAGTTTCCCTCCAAATGTATAATTTGAATATTTGAACTAGCTCTAGGTATGTTATAGGCTTAGGTGTTAAGTGACACAATCCTCTTAGACTGAGATATCATATTTGGAGGTTAGAGACTATTTTGCAAACCATTTTCACGTGTAAATATCTTGTTTTGGATTGTCTTCTTATCTATAATGGTGTTCAAGGCTTCATGGAACCCTCACAATGTCCAGGGAATGGAAAATAGATAGAAAGACTTACTCACACCATACTATACCCTGTTTTAGAAGTTTAGTAGTATGTAGCATGAACATAATGATTCAATGGAATCCTTGAGTCTATTTCAGGGAATTGATCACAAGGACTTGGTGTTGCAAAAGTAAAAAAAAGGTAATAAGCCATCTAAAGGAGGATTTCTTAAATTAAATTTGCGTGAACACAATCCTAACTATGTGTGCCCAATCTTAAGGGCCTAGAGTAGAACATTCATTGTAAAAGTTAATAATTATGCCTGGTAGAGTCCTTGATAAGTGTGGAGGAAGGTAATAAGAAGACCAAGAGTTTCAAAATCCCTAGTACAGGTTGGAATAAGAATAAAAGGAAATGAACAAAATACAGTCTAACAATGTTAATGCCCCATTTGAGGGCTAGGAAAGAAGTAATTTTAGAAAAATAGTCTTTATTCCCTTTTTTTGAAGTTGTTGGAACCTCTAAAGAGTTGGAGGAAGGCCTAAGGGCATTAAGGAATCATAAAATCAAGGCATAAGGACAAAGTATTGAGTGGTTAGTAGGTAAAGGGAGCAATGTACAATCATGCTTATTTCTTGTGACTATCAAGACCAACCTTCAGAAATAGTTGTCTTAGGAAATAAACTCATAAGGAAGTTGTATCTATCATTGAGGGAGTGGTGTTAGAATGTTTTGAATCCTTGAGGAATAGGGGAAAATCCTTATACAAATTTAATCAAGAAGACCTATTGACTGTCCTGCACAGTTCCATAAATAATCCTAGAGAGAGTAAGGGTTTGTATGAAAAGCCTTAAGTGAAAGAGGAAGAGTTGAGTGATTTTCATTAGTGATTAGGAGAGGGGTAAGCACAGTGAGATGAGTGAAAATAATATTGATTAAAATTCAATGTGAAGGTGAAAAACAAAGTTGACAAGATTGTTAGAGCTTGAGCAAACAAGGAGTCTTAAAAAGCCAAAAGTTGAAAATCTAGCAAGATGATGGATAAATGAGTAATGGAGCATTGAGGTGTGCTTGAGTAAGGTGTATGGGTGTGTTGAAAGGTGGATGTAAGGATGAAACATGTGGTAATCCATTAAACCCTTAATTTTTCTTTCAAACCCTAACTAGACCTACTTGAAACAAGGGAAAAGGAGAAAGTTGAATTGGGGAAGTTGTATTTTGAGTTGAAGTTATATAAAGAGGATTGTAGGGTACTCTATATCATCTGGCCAACCTGTCATAAGTTCAACCTTTACCCTATCTCAAAGGAAATTCATAATAAGATCATTCAGTGTGTTTCAGTGTGTAGGGAATAGTGTCTAGAAGGTGATTGATCAACTCATTTAGTTTTGATGAGAGACTACTTCCTCCAAAGGCCTAAAAAGGCCATTTTTGGCCATTCTGTAGCTAATTGAACACCCTTAGGAAGTTTTTAGAGAAAATATAAAGCATCTGAGGGTGATTTCAGAGAGAATTGAAGATGTCTTAGTAAATTTAGGAAATTTTAGGAAATAAAATCTCATTCAGGAGCAATCTGTTTAAGACCAGGTTTTCAGGTGCAGGGAATGAAAGCTAAAATGATGAAAGATGACTTCTTTGGATGATTCCAGGAGTTCTGGAAAGAGTTAGGATGAAACAAAATAGGCATTGGAAGGCTATTATAATACTCTACAAGGTGGAATAATCAACATTGATTCAAGGCTTAAATGTTTCTTTAGGTACTGCAAAACTCTGCAGCTGCCGTGTCCCAGTTTAAAATGAAATAAGACCTAAATTTTGAGTTACAGGTAGAATTATATTTTTAGAATAGTTTCATTGATCGTAAAATGTGATTTGCAGTGTTTCAGTGAAGTATGGAGGTCAAGAACATGTAACTCATCCTCAAATTTCATTCAAGGATTCATCCCCTATCTGGAGGAGGAAACCCATTTCCATGAGGAGCAACTTGAGAAAAAAGGTGTCCATGTACCATAAGCATGCTTACACCCAGGTGTCATCTTGGTCAATAAATTGAATTGTGAAGGATTCATCATGTTCAAAGGTGAAATTTGGATCTCAAGGAGTGACTTAATGATCATCATATCCTGACTCTATCATTGTACCCAAATCTCTCCAAAGAACAAGCTAAAATGAGCTAGTCATGCCACCGAGGTATCAAGGACCATCATGTGTGAAGTATTAAGGCATCATTTGTCTCCATGAGAGACATATGAGAAAAAACATGTATGAGAATCATGAATTTGATTCCATGAAAGGATGATTTTAGAGCCAAGAAAGGTGAGGGGATGATCTTTATATGGAGCACCCTGTTTCTAAGAATGAGCAATCATTTGAGTTCACTTGATGCAATTCACTTGGTACTATTCGTAAAAACTCATTCAACACCTAGTAGTGTGATCACACCTTAAGGAGGAGGCACATTACAATCACCTCATTTTGGCCATAGGACATGAATCCCATTCAGGGAGCAATCCTCTATCTACAAAGTGAGGATCTCATTTTAGTAAGAAGTAGACAAGCATCATAGAGTTGATTCATGGTCACTAAAGTGAATTATGGACCAAATTTAAAAATTGGTACCAATTCAAGTAGTGGTAGGGCCAAAATCCAATCCAAAAGGTCAAAAAACCTACAAAACGACTATATGCTTTCCCAAAACAAAGACCGACTACAATATATATGCCCTGAAAGTTTTAGGTCCTTTGCTGAAATCCTGAAAATGAGTAAGTACTAACCAGATTAGATTTTGAAAAACTATCTTCTAGATTATAACTGTTAGAGCTACGAAACCACTTTCATTAGGTGCAGAGTGACCCTAACTTCTTATATTTACTAAACTAAATTTAAAGTATAAGAAATAATAAAAGTAGATAAGTATAAAGAAATAATAAAAGAAATCTTTATACTTTTATTATTTCTTATACTTGAACATATATTTTTGTAACTATAAGCCCCCCACAAACACATATATAGTCCATACTATGCAAAACGCATAGGTGTTTTGCATAGCTTGAAACACACACACGTTATAACATGCATGTTTTAGGTTTGGGAATTACCAAACCAAGAAAAATAAAACACGTATGCATTATGCTAAAATGTGTACGCGTTTTGCCTATTTTCAGATTTTTGTCCACTTTTTTGCCCCCCATATTGGTGTACTTACCCTCATGTGAGTTTGATAATCATCAAAACATGGTTATAATCTCAGGGAGCTCTTAAAGAAACCTCAAATATAAACCCTTAGTACCCCACTTGTTTCACCAATTTATGATTAACCAAGATCCTATAAAGGGCGAAGTGAGAGCATAAGATTGGTTATTTACAGTAGGCAACTAGATCTAGATTGAGACTTGCAAAAAAAAGAGAAATTGCAACTGATATGAGTACCTAAAGAAAAAAATCAAAAATTTTCATATCTAATCCGAATACCTACATTCAACATGAGGCGAAGCTTCTATTGCTCTGATACCATATTAGATTTTTGTATATTCTCCAAAACCATTGTTAAGAACCATAAGACACTAACCCACATACATGCATCTACTATAAATCAATGAAATCTTAAATAAAGATATATAACAAAAATTTATAATTCTGGTAACATTTCTACCTCTTTTTATTAAAATATCAAGCTTGAATTCACCAATTCACCCATAACTCTTTTCCACAATGAATATATCAAACACTAACTCCCTATTATTTAATAAAGACAAGAAGAGACTTTGTTAGGGTTTGGAGAGTAGTTAGCTTGCTTAAAAAGTTCAATACACTAATAAGAGTCAACCGATTCAATAACTTGATTGATACTTTTCTCTATAAATAGAATAATTACTATCCACAAATTATATTACAGTTATATATTATAAGTGCATCTTAATCACATACAATAATGTATGGGTGACATGGATTGAATGTTGTGCTAGTGGAATTGATTTGGTGGATGAAATTAATGTAAATTAAGCTATAAAATGAGGAGTTGCTACTTGTGAATTTACTATTTGGGAGATTAGAAAAATCTAGTGTGAACAATGACCAAATATGTCTGTAAGAAAATATAAATAATTGTTTGTATAAAAGTGGGAGTTGAAGCACGCAGTTGTAGTTTGAGGTTGTGAAGCATGGTGAAGAAGTAGAGTGGAGAGATGGTTTGTTGCAAGTGTGGGAATGATGAAAAAGTGAGAAAATAAGTTCCATGATGTCAGAGGAAAGATCCTATGTAGGAGGACAGATGGGATAATAGAAGGGTTAGGGCCAAATGTGAAGAATATGAAGATGCCCTTCATGCCAAAACTAATGGAATTCCCTTAGGAGTTCAATATTTAGAGAAGTAAGGACACAAATTTACACATGCATGGTAAATTCATGCAATCATTTGTCAAAGGATAAAAATAAGATAGTGACAAAAATTGAGGAAGCCATAGATAGATGGTGATGGAAACCAAATGATAGTGGATGATTATTTGAAGGATAAAGGGATCTTGACGCTATGTGAGTTAGCATTTTAAACATATCTAATTAAATCACCAAGTGGATTTTATCGAAAACCCATGGAGGAAGCCAAGTTTTTACTATCTGCATTAATATTAAGGCAAGGAGGATCAATCGTGGTATAGTGGTGCAAAAGTGTGTCCAGAACTTGTCAATTCAATATAGCATAAACATTATCCAATAAGTTGATAATATTGACTTGAACATGTGCACGTTGGATTGACCGAATTAAACATGTACCAACATGGTTAGCAACACACTTGATCACCACGAAGTTATCCACAATGGCGTGACTCACCTTTAGATCAAAGGAAGTTGCATATGTTGTGCACAAAGTGGGAAAGGATAGAATAAACCTCAATTATGCAAAATATGTTATCAAGGAGATCATGCATGAAGCAAGGAAGGTATACAATGAAGTGTGTGCAGTGTTTTGATGGGGATTCCTTATGTAAATTGTAGACATCTGAAAAAACACCTCTACAATTATATCATTTGCAAAAATATAAAAAAACATTATAAAATACGAAAATCACTAAAAATCAAATAACCCCACAAAAATAATTAACAAATATAAAGTAAGGTTGATTGAAGACATGACCCATTTAATTATCCTCACCCAATCACATTAAATCCTGTCACAACACACCATGTACACAACACAAACAATTAACCACTCCACCAACCCATTTGCACTGCCATTGCACATTGGACCATTATCATCTCAACTCTCTATGAACTTTGCACTCATACCCATCCCAATATTCTATGCACCTCAAACTTATAAAATAATATGCACCTCCTCCCTTCACTTCTTTTTGGCCTATTGACTATCTACATACTTGCTCTTGCTTACATATGCTTTACTCACAGGTTTTTTCGAAGGAAAAAAGAAACCATCTTGGATAGCCAAAGCTCACAACACAACTAAATTTCATATTTTCAGCATAGGTGTTGGTCGCAACTACGACTGGCTTATGATTGCTCTATGATCATGCATGCAAATCAAATGTGATTGGCGAAAACATCCAGTTAGTCAACACGCCATCCACAATCAACCATCTACCACCAATAAACCTTGTACCGCGATTTGGTCCCCTTGGTCCTCCAAACATGTATATACCATTTCATTTTAGTTTTTAATTTATCATTACATGTCTTACATGCTATTTTATCGGTCTTTAAAAGGGTTAGGGATCTAACTGAGGCAAGTCTTTGAGCCACAAGAACATACTAACATTTTACCTAGTTTTTATGATTGCATATTCAAAATTCAAGAGCTTAGCCCACTTTATTCATGGAAAGAACCTTATGGTTGTCCCTCACATATCAAATGGCGACAATAAGCCCATATTTTTATTAGAATTAATTTGAGCTTGATTTATTTGATATTTCTAGCACTCTGTGGGGTATCTCATATATTAACATACATTTTGGTTACCATGGTGGGACACTCAATCATCATCTATCTTAGTCATTTGACTAAATAGTATCTGCCTTACAAGATTAACCTATCGATCCCTTCATAGCCTACGGATGAAGCGACTAATAAATCACATTTCCATATTCTTTTTTATCTAGTCAATTGTTTAAGCCCACTTGCACGAAAACCATCGGCATAGGGTTAGGCAAACCCCATCTTGTCTTTATTTTTTGTGTTGCATTCTTCTTGTTGCAACATGCAACCCAAAAATGGGAAAATTATACACATAAGAAAATACACCTTTATGATCACATCATTTAAAACATACAAAAAATATTATATAACACAAAATCACTAAAAATGAAATAATCCCACAAAAAAATTTGAAAAATATTAGATAAAGTTAATTAAAGACATGTCACCCATTTAATTATCCTGACCTACTCATATTAAATCATGTTAGAGCACTCCATTCACATACCACAAACATTTAATCACTCCACCTACCCATTTGCATCTCCAATACACATTGGACCATTATCATGTCAAATTTCTATGCACTTTGCACTCATATTCATCCCAATATTCTATTCACCTCAAACCTATAAAACAAGACTTGTCCCCTCCCTTCACTTCCTTGTGGACTCTTAATTGTTTACACACTTATTGCTCTTGCTCACACATGCTTTACTCACAATTTTTTGAAAGGAGAAAGGAGACCATATTGAACAGCTGAATCCTGTGACACAACAAGATTTTAGATTTTTAACACGTGTCAGTCGCAACTGTGATTGATTTGCAATTGCTTTGTCATCACGCATGGGAATCAAATGCGACTAGCGACATCATCCATTTAGTAAATACACCATCCAAAATCAACCATCTACTACCAATAAACTTTTCCCTACGACTTGGTCCCCTCGAGCCCCTAAACATGTATACCATTTTATTTTAATTATTTCATTTATCATTGCATGTATTACATGTTATTTTAACAACATTAAAAAGGGATATGGATCTAACCGAGACAACCCGAATAAAAAAACATACTAACATGTTACATAGTTTTTATAATTGCATATTCAAATTTGAAGAGTTTAGCCCACTTTATTCATTGAAAGAACCTCATAGTTGTCCCTCACATCTTCAATGATGACAATAAGCCCATATTCTTGGTAACATTGATTTGAGCTTTATTTATATGATATTTATAACACTATACAAGGTAGCTCATATCTTGGCATACACAAATAATGTTAGAGGAGGTCAATATCATAGAGAGCATCTTATTTGTAATGTTAGTGTTCAAAATAATAGTCATCATTGTGATGATGGAATGACCAACCCATATAAGCACAAGATGAAGGGATGGTGAGATAGTGTGGTCAAGGAATTTTAAGATGAGATGAGAGTTTATGTAGAGATAGTGCAAACATACAAAGGAATTTGGATATTCTATGTGATGGCACAATATTCCTTGGTAATGATCACAAGGCTTATGGTTAATGGGGCGATTGTATCATTATACCATTCACATTCTCTACAAAATAGTTGGAGCTTGCACAAGATAAACCGAACTATGTATCGTGACTTCAAAACCCCAAACTTGGAGTGATTGACACAACAAGGTATGACATGCGTATAAAGTATTGACGAATGGAAACATCCGATAATGAATACTTTGAAGATGAATCGACGATCTTGAAGGATATTTGTTTAGAGCATAATACTTATGTGGATCCATGATTAACATCAGAGGACCCTTAATATTTATAAGGATATGATTATAAGGTTTAATCTTATAATAAATAAAACACTATAATTAGGCTAGAGTAATCCTAAATAAAATTATAAAGGCTACTATATAATATCTTATTAATATGTAATTGATTAAATATAGCTATAATATAGTTATAAGTGGATGATTGTGACTCCACATCAACCCAAGATGAACACTTGTGACTCAACTATCCTCACATCTAGGGAGAATCCCTAAATAGAGCAAACACATAATAATATAACAAAACATGTGTGTGCAAAATGGATGAAAACAAAACAATGTATGTATCTTGTTTATGTTGTTGTTGGAGTAAGGCCACTACTAAGAGGAGGACGTGATAAACTTATGTTTCTTGTAATATGGATCCAAAACATGGAATGCTCCTTTAAGATATGATACCATCTCGTAAATAATTCTATTTAATCTCATACATGGTTTTGCATAAACATGCATATTCAAATATGATCCACCAAAAGGGATATCCATGCACTATTTTGATATTTTCTTCCTAATATTATCCATACTTTATTCTTCCATTTAGCTCTATCTTCTACGTTGCCAATTGTTATTCGTTCTTAACTTGTACATATATACCTTGAACATAGTCGTCCATAGACATGCCCCTATAAAGCCATTAAGCTCTTGCACACTAAATTCTCATCTTTGACCACACATTTAAAGGGTTTTTGACAATATGTGTATGTGTGTGCCCGTGTGTACATATATAAAATCACCATCCCATTTTTAAAAACAATTATCAGAGTATGAGATTTTAAAGATCACATTAAAAAATCATATCTTTCCCCTAGGTGGATAATTATTGTTGTTTTCACAGAAGAAATAATAACACCATTATTGCACAATGGCTTACTAACCCAAAATAATTACAAATTGGGAAGTAGATTTATGAAGGAAAACATGTTTTTCTTAAAACCCTTATAAGATAATAGGAATACCTATCATTGCCTTTTCTTCCTATGTACCTCCAGATTTTCCTTCTCGTGGTAACATACAAAATGATTAATTAGAAAAACCAAGGCTATGATATCATGGCAACAAATCAAGATATTATATATTAATTCATAATCAATATAATAAAAATTAAAAAATAATAATGGAAGAAATAATAACTAAAAATAACTTATAGAGAACCAAATAAGATGTACACAATTCACAAAATATATGTGGGGAGAACCCTTCCAAGGAAAAACTCCACAAGAAATGCATCATCCACTACATTACTTATAATGAAGAATCTTACAATATTGTATGGCCATACCAAAACACAAGAAAACCCACTTTATCTACCTAGATTGAGAATTCAAAAAAGTGATATAGTGTGGCCACTCCATCTTGCTTCCCTCTCAAAAAAGTGATATAATGTGGCCACTCCAAGTTGCTTCCCTAAGTGGTTTCCTACATAAACTAACTTTTATTGATGATGGCACTAAGATGATTTGGGAATACTATCCAAAGAAGAAAAGTGAGGTTTTCTCAAAATTATAAGAATTTAAAGCTCTTATAGACAACCAGACTAATTTGTAACTTAAGAACTTGAGGACAAACAATGGTACAAAATATGTCAACAAAGAAATGTATGAATATTTTGGTAGAATTTAAAGGGAACAAACAACTCCCTATTCTCCTAAATATAACAAAAAATGGTAAGGCCCATGATGCATCTCGCACATATACCCAAATTCTTACGTTCTAAAGATATGAACACTACCACACACATTCTCAATAGGGTAGTTTCAAAATCTTTAAACTTAACAACACCCTAGAAATGTGGGAAAAAACGAAACCAAGTGTTTCCCACTTAAGAAACCTTGTAGTCCCACTTCATTATTTATCCCCAATGTGAAAAGGGAGAAACTCGATCCTACTTCCTTCACTTACATTTTCATAGGTTATAAAGGAAAAACTAAAGCGCTGACTTTGTGATCCTTCCAACTAAACGACTAAGACTTTATGCTCATTCTAAAAGGGAGATAATTCTAAGTAGAAATGTGCAAATTATGGAAAAGCCCTTCACATTGTGCTTTGTCCAACCCACTCAAATTGAGCTCCATGAAGAACCTTTTATCTTTGAGGAAGATGAACAAAGTATAATTATTATGTTGATGAGTGTAACGTGGAGGAATCACATAACAATGTCCAAACTAAAAGACCGAGGTGGGCTCATTCTTTATTTTGAGACACTATCTTACAAAAAAATTCTTTAATCAAAATGAGTGTGTAGTGCCCACCCACGTGGGACCCAAACACATGACCAAACATAACAGGATAACTTTTCTTTACTTTCATATTGCTTGATACAACTGTGCAACACCCAAAGACTCACAAGAGTTTTCATGACACCACATGCAATGTTTACACCAACATGGAGAACACACAAATGTCAATATGACACAATGTGCAACCAACGCCACACTTAGATAAATGAGCAAGTATGAGACTATGACACAATCAAGACATGAACATCATGCATTGGCACCTTGCACACTATCACATTTTTATGGTTCAATCTTTGTCGTGTTCATAGTCTAATTCAAGCCCTAAAGGTTTAAAGAGTATATAACATGAAAAACATACATTTTCCTTTTTCTCTAGATTGCATTTCCCTTACTTCGTTTAACACTAAATTTAAGTTGATTCCCTCTTCACTACCATTTACATTCCCTTATTTAACCTTATAGGTCTTGAATCCATTAATCATGAGAGCATGTAGTTTCATTCACAAAAATACACATTATTTATTTCGTTTCGAGTTTAAGTTATAACAAGTACACTTAATCACACGAAACAAGTAACATTGGTTTAAAGTAAAAGGGTTCCGTATTTTGATTTACTCAATAGGACAACATCTTAGGGAACAACTTTTAGATAGACATAGTTGGCTAAAGGTTTAAACACTGGTGTCATAAAGAAAGGTCCTAGGTTTTAATTAACTTCCACTTGCACTTAAGGAATCTACGTCCAACTAAAAGTCAATTTTTGGAGTGGTTCAAACACCTTTATCTCACAAACATCCAAGTTTTACTTTCTTTCAACAACTACGCCTCATGAATGCAAGTTAAGTTCTAAAGGTTATTAACAGTTTCGTTCACCTTAGACTCTAATTGTCGCAATCGAGAACACAACTTGGACAATGGGACCTAATTCAAATCGCATCCGTAATTAAACCTTCTAAGAGATCTCTCAACAAACATCTCCTATTTGAGTCACCCTAGACTCTTCAAAACACTCACGTACAAGAATTAATTAACCTATAGTAATTTTGAGCGAAGTTTCTTTTGAGATAATTGGCAACATGAGGGAATCACCGCACTATGTGGATTACCCAAGTTTGATTGATCATAATACAAGGAATGGTAATTACCTTCTTTACTTGCCCTTATGATCCCACACACATACCTTGATTAGCCCTTCCAGAGAGGCTTAGGATAAGACGACCATTGAAACAAACATTTTTAAACATGACATCATTCATGTCGTAAGGTGACACTATACTCTTAGCTACCACAACATTCACACTTCCACATACACAAGAAACCCTTTTTTGGTAAAAGACACACAATCAATCCAATGCTCAAGGTTAACCTTCTCAAGGGATGTTAGGTTAGGATCAATCATATAAACTTTAAAATAACCTCCTAATAAAGGTCAAACAATAACCATTCCTATATGCGACAATTTCTTTTCTTATGAATTTTCCGAGCATTTTAAAAAGAAACACACAAGGATAAATGATCATCACTTTCACATAGGAGAACAACATAAATGATCATTTCATCTTCAGTTAAAAATGTACGTCTACATTATTAGCAAGATATATGCCTACAATCAAAATTACTCCTAGAATAGAATGTCCCCTCTTTTTTTTTCAAGATGCCAATATAATACAATCTCTTACTCATCACAAAATAATCAATAGATAACCTTCATGTTCATTACAATAGTGATGACACACCTATTTAATATTATAAGTATATTTGAACGATATCCCACATTACAAAGGCACATGAAAAGCTACCATTTTCTTCCAGTCTCGTGTCCCTGCAACCACTGCATAGTCAACACAACTGCTAGCATGACATCAGGCTACAATCAAGCACGATTTACGTTTTCCCGATTTTCTAACAATAATGAAAGTATATTTATCACACTTCAAAGGAGAGTAACAAAATGCAATTGCCATTTCATTTCGTTTTCGTAGCCAAGGAAAGAGATAGAGAGAGGAGAGAGAAAAAACCAATTTTCCACAAATAGTTTGTTGACAAGAAAACATCAAAAGAAAGTTTCCTACAGTCATATAATCATTTTTACAAGGTTCCTTTATTGTTATTTTTCTTGGATAAGTTCATATGACAATTTTCACCAATTAGTCACAAGTTTCCAAAAAAGTCAAATTTAGACAAGTTTCTCAAAAATCAACGTTCAAAAACCATCTTTGAGCCTCAAAAAACCACGGAAACAAATTACTACATATTCCCCTATATACAGGGAAACACTTGCAGTTGGCGGAACCCCAAACTGAAAAACAAGATTACAATGGCGCTCGTCTGTCCGGAGCTACCTGTTGAAAATGCACTCAAGCAGCGACTGGAGGCCTACAAAACGTATCGGGAAAACTAGCTTGCAGGATGTTTTAATCCAAATTGAGAAATGTAGCAATTTTCTCATAGAAATATTAGAGGTATGTAGGAGCTAAATTCCGTTTCAACACCTAGGGGAAAAACGACAGGTCAAAACCAAGCTACATTTTTAACTTTCAATAATTGTTTAAAATCTGGCTTGTTGGGCTCCTAAACGCATTATGAAACAAGGTCAAATGGACAACCAAAGAACAACCCAAGGTTTGTTTGAGCACTACACGTGACAAGGTACATAAATAAAGTTTACTTTTGTCATTTCAGGGTTTATAAGGATATTTTATGCCTCATTGAAAACATGGTTTTATTTAAATTTACAAGGTCGCCAATGAGTAGTTTTGAGCTAACATTCAAGTTTAAAACCATCAAATGCGTGGCTTCACTAACTGGTACTGATCTCAAAGTTTTTCCAACCATGCACGAGGTAAATGGGAGTGGCGTTTAAATTCATGGTTACTAGTCTAGTTTCGTACAAACAGAGACACACATTTACTATAAAATAGTACATCCCGTTTAGTTCACCCAACATTTGTTTCTCTTTATATTGATTTACAACCTTACATAAATTAAGAAACAAGCAATGATAAAATCATGCAAGAGGGGGTAAGATGACCATGCCTGGATTGAGCTTCGAAGTGATCGAAGAACAAAAAGTGCGCGGTTTGTGGCCGTCCAAACATTCCGTCAAACAATTTACATGCCTTGAGCAAGTTTCCACATTTTGCAAACATATCCATGAGGGCATTTGCAACTACAACAACTGACAAAAATTCTCCATCCATTATGCTTTTATGGATGTCCAAAAGCTGATCAAATCTTCCGAGTTGACTACACTGTCCAATCCATCTCCGAAATCATGAAAAAATTCTCTTGTACGTAGAACGACAAAATCCACTTCACAATAGTGACACGAAAATCCTCTCTAGTAAAGGAATGATGGTTCCACTAAAATTTTCTGAAATTGAAACACCGTCCACACTTTCCAAGTTGCAAGAAGCTAAATATGACAAGAACTTCTGTAAAGCAAGAAGAATTGAGGGTGTTATTGCTGAAAGGGGGCCAGAAGAAATGCTAGTGGTAGAATCTGGGCCCTCCTTAAGGGCATGCACATAAGACTCGGTCATGTTAATGCATTTATCAAAGACATTACTTAGAGTTTGTAGTAGTCTTTCTTGGGAGAGGTCACAAACTCTTTTAGACCTGTGAAAATTCATATGGAATGCTCCACACATTAAACCTGATATAACTGTACAGATACTGAACAAAGACGTCAGGGAGATCCTATGCTTGTCTGGAACATCTGAAGATAATTTTTCCAAGTAAACAGGCTCCCATCTCATTCAAAAGGGGATCCCTCAGTGATCTAGGAAGTAGAAAACTCGAGGAACTAATCTCATTTGCGTCCTCACATATCTGAATGGGATTGTGCACTCCATAAGCTGCCAATACTTGCTCAGAATGGCCCAATGCTAGAAGTTGACCTTCTTGGGCTTTCTCTTCCTCATCTGAATCAGACCAGTTTTCCATCTTCCAGCTGCAAAACACTCAGCAGCAACCTATTACTGTTGAGGATGACATAGTGACCGGTATGCATGAAGACTTTTCAATGTAAGGTAGACAATAGATCTAGGAAATCTACATCTCTGTTTCGTGCCAATTTTAATTAACCAGTCCACAAAACCATGCCACACACTGCCATTATCAAACCCACAAAAGAAGACAGAAAATCACCTCCTAATGCGTTGGATGGATGTCCAAAAACTGCTTTAAAACTCTGACCAAAATTTCTAACATTCCTAACGCAAGCAAACCCACAAACCTGAAGAAAAATTCACAAAATCTTCTCACAACAATCAAATTACACTACCAAGGAGAATTTCATTAATTCTTCCTTGAAAAGAGGTTGAACCAAGCTCCAAAAAAAAATTGGAGAGATTTTCGAATATTTATGAATTATTTATTTTTAAATGAAAACTCTCCTATAATGCTAGTTTCATGTTTTATTTAATTGTTTTAACATTTTCTTTAACCAAAATCTCTGCCATTCCTATACACCCCTTATTTATAAGGTATATATCTTCATTGAGGAATATGTAGAATCCTTTTATTGATATCGTACAACAATTTGATTACTACAACGTTAACAAAATAAAAGTTACTTACATAACTCAAATTCAAACCTCAAAATGCTCTCGAGTGGAATGGATCACAAGGCGAATGACATCATCTTGCGAATCGAAGACACGAAGATACACTAAGTTTGTGAAGGACAACTTCAACATTACCCTCTTTATTTTATTAACACGATAGTTTAAATTTATTCCAGTGCCAATTTTATTTATGATCCTTGTGTCAATGGTCAAAAAGATAACCCAACATGATCCCAATCATTTAATGACCATCCCGCATTCTTTGGACAAGGTTTCCAAACACATTTATTCGACAACCGGGATAGGGTTATCTTGATCCCTATAGCGAACGGGGAATGGCGACAACACGAGTACAAAGAAGGCACTACAAAGTGGAAGTCATATTTATCATCTCATAATCACATTTTATGAAAGTGAACCACAATCCTTTGAAGAATATAACCAAGATGAAAGATGGAGGGATGTTATGAAGTTAGATTATAATACTCTAATTAATAATAAAACATGGAATCTTCTTCATCCACCTTCCAAAAGCAACATTGTTGATTGTTGTTAGCTATACAAAGTGAAGTATAATTCCATCAATGATGTTGATAAATATAAGGCAAGGTTAGTCATTCAAGGTTTTACTCAATTGATATGGTATTAATAATGCTGAAACATTTTCCTAGTTGTGAAAATGAGCAACATTAAGACGTGTCTTGCACTCGCAATCCAACATACTTTGGAAATTCACCAAATGGATGTTAAGAATGATTTCCTGAACGATAATCTTGAAGAAGAAATTTATGTCTCAACCTAGAAGGTTTTGAAGAACCTAACAAATAAAATTACATTTACAAACTCAAGAAATCTCTTTCTAGTCTAAAATAATCTCTTTGAACTTGGTATTCTAAGGTTAACCATTATTTCAAATCTCTTGCTTTTACCATTTGATATTTTGACAATGATCTTTTTGTAAAAAATAAAGATGGTCGAATTATCTTAATCACACTTTATGTAAATAATCTACTTATAACTAGTGGTATAAATTTCTTAATCCATGTTAAATTGATCATTTGAGATGTTACATCTTGGCCTACTTCACCAATTCCTTGACACGACCATATTCTAGGATCAAAACTCAATTGTAGTAACTCAAGCATGATATGCACATGTGTCACTTCATAAATTCAACATGAATGATTGTAAACATATTGTTATACCTATTGTAGTTGAAATCAACCTTGATCCCAAACCTCCAAGGGAAAAAAGCTAAAATACTACTTTGTATAGACACATGGTAGGAAGTTGAATTTATTGAACCAGTATTGTTCCAAATATTGCTTACGTTGTAACTGTCTTTTCCTTGTGAGCATTCACAAAAAGAATTGTTGTTATCACAAGGAAAAGAAACTAGTAAACCAAAAATCATTTTCATGCGAGGGACTAATAAAAGGCAAAACGACATTGGTTCAATGCACAAGACCCATTGGCAACTAGGGCACACTTCTAGTTTTCAATTCTTGGTCACAATCATGAGTATTTGGGTGTTTTAGCCACCTCATACCCCCTAGATATGCAAGTGATAGATTTGGCATTGGACCCTCTTTTACAAAAAATTCGCGACTTAGATACTCGACATCAATAAGAAAAAACATGTTTATTAGCTTCAACCATACATTTATTCACACATGGCACCAATTAATCATGTAGAACATTGTTGAATTAACTTTAAATATTGTTTCTTATATGGCCATTTTCTCACCAATGCAAGTACTTGCCCCAGATCATCTTTGAACCTAGCTACGTTCTTTCCATTGCATTTCTTACTCTTGTCAAATAAAATATCAAAATGTAATAATTTTTTTTAATTCAATCAATTTACTAAAAATGAGTATTTCATATACACAAAATTAGCAATGATACCCATTGTAGATATAATATGCATCAAGTTTATTGAATCTTGTCATACGTTATATACTATGGTTACATCTCAGGCAACTATCAAGTATACACTTTCAAGGTTTATTATTTTATACTAGTCTACAAATTATAACAAAAGCATCGTACTTAGCACTCTAGCATCTAAAACAATTATTATTTATCATCAAATTTCATTAGCAATTTTACCAAAGGATAAAGTTCTGAGGCGCATCATGTGTCTCATAAAATAGTCACATTATGATATAAGCCAACACCCTAAAGGTTTCCACGACAACCTTCTACAAGATTTTTAATATATTACACATACCAAATTATCATATTGTACATGTCACAACAATTGAAAAGCTCACAATTCCCAATGATTCATAAAGATCGTCACAACCATTCAATCAATGTGAGAATAACAAGTATAAAAGTGAGGCTAAGATCCTTTCAAGAAAAAGAAAAAATAAATTTAATGTCAATTTGGCAACAGATAAATTCCCTCAAATTCATTATAGTTCATCCTTGTAAAAATCATTTTGTGCACATCTTCCAACCTTTTTTAAGGTTAAAATAAATCACAATACCATTTAGACAATAGATAAATTCCCTAAATTTCAGCGTTATCATAACCATTTGTTCACATCCTCCAGCAGTTGCTCATGTGATCATGTTCCTTGTGTGTGCTCCCACATGTGCCATACATGTCTATCAGGGTATGTAAAAGCCATTTTGTTATTATACAATTAGTTAGGGTATGTTCCAAGGACTTTCATTAGTTCAAAGCGTCTCAAAGAATTATAATCAAAGTTATCTTTTCATTAAAGTGTTGGCTAGAGTTGTTCCATTGGCTTCATAAGCTTGAACAATTCAAGACCATCCTTATAAAAGCCATTTTGTGCTTAGACAATTCATTCAAACAATTAGTAAAATGGTTTACAAGCTTTCAAATTATTGGAAACAATTCTTTAAAAAAAGAAAAATCTTATTCTATAATTATTTAGGGTATGTTCCATAGGGCTTCATTAGTTAGTTGATACATTTCATCAAACAATTCACATGATTTGTGTACACTCCCGCATTTTGCATTTTGCATCTTGCATCATTGGAGTTCATGTGCATGCTCCCACAATTTTCTCCCACAATTGGCATAAATAGGGTGTTTGCATCTACAAAATATGAAAAACATCCTCTTTCGATCAATACAGTGATGGGCATGCAAACCCTTATATAGTAACCTTGAATTGTTTAACAAATTAATGCCATGATTAGAAATATTATAATGTAATGATGACATTCCTTAATGTAGCTCTTGAGCGCTGCCCCCACTAGAGAAGGGAAACTCTCTAGGGCCCTCGATTCCTCTGAGACACCCCTATCTATTTACGGTGATGGTGCTCTCGACTGAGATAGAATCTCAAAACAATGTGACATAACCTATAATCACAATGAATTGTCAAGTCAAAATGTATCTAACAAAGCTTTTATGGCACATAAAACCTTAACCAAAAAACAAGAAAAAATCCAATTAAAAATAAAAATGAAATTTTGGCCAACAGATTGATGATTCTATTGAGATAACTTTCAATATGGCCCTTCCTTCGTCAAATGTGCATTTCCAAATCAACTCCCTCATCGTTGTTTTCCTCTGCCAAATTGACTCCTTGCGTATGTTTTCTTCTATCATTTTTTGGCTCCTATTTTTTGATGGAAGAGTGGGAGCATTGGAATAAATTGTTGCACTACTAGATTCTTTACACTTGCAACAACATGTTTTTTTTCAATACTCTAAACATTTTTAGAATTACATTGTTAATAGTTTTATCATAAGATTATATCAAAATTGAGAAGCAAGATAGATTATCTAATAGTCGGCTATAGTTTTTCCATTGAAATATGAAACGATAGTTATTGCCTCAATGGGGCTTTTACAGCCCATTTGATTATATATAATTTTGCTGATAAGATTTGGCATTCACTTGTATCTGAAAACACTTCTCTATTGCTGTATTTTCTTGGTTATAAATCTATGCTCTAGCTGCTAAGATATGGAAGACATCTAGATCGAAGAACACTTTTACACAGGCACCAAGAAAGACCCATAAATCAAACTGAAAAGAAATTTATTTACATAGTCACCATGGAATTTCTGTGTGGACCAACCTGGTAGATGGTTGAAGATCATGACAAGAAATATTAAAAATGGTTCTTGGAGGCAAGATGATATTACAAATTTTCCCCTCATATGATTACTATTTGAGCTTACTTTTGTTCGTGTTTGGTCAATCTATCTAAAGATCATGCATGTTTGTTGTTACACCTATTGTAATATCCGCTGACTGAGGGTCCATAGGCAGCCGAAGGTGTGAATGTGCATGATAGATCGGAAACTCTGTCATTGATACAAAAATCAATTCAAACTAAGACAGTGTATAGGGACCACAAAAATGTGAAAACACCTGACAACAGCAAGCATTGACAAAAGCCAACGAAGGCAAATAAGCATTAATTTATGAGTGTCATGCAAAGGAGGTTTTCGACTGCATAATAATAAAATTGAGGCTGGCTTTTGCAGTCCATAAAATTAGATATATTTTTGGAAAAAAATCAGATTTTATTTGTACATCGATGTTTCGGATCACAATATACAATCCATCATTAAGATCAACCACATAGATAAAGATGGCATATACAGAAGAAGTTTTCGACCACGACAAAGGACCTCGGGAATAGACAGACCCCCAAAAACCCCATGGCAGGTCAGGCAAGTCTTAGGGGAGAATAAGGACAGCCCCTTGCCAAATTTATCACCAAGTGGACAACCCGGTGACTCAGCCTCCTTTCCAAGCAAACCAAATCAATAAGAGGAAGTACAGCTCTTGTCAATTTTGTCACTACAGATTCATACAACACAAAATTCATCTATACTAAGGGCAGAGGGAGATCTTAACTACCCAGATGGAAAGCTAATCTGTCCAACTTCCCAACCATCAAGTGTCATGATTCATCTGCCCAAGAGATGTTGTTGGTGGTCTGTTAAGTTTTAGTAAAACATGAATACATGTTTGAATATGCAAAACCCATCTAGACTTGCAGTCAATCATTGTATGAAGTGTGGCAGAGTTGCAGATCTCATCTTTGAGACATAATTACAGCCCAAATGGAGGTCTGACACAAATCTATACCAAAGCTTGCTTTAAAGCAATTCCATTATTTATCATAGCAAAAAGTGTGTAAATCACAAAAATATCTTATTTTTCCAATCTCAGTCGGGTAAGGCATACATACATAATTGGGATGAAACCGGTTTTATAATTGCTTTCTATAAACTAAGCTGCAAATCTCATCTTTGTTCTCAACATTTTTTTTTCATTTCAATCAATCTAAAGATTTAGTAACAAATTCCTTGGTTCTCATCATTTTGAATTAAAGAATTAGGAAAGCAATAAAGGTGCTGATCACTCAAAAGATAACACTGAAATTGCAAAGAAAATGTTATTAGTAAAATCATTATGAAAAGGTGATTTCAATGTATGAAAATATAGTACGATCACCTAAAAATATTAAAAAAACAGTACAGTCATGAAAGGAAATTGAATCTCTTTTGATGTGACAACTGCTATCAAAAGCCCGCTTCATCATTACTCGACATAACAGGGGGGCAGTTTATTGTGGTACAATCTTGTGCTGGTACTAAAGGCAATTTCCCTCCATAGATCTCAGGAAGCTGACTTTCATCAATATCATTCAGTAAGGTTTTCATAAGATGCTTATCTTCAACAAAAATAATCTGCAGACCAATACGGACATTAGATGGAAATTATATGCACCATTCTAAGAGTGAACTTAAATTATGTCCACAATGCAAGAGTGTTCTGTTGTAGAAAAATGATTCTCATAAACAAAAAGATATATTTAAAATCACATTATAAAGGTATGCTTGTGCTGTGTTAACAGGTGCACAATCCAACTTTTTACTGCGATGCATATATGCTTACTAAACTTTTTTTTGTAAAACATGAAATAACCACTCCGTGATTAATACCATAGGGATGGTTAGTTCTTTATTTAACAGTATATGCATAAATTAGTTTTCCAGTATGTTCTCTACTCTTTACCTACGTTGCTAGGATACGGATATGATACGTGGATACGTCAATTTTAAAAAACCCTTGGATACGATATGTCTGTACATATATATTAAAAAATTAAAATATATATATATATATATATATATATATATATATATATATATATATATATATATATATATATATCTACTCATTTTTCAGTCCATAAAAAACTGAAATAGTAATACAAAACTTGAATCAATGTTCAAAACATCCAATATACTTAAGACTTCGCATTTTTATTGATCACGTGGCTACCATACATATGATATATGAATATCATGTCAACATGACTACGAACAAAACTTGAAATTTGAAAAATATACTAGGATCCATGTTCAGATTTTCAAAACATACAATATACTCAAAAATTAAAAAAATGTTCATGTTTTAGGGAATAAAAAAGTCAGAAATTAAAAAATAATGAAATAGAACTTGAAAAAGATGTGTTTTACTACAGGAAAACATCACGGATACATCTGTATGTATCCCGTATATCAGGCATATCTGTATCCATTTCGTATCATATTTTCAATACGTACAAGGGGGATTCGACAGGGGCCTGGGCATATCCATGCATCCTAGCTCTTTACTATAAACATTAGAATTGAAACATGCGGAAAACTCCTGCAGCATGAGCAGTCCTTATTTGGATATCCTGATATTGAAAAGGAAAAGATACGCCATTTTGATCAAAAACTTGAATCAATGTTCACAACATTCAATATACTTAAGACTTTGCATTTTTATTGATCACGCGGCTGCCATACATATGATATATGAATATCATGTCAACATGACTACGAACAAAACTTGAAATTTGAAAAATATACGAGGATCCATGTTCAAATTTTCAAAACATACAATATACTCAAAAATTAAAAAAATGTTCATGTTTTAGGGAATAAAAAAGTCAAAAATTAAAAAATAATGAAATAGAACTTGAAAAAGATGTGTTTTACTATAGGATACGCCAGGATATGTCATGGATACATTTGTATGTATCCGTGATGTATCCCGTACGTATCAGGCACGTATCTGTATCCATTTCGTATCATATCCGTTTCCAATACGTATCAAGGGGGATTCGACAAGGGCCTGGGCATATCCATGCATCCTAGCTCTTTACTATAAACATAAAGTGTTTAGAATTGAAAACATGCGGAAAACTCCTGCAGCATGAGCAGTCCTTATTTGGATATCCTGATATTGAAAAGGAAAAGATACGCCATTTTGATCAATTGACTTTACAAGTTTAAAATTTTTACAAATGAATTAACCAAAAAAATAATGAAGAAAACATAGTTATAACTCAAAACATAGGTGGGAACAGGCCTATGGATACAAAGAAAATAGGATAAGCATAAATAGAATTCAATAAGTGGATTGCCCAAGGGCTACTATAATACTTACGTATAAAGTTTCGTATAAAGTTTGGGAGCCGTCCACTCTTTTCTCCTTTTTCTGTTCAATTCATCTTATCCACATTTATGTCATTTACTCATCTCTCTATATGCTATTAATTCCCAAATTTTGAATGTAATCTTCAAAATGTATTTGAAAAAAACAAAGCCTAATTGGAGCTATGTTTGTTGTTAGTTTTTTGTCCCTAGCTAACTCTGTTTTTGCATGTTCTGGTTCATCGTTTCTGACTCCGTAAGTATTGCTCATAAATTATAATATGCCCCTTCCCATAGAGAGTTGGCCTTGACTGTTTTCTCCATGACAAGGATGCGAACCCTTACACTCCAGATATCGTTTAGATACATCAGGAATCGAACTTTTTCTTAGCTTTGCATAATATTTGAGACATTTTACAATCTTATCAAAGATGGCGTCTTCAAAGGACATTTCTTTAATACATGTTATTGGGGAAATGGTGATCACACCCACAATCAAAGTGTATGATGGGAAGCTCTGGTTTTTTAATCTAGAGCACCCTCTGAAGAAGGCCACCTACTCTATCCTGATTCCTAACGCTACCTAACACTTTGCACAGAAAATGGAGGAAATAATACTGAAAGCATAAAAAATGTGGCAAGGAAAGATGGATTTGATTATCCCCTAAAGGAAAGAACGCACAAAAAAAATACCATCCATATAACGAAAAAGCAAATGTCCATTAAGGTCCATGATGTGAGGCATAAACACACTAACACTACCAAATACTCATAGTTACCAGGTTTGGAAATCTGATTAAATTCGGAAGGGCAAAAAAATCCGAAAATACGGAGTTCTCGAAAAAAATCCAAAAAAATCCGGAAAAAATCCGGTTATATACTTATATTATTTTATATTTATATTATTGTACACTTAAATTATTATATATAGACAAATCATACAAAAAGTATCAATCTACCATCATCATCATCATAAAAACATAAAATTAAATAATATAATAATATTACAAACTATATTAAAAACTTAAAAACAAACAATACATAAATATTATTATAAATAATTAAAAAAAAATATATATAAATAATATAATAATATTATAAATTATATTAAAAACTTAAAAAGTTATAAAGATATAAATTTATAAAGTTATAAAGTTATAAATTTATAAACAATACGTAAATATAATCCCTATTGCCTATAATCTAACCATTATAGTTAAAAACAAACTATATTAATAGCATAAATTCATATAATACATATATTAAAAACAAACTATATTAATACATAAATAATATTAAAACCTAAAATCGAAATAATCCGACATACCTGTGTTTTTCTCCCTGCCGCCGCCGCCGCTCCAGCTCCTCCCTGCCGCGACTGCTCCAGCTCCTCCCTGCCGCGACTGCTCCAGCTTCTCCCTGTCGCCGCCGCCGCTCCAGCTCCTCCCTGCTGCCGCTGCAGACCTCCTACGAGCTCCTCAAGGCTCAAACCACCGGTCAGACCTCCGCCACCACCGCTACGAGCTCCGCTACGGTTTGACGAATTTTGTTTACGGTAGGCTCAAACCACCGGTCCCGACCTTCATCGCCACTGTCGTCACCGATTAGTGCAAAAAGTCACCGAATCGAACCGGATTTATCCGGTCGCTTCGAAAAATACGGTTTGAACCGGATTTCAGTCAAATCCGGCCGAACCTGGTAACTATGCAAATACTTTGCACAGGAAGGGGAGGAGGAAACAATACTAAAAGCATAAAAAAAGTAACAAGGAAAAACAGATTTGATCATTCCCTGAAGGAAAGAATAACACCCAAAATCATTGTTTGGCAGAGCTCATACAACTTAATATACTCGCTTAAATCTTCACTTAGAATACTACTGGAATAGATATCCTTCAAAATCCTTTTCATGGCACTATAATCCTCTGGGTTTTGTAGAAGTTGAACTTGTCGTATCATATTATTAGCAAAATCCATTGACTTTGAACTAAGTATTTTTCTTTTCAAAATAACTTCTAAAGAAACTCCATTTATCTCTTCAGTCTTAGAGAAATGATCATCTAGATCACCCATGTTTTTGATAAATAGTATCGAAATCTGACTATTAATTCTATCAGTACTTGGGATGAATTAGGAACAACCCTTTGTAGCCAATTTGAGAACAAATCTAACCACCTTTCCCTGAATGAGAAATTGAGCACAATCAAAAGAGCCCCTCGAGAGTTCATTGCTGATTTTAATTTGAGATTCCAAAGAACTTGGGAAAAAAGTCCCCGTGCCATCAAGCCTACAGCAAAGCATGCATTCTTGTATTATTGGAGATCCTTAAACAATGACACTGATGTCCTAGTTCAGTCCACGGGGGGTAATTTAATCCCTATTGCCTTTGATCTAACCATTAGAGTTGAAAATAACCTCATACAAACTGGTAAAATAGCACCTAGACCTCCCACGTCTATCTTTCCAACTATTCAGCCACTGGCTTTAGCTACAAACCCAATTCCAGCTGTAGCTAGCCCAACAGTTACTGATCCAAATCAGCTTTCAGAGTTGAGTGAAATAAAAGGGATCTTGCAAGCTTTTGGAAATAAGTTTGTATCTATTGAAAGACAACTTGCTCAGCCATCCAAACCATATCAAGTTGTTTTTCATCCTGCTAGACCTTCATATCCATCATATCCTACAAGCAAGCCTCCATATCAAGGCCTATCAGCCATTAAAGCTGACCCTAATGATCCTTCTACATCTATGGCTCTTGTTCTAGTACAGACAAATCTAATTTAGGAACCTTTTTGGTGTGCTCCATGCAATCATTCGCATGATCCTTTTTCTTGTGCTAATGGAATGTTAAATCAAGCTTTGATTGCACAAGGGATGATCCCACAACTTTCAACAGTTGAGACTCCTCAAGGGGATTCTACAGAATCACCAAAGCCACCAGAGGCAAATATGATAAATTGGCAACAAGAGGATCAACATGCATCTAATACAAGGGTGTACAAAAGAAGAGCAATGGGAGAGCCCACAAAGGTAAATAATTTGCATGGATCATCTCCTTTATTTTCTGATAATGGTAACAAGATTGCTGTTGTCCCTAATATGGAAAAAGGACAAAAAAACCAGATTCAGAAGGGCAGCTCAGAATCACAAAAGAGTCGAGAGAAATAGGTTGAAAGTGTGTCAAAAGGGCAAGCAAAAGGGGGCAGCTCTTTCCTCAATATCATAGATCATATGAAGAAAGCTCATGTGAGCTTATCCATGTGGGATACGTTGACCATTCCGGGTCAAAAGAGCATGTTACAAGATGAATTGGCCAAGCTATCAGTTACAGAAGGTCATTCAGATAAAGCTAGTGCAGTACTTTCCAATACAGATCAGCCCTCTAAGGCTGATTTTCAGGTTAAAAGAGTTGGTAAGCCTCCTCCTTTCTACCTTTCTTTGATTATTGACAATTATTTGGTCCATAATTGCATGGTTGACAGTGGTGCTAGCAATACAATTATGCCTAAGTAGGTTGCAGATAAGCTAGGACTCAAATATAAGCCACATGATCAAGGGGTTTAGCAGTTGGATGGTTTAGCCACTAAAACCGTTGGTCTTATCAGAGATCAGAAGTTGGGCTTGCATGCATGTCCAGGTCTTTTAATCCTTTAGGATATTGCGGTTGTAGATCTACCTCCATATTTTGCCTTGTGTTTATCTAGAGATTTTACTACTAAGATTGGAGGTTATCTATCATCAGATTGGTCTTATTTGTTTTTTAGAACAAGGTATGACACAAAGGTAACAATTAATTCTGAGCCTCTTGCTAAGTTTCATATTGAGTCTTTTGTACCTAATGCGTGCAATGTGAATTGTAATGTTTTTGACCAAGGAGATCATCCAGATGGTCATGATTCAAATACCCACTCTGAGAGCATACTAGATCTACTATTGGATGAGTGGGGAACTAATCATCATGGCTTTGATCCTTATAAGCAAGCAAAGGAAACATATATCAGAGATGCTGGTTTGGGAGTTTATTGCATGCATCAACACGATACTTTTTTACCATTGTTGGTAAAAAATGATGAGGTTGATGTAGGGTTATGGATTTTGTACTTTGGTGGCTCTAGAAACAAGAATGGATCAGGTGGAGGTGATGTTTTGGTATCACCAGAAGGTTGAAAGTATTTTTCTTCTATTCGTTTTCAGTTTAATTGTTCATGCAATGCAACTGAGTATGAGACACTAATCCATGGTTTACAGTGGACTAGAAAGAAAGGAGTTAAGTACCTACAGGTATTTGGTGACAGTGAGTTGATCATAAATTAGGTAAGAAATTTGAACATTGCAAAGAATCCCTTGATGAAATCATATAGACATAGAGTTTGGGATGTTGTAGAAGATTTTGATGAATTTAATATTCAATCATTTCTTAAATTTGAGAATAAACAAGTTGATAGATTGGCAGTTGTAGGGGTTGATTTTGACATTCCTAACGAGGTGAAAAGAAAAATAGTCAACATATTAAGGCGGTTGTAAGGCCTTCAATTCCTGATAATGATACTAATTGGCAAGTGTTTGAAAATGATGAACATATTGTACGTTTTCTTTAGGAAGAGGCTGAATTTTCTTTAAAAAATTAGTCTAAATTGCAGTAGCAGTATGATGAACATATCTTGCAATTAAAGACGAACAAGCTTCCACAAGGATTGGTGACCCTTCAGTGTATTTTTAACAGTGATGATCAGCTGAAAAGAGACAAAATCAGGATGTCTACCAAGCAAGAAAACTACGGAGACATAGAAATCAGTGAAGGAAATTTTTTGAAGCATGGTAAGTTATGTAATTTGGAAGAGAAACCAGGTTTTGTTCAATTATGCAATGAATTTATTGATGTTTTTGCTTATAAGTATGAGGATTTAAAAGGTTTTGGTCCAGAATTAGCTCAACATACCATTGAACTACAGCCTATTTCTAAACCGGTAAGGCAAAAGCAAAGACCCGTAATCCAAAGATTGAAATTTTGATGAGAAATGAACTAACAAAGCTTATTGATTCTCGTATCATTTTTCCTACTAAACATGCCTCATGGGTTGCAAATCTTGTACCTGTGAGGAATGTTGGTACCCAGATTCAAAGGCCAAGCAACATCATGGATTTGACAAGACACTCAGAGGCAGATAGATGATTATTTATGTCATTTTGTAACCGGGGAAGCAATCTATCTGACTTTTTAGCACTCAGGCTTTGAAGAAGTGGGTAGCACCTTAAAAGGATGTCATCTTATCCTAACTATTTTAGGTTGTGCCTCTCAACCAAAGTAAGAGAACCTATTTTGTAACCTTTATTATTGAAGAATGCTAGTAAATCCTTCTTTTGCATAAATTTTATAGAGAAGACATTCGGAAAATATGATCAACACACCAAATCTGACTCTCACGAGTTGTCACTTCCAGATTATGGAGATATTTTCAATACAAGGCAAAGGTTACTAAAGACATTAAGAAATCATGATTGTTCTGCATATTTTTGCAAGTAGATTTTGTTCCTTTGTTGATACAAAGGGCAAACAGAGGTAGTTTAGGGTGGATCAATGGTTTTTAAATGATTTTGGTGGGAGATGAAGCAGGATAAAGTTGATTATACCGGATCTTTGGAGGGACTTCACAATAATGAACAACTTCACAACGGAAAGCTTCAGAACAGTCAAGATGTTCCTTCAACCAGAAGGTGTGCTTCAATGGAGGCCCAGATCAGCACGTTTTCACATAATCTTTGAGACTCCAACACGAAGGCTTGAATTGGAAGACTCAACTAAACACTAAAGTTTCTGATTAATCACGCCTAAGGTACACCCGAAGACTTATAGACAATCTTTATCAACAAATGATAGTGAATTAATTTTAAATTTGTTTATCTCATCCAAGATGAAGGCTCTTCTTGAAATGAAATTGCAAATACCATTAGACTGTCACAGGGATGAGATCCTGTGTGATTTCACAAAAATTTCAGTATAAGATTGCAATAGGAACAAAAGAAACTATTTGCAAACATTCTGAAAATAAAGCAGACACAAAATTGCTAGAGATTAGACACAAATTAATTCCAAAATTGCTTTAGATTCATCAGTAGGGGAAAGCTTCCAGAGCAATCTCAGTGCTTGTCAATGGCTATACATCTGCAACCAACTTGACACGACATAAAATCTAACACAGAAGAAAATAACAGATAATCTTGGCTTTGGTCTCTCGGGAAGGCGGCTTTCTCAAAAAATTCTCAAGAATTCATACTCCGACCATTTGCAAGAGTATTCTCATTGCATTTATACATTTTTGCTTACTCAATTTTCCCCCCAAAAGAGAAGAATATTCGAGGGACCTTTGCTTGTTACCAATTTGTTTCAGACAGCGACGCTTAACAAATTCAGATCCAAAATCCGACACGTGGACCAATTGTGAACTGATCACGTTTCTTGGGCCCTCGACTAATGACTAGGATGCCATGCAACAACTTTTCAGGAGTCCCTTTAATCATTCTGATTATGTCATGCGAGAAATCCCCTTTTTAATCATTTTTTGGAGCCTCTGCATAGTTGGACTTGACAGGTCATCCCTTTTTGCTCTCGAGGCAACGCCTTTTTCACCTTTTGCCCCTGTACTTTCATCATTTCATCCTTTTTTCCTTTACAATTTCTGCCATGCAACTCCTAGATCTAGCATTTTGCGTTTTTGCACGAGCCCGGGTAAAAATCCACTTCAAAAGTACTTCAGATTTACAAATTGAGCTCCCAAATTGATTCAATCGAACTTTGCAGACCAAAATGACACAAATTTGCCAAAAAATTTGATGAAGAATGATGCCAAAAAAGCATCTCCAAACATCTTGGAGCTTCAATGGCGGCAAAATCAAATGAAATGCACAACTACTGTTGATCTTGCTTTTCAACTTTTAATCTGAGCCCTCCACATGGCAAAATGTGATTGGAAACGGGCCTGGGAGCACTTTTTGGCATTCTATAACTTTGGGAAAAAAATAAAATTTTGACATTTTTCTCTGCCCCTCCTCCCTTAGAAAATGGGCTTGACACGTGTCCCAATGTGGGTCCCAGAGGAACCGCGGCTCGATTATGCTATTTCACCTTGTTTTTGGCAAAAAGGAAAATTTTCCAAATTTTCCCTGCAGCTCCGCCCTTCCACCTTTAGCTTCTGATGTGGGTCCCAATGGACCTGCGCTTCATTTTTTCACTTTATACTTATTTTCCAAAAAGGAAAAAGTTCCACATTTCCCCTGCAGGCCCGCACCTCCATTTTTGACTATTCAACTCTGGCATTACTTTCCTCTCGGAGCTACGCTTCAACTTACAATTTTATCCCTTTTTACAAAAGGCACAAAACCTTAAATAACTCTGAAGCTCCGTTTCTCCATTTCCCCGCCTGCTACGTGTCTCAATGGCACATTTTGAGATGGTCCCGAAAAGTAGAGACCCCAAACATGCGCAGTCCCTCCACGTGGACAAGTTTTGGGTTGAAGCGAGCCATAGAGTTTTTAGAGTGCCCCACCGAGCTGCATCCAACCAATAAGGGCCATGTTTCCGCTGATGCAGAGATGTAAATTTGACGGGGAAAACTCACCTGTCAAACCGTAAAAATGCAGGAAAACCACCATTCGAGCCCGGAGATGAATTTTTCGTCAAAGATAGAGAATTTGGAAATGTTACAAGGCTCAAATATGATCTTCCGAGCTACATCCAATCTTCTTTCCTCAGGTATTTGGGACAAAAACGACAGGGACAACAATATGTGACTGCGGAAAACGGAGAGAAAGGAGCAGCCCGAGTTTTACGCCCAATTTACAGGCTCCTTCAGATGGACAGAGATACGAAAAATAAATTCTAGACTTTTAAGTGATCCTCGACCAAGGAAGGGACTGATCATGGCAACCAAATGCTGGAAAGAGTCTTCAAGCACCAACACGAGAAGGTAAAAAACGTGACAGAGGCCGCAAACTGAGGGATTTTAATGACAAACGGGGTGAGACTAATTTGAGCACCAACAAGGAAGAAGAATGGAGAAATAAGGTTGTGTGTTGATATCAGGGATCTAAACAGGGCTTCACTAAAGGTTCATTATCCTTTACCATCAATGGATCAAATTCTAAGAATTATATCTAGTGCAGAAAGGTTCTCTCTTCTAGATGGCTACAGTGGTTACAACCAGATATTGGTGAAAGAAGAGGATAGGTACAAGACAACTTTCACTACTAAGTGGAGAACATATGCTTACAAAAGGATGCCTTTTGGGTTATCTAATACCAAAGCCACTTTTCAGAGAGCAATGGACATGGTTTTCCAAGGTTTGATCAATGTCAATGTTTTGGTTTATTTAGATGACATTACTGTGTTTTCTAAGAGTGCTAATGATCATTTGAGTCATCTGAGGCAAGTTTTTGAAAGGTGCAGACAGTATGGGGTTTCACTCGACCCAAAGAAGTGCATATTTTCAGTACATGAGGGAAAACTTTTAGGCCACATGGTCTCAAAATAAGGTTTGGCCATAGATCCAGAAAGAGTAAGCTCAATTCTAGCTTTGTCCTTGCCTCAACACAAGAAAGAACTTCAAAGCTTTTTGGGTAAAATTAATCTTGTAAGGAGATTCATTGTTGATTTTGCTAATTTGTCAAAGCCTCCAATTGTTATGTTGAAAAAGAATATGAGTTTCAGATGGACAAAATAAGGGAAAATCAGTTTTGAGGCCATTAAAGAAGCTATTGCTCAAGCTCCAACACTCACAAATCCAAATTTTACAAAGGATTTTATATTGTATGCATTTGCAGGAGTTGAAACAATTTTAGCGATCTTAAATCAGCTAAATCTTGATGATTTGGAGCAACCTATTGCTTTCTTTAACAAAGGGTTACAAGACTATGAGGTGAAGTATACTTTCGTGGAAAAGCAAGTCCTTTTTGTTATTAGAGGCTTAAAAATTTTCAAATGTATGCTCTCTAATAATAGAATTCATGTTATGGTTACTCACCCATGTGTGAAAGAATTTTTGTTGAGCAAGGATCTGAATGAAAAGAGGGTTGGTTGGATCACCAAAGTCATAGAATATGACGTAGACTTCTCAGTGACAAAGTTGATCCGTAGGAAAGGGTTATGTGAGCAGTTAGTTTCAAATTTGGAGGCAAAGAAAGTTGTTGGTTTTGCACTTATAAATCAGCCACAAGTAGTTGAAATACCATCTTTTGTGAGTTGGACTCATGACATGATTCAATACTTGCATGTGGGTATTATTCCCCAAGGGTTGGATAAGATTAAAAGGAGATATTTTCGGTTACAAGCTATTCCTTATGCACTCATTGATGGTATTTTATTCAAAAGGGATATTAATGGTGTTCTTCTGAGATGTGTAGAGCTTTCACAAGTTGACATATTATTGCAAGAATTTCATGAAGGTTTATCAGGTGGTCACTTTGCTCCAAGGACTACTGCTCTCAAAATCATGAAAGCAGGTTATTATTGGCCAAGTATTTTCAAAGATTGCTATGCATGGCTCAAAGATATCAAAAGTGTGCTTTTATCGTGGGTAAGTAAAAGCTTGCTGCTCTTCCACTTCATCCTATTTCAGTAGATCGTCCCTTTAGGCAATGGGGATTGGACTTCATTGGTATGATTAATCCACCATCCAGTTTGGGACACAAGTGGATTCTTACAACTACTGATTATTTTACCAAATGGACAGAAGCAGTTGTGTTGAAAGAAGCGAATGAGACTAGTGTGCTTGACTTTTATGAAGGCATTGTTACTAGATTTGGAGTTCTTGCTACTATTATTTCAGCTAATGTTCTTGCTTCTGTTGGTGCTAAAATTACAGGGTGGGCTGTCCGGAATGGTATTTACTTGAGTACTTCATCAAATTATTACCCATAAGGTAATGGGCTTGTAGAGTCTACAAACAAGAATTTGTTGAAGATTATCATAAGGCTTTTGGATGAAAATTAGAGGTCATGGCACACTAAACTCAAATCAGCCTTGTGGACTGATAGAATCACTCCTAAGAGGTCTATTGATAACTCAATATACATGTTGGTTTATGGTAAGGAAGCAAGACTTCCAATTTCTCTTGAGCTGACTGCTTTAGAGCTTATTCATCAGATGGAATTCTTGGAATTAGGACCAATGGAGGTAAGGTATGCAAAATTTATGCAGTTGGATGAATTGAGGCATGAAGCCATGCTCACCATGGAAAATCATCAAGCACATGTAAAGAAGACTTTTGAAAAGAAAGCAATTGCAAAAATTTATCAGGAAGGTGATCTTGTTCTTAAGTGGGATGCAATCAAAGCAAAACCAGGAAATCACACCAAATTTGATGCTATTTGGAGTGGTCCTTATGTTATTTCAGTGTGTAAGCCTCACAATGCATTTCAGTTATTTCGATTGGATGGCGAAGAACTCCCAATCCCAGTCAATGGGATTTTCATCGAAGCTTACTTTTGAGGATTTAGCATCATTAGAGTAGTTTACTTTCAATAAGCACTTGCATGCACATTGTTTTTCTAGTTTTCTTAGTTAGTTTTCTTTCCAAGAAGTGCTTGCATGCACATGTTTTCCT
This sequence comes from Taxus chinensis, assembly GCA_019776745.2. Classification (NCBI taxonomy): domain Eukaryota; kingdom Viridiplantae; phylum Streptophyta; class Pinopsida; order Cupressales; family Taxaceae; genus Taxus; species Taxus chinensis. The sequence goes on along the minus strand of CM034146.1, from coordinate 272,240,997 downwards.
TTTGTTAAAGGGGGTAATTCAATTGTTTTGTTCAGAGGATGCAAGTTATTGATAGAGTGTGCGACTCCATAGCCCAATGAATGTAGAAGGTTGCTAATCTTTTGTTTAGTAGACAAACAATCCCGTGATGTGGCCAAAATGTTACCACAAATTCACATGCTCAGAATTTGCACCAAAGGATTCAGTTGAAGTGTATGCATGCTAACTAGGAGGGGCAGAGCTAATTCTAGAGATGTGGCGCCAAAGTGTGCATGGTGAAGCTAAATTGCAGCAGCAAATGCGTTATTTATAATTGATTAAATAAACAACATGCTAATCAGTTGTCGCGCCAAAGTGTGCATGTGGAAGAGGAAATAACAACTGGTTTGCTATTTTTAATAAATAAAAGCAGCGGTTTATATCAAGTCTTGGCGCCAAAGAAAGAGAGTTAAAAGCTAAGAAAAGCAACAGACCTATGGCGCCTAAAGGAGAAAAGCAAACTCATGCTATTTTCAATGACTCGGTAAAAATAAAACATGGAGTTTATTAAAAGATAAAGCATGGAAGAAGGAAATAGATTTATCTATTAATTTAATGAGCATGTTGCTGTTACAATTCAGTTTTGGCGCCAAATACAGGGTGGAAATTGAAGAAATAATTAAATATTGCATGCAGCAGAGTTCATTTTGGATGTAGCAGCCCAAAAGAAAGAAAGAAAACATCAAAAAGCATGCAGTAGTCAGCTAAAGTCTACACAGCAGTATGTCCAGAAAAGACAAAAAGACAGTAAAAGACAAAAAAGGAAAAGCATGCTACAGTTCAGCCCATGCGCCAAAGGGTGGAGACAAAAGGAATTAATAAATAATAAATACAAGCATGCAATAGTTTGGACGCCAAAGGGGAGAAAAAAAAATTTAGATAAACAAAAGAAAAGTACAGCACCCTTGATTTGGACGCAACAGCCTATAGGAGGGTTCTTTTTAATTATTTAAATTATCATGCATACTCCCAGCGCACAAGGATGGTGGAATAATTAAAATAAAATATTTTGCATGCACCGAGGGCTTAAATTGGGACGCAACAGTCCATATATGCTGGTTTTTGACAAGGAAATCATTTAGACGCATACTCTTGGGCTATTTGCTCTGGAATTCCTAGCCTTGTGCTTGCAACTCTAAATAAAAAGTTCCTATTTTGCTCTCTCATACTGTTGTTTTTTTATTTTTGATTGTGTTTGATAGAATATTGTGTTGCTTTAGTAGGGAATTCAATCCCTCTACCGCTGCCCTTTCTCCTAAACCCTTGAATTAATTATGTAAAATAGCTTAGAGTTGTCCAGGTGTGGATCTTTGATTTCCTTGTGTGCAGAAGTACATGCATGTGTTAAATTATTGGCGTATCACTCTTATTTCCCTTTACCCACATTCCTTCTTCCTTTTCCTTGTCAAATTTTACGTTTTTAGGTGATTCATAGGGAATCAACCCTCTCTGAAGGTTCACCTCAGCCATAAGTCACCCACAACCTTGAAGTGTTCCAATTTTGTCAATAGGAGAGAGAGTACATGCACCATTCTCTATCAGGGTGCAACTTGTGGGTGACAATAGTTGCTAAGATCATTGATTACAAAGAAGGGACGGAATGAAAACACATTGCCTTCTCAAACACCCCTCTTCACCTTGCTTTGACTTTTCCAAATCATATCATAACAGATTTGATCTTTATCTTGACTTTTTAAAAAGCAAATATGATTTTTTTCAAATCAAACTCAATTATATGTTTTCTTTCACTTTACTGAAATCAAATCTAATGTTTTTAAAAACAAATCTGATTCCATCTTTTTTTTTCACTTTTCTTGAATCAGATCTGGTCTTTTAAAAATTTTAACTGATACCGGATTTGGAATTATGATGTAAGATGCAAATTTCTCATTTCCATTTACAATTCTTCTTCTTTAGTTGTATCTAGAATCTGCACCGAAGCTATAATCATATATCCAAATTAGATGTTTAAAGCAAACCACCCATTTGGACATGACAGAAATGTAAAGCATCCATCAAAATTCCCTATTGTACATTAATATGTACAGGTACCATTCCTTTACCCCTCATTACTCACATGATTTTCTCTGTTTGATACCACTTGAATATGGCAACAACTAATTACCATGCATTTCTATTTTAACTACAAAGTCTTGCATATATCCAAGAAAAAATAGCATCAAAAGTGCTAGAGAAGTTGTGTATGACATGATCCATATAGTGAATATCTTAGTGGGAGAAAATAGTACCTTTTTTTTTGTCACTTTGTCAATAAATGGATACACCATCTTCCATACTGCCCAAAATAGGTATGGGACATGAATCATAAGCACCTTTCCAAGCCGCTCCGGATAAAAATTCTGCTACATTACAATTATCTTGTAATGTTAAATAAAAATACTTTAATTTTGTTGCATTTGAACATTTATGCAGTCACATAAAAGAGATTGAACAAAGCATGTTTTGTGAAGCATGCAAACATGTACTATGACAATTGTGTACACCAGTCTAAGAGTTTCAAACTAAAGTCTGTATGTATTCTACAAGTTTTCCTCGAAGCTTAATTCCTCTGTGTTAAGACTTATGTAAACCTTTCCCTCAAATATACTACAATATCATTGGCTCAAACACCACATACCACAGCCCTATACAAAAACATTGAAATGACAGTTCAAACCTGACTGGTTCAAATAAATGTTTTCCCTTTCTATCATCATGCTTTGTTTTAAATGAGTCGTTGGGTACTGATAAGCAAAACTTGGTTACACCATTAAGGAGCTTTAGGAGCAAACTGGTCCTCAACATTATCTTGCTAGTTACAAGAAAAGCACAATTTTATTTTAGAGCACAGGGTTGGATGAAGAACAATTAATAAGTTTACATGAATGAATTGCTTGCTACAAAAACATGCAATGAAAAACTGCATCATTATTTAAAACCTCTGTTACCAGAAATGTGATGTTACTGCGCTGTTGCACGTTAACACACACGAAACGTCGTCTGTGACACAAACGGCCCTTTTGTGTCCTTGCATGGCATTTTTAATTCAGTGGCAACGAATTTTTTGGTGGCTCCACATTATGAAGGCATTTTTTTCCATTTATAGAACATCTAGGGTTTTAATAGTTTAGTGGAGACCATTTTGTGTAATCTCTGCATTTCTATTGCACATTAAACCATTCAATTAACTTGATGTAAGGCTTTTCAATTTTCTTTACCATTTCTGTATTTGGGTTGATTCATAAGTTTTCCATTTTACTGCTCTTGTTTTATGTATTATAATTTACGAACACTAATTTTTCATATAAGGAAAAAAATCCGCGTTTAACAATGTCAACCTTCTTTGCTTTTGTATTAAACCTACACATACAATATAATTTTATATTGTGACAAACGTGCAATTTGATTGATATAAAGGAAGCAAAATATGAAAATCAGAGCTCTTCTATTAATTTCCGAGCTCAGATGTTGAATAGAACATCGGGAAAAATTATACATTGTATATATCTAAACTCTACCTTGAATACAAACCAATTTCTATATACGGGCAGTAACACTCAAGATAGTTTAGCATCTTAACAAACTTTATCTTGCAAACTAACATATACACTATGATGAACTAATTAAATAATCTAACATTGCCCAACTTAATGCATCAGTCTTAAGAGTGTAAGAGAGAGAATTTCCAAATACCTCACACGTTACACGTTCAAGTGCATTGGTTAAAATATTGGTGCACTCATCGTGAGTGGGGAAAAACTGAAGCCAAATCTTGTGTTGTTGAACGTTCTCTAGTATATAATGGCACTTAACCTCAATGTGTTCCATGCACTTAACTTGTAGAGTAGCCCATCTTTGAGGTAGCATCCATATTTTCTTTCTTTCTCAACTTTCTTGACCAGCTATTGCTGGATGTCTCGCCGAAATCAGCATCTTGTGCATATGCTTCTCCATAGACCTCTTTTGTAAAAGGCTCAAGTTGTGAAACTGTTGCTAAAGTTCAAAATTGCTTTTTTATTAGTGGCCTAGATAGCATATCTGCCAACTCATTGCGCTTCCCTTCTTGTACTTGATTACCAAATGAAACTGTTGAAGAAAACCCATCCATTTATTGTGCCCTCCCTGTTGCAATTCACTTTGTGCTTGCAAATATTGAAGAGGTTTGTGGTCTTTATGCACAATAGTTTCTGTACCCAACTGTTTCCGTTTCTTTATTTCTTGAACCAGCGCGTCCATTTTTAAGCATAATCAGGATATCCCTCTTTTCATTGAAGTAAATACCTTTGAATAAAAATAAACTGGCTTACCCCATTGCAACAAAACTGCCCCCATAGCATACTCACATGCATCTATTTCAACTTCAAATCGCTGCTACAACTTAGAAAGAGTAGGCACCAATGTCACAACCCATTTCAGACAGATAGTCAGAAAGACAATTAGTTGTCTAAGCAAATCATATTTAGACATGTTTTAATCAATTCGATTAATCTTTATTATAAGATGTGATGCTGATTATTTGGATTTATAAGATGGTTTTAATGCAGAAATTGGTTAGCATTAATTATGACTGTTAGCAGATTGGTTAGTTGCAGGTTACTTAAAATTATCATAGCCAACTTTAGCACTGATAATTATTCATATTATTGTTTTTTTTATCTGTTTTATGACCCAGACTAACAACCTTTTTATTGTCTGAGGTGGATGCAAAGCAGCTTCACCCCTCGTGGTAGTGGGATTGCAAGAGAAACAGGTTTGACACAAGCTTTTCAGTACTATTAGCCTATTTATGGTTGCAGCCTGCAGAGATGTGCTGGCTCATATTGCATGTGATTTATGCACTTATAAGTGCAGGGTTTGCACTTATGCAAATTGTGTCTATGTTGTCTAGATCTATAGAATATCCTATCCTGCTTTCTATTTAGTCTCTGATGTATAGCTAAGTAGCCGAGATGGCTGTGTGGAGCTGTGGGAGTGGGGGCGGCAGCAGGTCTGTGGAAACGGCCGGGTACGGCCTGTGCCATACCCAGCCGTTTCCGCAGGCCTGCCGCCGCTCCCTGCCCGCTCCCACTTCAAAAAAGCAAGTTTTTAATTTTTTAAAAATTATTTCCATGTTTTAAAAGCACCACTACTTAAAAAAATTAAATATTAATCTAATTACGCCCTAAAACATAACTCTAAGCAAGAAAACAAAAGAACAACTCAAAAACAAAACATAAAGCCAAGAAACTTACCTTTGGCTCTCCAAAATTGCATTGTGCTTGTGTAGGGTTTGAGGAGCTATTGCTAAGCTTGTAGGAGTGTGAGGAGCTGTAAAGGAGGAAGATTTGTTAAGGATTTGTGGTTTACTAAGTGGAGTTAAGTTTTTTTTTTTAATTTCTAAACTTGTTTCTTTTTTTTTTGTTATTTAATTTTGCACACATTACGTTTTGATTTTTTTTGCTTATGTTCATCTTTTTTTTGCTTTCTATTTAATTTTTTAATTTTCATTGTTCAATCACAATGCAATTGCATGTCATCATTGTTTTCTTTGCTTTTTTTTTTGAACCTTGTAGGTATTTCTACAATGGCAACAACAAGTTCTGCTTCTTCTGGGCAATCTTTTGCCAAGGACTTTGACCCAAATTCACCGTTATGGAGGCATGTAACAATACTTCAACAAATTGCAGGTGGTGGTTGTTTTGAATGGAAATGCAATGATTGTAATGGACTATTCAAAGGCTCTTACAGTAGGGTGAAAAGCCACTTGCGTGCCATAACGGGTAATGGTATAAGTGTATGCAAGGGGAAGAATAATGTTGGGGTGCCAAAAGCAAAAGTTTTGGCATATATCAAAGAGCAGGAAGATCTAAAGGCAAATGTGGCTATGAGAGCAAGCCATCCATTGGCCAAAAGAGGAGGTTCATTTCATTCAGTAAGGCCTTCAATTGCTCCATCACCTAGTGGATCCCCAATTGTGGCCATGCCACATCCATTCGTGGCTCCTATCTCCACGAATGAGGATGTTTCCCTTGCACGAAAGAAAAGCAAGATAAAAAGGCCATTGGAAAAGGCCTTTTAGAATGAGAGCAGGGAAATTGCAGATGAACACATTGCAAGGTGTGTATATGTTAATGGGCTTTCTTTTAATGTTGTGAGATCACCTTATTGGCATGAGATGGTGAAAGCCATCAATGAGGCACCAAAAGGGTATAAATCACTAGGATATGAGAAGATCTGCACCACCCTTTTGGATAAACAAAAAAAAATGTGGAAACCTCCTTGCAACCAATTAGGGACTCATGGACCAAAACAGGTGTGTCCATTGTTTTTGATGGATGGAAAGATGCAAGAAACCGCCCTTTAATCAATGTGATTGCAGTATGACCTAAGAGGGCAATGTTTTTGAAAGCAGTTGATTGTGAGGGGCAAGTGAAGGATGCCCAACTTATAGCCAGCGTTCTCTTTGAGTCCATTGACGTAGTGGGGCCTAAAAATGTTGTCCAAGTCATAACGGACAACGCCAAAAATTGCAAAGTTGCGGGGATGCTAGTTGAGGCACGATATGGGCATATTTTTTGGACACCATGTGCCGTGCATTCATTGAATTTAATGCTAAAGAAAATGGCAAACAAAATAGAGTGGCTCCAACAAGTGTATGTAGAAGCTAAAGAGATCCAAATGTTTGTCACCAACCACCACATGTCACAGGGCATTTTTAGATCATTCTCGCAGTTGGAGCTACTGAAGGTAAGGAAAAGTTTTCTTTCTTTCTTTTTAATTTAAAATTTAAATATAAGTTTTTTAGTATTCTTTTAGCTTTCAATTTTATTTTTAATTTTTGTTCCTCATTCTTATTAGGTTGTTGAGACTCGGTTTGCATCACACACAATCGTTTTGAGACGACTAGTGAAGGTGCGAGAGGCACTCATGAGGATGGTAACATCCAATCTTTGGTCTATATGGAGGCAATCAAACACTCAACGGGCTCAAAAAGTGAAGAACCTGATCTTAGAGGACCCTTGGTGGAATAGAGTGGATTATCTGTTGAGTTTTACGATGCCCATTATGAGCATGATCCGGTTTACTGACACGGATTAACCATGTCTAGGAGAAATATATGACGACATTGACTTGTTGATTGAGAAGACAAAAGTTGTCATAAATGCAAAAGAACAAGATCCTGAGGAAATATTTTTCAAACAAGTGAAGTCAATCCTCATTGAGCGGTGGAACAAAATGACCACCCCATTAGATCTACTAGCTTTTGCATTGACTCCTAGATTTTATAGCACAAAGATCCTTTCCTTGCCAGGGAGGGTAGCACCATACAGGGATGCGGAAGTCAGTGAGGGATATATGGCGGCATTGGCTAGGCTCTTCCCTGATCCTGATGTCCAAGACTAGGTTATGGTAGAGTTCGGTAATTTCATAGCAGAAACGGGTCATAGCCTTCTCGCTCTTCGGAGCAAATACAAGATGGATGCTCATATGTGGTGGTAGCTCCATGGTACTTCATTGGCTTACTTGCAACCTCTTGCAATCAAGGTCTTGGCACATGTAAGTATTTAATTTTTTTATTCTCTTTTCTTTGAGTTTATTAAAATTCAAGTTTGAGTGTTTAAATCTGAAGTTGAACTTTGCATTGACTTTGAAGTTTGGGTTGCCTTAATAGGTTGCAAGATCATCTTCCTCTGAGCGCAACTGAAGTACGTATAATTTCATTCACTCACAGAAATGCAACAGGTTGGGCGTTAAAAGGGCTGAAGATTTGGTATACATACATTCCAACTTGCGCCTTTTATCCCACAAGCAGCCAGAGTACAAGGAAGGGTCAACAAGACATTGGGACATTGATCTAGAGATAGTTGACTTGGATGCTTCCATTTCCCACCATGGAGCATATGATGATGAGAGGAGTTCTGTGGCACCACGAGACCTACATGCACAAGGGGGTGCAATTGGCAGTGGCCCTAGTGCGAGTGGTTCGAGCCCGTGTGGTTCTAATGAACCACATAATGATGATGATGTAGTTGGTTTTGATCCTCTTGATGAAGAAGAATATGATGAATATTGACAATGAAAGATAGTTTGAGCTTTGAATATTGATCTATGATTGAATTTAATATATCATGAGATTCATAACATTCACATTATGTTTGATTTAAGTATTTTAAATTTTAATTTAACTTTTAAGCTTTTAAGTTTCTAAGTTTTATCGGTATCCTAGCTTGTTTGTTGTGGTTATTCACTTATTTAGCTTATAACTTGTCTTTTATCTTGTCTTTCATATGCATAATATGTGGTTAATAATTAAATTCCTATTTAGAAGGCTGAAATTTATATATTTTTTAATTTTTATATAGTTTTTGTATTGTCGTATCCTACGCCGTATCCGGGGTCAAAAAAAAATTTGCCGTTTCCGCATATTGGATACCCCGCTCCTGCTCCCGTATCCAAAACGTTTCGGTAACTTAGGAATTATTTATTAGTGTTCCATGTCAATGGGTTAGTCTTATTATTTGTATGGGTGAGTTAAATATTGTTGTTAGAATATGAGTTATAATTCAACTCATATAAGATTTACGTGAACAGTGGTGGTTATAACCACACATGCAAAATAGGATTTGTGAGGTGAGTGGTTGAAACAAACTCCTCATTTATAGGGGCAACCTCACCTATATAAATGTAACATGTTTTATTGAAAATGGTAACAGAGAATTATCAAGTTTTTTTGGAATTGTGCAATTCGACAACAATTCACATAAACATTGCTCCCAATATCAATGGATCTAATTCTTTCCCTCCCATGTTTGGCGTTGAGTAGTTTGAATAAATACTAGAACATTTGAAAACAATTATAATCTTGAATATCACGCTATTTAGTTTTTACAAGAATTGTCATTTTTATAGATAAATGAGGGGTTTGGAGTGCGGGTCCCTCATGCACAAAAATACGAGGCAATATTACAACAAACCAAAAATGAAAGTGGTTTTAAAAACCTTTTTACCATTCAAGGAAATATCAAGAAGCCATGATAAGCTGCAAACATAGCAGTCCACTTGACCATAAATGAAACTGTTAACATAGTCGCTTGTCATATTAGGAAAAGGAAAAAAAAACATAGAGCATTAACTACAACAAGAACTTTGGTTGCATCACTAGTTCATTAAATCCTCATTGTTTAACACAATGGACTGCCTTTTCACTAACTTATATAATGACCTGTCCACATTTACAATTATGGTCAACTAGGGGAGGTTGTTCTTTATTCGAAGGACATGCTCGAGCCATCAACATATGGACTAGTTTTGTAGGAGTGTTACAAATTTGTAGCATGGCACCCACATTGATTAACAAACGGGCATGCAAAGAATCAATATCCTCTCTTTTGAGATGCACACTACCAATAGTTGTTACATGTCTTCCAAACATAGCCTTGCCAAAACTTTGGCTAAGCCATTCATTATCAAGCCCAACTAATTTTCATGTTAAATATCATTTAGGTAGATAACAGTCTTTGAGACAATCACAACATTTGTCAAATTGTTATTAGTGGTCGGAAGCTTTACGAAGGATAAATCAACAAAGAGCTCTCTACTAGAAGTCTCCATCTCCATAGCTCCTTTGCCTCTATCCAAATCAATTCCATCACGTTTGCTATTGTTGTAAGAGCCTCGTGTGCAGCTTTTGCAATTGGAGGTAGAGGGGGGAGGTTGGTGCCAAACTCACCAACCCCTCCCCCTTTTCATGTCTAAGACAACTTCCTGCTTAATCTCTGGAGAACTGAAATTATTTATCATAGAGGTTACAAATGCCTTCAGATCCAACTAAATCCCCCATATCTTGCATACATGTGAACACCATGCTCTCTCGTGATACAATTAGGAATTTAACAAACTCTTTACTCTTATTTTTAACAGAAAAAGTACATTTTTTTTGCACACCTTGTTGGGTATCAAAAGATAATATATCTTTGAATTTCTTCCTAATAGCTTTGATAGTTTGCATAGTAGAATTACTAGGTATGATCGCCTCATCTCCAAGGGTTTGCTTGAAAAATGCAATTGCAAAGGTGGAAGAGTAATTTTCTTTCTTTGAGGTGGCCATCACTAGGTTTATGTTTATGTTCTCTCTTGTGCAATGTTGGTGGCATTTCTAGACCTAGTATTTGGTTAATTTGCTACCACCACCTTATTTATATCCCCGACACCTTCACAACCTTTGGTTCAAGGTTGTAAGATACAATGCCCTTTTTGCTAGGGCGCGTGTATCCTCTTCCTGGATACGGATATGGGTATGACACAACTTGGATCGGGTTCAAATACTATACCTAGATGTATCCAGATTGAACCCCCTAACAGAGCCATATTAGACAACAACCAGACACAAACTGTAGGCCAACTATATTCTTATCTGATTTGAAATTTAGACCATAAAAACTCCTTCAAAAGGCTAAAAATATGCTTAAAAACAGCAATTAACCTTCTATAGTGCATTTTAGCAACAACAATTGAGGTGTAATGTCCCGTTATGGGAAAATTATTGTAATCTGCAAATTTTCAGCAATCCCTTATAGATCTGTTATTCTTCACCAAATCCTAGATTTGATATTTTTAGCAAACCCTAGAATCTGATATTTTTTAGTAAACCCTTATAGAGAAACATATAATTTTTTTACAATCGCTAATAAACCCAAAAAAATAGAAATTGTATTGGAATAATTGCAGAATTTAAATACACACCACAATAGAAATTATATTTTTATTTTCAGACTGCAAATTAGCAAAATTACAGCTGACCACATAAACAGAATTTCTGGTTGAAAAGATCTCCCAACTGGCTAATGGTGAAATCTCTAGCAGTAAATGGCTGCAACAGCTCCCAATGACGGCGTCAGCCCCTAGAAGTGTGATGGCAGCCCTCAAAAGTGATGCCCTAGCATAGATCTATAAATATGTTGATGCCCTAGCTGAAATATCTAAATCTGATGATACCCTAGCTGATAAAACTGAATTGAAAACTGCAAATCTCTGTTTGGATGCACAAATGCAACACTTGGATGGAGTCACCACTAAAGATTGGAGGGTTTTTGTCCCCAAATCTGATTGCAATGGAGGGTTTTTGTCCTCAAAAGCAAAAGTTGAAGTAGTAGCTCAATTTCTTACTGTAAAAATAGATAATGGCAAAAATTTCCTTCCAAATGACCCCACAATGCCTTTTGTAACTTCACTTGACACTTTTCCCAAGGAAAAACCCTAAAAGTAACTTTCCATCTTTTAATTTGATATGGATTTGCTTAGTTTGGAAAGTCACCTTTATTTTTTAGTTATAATAATAAAGGAATATTTATTTGTCACTTTTTAATAAAAAGTGAGTTACTTGACAACTTAAAAATATTAACTTTATTATTTTTATTTTATTTGAAAGAGGGGCCATGACATGAGGACATGGAGATGAGAATGTTGAATCGTTCTTTTACTTTAAACTCTAGCATTGGCTTTGCTCAACCTGCAATTCCTTCGATCTGTTTCCTTTGGCCTAGTGTGTTTCTTTTCTTTCATTTCGTCTATTTTCTGTTGGTAGAAACAACTTGCAATTTTTTAGTACCCATTGAATACCCAAATTTCTACCTTTCGTATGGGGTAGAACTGTATATAATTTTAATCTAATGTTTAAATTTATTTATAATTTACAATTGATAATTATTTAATTTATAATCTAGATTATTATAATATATATATATATATATATATATATATATATGTTGAATCCAATCATATCCATATCAAGGGGCCTTATTAATTAGTCGTATTCTTATCTGATACCATATCCATATCTGTATCCATGTAACTCTGATTTCAGCTTAAGAATGGAAGCCCTAACCTGGCACAAAATTGTTTACTTTGATAGTCTTTACCTCCCTTAAGCAAACGAGGGTTTGTTGGAGTATGGATGCAATCTTGTAGTATGCAACACTTTGAAATATGACTCTAAAGATTTACTTGAGATCTGACTTAGTAAACATGCTTGGAATGGGTCAGACCAAACCCGTACAGGAAGAACAAAAGTATTAATTGTTGTATATATATGCTGCCGTCAATATGATTTTGAAACCTTAAAATATTGATCAAAATAAATATGGTTGGATGAGCCTTGGGCTCATTGCAATATTAATTGCACGGGTGCTCACTGCCAGGACCATCTTAGAATGTTGATAAATTATTTGAATTTTTCTGGCCTATTGATGTGTGGTCCAACGGGAGTGTTTTGGGATGTTTTGAGGTTGCTTTAGAACTTGCCCCACCTAGAGAGATTTAGTGGCAGGTGCAGTACAGTATCTTGGAAGCCATTACTGGCAAAATAGGAGTTTCCTAGGTAGTTTAATATAGATTTGAGCAATGTTCTTGAGGATCCTATTCAGGGAGATGTGCTCTTAACATTCGTTACCTATGTTTTCTTCCGCCATAGATTAGAAGGACAGGGTTGTGTGCTACCCTCCTCCTTGTATCGCTTGGTAACTATTCCTTTTTTATTGGGAAATCCAGTAATATAAGGACTTCAGGGGTCATGGAAAGGTCAGTGGGAGCTTGTTCCCATTGCCTTTCCCATCACCACCAGTCTAGCTATGAGCTTATACCATGAATCGAGGGATTGATGTCCATCTCCTCTCTACAGGATTGCAAGACTGCCTGCTTATGGCCTTGGTTATCTTATTGTCCTTTGAAGACCATGTTTAGAATGGTGTGTTTTTCAGTAGTCTAATATATACCTCACCTTTACTTCACTGGGGTTGGAAATAAATTGGAGATTTTTCTCTTGGCTGTTAACATGTGTTGGATTTGCTTTTTTATTAATTGTGAAGCTATATTGGATGCCTATTATTGCTTGGCTGTATTAGCTGTATGACAAGCCATCGTAGAAGGCTGATTTAATGGTTTTTTATTAACATTATAGAGTTCTGACAAGCCTATGTTCAGACGCCATTATAGAGGATTGTAGAAGATTATAATGCAAGTTTTCTCCATTGCTGGTTGAGTTATGTTTAGGAAGTTTTGATTGACTGTAAATCTTTGTATGTTATACTTCATTCATCATGCGCTAAGCATGTGTGATATATGTTGGGACCAAGTAGGTGTATATTATACCTAGATGGCGGAGACTTGACAAAACCTACATGCCTATGCTGACCACAGATGTAAAAATTTGACCCGGTGGGCAAACTTACCCCTCTCGCTAAGTTAGTTTGTAAGGATACCCTGGGCATTATGTGCTCGACCATCTACATAATACATGCTTACAATCACCAAAGGACCAGGAACAGGGTTATCTATGTAAAGATCTGACTGTATTATTGTTAAGGTTAAATCAAGCTCTTATATATTTCAGTATCTATGATGAGCTCTGCCTATAATGATGCATGCATTTCATATGAATGAATCTTACCTCTAAGAATATACGGTTAAGGATATCTGGAAGCTTATGTGTTGGTCATACACATAATTCATTCATGCATGTTGATCTTCCATTTAAACTTGAATGTACCATAAGTATTGAGCATAAATATAAATTGAATAATGTGTTTTACTTAAATAGTTATGGGGAGTTGGACTGTGGTTTTGCCTTTCATCCTTTGGGTGTAGATGTGACATGGTAGTTATATCTTAGGGGTGGCGGAAAATTCAGTGAGAGATTGTTCCCACTGCCATTCCCAACACCCTAACAAGGAAACTAAAAATTGTTAGATAAATCAAGGGTTTGAAATGATACAAGTTCTGCTTCTAAAACTGAAACCATACCATGATGATACTCCTGAATGATAAACAATTATGTTTTACTTTATACATTCTGTGACCCCTGTTTTTGAGGTCTGTGTAGTATTCCAATCCTGATAAATATGGTAAAATTGTGAATGTTGAAATCTGTATACGCCATCTAGCATGGATGGGTGAGGTGGTTGTTTCCACCTGCTGTATTACTTAGCAATCTTGCTGATGCAATCTGAGAGTTGTCTGGTTGTAAACTTGATATTGTCTTGAGATTTGACCAGAGCCCTCTATCGTTAAGTCCCCCTCGATGGGTTTTGCACCTGTTCATAATTAGGAGAACTTCATGACCCTGATTCCGCAATAGCAAGTATGTAGGTTTCTCAGGATGTTGAGCTCAGGTCCACTCCTTTATCCCCTAATTTCATTCTACCTCCTCCCATTGAGAAGCAGTGGGTAAGCCAGTTGTGCATGAAAAGCTAGTGAGCACATAGTTGTTCTTACGCTGCTTGCATTCACTAAGTAAAAGCAAGTTGTGCTTAGAATACTTTTATTTGCTAAGTGCTAGGTTGCCAAGAAACAGGTACGGGCACGGGTTTGGGTATGGGTTTGAAATGCCAATTTTCAAAAAACCCTTGGGTACGAAATGGCACAGAAACTTCCGTACAATATATTAATAAAAAAATTAATTATATATCAAAATGCATTATATGCATTTTTTGTCCATAAAAGATAAAGCACTTAATATACTTTGTATTCTTGGAAGTTAAGACATTCAGCATGCTAAAATTTTCATATCTACATGATTATAATCTAGATTCTATAATATATCAGCCAATTTATCCTCGAGTACAGCTGAAACAGAAGTATCTAGTGTTTTTATTTTTATTTTTGAAACCTCTTGGGCACACCCCGGGTATGGCTATTTTGGAGTTTCGGAAACGTTTTAGATGCGTACCAGGACCAGGACCAGTACCAGTACTAGTACCCGGTATGTCAGTACATGGGTACACTGCCTTGGTATTTCCGGGTATCCAAGGCTAAGTGAAGCAAGTTTGTGATCAGAATGCTTATAATGCATTCACTTGACAAGTGGAGTGAGTTGTGCCTAAAATGCTTTCATTTGGTAAGGAGACCATTTGTGCTAACATGCATAAAATGCTTCATTTGATAGGGAAATCAAATAGTATGTTTCATGTAATATACTGCTTCATGTGATTCGTTTGATAGGAGGCTCAAAAAGTGAGCTTCATGTGATTCATTTGATAGGAGGATCAAATAGTTCAAATGTTTATATAAGCTCATTTGGTGGATATTTCAAATGTATAGATGCTCTCATTTGATGGACAAATCAAATTCTCTGATGATCTCATTTCATAGAAAGATTGAAGGGCTTAATGTGTATTGATGGAAGGATCAAATGTTATTATGGTCTCAATCGGCAAATGGATCAAATGCTTAGATGGCTTCATCAAGGAGTGGACCTAATCCAGATTGAGGATTCAATTTGGGGGACAAAAAACCAATTGCTGGGGATTAATATGTTATATTAAAGACAAACTCTTATATACTGAATTCACACAGATTTCCAAGAGTAATAAACAAAGCTTTATTGCAAGATAACAAGAGAGTTTCTAAAAAGAAAGCAATCTCTGTGAAGGGATATCAGCTGTCCACTTTGAATTACAGTAGGGTTAACCTTCGTCTTATGAACCTTTAGATCTCCTTTCATGCACTAAAAGATCACAAACATCTTGGAAACTCAAGAGACCATTCTTTTCTGTCGTTACCGGACCTTAATGGTCACAACAGGCGAGCTGTTGGTTATTGCAGCCCAGCTGTTTCATAGTTGCTGCTTTGCACATGCTTCTGTTTACGCAAACTCCGCTCTACATAAAGCAGCAACTCATTAACCATTTTGCTGCAGATAATGGTGGCTGCGCAACTGCCACTGTACATGAAGCAGTGGTTTCTCCATCTTGCAAGAATTACTCCTTTTGGAGTGCTAGAGGTGACTAAAACCGGGTTTGCTTGATTCGAATGATGAAATGGACTAGATTTCCTAATCCCTATGTATCACCGATAAGGCCAGGGTGTGGAAGGAAGGAGTAGCCCAGGGTTAGGGATTCTGAGCAGACAGTAAGTCAGGGCACGGAGGCTGCTCGAGGATGGTGCAATTGGTAGTGTAGTCAGGTCAGCAGACAAGATGAGCCCAACAAATCATGAGTGTGGGTTTAAGCGTAAGCTCAAAGCTCAGGCCGATGTAGCTTGGACTGTGAAGGCTCAATCTTGAATGCTGTTTACATGACTAACCTCAAAGGTTGTGAGGTGTGTAGATGCAACAATCAAATCAAGGGTGAGCCAGGACTAGATGGCAAATGGGTTGGAAGGGCCATGTTGACTAGGTTGTCGGCACTGGAGGAAAAATCGGTCTAGGTGTCATTATTGGGAAAGGGAAATCGAGTCGATACTTGGGCATAAAGATATGTGGCCAAGTAGCATTTGTTAGAGGGGATCAGGCCAAGGATCCCAGGCAAACCCATTGAACTGGGTTCCAAACCCTGGTAGGATGAATGGGTAAAGGGGGTCGGACCAGACCAAATCCCCTCCTATGTCAAATGTCGAGATGGGTGTAGGTATGGTGTCTGCCTTCTACACCCAAAAGAAAAAAAAAAACCTTGTTTGGTTAAAAGTCTTGTGTGGAGCCCCATGAGCTTGGGGGAAGGCCTTGTTAACAAGTCAACCAAGCTATGCAAATCTGATCTTAAAATTGCTGCTAAACTACTCCAAAAGCCTACACAAGGAACATGTTTTTTCAATGAAAACTATGCTAGGAATCTAATCAAGAAGAAGGAAGACTATTCTACTTTCAATCTTTCTCATGGTGGCTTGGCAAGGATACCTGAGACCTCTCTCATGCAGGCCATCAAGAGAGGCCATGAAAGGTTTGAGAGTCAAACCTATGGTGAAGCCTTCTCCATCTTCTCTTTCCCTCTCTCCTTCTTGCCTCGAGTATGGAAATGGAACCCTCTTAGGTTTGGAGAGCCTTATGTAGGACTTCACAAGAATGTTAGGATTATGATTATGGTTTGAGTGAATGAGGTGCTAAGATTAGAAGGATCCAATGGTGGAAATTGGATCGTACTCTTTTGTGGAGGGAAATAATTTTTGAATGTAGAGTCATCCTTTTTATTTATTGATAATATTTTTTATGTGCAAATTTATTTGAGTGTTGAGTGAGATAATGTAAAGAGGAAGTCGCTTAGGTGACATAGATGAATGCTGCAACTTAGAGCCCCGTTGCTCTTTTTATTCAACTTTCTTTTTTTTGAGAAAAAGGTAAAACATATTAGCATCAAAACAATATTATACATGAAAAATAACTCTTTAAGGACAAAGCTCAAGAACACCACAAAATTTCAAAGAGGACTTGATAAGAAGATTGAAGGAAACTAGGAACCAAGTGCATGTGAAGCTAATATGGTCAATATTATGATCCAAAGAACACTGATAGCATACTTCAGTGAGAAACTGAAGTATGCAAAGCAGAAATATTCAGTATATGATCAGAAGTTCTATGGAATTGTGCAAGCACTCAAGAAATGGAGACATTATTTGTTGCATAAAGAGTTTGTTTTGTATACAGATCATCAGGCACTACAAGTTGTCAATAGTCAAGGTAAATTGACTCATACACAAATGAAGTGAATAGAATTTCTACAAAGTTATCCACTTGTGTTGGAGCATGGAAGCAGAAAGTCAAAGAGAGTTGTTGATGCATTGAGTAGGAGAAATATTTTGTTGACTAAAAGGAAGGTGGAAGTCATAGCATTTGATGCTATGAAATATTTTTAAAAGGATGATAAGGATTTCAAGGATGCATGGCATATATGTACAAAACCAATAAGTGTGGATAGAACACCTTGGTTAGATTATTTCATTCAAGAAGGTTTATTGTTTAAGGGTAATAAATTATACATCCTGAGATGATCAATGCATGATCCATGAGGATCCTCATTGCGAATCGATCAAATGGTCTGCACAAATCATGAAATTACTTCTATATGGAAGAGCTCGATGAGAGATTTCCAACACCTTTTGAACAGGGCAAAACAATTATTGTATGCAAAAGATAGGGCCCACTAAAAATTTTCCCCAACTGGCAAAAATTAAAACTGCGCGTTGCACAAAGTTGAGGCAGTGTGATGAGGATGCGACAAGTGGCAACACGAGATGGTGACAAGTGGCAGTCTGGGTATGCAAAAATATTGTTTGATTCCTTCAGTCTTCGATGATCAATGTGGGGTCTACATGATATGTCGGCTAGGAGCCCAACAACTGGTGGGGTCCTGTAACGCCCTGATTTTTGTAAGTTATCATGGTGATTATTTTTCATAATGTTGTAACTGCTGAAATGAAGGCAAACATGTTAAGATATATTTTAGATCTTAAAGGAATGTGTTGCTAATCTGGATTCTTGCATACTGTAATTTGTTTACATGGGACAACAGTTATTATTGCTTGTATGTTTGCTAATATGACGACAGATCTGTCGTATGCTTGCTGAACTCTATTCGCTGATTGACAGCACACCTTGAATCAATTCCATTGATCCAAGGTATGTTGTGGTCTTCTTGTGATCGCTTTGTCGATTTACTTTTAAACCAGGCTGAAGGTTGATATAAGTGTTGCAGCACCTGATTACAGGTATGAATAGCTGGCACGTAGACGCCAACGGAAAAGGTTCGATTCTCGAACCATACACTATGTAACGCCAGACCCCGTAAGGCAATAAATGCCTGGATATGGGTGGCTCAGGTATGTAGAACGTGGGACGAAATGTCCTACACAGTGTTGAAATTTGATGTCAGTCGGAAGGACTTAATTGGAAATTGATTAATTAGGTGTGAGGGGGATTAGACCCTAATCTAATCCTAAGTTCTACCTTATATCCTAACTACTATCCTAAGTGGATTTTTAAATTCTATAATGGTAAAAATAAATCTAAGTCCTATTAACCTATGACCTAGGTATGAACACTATTGTTAATCCTAAACTAATCCTAACCTAAGGAAGGGGACGCACAGACCCATGGGGGATGGAAAGGATAAGGATGGAAGGAAATTTAATAGGCAATGAATGTAGTCCTTGTGTGGACAGCGCCAAGTTTGGCGGGAACAGGGAAAATTTAGGGGCATCTAGTTAGTCATGAGACTAAACTCTGTTTTCATGCAAAATTTGAAATTGGTAGTTCGCCAACCCGAGTCGGCAGTGGTGTGAGGAAATAGGAAAAAGGCAGAGCCTTTAATGCATTCAATTTTCTTGGTCTTCGTGACCAGCCAGCCTTGGAAAGAGTATGGAGGAATTTTTGGTTCATTGTGTTTGTTCAGATTTTTGGGAAGTTGCTCTGCATTTGGTTTTTCTTGGTTCAGTCGAACCAGTTGTGTTTGGTTGCTATCTCTGTTTCTTTGGAAATTGAAGGCTATTTTCTGAGCCTGTAGAGGAAGGTGATTGTTTGAAAGCTTGTTGCTGCCGCCGTGGAAGGAAATACCTCCTGTAGACGCGGTTTTCTTCGAGCTTCGAGGAAGATTATCAGGCATGTTAAGCCCTTCTCTTTAAAACTACTTGCTTTGCTTAAACGTCTCATTAAAACAACCCTGCTCTTTTGATGAAGGGGGTTTTGGGTTTATTTGATTTGTTGTCATGATTGAGATGATTCTGGGTAGAGTCGTTTTGTCTTGCTGTTGCGATTTGAACTGTCTTTGCGTATTTATTATGTTGGAAATACAGTCCATGCTGTGTGATTTATTCTACCATAATGGGGGATTCGTTCTGTATGTTATGAAACTGTACAGGCTGTATGAGTTTGTTTTTCATTGTTGAGCAATTGTTCTTTTGCCAATACGAACTTGAATGATGGAACGTATGAACTATGTGAGTTGATTGACATTGTTTCTTTATTGAATTTTTTAAAGGAAATGAGTTCCTCTTCCTTCTGCTGTTTTAGATTTTGAAGGAAATAAGTAATTGGGTTTTATTGAGCATTATGAGCTCGGTTTGAAGGAAGTGATAGTAATATTCTTATTGCTGTGCTTTTCTTTTGTAAAAATGGACGAATACGACTTGGGTATTCGTGAGAGTTGGAGAAGGTAACTGTTTTTCTTCAGAAATCATAAATGATTATATTTTCTCCTTGCTGTGATGGAAAATCAATTTTATAGTGTTTTGTGGATGCGGTTTGATCTTCTAACTCAAACTGTCATCGTGAAAATGAACTTGGCTTTGAATTGCTGTGCAAATAAATGAAAAATATGGGAATTGGCTTGCTGTTTGAGACTGTTTTTAACTGTACCATGCTTGTGCATTTAATACCCTATGCGGGTTTGCCTTGATAAAGGTATTGTTATATAAATATTGTATCTTTTGGGTTTTGCGCATCATTGTGAAACAGGAGAATGAGGTTTTTGGATTTAGATGTTTGATCGAGAAGGAAGTCGAACTGGGCATTCTTTTCATATGGTATATTAAGTGAAATTGTGCATGCTGTGCGATTTGGTTTTGACATCGTTTCTTTTCTGGATTTAAAAAGGAAACGAGTTCTTCTTCTTCTGCTGTTTTAAATTCTGAAGAAATGGTAATTGGGGATTTATTGAGTATTATAGGTTCGTCTTGATAGAGATGACAGTGGCATTTAGATTGTTTCCTGAGTGCTGTGTTTTTCTGTACAAACGGAATATTTAAATGTTTCGTGCAGTCTCTGATTTTGCACTGTCATTCAAAAAAAGAAATGAACTCGACTTGAGTGATTCTTGTTGTGTTTGAAGAAAATGGGTGTTTTCTTATTGAAATAGTTAAAGGAATGAATTTTTCTCTTTTGATGTTTGAGTTCTGGAAATAGCAACAATAGAGCTTTACTGTGCAATATGAGTTGGACTTGTTGTAGGTAACAGCAATGTGAAAATGGTTATTTATGAACTGTGTGTGTTCATGGATATAGAAAGTCGTGTGAATAATTGAATAAGTGACTGTATAACTGTTTATTTGGTTAGAATACAGTGAAAGAAGTATGAATCCCTCTAGTACAGTAAGTACATAGTATGCATTCTTTATATTGCTTGTTCTATGATGGATACGATGTTGTACCAACTTGTTTTTGGTATTCGTATGAGCCTGATTTAAAAGAAGTATTGATGAGGACGATAAATTCTTCCTTGTTTTCATTTAAAGTTGAATATGAATGGAATTATTCTTTGCTGTTGGAAAGTGAATTCTGTATGGATTTTGTAAGTTTCACTCTGAACTGTTATCTTTGATTGATGTCTCGTTTGGATTAAATTATCAGTACAGTCATGAGGAAAGGAAAAGGAGAGTGAATGGATAACTTGGAATAATGATCATTTCTTCTCTCATACAGTTGGAAATCTGTAATCGTTAAGGAACGAATTTTGTATTACTTGGGATTAAGCATCTATATTTTATTGCTGTTTATTTTTCTCATCTGTACTTGATTGCTTGAAATCAAATGAGATGCATGAACTGAAAGGAAAATAATTGGTTTATATTTTCAGTCAAATTTTAGCCTTTGAAATTATTACTAATGAAAGGGAATGGAATTGGTAGCAGTTATGTTATAACAGCAGTATATATACTTGTATTCCTAGTTTTTACAGATGTTGTAATCTAGAACTGTTTGAAGGAAATTACTTTCTGTAGTGATCATTTGGGAAAAAGGACAGTAGTTCTTTGACTGATTGGGATGGTATTTAGATGATGCAGTTGTCATGTTGTTCATTCTTTTTGATAATTCTTGATTGATGTTCTTATTAACGTTTCATAAAAGCAGGGTTCTTTTATTAAGACAGTTAATTTGAAGCACCTCATTTTAATGACAAGTGCTTAATATGCTCAGTTCAATGAACTGACCCATGCAAGAATTTTTGCAGATGGAACTTGAGTAAAATGAAGACATGGCTGTTTTCTGATACTTCTTTTGATTGTCTGAGGATGAATTGTATTTGATAGTTTATTATTCCTCTACGAGGAATTGAGAAAAGAAGAAATTACATTCTTCTAACTTATGAGTTGTAATGTTGTTTTATATAAACAAAGTCCAGTCATTGGACTGACAAATGTATGGATTAAGAAATGGATTGATCAATACAAATACAAGTGTGATATTTTAATAACTATATCAGTTTGATATTGTTGATTAAGTTGGGAATATAATATTATCTCTTGATTTGGAATTATTCAATTGTCCTTGGATGGATTTAAAAGGGAATTGACATCTATTCTTACCTAAATGCAACTTTTACGTTGAAATGTGCAATTAGTTCATACTTGGGTTAAGATGAATTTTTAATTGACATTAAAAAGGATTAAGAAGAACATGATCTCATAACTGATAGGTATTCGGGATTAGCTTGAAAGCTAAGGAATATCAAATAACTTAGGAGCAGCCGAACTTCGTATTCGGACTCCGTTAATAGACTCGAATGTTAAATTCAGAAAGAAAGGATATGGGAAAAATATATCCAGGGCTAATAGACCTTAACTATGTAAGGTTAAGGAGAATAAATGAACATATTCATTAAGAATTAGACCTCGTTTTAATGATGTCTAATAAGCTGGAATTTTGAATTTGTTTACAATTGTGGAAAACTTGGTTAAGTTTAATAGGTTAAACTTATTAAGTCTATCGGTAATGGGCTGCTTAATCCAAGGATTAAGAAAAGAACCAAGTAGAGAAAATGCAACCCTTCGATACGAAGGAGAAGATGCATAGTAAGCTAGAAGACGGATTTAGTCTCTCTTAGCTACATACAACTGTAACAAGAACGAGGATAAGGGATCAGCATGGGTGCTGAAAGTTGATCTTAAATATTAAGATTATAACCAAATCACTTGAGCTGGATGTGTACTCTCGATGGGAGGATTCCGTAGGACATTGACATACGCCAGCTACAACACGGTGTCTTCATGAAGGTGGGGCCTTCATGATGACACAATGTTATAGCTGACATATTACAATGCCCTCCCGAATTAAATCATCAAGATTACATAAGCTGAATATTAAGTTCTTGGCTGGGGATAGGAGTATGATCACGTATACGGAGTGACTCCGGAGGACTAAAGATAATTAGACACACGGAGTCGTCTAGGGACGACACCGTATGTCTGCGTATCTTTAGTTACCATGAGTGACTTCCTATACTCGTTCATATTGCTAGTTGGAGTTAGAGTGTGACCTTAAATTGGAAGGACTGGTAGGAACCAGGAAAGACCATTCTAGATAACAGACGAAGTGAGGTGAAGAACGTATTCCGTAGGTGTGTATCACATCCAGGAATATGATCATGCAAAGCATGTGAAAATCTTTGGCCAAAGTATCGCAAGTGCTGGTTGCGTTGTCCTAATCACCTAATTTAAAATGCAGGATGTCAGATGAATATCAGTAACAGATATTCAGATAGGCTTCTTAAATGGATCACTTCGATAACCGGAAACGGTAAGAGAACCTTGTATATATATTATACTATGCATGAACATGAAGGATCGGTAAGTTGCCGAGTCATGAAATGAGAGATCGTTGAAACTCCGAGCCATGAAAATGGGAGATCGATAGTTCTTCGAGTCATTTACAGCAGCATATGGAATCTGTTCTATGATTGAATGGCACTGAATATGTGTTCCATATTGCAAATATGTGAACAAAAAACATTAGTTTTAAAAGGAAATTGTGTGTTCCAAACTGCATTGTTTGGGCAGAGAACAATTATTAAAGCTTGAACGTGTGTTTGAATTATATAATTCATAACAGAGAACGTTATTAAAAAAAATAAAAAATAATTTCCCTTGTTCTGGTATCTTAAAATGGGGATGTTACAGGTCCACTCTTTTTCAGGAGGGGGACCCTAACGTTTTTACTTCACATTGTATTTTCTGGGGTTTTTCATTTAAACCCATTTGAAGACCATTTCATGATGCATGTGAGACTAACTTATCATGTTTTTGCAAAGTATGCTACCCAACTCGTTGTCTAGCTTAACATTCCACTCAACTTGCTCAGAGGCCAGCTCACTGTACAGCTCAAGTCCAACTTTGCGCAACTCACCAACAGTCCTCCGCGGCCAAGCCACATTCCAAGATATCAAGGGATCAACACTTAGCTCGACAAGTCGAGAGACGAGCTTTG